>JARQOC010000010.1:152380047-152980047 GCA_033576535.1 Allobates femoralis | reverse complement strand
AACAACAGCAAGCTAGCAGAACTTCCAGCAGAAGAATGGAGTAAGATAACTGAGACAGCAAAGAGCAAATACCTAGCTGGACTCTCTTTGACAGGCAAAATCCTTAACAATGGGAGTGGAAATCCTTAATACCGAAGTATCCACACAAGAATGTAGCCAACAGAGAAGGCTTTGAAGGTATAAATAGCCACACCTGAGATGTGATAGGACAGAAAGAATGAGCAAATTAAAACACCTGATGACTGCAAACCAAAAGGATAGAAGCAAAGTTAAAAGTGAACCAGCACCTGGACAGGAATTGACCATGTTGTGGCTCAGCAGACAAGGAAACCTATAAATCCCTAGCCATGACAAGGTTGAGATCATAAAGCACTATGGAATAAATGGTGCTATTAAAATAAATAACAATAATTACCTATTGTTTTCTTTGAAACGATTAGTACCTGCTAATTCTAGGTCTTTGTGTAGCTCTCCACAGATGTCCTTTGCTCTTGGACAACTCTTCTGATCATTCATTTCACTCTCTCATGTTTGAAACCTTGCAGGGAGCACCTGGTTGTGGCCGGTTTATGGGGAAATTATGTAATTTCCACTTCTGGGTTATGTCCCCCACTGTGCTCACTGAAGCCTTCAGTCATTTAGAAATTCTTCTGTAACTAATGCCATCAGTTTGTTTTGCAACAATAGGGTTGTAAAGCTCTTGAGATTTCTCACTAGTTTTACCTATCATGAGATGTTTCCTGTGTGGGACCTTGGTAATAAGACATCTTTTTATAGACCATCAGTTGAACCAGCTGATATTATTTTTACATAGTTACACAGGTTGATGTTTTTGTCACTAAATTAACTTTTATGCACAAAGTTATGTATACAGAAGAAATCTTCCAGCCCCTTTCTAAAATCTGTTGTTGTGTCTACCATTTATACATCTTGTGGTAGGGCATTCTGCAGTCTAACTGATCTAATTGTAAAGAAAACTTTCCTATTAAGATGCCAAAACCACCTTTCTCCCACCTGCAGTGAGTGCCCTCTGGTCCTTAGCTCCATCTTTGGAAAAAATCAGTTTTCTGCCAGTCCTTTCTTTGACCATCTATGTGTTAATACATGCAATATATCACAAAAGTGAGTACACCCCTCACATTTTCGTAAATATTTTATTATATCTTTTCATGGGACAACACTGAAGATCTGACACTTTGATACAATGTAGTCGATGTCCAGCTTGTATCACAGTGTCAATTTTGGAACCCTCTAAATAATAATAATAATAATAATTATTATTATTATTAGGTATTTATATAGCGCCATTAGGATACATGGCGCTGTACAAGTTAGAGGGTAGACAAAGACAAGTGGTCGAAAAACGACGACAAATCGACAAAACAATCGTACGGGTACAATAGGGCCAGGGATCTGTGGCACCCCAAGGGTTAATGTGCCACAGAAACATCAACACAGGTTTACTCCCCACACAACACTACACTAGAAAGTGGGAGGAGTTTAGGTGGCACCTGCACTAGTGGGAGGAGCTAAGTTGTTTACCACAGAGCAAGAGTGACAGTTAGTTCAGTTTGAGTCTGGAGCAGGAGCAGAGCCAAGTAGAAGTGGAGGTCCTGAGAGGTCTGAGGAGAGGAACAGAGGAACATACCCGGGATAAAGAGTTACCCCAAAAACTTGACCCCGGGGAGGCGCTTAAGACAGATACCGGATCCGAGGCTGTGCCTGAGACAGACAGGACAGTAAACACCGGCATAGTGAAGGTCCACCATCTTCACTGTACCATAGCAAAGCAACACGGAGGGGTCAGTGACAGAGAGGACTCAAGTTGCCCAGCAGATTTGTACCCGTGAGCAGAGACAGGGCCAGCAGTTCAGCTACAAGCGGCAGCAGGGCCACACACAGCGCTTAAGTAGGAAGCCAAGGACCCGGTCAGGGTGGGAGCAACCTGGTACAGACTCGGTGGACAATACTGTGTTATACCATCTGCAAGTAAAGACTTGGAAAGCAACAGAAACCGTGAGTGTGTGTGATCCTTATACTGAAGCCCCACTTGCCCTCATATACTGCGATTACCTCTACTCTCATCATCTCTACTGCTACCCCTACTCTCCTGCAGCATCAATAACTATCCTCACAGACTTTAACTACTACTACCACTGCCCCGGGGAACCCAGTTCTGCCCACAGGAACTATTCTATCCAAGCTGCTATCCCATCATCCCCGGAGGTTCTGCAGCAGCGGCGGCCCCATTACTGGCCGCATATAGTGGGTGGCGTCACGAGTGACAAATCCCCTGTAAATAACCCCCCATTTTATTGTGCGGGCCCGGGACACGGTCCGGACCAGGACTGCCGTGACATCCCCCAGCAGTACACCGGTCCGGCACCGAGTACCCCGTCCCAGTGGGCTCCACAGATCCTGTCCGCGAGGGCTCACAGTCTAGATTACTACGTACACCCCTAAATCAACATGGCCAAACTGAGTCACAGTGTTGTGTGGCCACCATTATTTTCAAGCACTGATTTAACACTCTTGTGCGTGGAGTTCACTGGAGCTTCACAGAAGCTGCTGGACCCTCCTCAATAACAACATCATGGAGCTCTTGGATGATAGAGACTTTATGCACCTCCACCTTCCATTTGAAGACGCCCAATAGGGTTTAGATCTGGAGACATGCTTGGCAAAAATATAAATATACCGGGAAGCATCATGTATGTAAAGTTATCCCTGCTCACCAACATCCTTCCTGAGGCATCCTAAGATCCAGGGCTTAGGGAAGTATGAGTTCAGAGAGTAAGAATCTGGTCCTGACGCTGAGAAGAACTGAGTTCATGGTTTATGTTTTTTATGATTTTCTTTATTGCTTTTGGCAGAAGTTATATTTTAACCAGACCAATTATCTGCTCTTGTTTCATCTGCGAGGACAAGTGCTAAGCTTTTCAATGACTTTGTCCCCTATGTAGAGGTCACTTAAACCATATGGTGTGGCCTTTGCATTTATTCAGATGTAGGTTACAGACCTTTTTTCTTGTCCTTTACACCAAATCAATATCTTTTGAAAACATTTTCTGTCTCTAACTTTTGAAAGAAATCTGTATTGTTTCCAAGGACAAAAGACCTATGTGGGCATTGTCTCGTTCGAGGCCCCATGCAAAATGTGAAGATATTGGGCAGAGGATTGGGTTTAGTGGGATTTGTTCTCCCGGACAGCGGTGACATTAGAGAATCTTATCCTACAGTCACCGCTCAGATATTTCCCCACTCCGAGGATTGCTTGTCCAGCTGCTTTTTTTCTTCTGATGGGTTATTAAGTTAACTTGTTTGTATGTTATGCTAGCTTTTTTACTTAAGTAGTTACTTAGCAATTTAAATGAAAATGTAATGAGGTTACATCTGTTTTACATGCCCATAATGCCATGCAGATGGGGCGGACGATTAAAGACAGATTTTGTTTCTGGCAAAACATTTTTGTTTAGTCACACACAGATGTATACCTGCGTGTGCAGGAGTGTGTGCTGCGCTCCCATGTAGCTGTACACATACAGGTGAGTGAGGGTCTGATGTGCTACATATCATTCATCTTACATATGTATCTTAAGGAAGAACTTCTGCATTAGGTTTTGATTGTATTACACTTTATACATTGTAGGGAATCTGTTGTCAAAGCTGAAGACAGCATCAAAAACACAGATTTCTGATGTGGATTTTACCCCCTACTTATATGCACTTGTAGCTCTCTCTATAACAAGTCCATCTATACCTTTATATGGTCAGTTCGTTCCTCCGTTACTGGAAAATCAGCATTTGAATCTATATACAAATGAGGTCAAAGGGCTATCTATTTGTAGATCTGAAGGCTCTGTCACTCCAGCTCTATTCTTCTCATCCTGCTTGACTGGTGGTTCTTTTGCTCGATATCACGTCAGTTACAACAGTTTTAATAATGGATGAGCAGAACTAAGATGTGACTAATTGATTGAGGTGCATCTTACAACTGGTGTACGCCTCTTTGATCATCTTCCAAAAATGTCGCTCTGGTCCAGGACTGGAATAACATTTCTACCAAAAGATAAGCCTCCACATTTCCTGAATTCGGGAATTTTGGGTTTTGACACCCTTCCCATTCAGCAATATCTTTACATGGTCAGTCCATTCCTCTGTTACTGAGAAATCAGCATGTCAATTTATATGCAAATGAAGGTAAAGGGCTATATGTAGATGTGAAGCATCTGTCACTCCAGCTCTGTACCCCTCTTCCTGCTTCACTGGCGGCTCCTTTATTGATGTCATATTAGTCAGGACAGTCCTATTGATGGATGTGCAGGACTAAGATGTGATTAATTGAGCTGCATCCTACGGCTCTGTGCTCACCTACCAGAATTGTCACTCCGGTACAGGAGTGGTGTAACATTTCTACATATGCCACAACTTTTCATGAATTTATTATGAATGAATATAGGGAAGGGGTGTGGGTAGAAGTGGTGCAGCTCAGGATCACCTGGGTCGGTACTGCAAGGAGTTTTAAGACGTCTGTAGTCTTCAATCAAATAGAAAAGGAATGCTCCAGCAGACAGCCAAATCTTCATAAAGTACTTTTAATAGTACATCAGACCAGACTGTACATAAAACAAACAATGTTGAGGAGGGGAACGCTGAACGCGTTTCGGATGGCAAATCCTTTCTCAACAGCGAAGTGTGAACATTTCCCATACCTTTGTATTAGTTAAAACCAGTGCAGGTCTAGTACAATCAGCTGTAACATCATTTGCATCATTAGGTTGAAGACAAAACCTATTTATAAAGTGATAAAATGTAGGCAGAGCTGCAAACTTGAAATTCCAAACAACAAACAATGATGTATACATAATAAAACCATAATATGGTCAAAGTAAGGCTGGGTTCACATTTGCAGACCCCTCCGCAGCGTTCTGCGGAGGGGATCTGCAATGTGACCGCAGCGGCCCCCAGCTCCTATCTTTATAATGGGAGCGCACGGTGCTGCGCTTGTCAGCGCATGACCGTTCGCACCCATTCACTCCCATATGTGAACTGTGCGCAGGCGAATGCCTGCGCACAGATCACACACTCTCGTCCGCACCAGGAATGCAACATGTCGCGTCCCTGGTGCGGACGAGACTGTGTGATTTGTGCACAGGCGGATCACATATGGGAGTGAATGGGTGCGCATGGTCATGCGCAGTCAAGCGCAGCACCGTGCGCTCCCATTATAAAGATAGGAGCTGGCGGCCGCTGCGCACACATAGCGATTCCCCTCCGCAAAACACTGCGGAGGGGAACGCTAATGTGAAGGCACCCTTATAGAAGAGAGTGAAAAAGCACCTCACATTGCAAGTGAACGTTATTTTTAATGCATTATGTTATCTACTATTTTTTCACTTATTTTTGAAATTTTAATACTTCAGCAAGAAATTTGAGCAGAAAACCACAATGAGAACATGTTCCTCATTATATTGTTGTGTGTAACGCTCTATCCAACCCTGCTGGTGTCATAGAAAACATAATAGAAAAAAGATCCTAAATCCATATACTAATGAAAGTAAAACAAGTCATACCGAAGATTTAACCCCATTGGCTGTCTAACATGTAGATTCAGGATCCAGTGGGCTTCTCGCTCCTGGACCTGTCTTTCAAAGTCCCCATCGCGCTCCCTCATTTTAATCTTTTCAATACCTTTGATTTTTAATTAGCTCAAATCCCCACCATGCATTTGGAGGAAATGGCGAGACAATCCAGACATTTGACGTTTACTAGCCGCATTATCCGGGTTGGTGGCTGCGATGTGCTCCCCAATACGTTTTTTCAATGGCCGAGTTGTGCACCCCACATAATCCTGCGAACAAATGCTACACGTTGCTAGGTACACCAAGCCTTTAGTGTTACAATTAATAAAAGACTGGATATTATATTGTTGGCCGGAGACACAATCGACAAAGGATTTTTGCTTCTCCATGTGTTTACAAAGTCCACACCGTGCACCCCCACAGGGGTAATTGCCAACGGTATTGAGCCATGTACGCACGTAATTTTTGGAAGTAAAAAGGGATGGAGACAAGATATTACCTAAAGATGGAGATTTTTTTGGGGACACAGCGAAATCCATCTTTCAGGATAGCAGCAAGAATTGGATCCTGATACAGTATAGGAATACATTTCTTAAATGATTTAACAATACAAGAATAGTCAGTGCTGAAGCTAGTAGAGAAGGTTGGGATCCAATTCTTTTTCAGATTATTCTTGGGCAAAGAAACTCGATGTCTGTCCAAAGGTTCAGACTGCGTCATGTTTGCTGCCCTTTGCTTTGTACGATCTAATAGCCCTTTCTTGTAACCTCTACTAGAAAGTCTCCGGAAGATTACATCGGCTTCTTCTTTGTAGTACTTATCATCTGAACATGATCGTCTAGCGCAAATAAATTCTCCTAGGGGCAAGTTGTTTAGAACATGGCGGGGGTGACAGCTGGAGGCATGCAAAATTGCATTGCCACTGCTAGGTTTCTGTAAAATTTTGACTGTATCGCACCCGTTTCCGGGTCATCCACCAACGTAAGATCGAGATATGACACCTCTTTTTCATATACTGTTGAAGTAAATCTCACGTTCATAGTATTGTCATTTATGTAATTAAAAGAATTGGTAAATGTGGGTGACTCAGAAAGGGGCAATCCATCACCTTGGTGCCGGGTGATGACGCCCCCCCAAATCAGTTCATTCAAGAAAGGGTTGCTGTTATTATGGATGTAGCGAGTTTCCCAATAATTCATGAATATGTTAGCAAGGGAAGGTGAAAAGCCTGCGCCCTTTAGGCAACCCACTAACTGAAGATAAAATTGACCATTGAACTTGAAGAAATTCGTTTCTAGTAAGTATTCCACACACATCACCAAAAAATGCATATTAGGGTACCTTTACGCGCGGCTACATTTCTAGGGTGGCTACAGGTAACTTACTGGTTGCAGTGAAATCATGGAGACAAGGTTCTATCTTGTTGCTGTGTACAAATGGAATAATCTCTCCATGATTTCACTGCAACCAGTAAGTTACCTGTAGCCACCCTAGAAATGTAGCCGCGTGTAAAGGTACCCTCAGGGTTTTACTATGTATACTTCATTGTTTGTTGTTTGGAATTTCAAGTTTGCAGCTCTGCCTACATTTTATCACTTTATAAATAGGTTTTGTCTTCAACCTAATGATGCAAATGATGTTACAGCTGATTGTACTAGACCTGCACTGGTTTTAACTAATAAAAAGGTATGGGAAATGTTCACACTTCGCTGTTGAGAAAGGATTTGCCATCCGAAACTCGTCCAGCGTTCCCCTCCTCAACATTGTTTGTTTTATGCACGGTCTGATGTACTAATAAAAGTACTTTATGAAGATTTGGCTGTCTGCTGGAGAATTCCTTTTCTATGAATTTATTATGCAGATTTTCCCATCCTTCCCATCCAACTCCAACTTTGCCCACTTTGGCTGAAATATCCAAAATTGGTGTGAAAGTGACAAAATTTGTGACATTTTTGTACCACTTATTGAATTGTGGCAAGAAACTAGTGAAAACAGCTTCTTGAATCAGGCCCTATGGTTTCATTAAAGGGGCCATTCGGAACTTTAACATTGATGACTTATCCTTAGAATAGGTCATCAATGACTGATTGGAGCAGGGGCGACACCTGGCACATACACCGTTTTTGGCGATGGATGGGAACTAGTCAGTTGCACAGCTGCACAGCTCCATCAACTATATATTTGCCATGGACAGGCACTGCACATCTGCCCCCTATTGATGTGAATGCGCAGTACCCAGCCGCGGCCAATATTCCATTGATGGATCTGTGTTGTGTTCTTTCGCAACTGAGTAGTTCCGACTGTCACTGGTCTCAGGAATATCTGACCTGTGGGAATGCCTAAAGATAGACCATCAATGTCAAAGTCCTGGACAGCCCTTCGGCGGCGCCCAATGAGATGCGTCTGTGTGGCGTGCGATTTTGGTTACAGACACACTCAAAAAAGCCTTAGACAATTATATAATAATAATTGATAATATTGGTATGGAGAAAAATGATACTGGTATTAAAATAATATTTCTTAGAGATACTGTCCAATAGTGATCATATGTGCATATTCTTATATCACTGTATCAAACACATATATGCATATTCTTATATCAGGTAAAAAATGTTTATACCGTGTTAGCCAGTAGATAGAAAAATATTGGAATCTGAGAGTCCTCAGTGGTTGATACCTTTTAATGGTGAACTGAAAAGATGGTAAACATAGCAAGCTTTCGGGACACTATGGCCCCTTCATCAGGCTGATAATGACACAGATTCTGAAGACACATACATATATACAGTGCCTACAAGTAGTATTCAACCCCCTGCAGATTTAGCTGGTTTGATAAGATGCCAATAAGTTAGAGCCTTCAAACTGCAAACGAGAGTAGGATTTATTAACAGAAGCATAAATCTTACACACCAAAAAGTTATGTTGCTCAGTTGAATTTTTATAAATTTTAAACATAAAAGTGTGGGTCAATTATTATTCAACCCTTATGTTTAATATTTTGTGGAATAACCCTTGTTTGCAATTACAGCTAATAATCGTCTTTTATAAGACCTGATCAGGCCGGCACAGGTCTCTGGAGTTATCTTGGCCCACTCCTCCTTGCAGATCTTCTCCAAGTTATCTAGGTTCTTTGGGTGTCTCATGTGGACTTTAATCTTGAGCTCCTTCCACAAGTTTTCAATTGGGTTAAGGTCAGGAGACTGACTAGGCCACTCCAACACCTTGATTTTTTCCCTCTTGAACCCGGCCTTGGTTTTCTTGGCTGTGTGCTTTGGGTCGTTGTCTTGTTGGAAGATGAAATTACGACCCATCTTAAGATCCTTGATGGAGGAGCGGAGGTTCTTGGCCAAAATCTCCAGGTAGGCCGTGCTATCCATCTTCCCATGGATGCGGACCAGATGGCCAGGACCCTTGGCTGAGAAACAGCCCCACAGCATGATGCTGCCACCACCATGCTTGACTGTAGGGATGGTATTCTTTGGGTCGTATGCAGTGCCATCCAGTCTCCAAACGTCACGTGTGGTTGGCACCAAAGATCTCGATCTTGGTCTCATCAGACCATAGAACCTTGAACCAGTCTGTCTCAGAGTCCTCCAAGTGATCATGAGCAAACTGTAGACGAGCCTTGACATGACGCTTTGAAAGTAAAGGAACCTTACGGGCTCGTCTGGAACGGAGACCATTGCGATGGAGTACGTTACTTATGGTATTGACTGAAACCAATGTCCCCACTGCCATGAGATCTTCCCGGAGCTCCTTCCTTGTTGTCCTTGGGTTAGCCTTGACTCTTCGGACAAGCCTGGCCTCGGCACGGGAGAAAACTTTCAAAGGCTGTCTAGGCCGTGGAAGGCTAACAGTAGTTCCATAAGCCTTCCACTTCCGGATGATGCTCCCAACAGTGGAGACAGGTAGGCCCAACTCCTTGGAAAGGTTTTGTACCCCTTGCCAGCCTTGTGACCCTCCACGATCTTGTCTCTGATGGCCTTGGAATGCTCCTTTGTCTTTCCCATGTTGACCATGTATGAGTGCTGTTCACAAGTTTGGGGAGGGTCTTAAAGTGACCCTAAACCCGGAAGCCAACCCCACATCCCCTTCATACCTATACATGCAGCTTGTGAACCTGCTGCCATCGATCCCTGTATCTTGCAAAACCGCTGGGGCATTCTTCATAATTCATACTTTTATAATGTCATTTCTGGGCGTTTCACTGAAATTTTAAAGCCGCAGCAGGCGGGCCTGTGTGCCGCTCTCCCCCTCCTTGTCCGTAATTCTGCACGCCCATGGCTGCGTGCATAAACAAGAGAGGCGGCTCGCCTCATAGTATTGGCGTTGAAACCGATATGACGTAATACGCGTCATACCGGCTTCACCGCCCATACTATGAGGCGAGCCGCCTCTCTTGTTTATGCACGCAGCCATGGGCGTGCAGAATTACGGACAAGGAGGGGGAGAGCGGCACACAGGCCCGCCTGCTGCGGCTTTAAAATTTCAGTGAAACGCCCAGAAATGACATTATAAAAGTATGAATTATGAAGAATGCCCCAGCGGTTTTGCAAGATACAGGGATCGATGGCAGCAGGTTCACAAGCTGCATGTATAGGTATGAAGGGGATGTGGGGTTGGCTTCCGGGTTTAGGGTCACTTTAAATAGTCAGAAAAGGCTGGCAAAAGAGATAATTAATCCACACATGTGAATCTCATTGTTATTTGTGCCTTAACTACTTCTTAATACTTTAGGGGGACCAAACAGAATGCTGGTGGTTTGAGGGGTTGAATAATAAATTACCCTCTGAATTAACTTTTAACGCTTTAAAAAAAAAAAAAAATCTTTTTGGCTGCAGTGCATTTCCCACTTCCAGGCTGATCTACAGTCCAAATGTCACAATGCCAAGTTAATTCCGCATGTGTCAACGAGCTAAATCTGCAGGGGGTTGAATACTACTTGTAGGCACTGTACATAAGCAAATGACAAAAAAAAACAAAAAAACAGTTTTAGATGTTATAGTAAATGCGACAGGTGACGTAAAACAGAGTCAGGCTAGGGAGGAAGAGATGGGCTGGGGAATTGAAACTAAAAGTCTAAGATAAGCGGAAAAAATTGTATTATTGTTATATGGTGGTGGTCTGTGGAGAACTGAATATACCCCGAGAGCGTCATAGGCTATGTTGTGAGGCGAAATTTTAACCCTGCGCGTTCCAGTTCACCAAACAATTTTGCCCCTATCTACATAATGGGGAAAAAGTGAATGGAAAAGTGTTGGAGGAAAATCGACAGCTGTCAGCTATAGCCACAAAAGTTTGCACAGTCACACTTCTGGACCCCAAGAGTGTCATAGGCTATGTTGTGAGGCGAAATTTTAACCCCGCGCATTCCAATTCACCAAACAATTTCGCCCCTATCTACATAATGGGGAAAAAGTGACAGTTACCAGTTGATAGTTGTGAATGAGAGGGGCTTAATGACAGCGCCAAAGACTAACAGCACATACCAGCATATAGTCACTAAGGTGGGGCCCCAACATGAGATATTCACCACGCACGGGGACATGTATACACACCACACACACGCAAAGAGTAACAAAGTGTATAGTCGCTAAAGTGCAGCCCCAACATTGGATACTCACCACGCTCCCGAACAAACACACACCACAAAGAGACACACACAACACAGAGACACCCGCACCCCCCCAAGGGGACACACACACACCCCTATAGCGACACATGCACTCACCCCACAGGGACACACACACACCCACCACAAAGAGACACAGATCCCCCCACAGGGACACACACACATAGCCACCCTATAGGGACACATGCACTCACCCCTCAGGGACACACTCACACACCACAAAGAGACACACACACACACCACACAGACCCCCCCCCCACAGGGACACACACACATACACAGCCTATAGGGACACATGCACTCACCCCACAGGGACACACACACCACAAAGAGACACACACCACACAGATACACACACACCACACAGACCCCCCACAGGGACACACACACATACACACCCTATAGGGACACATGCACTCACCCCACAGGAACACACACACCACAAAGAAACACACACAACAGAGACACACACCACACAGACCCCCCCCTCAGGGACACACACATACACACCCTATAGGGACACATGCACTCACCCCACAGGGACACACACATACACACACCCCAGGGACACACACACACCACACAGACAGACACAGATGTGCACAAATCACCTCACACAACTCGCCTCATACGTGTGCTATCTTTAATTTCCAAACATAAACATCTGACCAAAAACAGCCAATGTGCAACACATGTGCCATATAGGGAATTAAGGCAGATGTCAGTCACATGAGCCGTCTATTATGTGTATGTGTGAGGTAACATATACTGCCCGGCCAGGGGGAGGGTTTACTGTTGGCTGGAGATTTATTAGGCTGCCTATAGCAACCAATCACAGCTCAGCTTCTATTTTCTTACAGGTCATTAATATGACATATTCAAATTCTATTTTGTTATAGCTAACAGTAGTTATTTATTAACCCGGGCGTAGTCGGGTACTACAGCTAGTATAAATATAACATGAATGGACATTTGGGGACATCACAAATTAATGCGTTTTTATATAAATTGAAAAGACACTGGTTTATTTGCTTATGTATATATGTATGTGTTTTCAGAATCTGTGTCATTATCAGCCTGATGAAGGGGCCACAGTGTCCCGAAAGCTTGCTATGTTTACCATCTTTTCAGTTAGCCATTAAAAGGTATCAACCACTGAGGACTCTCAGATTTCAATATTTTTCTATTCTTATATCACACACATATTCTTATATCATACATATATATGCATATTCTTATATCACACACATATATGCATATTCTTATATCATACATATATATGCATATTCTTATATCACACACATAGATGCATATTCTTATATCACACACATAGATGCATATTCTTATATCACACACATAGATGCATATTCTTATATCACACACATAGATGCATATTCTTATATCACACACATACATGCATATTCTTATATCATACATATATATGCATATTCTTATATCACACACATATATGCATATTCTTATATCACACACATCAGGGGTGGACATACCGTGGTGCAGCTGGTTCAGCTGCACCAGGGCCCCGACTGGCTAGGGAGCCCCTCAAGCCTGCAGGGGGAGCCCCCTAGCTGACCCCTATGACCCTGTGTCAGAGGAGAGGGGGTTAACTGAGGGAAGCTTCCTGCTTCCCCTGGCTGATCCCGCCCCCCATCTCCTCTGCTGCCCCGGCTCCCAGGACAGCGCGGCCCAGCGCAGGTAGGAGCCGCAGCATCGCCGTCATCTGTTAGCGCCCCACCCACCCCCCGCACCTCGTGGACATCCACTAGCAACCCTCATATCCCCCCCCCCCCCCCCCCCGCTCCTCCCCTCTGGGCACAAGGTCCGCCACTGACACACACATTCTTATATCACACACATATGGATATTCTTATATCACACACATATATGCATATTATTATATCACACACATATATGCATATTCTTATATCACACACATATACTCATATTCTTATTTCACACACATATATGCATATTCTTATATCACACATATATATGCATATTCTTATATCACACACATATATGCATAGTCTTATATCCCACATATATATGCATATTCTTATATCACACATATATATGCTTATTCTTATATCACACACATATATGCATATTCTTATATCACACACATGTCTGCATATTCTTATATCACACACATATATGCATAGTCTTATATCCCACACATATATGCATATTATTATATCACACACATATATGCATAGTCTTATATCCCACATATATATGCATATTCTTATATCACACACATATATGCATATTCTTATATCACACATATATATGCTTATTCTTATATCACACACATATATGCATATTCTTATATCACACACATGTCTGCATATTCTTATATCACACACATATATGCATAGTCTTATATCCCACACATATATGCATAGTATTATATCACACACATATATGCATATTATTATATCACATACATATATGCATAGTATTATATCACACAAATATATACATATTCTTATATCACACACATATATGCATATTCTTATATCACACACATGTCTGCATATTCTTATATCACACACATATATGCATAGTCTTATACCCCACACATATATGCATATTCTTATATCACACACATATATGCATATTTTTATATCACACACATATATGCATAGTATTATATCACACACATATATGCATATTATTATATCAAATACATATATGCATAGTATTATATCACACAAATATATGCATATTCTTATATCACACACATATATGCATATTCTTATATCACACATATATATGGATATTCTTATATCACACACATATATGCATATTTTTATATCACACACATATATGCATAGTATTATATCACACACATATATGCATAGTATTATATCACACACATATATGCATATTATTATATCACATACATATATGCATAGTATTATATCACACAAATATATGCATAGTATTATATCACACACATATATGGATATTCTTATATCACACATATATGCATAGTATTATATCACACACATATATGCATATTCTTATTTCACACACATATATGGATATTCTTATATCACACACATATGCATATTCTTATATCACGCACATATATGCATATTTTTAGATCACACACATATATGCATAGTATTATATCACACAAATATATGCATATTCTTATATCACACACATATATGCATATTTTTAGATCACACACACATATGCATATTCTTATATCACGCACATATACACACATTCTTATATCAACACAATATATGCATATTCTTATATCACACACATATGCATATTCTTATATCACGCACATATACACACATTCTTATATCACACACATATATGATTATATACAATGTGTTGTCATCCTGCATCTTGTTAATACATTAGGTTTAACAAGGGCCAGGCCACTCTTAATCCTGTTTCACCGCATGCTTTCCAATAGCTTTCTTTTCTAAATATGCAAGTACAAACAGCTTCTTATATCCCACACATATATGCATAGTATTATATCACACACATATATGCATATTATTATATCACATACATATATGCATAGTATTATATCACACAAATATATACATATTCTTATATCACACACATATATGCATATTCTTATATCACACACATATATGCATAGTATTATATCACACACATATATGCATATTATTATATCAAATACATATATGCATAGTATTATATCACAAAAATATATGCATATTCTTATATCACACACATATATGCATATTCTTATATCACACATATATATGGATATTCTTATATCACACACATATATGCATATTTTTATATCACACACATATATGCATAGTATTATATCACACACATATATGCATAGTATTATATCACACACATATATGCATATTATTATATCACATACATATATGCATAGTATTATATCACACAAATATATGCATAGTATTATATCACACACATATATGGATATTCTTATATCACACATATATGCATAGTATTATATCACACACATATATGCATATTCTTATTTCACACACATATATGCATATTCACATATATGCATATTCTTATATCACACACATATGCATATTCTTATATCACGCACATATATGCATATTTTTAGATCACACACATATATGCATAGTATTATATCACACAAATATATGCATATTCTTATATCACACACATATATGCATATTTTTAGATCACACACATATATGCATAGTATTATATCACACACACATATGCATATTCTTATATCACGCACATATACACACATTCTTATATCACACACATATATGATTATATACAATGTGTTGTCATCCTGCATCTTGTTAATACATTAGGTTTAACAAGGGCCAGGCCACTCTTAATCCTGTTTCACCGCATGCTTTCCAATAGCTTTCTTTTCTAAATATGCAAGTACAAACAGCTTTTACACATTTCTCTACCTAGAAAGCAGCCCGGGGCCCTCGCCAGATACTTTTAACATATGAAAATTGAGCTGCTTTGAACTTGTATGTTTTTGATAAGTGCTCAGAAAGCTTCCTGCAGGATCACCTGTGGGCCTTTCTCTCGAAATCCTCCTGCCTTTGATTGAGTGCCAGCTCAAAACTAATCCGGCCCCAGAATCCTGCCTCTGCTGAGGGCAAATCGTGTCATTCACTTAACCCCTTCACTGCTAATCGACCAAACGTCAATTTACTTTGACAAACAACTATGGTACATTTTTCACTGTCAATTACCAATATCATTTGAACAGAAAGAGTTTTTTTTATTAGATGCAACAAACACTACAGCTGTCTGCAAATAAAATCCCTATATATATGATGAACATAACTAATACTAATTTTCAAAATACCGGTGTGTGTGTGTATATATATATGTATATATATATATATATATTTTATAAAATTTATGGCCGAGCGACTGGACCATTCTACTCCAAATTTGCCGTATAATGGTCCTAAAATTTAGGGATGCCCTTCTTGAAAGCTACTAGTTATATACACTAGATTCTTTGATTGTGCATTGATCCAGGGAACTGGTCTGATTGCTCATTCTGCTGTGGCCAAAATGGCCTACAGCGTCTCTCGACTTGTCTCCCATCGAGAACATCTGGGATGTCACTGGTGGGCAATTGCAAAAGAGCTGCTGACAGTGGATCTTGATGATTTGCTCAACTGCATTCAGAACACTCCACAGACCACCATTAAAAACCCAGTTGATAGCAGCCAAGACGTTTTTCTGTATGTGCCGCTCATACTCAATGCTGAAAAATTGAGAGATTTTGAAAATACTTGTTACATTTTTTCTTTATTAGCATAGCCATAGAATGTCTGTATATCCTGGGATTTTCATAATGGCATGACTTTTACTTCAGTTTGAGCAGTGTATGAATACCTGATCATAAAAACCATAGATTGGCATGGTCTGCCAAGCTGAAATCCATTACTCATTGCAAGTGCTCTACTTTGGCTCATTGAAGGTGATTTAATACTGGAAATCTTCTCTATGCCATCTATATATCCTTCTGGGGGAGGGAGGGGGTTTAGTAATATTTTTTTGTACACACTACATCCGATAATTCTGATTTTACCCCATGAAGCCATTTAAACACTTTAAGCAGCTCTTAGTGGCCCGAGTGCTGAGAATACCCGAGCACAGCTAACACCAAGTGTACCTGAGCAAAGCGAGCACCGAGTGTACCTGAGCACAGCGAGCACCGAGTGTACCTGAGCAAAGCGAGCACCGAGTGTACGCGAGCACCGAGTGTACCTGAGCACCGAGTATACCAGAGCACAGCGAGCACCGAGTGTACCTGAGCACAGCGAGCACCGAGTGTACCTGAGCAAAGCGAGCACCGAGTGTACGCGAGCACCGAGTGTACCTGAGCACCGAGTATACCAGAGCACAGCGAGCACCGAGTGTACCTGAGCACAGCAAGCACTGAGTGTACCTGAGCACAGCGAGCACCGAGTGTACCAGAGTACCAAGTGTACCTGAGCACAGCGAGCACCGAGTGTACCTGAGCACAGCGAGCACCAAGTGTACCTGAGCACAACGAGCACCAAGTGTACCTGAGCACAGCGAGCACCGAGTGTACTCGAGCACAGCGAGCACTGAGTGTACCTTAGCACAGCAAGCACCGAGTGTACCTGAGCACAGCGAGCACCGAGTGTACCCAAGCACCGAGTGTACCTGAGCACAGCAAGCACCTAGTGTACCTGAGCACAGCGAGCACCAAGTGTACCTGAGCACAGCGAGCACTAAGTGTACCTGAGCACAGCGAGCACCAAGTGTACCTGAGCACAGCGAGCACCGAGTGTACCCGAGCACCGAGTGTACCCGATCACAGCGAGCACCGAGTGTACCCGAGCACCGAGTGTACCCAATCACAGCGAGCACCGAGTGTACCTGAGCACAGCGAGCACCGAGTGTACCTGAGCACAGTGAGCACCGAGTGTACCCAATCACAGCGAGCACCGAGTGTACCTGAGCACAGTGAGCACCGAGTGTACCCGAGCACAGTGAGCACCGAGTGTACCTGAGCACAGTGAGCACCGAGTGTACCTGAGCACAGTGAGCACCGAGTGTACCCGAGCACAGCGATGCTTGCTCCAGTGGTTTGCATACATAAAGCACCTGAACTCCAAACTCGAACACTGATTTCTTTGTAAAGTCTGTCTTTGGCCTGAAGATTAAACATTTAAGTTCGAGTCTGCTCATCTCTTGTGCATGGTGCTGTTCTTCGCTGACACAAACCAGTCTAAGACTACTCTTGCTGGTGATTCTGCAGTCTCCGCTGACTACCCTCCTAGAGAGCGGCAGCTTCTCTGCTCTGTCGACAGGCGTCACAGCTGACGTCATGCTTATTGACAGCCGGCTCCCCCAGTTAGGTAGCAGGGAGCCTGCTGTCAGTCAGCTGTCGATCCGCTATCCCACAGAATAGAGGGGACAAGAAGTTTCTCCTATTAGCGAAGTCATTGTATGCCCAGCAGGAGCGGTCTGTGACCTCTCTGTGCCGGCGGTGAACGGTGCTGACCACAACAAGCAGGTAGGTAGCAACTCCTTCCTGTTAGTGTTTGGGCACATATTTTGTTGTCTTTTAAATCCTGGATATTCCCTTTAAAGGTTGTAAATCTAATCGCTGTCCCAGATACTTTATATCAAATAAAACGTGGTTAAAACCTAGGATCTACAGCCAGGCCGTAAGAAGTTGTATTTATATGATCGCAGTATTAAGCAGTTCTCAACTGAGTAATGGATCTTACCACGAGCTGAAAACCCCTGAGCCGAGAAAAAAACACCCCTTCAGATGAGCAGACAAGGTTGTGGAAAATTGTTTTATTGTAAGTACAAAAGTGCTAATAATTGCCTCACAGCACTATTCACGCAGGTAAATTCAGAGAGATCTTTTCTAAGTCAATTAATTTCCGGCGCTGGGGACGTCTCCCCGAGGAGCCCCAGAAAGTGCTGTGGTTTAGCTTAAGACAGTTCAGCATTTTCAGATGAAATAGAGTTGAGATTTCCTGCAGCTCGCAGTGAGCGGCTAGAGGTCATAGCTTAGCTGTCCTATTTAGATGTTATATATTCTTTTAGCTTGGAGTACGTCCAGGAGTTTATCATTTCATTTTGCTCTTTTTCTTCTTTCAGATAAATTTTATTAGACCAGTAAATCTCTGGGAGCATTAACATAGAGATATATGAGGAACCCTTTTAATTTTTTATCCTGTGTGTTTTTCCGCCTCCAGTTTTTACACTCTGCACTTATCTGTCAAAGCCAACTTTTACATAAAATAATCATCCCTATTCTATCTGGACCTTCCGATATGATGCATTCCTAATTGGTTTAATATAAGGTGAAGGTTTAGATTATTTATGGCTTCTTTTTGCAACTTGAAATACTGTGTAGAAAGCTACTTTCCATTTGAACCCTTCCAGTTTTCTAGTTTAGTGTTTCGCAGTATATTAAATCACATGTAGTTAGGACAAAGTTTGAGCTAGGCCTACCGCAAAGCTGGGTTTTTGTAGTTTTGGTTGTAGAGTGGCTCGCCTCATGTCAGAACTCATTGCTGTAATATGCCTGTTGTTCCAGTCCGGAGCTGTGTTCATTAAAGATTCTCCATCACCCATCACGTCTACCTCTAGAAATCAAGGTGCCGATTGCTTTGAGTCAACATGTGCAAGACAGGACTCCGGCGTAGGCAGGTATTAGATACGATTGTGCAGCTATTGACGCCAAGTCAAGAGCTCTAGATAGGAGTAAGGACATTATAGATCTGAAACACGTCATCTGATGTTCATTCTTTGATGATCTTTTTCTCATCTGTTCTTGTTCACTATGGATTTTAAAATGAAACAATGAAGTTCAAGATTTTATTTATGGATTGCTAGATTCCTTTTTCCTCTCTGCTTCTCCGGTGACCAGCTAGATTTTCTTCCATGCAATCTCTGCCTTTAAAGTCCGGACTTTAGTGTGTAATGTACATCTTTTCCTTCAATTCGTTTCATTGTTCTGCTGGCAGTCGTCTTTTCCATACATAGGAGTGCTCATTCAGCTCAATAGCTCCGATGGTAAATGCTGCCTCCACCATGCTTCACTGTGAGGATGGTGTTCTTTTGTTGATGCGCAGTGTTGACTTTGCAACAAACATTCCTTTTGCAATTAACCTTCAATCAACCTTGTTCTCATCAAACCTTACCACTTCTTCCCAAACATTTTTGGCAGACTTTATTTAGGTTTTGGTAAAACATAGCCAGGCTTGGATATTTTTCTTTGTATGAAAAGGCTTCTATCTTGCCAAACCACAGGACAAAGGAATATGGGTTCCGTTACACGTCGCAACATTGCATGCAATTTCACTTGCAACTTACTGGTTGCAGTGAAATCATGGACACATTGTTCCATTTGTACACGGCAACAAAATAGAACAATGTGTCCATGATTACACTGCAACCAGTAAGTTGCAAGTGAAATTGCATGCATTGTTGCGACATGTAACTGTACCCTATGGGAGATTGCTGTCACATAAAGCTCACAAGCAGTACTTGTCAGAAATTCCTGCAGCTCCTTTAATGTTGCTGCATGCCTCTTGGCAATCTTCCAGACCAATTTTCTTCTTGTCTTTTTAGCAATTTTTAGCAATTTTTTTAAGGAATGTCCAGTTCTAGTTAATATCAATGTTGTGCCAAATTTAAGCTACTTCTTGATGATGTATTCATAGTGTCTCATGATATATCTCACACTTTGGAAAAAATGTAAAAATAAAACTTCACCTGACTGATAACTTTCATCAGGGATCCATTTGCTGTGTTGCAGCTGTTTATGGCCCATGGGCTCTTGCTGTAAAATGCAACTAAAAAATTGACATGAAAATTCTACTTGAACAGCTAAGCTTGATGTGGAGGGAATCAGATCTGCGGTAAATAATGGCAGCTGATAATATTTAACATGACTTTACATTTTTCTAATTCTGGACACAATCACATTTACAAATATTAGACGGTGTTCACACTTTTGCAACCACATTATTATTATTTTTTTAGAATTGTTTTTTTTTTTTACATTGATCTCAATTTCTGACTTAATGAATTTGTACAGATTATTGGCAATATGAAGGGGTAAAAGGTGTAAAATGATTCCTCTTGTGATTTTTTACATGACAAAAACCTTTCATTTTACCAGGGGTGTGTAGACTTTTTATATCCATTGTAACTATTTTAGTTTTTCTTTTTTAAAGAGGTTCTCTCGGTTTGGCATAAAAGTCTGCAGTTACTCTTTGTGACTGCAGATTTGTGAATCCTGTCAGTGTACGTTTATAGAAAGATAGCGTGCCGGCGCAGTGAACGGTAGATCACATGGCTGCAGGCGTGTGATAGGCATACTCCTGGCCACAATGGGACATGCTTGGCCCTGATCAATACAAACAAGGCTGTGGATTTGGTAAGCCAAACATCCGACTCCTCAACTTCCCTGACTCCAACTCCACCATAATGAACACTGACTCTGACTCCACAACTATGGCTGTGTAGTCAAGGAGCCAAACATCCGACTCGTCAATTTCCTGAATCCGACTTTGACTCCACCAAAATGATCACCAACTCCAACTCCACAAATCCGACTCCACAGCTCTGAATATAAGCTAATTGAGCGACCCGCACATGTCTAATCCGAATTTTGCCTGAAGTATGCATATCGCATACATGCGGTCGTATGTAAAGGTGAGTGAATCTGGAGCTCGGGTGATTTGCATGTCTAAAATGCAGAAGCGCTCAGACTGTGCTCCGGAATGCTTCGTATCTGGCCCAGTGTGAGCCGCTTGCAGTGTGTGATCGGTTCGCACTGGGGGTAAAATCTGCGTTTTCTTCTGTATTTCCCTTGAAATAAACAAACAAAAAGAAAACAACACCCTCTCACCCCTGGAAGTGTTTTGCTTATGGCTGGCTGTATGTGGGTGGAGAGCTGAACAACCAGTCGGTGACGGCTTGGGCCAAGTTCAGGTCCTAAACAGCGCTACCGAAGCCAAACATCCATGGGTTCATTCAGCAACCAAACCACAACCTTGAAATGTTCGCTCATCACTAGTCATGTGACCACCTGGTTTCGCCACCAGCACCAGATAATCCTTGCAGCACGCAGTACAAGGATTACTGCAGACTTCCTTGCCTAACCTGAACCAACCCCTTAAAGGGTCACTGTCACTAGGTTTTTGCCATCCCATCTGACAGCAACATAATGTAGAGATAGAGACCCCGATTCCAGCGATGTGTCACTCACTGAGCTGCTAGCCATCACTTTGATAAAATTACTGTTTTCTCTGCTTCAGATTGAGTAGTAAATGACTATGCTGGACTATTTGATTAATCCTACAATGTTACTCTCCAACTGATTGAACAGTGATCTTATGGAAACTACACTGAGCAGCCCAGTAAGTGACACATCACAGGAACCAGGGTCTCTGTCTCTACATTATGCTGCTGTCAGATGAGACGGCAAAAACCTGGCGACAGTGTCCCTTTAAACGGTTGTATTTATGCTATCCCCATAGTTATGTATGCATAGTTAAGAGCAAAAGGAATTATGTCTATGGCTTGAGGCTCTTTATCCTTAACCCCTTGAAGAAGCAGTCCAAGATTGCCCTCAGGACTGAAATAATGTTTTTATTATTTCATCTTGACATTCTGGCCATCATAACTTCTCTATTTTTAGATAGATCCGGCCTTATCATTGTTAGTTACTCCTATTTTATTTTTTAGTGTGTATATATATATATATATATTTATATTTTTTAATTATTTGTCTAATTTAACTTGTACAACTATATGCAGTATATTTATTTTATATTTATTCATATTGTATGTATTTATTAATATATTATATAATAATTATAATAATATGTTAATAGATTTATCATTAATAATATTTGTAATGCATATAATTGGTTATCATATAATGTTTACATAAATAATCTATTATATGTGAAAGTAAATGAGCCTTTTTACTAATCAGTTGTTGGGACTTAATTAACTTTGCCTTTACTGCAGGTATCATAGACAGTTCAGTGTCATGACTGAAGGCGGTATAGACCTCGTTGTTTGTATACATTTATTATTGTAGCTCTGGAATATTAATTTAACCATTTTGACTCCTGCTCATACGATTTATCTGTACTTACAGTTGTTTAACGTTAAGTACAGTGGGACAAATCATCACAATAATAAAAGCTCTACTTCTATAGTTTTACACTTTCTTTTCCTGTTTCCACCCTTCCTGATGGTCGGTAGGACACCGCTCAGCCTCGTTCATCTGCTTACAGTTCAGGGCAGGAGGTGAAGTTATATAGTTGTCTTGGGAATCACAGGACCATCCTGCTGACTGTGTTGGTGGCTTGACAAGGACAAATTGGTACAGCTGTTTTATAACGGCTTTGCTGAACAATTTCTGTGTTTAGAACCCAAATATACAGTCAAGGACCGTGCTTCTTCTTTGTTGACCTTTGGCTTTGACCATCCATCTTTTGGTACATAAGTCGTGGACAAGTTCCTGAAGCAAAATGCTCTGAGCTTCTAGTAGCTGTAGAGTGTATAAAAGTTGTATAGACAGGTGTGTGTATACATAGACCAGGGGTCTCAAACTCACGGCCCGTGGGCCGCATGCGGCCCCTGGGGCTTCCCTGTGCGGCCCCCAGCACTTTGGACAAAGAACCATGCTGCCGGCGGTCCAGTGCATGGTGCCGCCGCGGTCTCCGCTATAACATTACTTGCGGCCGCTTCACTGTCTCTGCCGCTCGCGCTGGCCGCTCTGTAAGCTCAATACAAGCCCTCAGCCAATGAGAGGCCGCTGACGTCACCTGCGGGCCTCTCATTGGCTGACGGTGACTTGCATTGAACTTGTAGAGCGAGCGGCAGAGTGAAGCGGCCGGAAGTAATATTATAGTGCGGAGACCGCGGCGGCACCATGCACTGGACCGCCGCCAGCATGGTTCTTTGTCCAAAGTGCTGGGGGCCGCACAGGGAAGCCCCAGGGTCCCCATGCACTGGACCAGCATGGTTAGGGTAATAAAAGTGTGTGCTAATGTGAGTGCCTGTGAGTGTGAGTGCCTGTGAGTATCTGTGCCTGTGAATATGAGTGCCTGTGAGTGTGAGTGCCTGTGCCTGTGAGTGTGAGTGCCTGTGAGTGTGAGTGCCTGTGAGTGTGAGTGCCTGTGAGTGTGAGTGCCTGTGAGTGTGAGTGTCTGTGCCTGTGAGTGTCTGTGCCTGTGAGTGTCTGTGCCTGTGAGTGTGAGTGCCTGTGAGTGTGAGTGCCTGTGAGTGTGAGTGCCTGTGAGTGCCTGTGAGCGTGAGTGCCTGTGAGCGTGAGTGCCTGTGAGAGTGAGTGCCTGTGAGCGTGAGTGCCTGTGAGCGTGAGTGCCTGTGTGCGTGAGTGCCTGTGAGCATGAGTGCCTGTGAGCGTGAGTGCCTGTGTTCGTGAGCGCCTGTGTGTTTGAGTGCCTGTGTGTGTGAGTGCCTGTCTTGAGAGTGCCTCTTGAGTGCCTGTGTTTGTGAGTGCCTGTGGGTGTCAGAGAACCTGTGGGTGCCTGTGAGTGTGAATGCGTGAGGGTGTCAGAGTGCGCGAGGGTATAAGAGTGCGCGATTTTGTACAGAAGTGTGTGATTATAACAAAAGTCCTTGGCGGTCCGCATTCTTCATCAGGTAGATTTACCTGATGAAGACGGCGGACCGCCGTAGAAACACGTTGTGGTATATTAAAGGTAATGAAACGTGTGCCTCATGTGCTCTAGCGCTTCTGTTATAATCACACACTTCTGTAGAAATATCATATCCCCATCCTAGGGTTGCAGCAGGAGCAGCTGTGAGCCAAAGTCACCGCTAACAGAATCCAAAGAGCCTGCGGTTAAGTAGCTGAGAACGTCACAGGGGCAGGTGATCGGATTGCTCGAGTCTACTGACTGGAAGAAGGAGCTGCTCGTGGAGGAAACCCCGACCGCTGGAGTCCGGAGCCATCCACTGCGATACGCCGAGGTTGTGCAGGGTTGCAGAACCTTCAAAGGTGAGATGCGAACCCCCCATATCTGTTATTGACGCCCTCACTAGACCACCAGGTACCGCTCATGGGTTTTGCTTTCCCCCCTTTTGTTCCACGTGAGTGTGAGAGTGTGAGTTAATGTGAGTGTGGGTGAGTTAATGTGTGAGTGGGTGTGATTGTGAGTGAATATGTCTGAGTGTGTAAAAAGAAGGCAGACCAGGTTGGGGATATCACTAAAAAAGGGGTCCAGCATGGGGGACATTACTACACTATGGGGCCAGGATGGGGACATCACTACAAAAGGGGACCAGCATGGGGGACAGGATGGTGACATCACTACAAAAGGGGATCAGTATGGGGGTCATCATTACAAAAAGGGACCAGCACGGGGGACATTACTACAGAAGGGGATCAGGTTGGGGATATTAGTACAAGAGGGCGACCAGGATGGGGACCAGTATGGGGACATTACAACAAGAAAGGGACCAAGATGCGGACATTACTACAAGAAGTGGATCAGGATTTGGACATTTCTACATTGACCAAAAAATCTGGTATTACTAAAAATGTCAGGGTACCGTCACACCAGGTGACATCGCCCCGTGTAAAGTGTCGATTTTGCACCGAAAAATCGGCTCAGAGTGGTCGCCTGGTTTCACAGCACTGCTGTGAAACCAGGCAACCACTCTCAGGCGATCTGTAAGCATCGCCCTGTGTAACATCGCGAATAGCGATGTTACAGGCGATGGGAGCCATGGGCTCCCATGTTACAGGATCCCTGCTGGGGTTTCTAGACACCCCAACAGCGACGTTGCCTGAAACATCGCCAAAGCATCACCGAAGGTATCGCCGCGTCTAAATACACGACGCTGACGGGGTGCCAAAAATGTGCGCGCTCCCATGTGTCGCCTGCGAGATTTACGGCGATGTCACCTGGTGTGACGGTACCGTTAGTCCTACAAGCAATGCGGCCCCCGATAAAAAAAAATTTCTATGTGCGGCCCACCAACCCAGCCGAGTTTGAGACCCCTGACATAGACGGATTATAATGAGGACAATCTGAGCTGCCACCCGGTGCCCTAAGCTTCGGGGGAGCTCATGACCAGATTGCCATCATTATAATGTTTTGTGCAGCAACGCACAGTCACCTCACTCCTGTTTCCCCGGCAAAGATCTCCAGGCAGGAAGCTTTCATGGAACTACACTGCCGGCAATACAGAAAGGCAGCACAGCTCCAGGGGCGCTCCCACCACCAGCCTGATGACATCATCAGCCAGTGATGATACCATCACTAGTATGTACGTAGCGGCATTAAGAAGACATTGAGCATGGTGGACAGGTGCAGAGTGGTGGGGGAATGGGAACGAGGTGAGTACGGTATGTGTTTTTATTTTTTTTATACATGTATGGTGTGTGTGTCAGTATATAGGGGGCTATGTGAGGGATCATTTTGTATATAGGAACTATGTGAGGGATCATATTGTATATAGGGACTATGTGTGAGCTCATACTGTATATACAGTTGTGGCCAAAAGTATTGACACCCCTGCAATTCTGTCAGATAATACTCAGTTTCTTCCTGAAAATAATTGCAATCACAAATTCTTTGGTATTATTATCTTCATTTAATTTGTCTTCAATGAAAAAACACATAAAGAATTGTCCTAAAGCCAAATTGGATCTAATTACACACCAAACATAAAAAAGGGGGTGGACAAAAGTAATGGCACAGTTAGAAAAATCATGTGATGCTTCTCTAATTTGTGTAATTAACAGCACCTGTAACTTACCTGTGGCACCTAACAGGTGTTGGCAATAGCTAAATCACACTTGCAGCCAGTTGACATGGATTAAAGTTGACTCAACCTCTGTCCTGTGTCCTTGTGTGTACCACATTGAGCATGGAGAAAGAAAGAAGACCAAAGAACTGTCTGAGGACTTGAGAAACCAAATTGTGAGGAAGCATGAGCAATCTCAAGGCTACAAGTCCATCTCCAAAGACCTGAATGTTTCTGTGTCTACCGTGCGCAGTGTCATCAAGAAGTTTAAAGCCTATGGCACTGTGGCTAACCTCCCTAGATGTGGACGGAAAAGAAAAACTGACGAGAGATTTCAACGCAAGATTGTGTGGATGGTGGATAAAGAACCTCGACTAACATCCAAACAAATTCAAGCTGCCCTGCAGTCCGAGGGTACAGCAGTGTCAACCCATACTATCCATCGGCGTCTGAATGAAAAGGGACTGTATGGTAGGATACCCAGGAAGACCCCACTTCTTACCCCGAGACATAACAAAAGCCATGCTGGAGTTTGCCAAAACCTACCTGAGAAGGCCTACAACATTTTGGAAGAATGTTCTCTGGTCAGATGAGACAAAAGTAGAGCTTTATGGGCAAAGGCATCAACATAGAGTTTACAGGAGAAAAAAAGAGGCATTCAAAGAAAAGAACACGGTCCCTACAGTCAGACATGGCGGAGGCTCCCTGATGTTTTGGGGTTGCTTTGCTGCCTCTGGCACTGGACTGCTTGACTGTGTGCATGGCATTATGAGTCTGAAAACTATCAACAAATTTTGCAGCATAATGTAGGGCCCAGTGTGAGAAAGCTGGGTCTCCCTCAGAGGTCATGGGTCTTCCAGCAGGACAATGACCCAAAACACACTTCGAAAAGCACTAGAAAATGGTTTGAGAGAAAACACTGGAGACTTCTAAGGTGGCCAGCAATGAGTCCAGACCTGAATCCCATAGAACACCTGTGGAGAGATCTAAAAATAGCAGTTTGGAGAAGGCACCCACCCTTCCAATATCAGGGACCTGGAGCAGTTTGCCAAAGAAGAATGGTCTAAAATTCCAGCAGAGCATTGTAAGGCTACTTTCACACTACGATTTTTGTAAAATACGATGCTGTCCGATATAAATCGGACAGCATCGGATTCTTCTGATGCCTGGAATCGGATGCCAAATAGGCGTCCGATTCCGACATTTTATCTGATGCCTGCCCTCCTGTCACCTCACTCCCTGTCAGCTGTCTCTCCCCCGCTACTCCCGCTTCTCCCCTCTACTGCCCGGTCCTCTCCTCTTCTCCCCTGTGTCTCCTCTCTTCTCCCCCGGTCCTCAGCTCTGCTCCCCTCTTCTTCCCCGGTTCTCCAATGTGCTCCCCCGTCCTCCCATCTGCACCCTCTCTCCTCCAATCTTTTCTCACCTGTCCACGACTCCTGCATGGTCACACACGCTCCCGTGTTTCCGGTGTCTTGCTGTCTGTGCTGACAGGACCTCTCGTGACGTCACAATCACATGACAGCCGGTTACCTAGTAACCGATAGTAATGTGACTGCCGGTTACTGGTTACTGGCGGTCATGTGATTGTGACATCACGGCAGGTCCTGTCAGCAGAGAACAGCAAGACACCGGGAGACGCCGGGGGCCTCGTGGACAGGTGAGCAGAGATTTTTTTTTTTTAACCCCTTACTTAACTGTTAGGAGCTATTTCAGTGTACTGAGCATGCTCAGTACACTAAAATCAGGTCCGAGGACACATCAGATGTCTCCTCGGACCCTGCTCCATAGGGCCCCATGTTAAATTGATCGGACCGAATCGGATGTGCACTAAATGGCATCCGATTTGGTCCTATCCAAGTTTTTCCGATTTTATTTTCGGTGCAAAAATCGGACAGAATCGGATCGGACCAAATCGGATGCCATTTAGTGCACATCCGATTCGGTTCGATGCCCATAGGACTGCATGGGGGCCAAAATCGGTCCGATGCTGTCCGATTTTTATCGGACAGCATCAGAAATGCAAAAATCGTAGCGTGAAACCAGCCTAAGAAACTCATTGATGGTTACCGGAAGCGGTTGATCGCAGTTATTTTGGCTAAAGGTTGTGCAACCAAGTATTAGGCTGAGGGTGCCAATACTTTTGTCTGGCCCATTTTTGGAGTTTTGTGTGAAATGATTAAAGTTTTGCTTTTTGCTTCATTCTCTTTTGTGTTTTTTTATTTAAGACAAATTAAATGAAGATAATAATACCAAAGAATGTGTGATTGCAATAATTTTCAGAAAGAAACTGAGTATTATCTGACAGAATTGCAGGGGTGTCAATACTTTTGGCCAACACTGTATATAGGAGGCTATGTTGGGGCTCACTGTATATAGAGGGCTATGTGGCAGCTCATGCTATATATAGGGAGGCTGTGAGGTGGCTTATACTGTATATAGGAGGCTATGTGGGGGCTCATGCTGTTTATAGGAGGCTATGTGGGGACTCACTTTGTATATAGAGGGCTATGTTGGGGGTTCATACTGTATATAGGCTTTGTGGGGCTCATACAGCATATAGGAGGCTATGTGAGGGCTCACACTGTATACAGAGGGCTATGTGGGGTCTCTTACTGTATACAGGGGCTATGTGGGGGTTCATACTATATGTAGGGAGGCTATGAGGTGGGTCATACTCTATATAGCGGTCATGTGGGTTCTCATATTGTATATAGAGGGACTGATTAGGTGTATGTATAGGGTTCATGTGTATAGTCATGTAAGTGGTGTGTATAGGCTGAGGTGTGTATTGGCCTGTATGTGTATCTCCTGTTATATGTATATATTATGAGGGTGTATAACAGTGTGTGTGTTCAGGTGTGTATGAGGTGGTATATTAATAGATAGTGTATGTCTAGGTTAATGTATCTATGGTGTGTGTATAGGAATGTGTACATTTATATAGGGAGAGGTTGTGTATTTTGGGATGTTTGTGTATATGTGTAGGTGGGTGTGTATAGGGGTTGTTTGTATAATCAGTTGTATAAAGCTATGTTTAAGTATAAGAAGTGTGTGTATTGGGTGTTTGTAGGAAAATGTGTGTTTAGAAGGATGTTTGTGTGGGGGTTATAGTGGTGTGTAAATAGAGGGTGCATCTAGGGGTGTATATAGGCAAGTATGTGAGTATGGTGTGTGTGCGCGCATCTAGGGGTTGAATGTGTTTGTGTGTATAGAGGTTTATGTGTGTATAGAATGGGTGTGAGTATAGGGTTTTTATGTATAGGAAGAGTGTGTATGAAGGTGTATACAGAGAATGTGAGTCTAAGGGGTGTATATATGTGGGAGGCATTACTAGTTTGTGGCTCTCCTGAAGCAATAAAGAGAGACTGTTTTTCCTTAATAGCTTTATAAACAATATTTAGGTCAATCGGCATACTTCTCGATGTCTCCTCTGCAAATTAGCATGAATTCATTGCTAAATAGTGGGTCAAATTTATCAATACTGTGAAATTCTTAGTGAGAACTTGGACTAGATGGCACTACAATGCTTCACATTGTTGCAGTGTTTGGTGTCTTTTTTTTAAGAATCTCCACATTTTTAGACTGCCAATGTTGAGGGATTCTCAAGTTACAAAAATTGTTTAATTAGTCAGACTGCATGAAAATAGGCACATTTGCAGTCGACTTGTTTTTTATATCTGCTGTCATTCTTCTGCAATGAGAGCTTTTATCTTTCATAGTGTTTAGATTGTTTCCATGAAGATCGGCCACTAGTACCTGTTCAGACCATGTATTAATGTATTCAGTGCTTACATTATCGTAGAGGAGTTAGTTCCTAATATCCCATCCACCTCTGTCCAGCCCATTTATGCCTGTACAGTAGTTAACTGTTCAACACCCTTCTCCCTTTCAGCTCCTGACAATCTCCTTTTATCAGTCCTGTAAAATCTCAATTTCCTTATATCCAGCATCATGGCTGACTGTCCTGAGCTATGTGCTTGTTCCTATGCCTGTTTATCTCTATATGCAAATACAGTGATGACATTGTAGTCTCAGAACGAACCACTGATGGCTGAGTGTTAGGAGTACTTCACACACTGCAACATCGCTAGCGATGTCGCTGAAACGTCACAGGTTTTGTGACGTAACAGCGACCTCTCCAGTGATGTTGCAGTGTATGACACGCATCTGCTGTGAGATCGCTGCACATCGTTCAGGACCATTTTTTGGTCCTTGGTCTCCCGCTGGTCAGCACGCATCGCTGCGTGTTATGGCGAGAGACCAACGACCAGCGACCTCACAGCCAGTGCCCAGCTCCACACATTAGACGCTGGGCACCGGATAACCAGGGTAAACACCGGTAACTAAGCAGTGCACACTGCTTAGTTAACCAGTGTTTACCCTGGATACCAGCGTCCTCCCACTCAGCCCAGCCTGTAAGTGGGAGAACGCTAGTAACCAGGGTAAACACTGGGTAACTAAGCAGCGCGCGCTGCTTAGTTACCCGGTGTTTACCTTGGTTACCAGCGATGTCACTGCCACTCATTAGTTAGCTTACTTTCTGCATCAAATTTGAGCCAAAATTTTGGCACATTTTCTTGGTGCTTGGTGTTGCCATTAGACTACCATACTATTAAAGGGGCTGTCCACTACTAGGACAACCCCTTCTGAATCGACTTGTTTCCCCCGTTATAATAATAAACCATTTAGTCACCTCGTGTTACCACCGTTCCAGCACGGACGGTAACCACAGCTCAGGGCTCACATGACATTGTGATGTCACGTGAGCCCCACATCCAATCACTGCCGGCTTCTCTCTCGCCACACCTCCAGACATACTGTAAGAGCGAGTTATCAACAGTATGTGAGCGCTGTGTTTCCTGTTGATAGCAACTATGCCCAAAGCCGGGGGATGAAGAAAGCAGGCAGTGATTGGACGCAGAGCTCATGTGACATCTCAACCCTGAGCCACATTTATCAACAGCACTGGAACGGGGGCAGCCCGCGAGGTGAGTAAAGGATCTGTTATTTTAACGGGTTTTCCTAGTAGTAGACAATCCCTTTTCAGTGAAGACTTTTCCCTCTATTGTACATGATGCAGAAAGTGTCTAAAGCTTAATAAATGTTACAAGTCCTAAGTACCGTTTTAGGGTGCAAATTGTGGCAGAATTGTGGTGCCTTTAGCTTCATAACTCTCCTTCAGTGTTTTAAAAGGTTTGTACTTTATAACTGGCATGATAGGCTTGTGGCATCTGGCTTCCACATGGACAGCGCTCTGCTATTCTGTGAAAAAGTTCCATAAAAGTGAAGTTGATTCTGGGTCATTCCATGTCAAGTGAACCAATGATTATTACCTCTATATTTTTAATTCTTTTGAGATTTTGTTATTTGATAATAGCATGTCAGACAATGCAAAATGTGAAGAAAAATTTTTTTTTAAAAATTTATTTTTTTTTAAATGATTTTCAAAGTTCGGAAAAAGTGTGAATTTCGCTGTTGCCTGCCTTTACGTTTCTCCTCATAACTCAGGCTAGGAATAAGATAGAGAGACAAAATAAACACCAATCTACTCAGAACTATACAGGCTTTCATCAGATATGTCACAAGAGGATCTTTGTTAATATTTTACCCATGTGATCGTAAGCGCAAAACTTTAAAACGTATTTCCGAAAAATCGGCTCGCATTAAATATTTCAAAAACTGCCCATGTGTCTGCTTTGCTCTTAGCCACATCTGTACCAAATTTCAAGTTGGGATCGCAATGGGATCATATTTTAACATATTTTACTATTAATAGCGTCAATGGGTCATTCCATATCAAGTGATCTAAATATGAATATTTTTTTTTACCTGACGTCTTTAGATTTTTTTTTTTTTTTTTCCTTTATGAAGTACAACTTTAGTTAATTACAAATTAAAAGTTTGGAATTTTTTTCTTCATCAGTTAATTTTTTACAGATTTTTAAAGTTTAAAAAAAAAAGGGTGAATTTTGGCCTGGTATGACTTTACATTTTTTTATCTCGGGCTAGAAATAAGATAGAGAAACAAAATAAACACCATTCTACTCAGAACTGTCCAGGCTTTTACCAGATATGTCACAAGAGTATATTTGTTAATTTTAATTTTTTACCCATGCGAATGCAAACGCAACATTTTGAAACGCATTTCCGAAAAAACGTTTTAATAAAAATTTTCCAAAACTGCCCATGTGTCTTTTATGCTCTTAGCCACATCTGTACCAAATTTCAAGTTGGGATCGTGATGGGATCATATTTTAAAATATTTAACTATGGTTAATCTCATTTTTATTAAATTTTGAAAAAACATATGAAAGACATACATTCAATATTTTAACAAAATTTTGAGACATATAAAATATACAAAAAGAGAACTCACAAAGTTATTAGTAACTTTAAGATAATCTGCAAATTTACTTTTGCGCTTATCTCTGATGCAATATATACTACAATCTAAATATAATTCCAAACACTCAAGTATACAACCTTTCTCAGGGTTTTGAGATGTTCTGATGTCAAGGGGACAAGCAGCCCCAGCAGAATGATTTTTATCACTTGTCCCCTTCTAACAGGTTGACCACGTAAGTGGGTCATTACCCGTTGAGGCCTAGTTGGAATAGTCTATCGACTGGTGCACCGGAAAGGAAGGCCGAAATATTAATGATCTACTCACAGCTCAGAGTTTCCGATACCTGTCTAATGTTCACTAGAATTCTGAAGGTATAGGTGTAGAAAGGAAATACCTAGACTGAATGTATCAGATGGGAAGAAAAGAGAGATAGAAAAGAAGAGAGAGAGAAGAGAAACAAAAACCATTAGAAAAAGTTATACTAGGAAAGAAAAGCCACGTAAGAAAAAAAGAAAAAAAGGAGGGGGGGGACGGGTGAGGTATGGGAAGGAGAAAGGGTACTCATCCCACTGGCTCCCCATCAGCCAGAGGTCGAGCCATATTATCTGTGCTGGAAAAGATACTCCTAAATTCTGCAGAGTCGTGAAAAAGAATCCATTCAACCCAAATCCCTAAGAATTTGTTCCGAGATCCCGACGCATCAGCTGCGAGCTCCTCCATTCGATATATGTCCATCAATTCTTTGAACCAATCAAGTAGAGAGCCCGGCTTGATTTCCAGAACCTCGGGATCACAGCACGAGCAGCCGAGATGCAAAAGCGGAGAATATCCCTCTTCTGTAGCCCAATAGGACCTGGAAAAATGGATAACATTGCCGATTCTGGGCAGCATTCGGCTTGTTTACCTGTTATCCGGGCGTATGCATTGAAAACCTCAGACCAGAACCGCCGGATTTCCCCACAACTCCACCAAATGTGTATCATTGTACCCTTCTCTTCCCCACAGCGCCAGCAGGTATCAGGGGTTCCAGGGAACATGTTCCGGAGTGTCGTCGGGCACAAGTACCATCTAGTGAGCAGCTTATAGCTTCTTTCTTGTGCAGAACAAGCGCTAGCTAGTGAGTGAGTAAATATAAAGCATTTCTGCCAATTAGCTTCTGAAATGCTACACCCCAATTCCCTCTCCCAAGCATGTTGGAAGTAAAGGGTGCCCTGCTCTCTCATGGACCCTAAGGCCTGGTATAGAACTGATATTTTGCGCCTCGGTGGAGCCTCCAGTTGGAATAACCTCTCCAATACGTTGGGCGTCAATCTTACCCTGCAAGAGTGGTCAGCTGAATATAAGTATGCTCCCCTCTTCTTCCCCGGTTCTCCAATGTGCTCCCCCGTCCTCCCATCTGCACCCTCTCTCCTCCAATCTTTTCTCACCTGTCCACGACTCCTGCATGGTCACACACGCTCCCGTGTTTCCCGGTGTCTTGCTGTCTGTGCTGACAGGACCTCTCGTGACGTCACAATCACATGACAGCCGGTTACCTAGTAACCGATAGTAATGTGACTGCCGGTTACTGGTTACTGGCGGTCATGTGATTGTGACATCACGGCAGGTCCTGTCAGCAGAGAACAGCAAGACACCGGGAGACGCCGGGGGCCTCGTGGACAGGTGAGCAGAGATTTTTTTTTTTAACCCCTTACTTAACTGTTAGGAGCTATTTCAGTGTACTGAGCATGCTCAGTACACTAAAATCAGGTCCGAGGACACATCAGATGTCTCCTCGGACCCTGCTCCATAGGGCCCCATGTTAAATTGATCGGACCGAATCGGATGTGCACTAAATGGCATCCGATTTGGTCCTATCCAAGTTTTTCCGATTTTATTTTCGGTGCAAAAATCGGACAGAATCGGATCGGACCAAATCGGATGCCATTTAGTGCACATCCGATTCGGTTCGATGCCCATAGGACTGCATGGGGGCCAAAATCGGTCCGATGCTGTCCGATTTTTATCGGACAGCATCAGAAATGCAAAAATCGTAGCGTGAAACCAGCCTAAGAAACTCATTGATGGTTAGTTACCCGGTGTTTACCTTGGTTACCAGCGATGTCACTGCCACTCATTAGTTAGCTTACTTTCTGCATCAAATTTGAGCCAAAATTTTGGCACATTTTCTTGGTGCTTGGTGTTGCCATTAGACTACCATACTATTAAAGGGGCTGTCCACTACTAGGACAACCCCTTCTGAATCGACTTGTTTCCCCCGTTATAATAATAAACCATTTAGTCACCTCGTGTTACCACCGTTCCAGCACGGACGGTAACCACAGCTCAGGGCTCACATGACATTGTGATGTCACGTGAGCCCCACATCCAATCACTGCCGGCTTCTCTCTCGCCACACCTCCAGACATACTGTAAGAGCGAGTTATCAACAGTATGTGAGCGCTGTGTTTCCTGTTGATAGCAACTATGCCCAAAGCCGGGGGATGAAGAAAGCAGGCAGTGATTGGACGCAGAGCTCATGTGACATCTCAACCCTGAGCCACATTTATCAACAGCACTGGAACGGGGGCAGCCCGCGAGGTGAGTAAAGGATCTGTTATTTTAACGGGTTTTCCTAGTAGTAGACAATCCCTTTTCAGTGAAGACTTTTCCCTCTATTGTACATGATGCAGAAAGTGTCTAAAGCTTAATAAATGTTACAAGTCCTAAGTACCGTTTTAGGGTGCAAATTGTGGCAGAATTGTGGTGCCTTTAGCTTCATAACTCTCCTTCAGTGTTTTAAAAGGTTTGTACTTTATAACTGGCATGATAGGCTTGTGGCATCTGGCTTCCACATGGACAGCGCTCTGCTATTCTGTGAAAAAGTTCCATAAAAGTGAAGTTGATTCTGGGTCATTCCATGTCAAGTGAACCAATGATTATTACCTCTATATTTTTAATTCTTTTGAGATTTTGTTATTTGATAATAGCATGTCAGACAATGCAAAATGTGAAGAAAAATTTTTTTTTAAAAATTTATTTTTTTTTAAATGATTTTCAAAGTTCGGAAAAAGTGTGAATTTCGCTGTTGCCTGCCTTTACGTTTCTCCTCATAACTCAGGCTAGGAATAAGATAGAGAGACAAAATAAACACCAATCTACTCAGAACTATACAGGCTTTCATCAGATATGTCACAAGAGGATCTTTGTTAATATTTTACCCATGTGATCGTAAGCGCAAAACTTTAAAACGTATTTCCGAAAAATCGGCTCGCATTAAATATTTCAAAAACTGCCCATGTGTCTGCTTTGCTCTTAGCCACATCTGTACCAAATTTCAAGTTGGGATCGCAATGGGATCATATTTTAACATATTTTACTATTAATAGCGTCAATGGGTCATTCCATATCAAGTGATCTAAATATGAATATTTTTTTTTACCTGACGTCTTTAGATTTTTTTTTTTTTTTTTTCCTTTATGAAGTACAACTTTAGTTAATTACAAATTAAAAGTTTGGAATTTTTTTCTTCATCAGTTAATTTTTTACAGATTTTTAAAGTTTAAAAAAAAAAGGGTGAATTTTGGCCTGGTATGACTTTACATTTTTTTATCTCGGGCTAGAAATAAGATAGAGAAACAAAATAAACACCATTCTACTCAGAACTGTCCAGGCTTTTACCAGATATGTCACAAGAGTATATTTGTTAATTTTAATTTTTTACCCATGCGAATGCAAACGCAACATTTTGAAACGCATTTCCGAAAAAACGTTTTAATAAAAATTTTCCAAAACTGCCCATGTGTCTTTTATGCTCTTAGCCACATCTGTACCAAATTTCAAGTTGGGATCGTGATGGGATCATATTTTAAAATATTTAACTATGGTTAATCTCATTTTTATTAAATTTTGAAAAAACATATGAAAGACATACATTCAATATTTTAACAAAATTTTGAGACATATAAAATATACAAAAAGAGAACTCACAAAGTTATTAGTAACTTTAAGATAATCTGCAAATTTACTTTTGCGCTTATCTCTGATGCAATATATACTACAATCTAAATATAATTCCAAACACTCAAGTATACAACCTTTCTCAGGGTTTTGAGATGTTCTGATGTCAAGGGGACAAGCAGCCCCAGCAGAATGATTTTTATCACTTGTCCCCTTCTAACAGGTTGACCACGTAAGTGGGTCATTACCCGTTGAGGCCTAGTTGGAATAGTCTATCGACTGGTGCACCGGAAAGGAAGGCCGAAATATTAATGATCTACTCACAGCTCAGAGTTTCCGATACCTGTCTAATGTTCACTAGAATTCTGAAGGTATAGGTGTAGAAAGGAAATACCTAGACTGAATGTATCAGATGGGAAGAAAAGAGAGATAGAAAAGAAGAGAGAGAGAAGAGAAACAAAAACCATTAGAAAAAGTTATACTAGGAAAGAAAAGCCACGTAAGAAAAAAAGAAAAAAAGGAGGGGGGGGACGGGTGAGGTATGGGAAGGAGAAAGGGTACTCATCCCACTGGCTCCCCATCAGCCAGAGGTCGAGCCATATTATCTGTGCTGGAAAAGATACTCCTAAATTCTGCAGAGTCGTGAAAAAGAATCCATTCAACCCAAATCCCTAAGAATTTGTTCCGAGATCCCGACGCATCAGCTGCGAGCTCCTCCATTCGATATATGTCCATCAATTCTTTGAACCAATCAAGTAGAGAGCCCGGCTTGATTTCCAGAACCTCGGGATCACAGCACGAGCAGCCGAGATGCAAAAGCGGAGAATATCCCTCTTCTGTAGCCCAATAGGACCTGGAAAAATGGATAACATTGCCGATTCTGGGCAGCATTCGGCTTGTTTACCTGTTATCCGGGCGTATGCATTGAAAACCTCAGACCAGAACCGCCGGATTTCCCCACAACTCCACCAAATGTGTATCATTGTACCCTTCTCTTCCCCACAGCGCCAGCAGGTATCAGGGGTTCCAGGGAACATGTTCCGGAGTGTCGTCGGGCACAAGTACCATCTAGTGAGCAGCTTATAGCTTCTTTCTTGTGCAGAACAAGCGCTAGCTAGTGAGTGAGTAAATATAAAGCATTTCTGCCAATTAGCTTCTGAAATGCTACACCCCAATTCCCTCTCCCAAGCATGTTGGAAGTAAAGGGTGCCCTGCTCTCTCATGGACCCTAAGGCCTGGTATAGAACTGATATTTTGCGCCTCGGTGGAGCCTCCAGTTGGAATAACCTCTCCAATACGTTGGGCGTCAATCTTACCCTGCAAGAGTGGTCAGCTGAATATAAGTATGCTCTGCATTGGAGAAATTCGAATCACTTAAGAGGTCTCGTAGGTTCTTTGAGTTGTAGCTCTGCCATCGGGGGCAAACCACCACTGGACAGAGTCTGTCCTACTCGGGTGTCATCCACAATCCGCCAACATAAAAATCTCTGCCTGTCAAATCTGGGTGGGAAAGATGGGTTGGAAAAAAGGGGAGTCAAAGGGCTAAGTCTGTCGTTTAAGCGGAGGGTTTTCGTCACTAGGTGCCATACCTTCAAGGTGTTTCTGGTCATGTCTGTCAAAAATACTAGGTCTGTGGAGTCTTTAGGGGAAAACCAAAGCAGGTGTTTCAGCGGAATCCCCAAACCCTCTTGCTCCACCCCTACCCATTTCTTGGAGGACGCATGATAATGCCAATCTAGAGCTCTAACAAGAGAGGAAGCCACAAAGTACGCTCGTATGTTGGGTAGTACAACCCCTCCTCTGGTCTTGGGCAAGGATAGGATATTCATTCGCAATCTGGACCTCTTGCCCCCCCAGACAAATCTAAGGATCATAGATTGCATTTTGGAGAGGAAGCCTCTATCCAATAGAACAGGAACTGTCTGAAAAATATATAAGAGTCGGGGCAAGACATCCATCTTGACTACGTTTATTCTCCCGAACCAGGATAGCTTTAATTGTCTATAGGAGGTAAATGCCGATTCCGCGTTAGTCAAAAGGGGTTGATAATTTAAATTGAATATTTGTTTAAGATCTTTTGGTATAAGGACTCCCAAGTACTTAATGGCTTCTACTTTCCATTTAAATGGGAACGGTTTAGATAGATGAGAAACCAATTCTCCAGGCAAAGAAATATTGAGTGCCTCGGTTTTGGAGCAATTCACTTTAAAGTTGCTCAATTGTCCGAACCGTTCAAACTCCATTAAGACCGAAGGGATGGAGACCAGGGGCTGGGAGATGTAAAGTAGCAGGTCATCTGCAAATAAGGCTAATTTGTGATGACTCTGTCCCAGCTTGACCCCATGGACGCATTCATTGGACCTAAGTGCAAAATATTTAACTATTATAGTGTCAATTCAAAAATAACCAAGAACACAATCAGTCATTTTTTCACAATTGCCCGTCAATAGTTTGAATTTGATATAAAGAAACATAGTCTTGTAACATCTCAAATGGAAGCTGTTACCGTTCTGAGTAAAATGATGCCTCTCCCACTTCATTATCTTATTTCTAGCCTGAGATAAAAAAATGTAAAGTCATACCAGGCCAAAATTCACCCTTTTTTTAAGCTTTAAAAATCTGTAAAAAATTAACTGATGAAGAAAAAAATTCTAAACTTTTAATTTGTAATTAACTAAAGTAGTACTTCATAAAGGAAAAAAAAAAAAAAATCTAAAGACGTTTAGGTAAAAAAAAATATTCATATTTAGATCACTTGATATGGAATGACCCATTGACGCTATTACTACGGTAGTAAAATATGTTAAAATATGATCACATTGCGATCCCAACTTGAAATTTGGTACAGATGTGGCTAAGAGCAAAGCAGACACATGGGCAGTTTTTGAAATATTTAAAGCGCGCCGATTTTTCGGAAATGCGTTTTAAAGTTTTGCGCTTGCGATCACATGGGTAAAATATTAACAAAGATCCTCTTGTGACATATCTGATGAAAGCCTGGACAGTTCTGAGTAGATTGGTGTTCATTTTGTTTCTCTATCTTATTTCTAGCCCGAGATATGATAGAAAATGTAAAGCCATACCAGGCCAAAATTCGCACTTTTTTAAAACTTTAAAAATCTGTAAAAAAATTAACTGATAAAGAAAAAAATTCAAAACTTTTTTTTTGTAATTAACTAAAGTTGTTCTTCATATAGAAAAAAAATTTAAAAAATCTGAGGACATCAGGGAAAAAAAATATTCATTTTTGGATCACTTGACATGGAATGACCCTTCTTAGTTTTCTTATTTAGTGTTTGCATCATTTGCTGCTTTTATACTGCAGAGGATTTCCTTGTGTAATGCCTTGTGTCATCCAAGTCAAAGGAGCACCTAGAAGGCCACTAAACTTCTCAAGGACCTTTCAAGGTGATGTTTTTTATCTGACGCATTACCCGGTCTGTAGATATAGGATTGCTCCCTTTATTAGGTGGCATTGGAGTTTGTCTACTTCCTCACTCAAGTGACAATTTACATATGTAATTTCCCAGAGGAGCATTGTGTCTCTAAGTCTCCTCACTGCCGACTGGCAGAATACTCTCCACAAGAATAGCTGTTCCCTCGAACCAGTCAGTAAAGTTACTCTTGTGGAATATTTTCATCGGGCACAATCTTTGAAGTAATGCTGAAACCAGATCCAACTTTACCCTCTTCTCCCTTTTCAAGGACTTTGAGACTCTGAGGATCCTTTTGGACCACAAATCTATACCCTTACATAATTCCAAGACACATGTCAGCATTAGAGTTTGTTTGAAGGAACATTTCAGCTTGACATCTTGGATTTCGCCAGTCATCCAGGGTCATTTAACTTGTCAGACAGTTATTCAAAGTAGCAAGCAGAAAAATGCTGACCACGGCATCCATAATTTTCAGCTTACGGTACTTTACTTTTCTGCATCTTGATTTTTTTTAAGAATTTTAAGTGTTCCAAATTCGAAGACGCTCCTCAGACAGCAGAGGACTAATGCTGTCTGATGTTCCAGCAAATCCTATTAGTAGACTCACTGGATTACAATGTTAAGGAGTGGTTTAATGCTAAGCAGTTCACTAGTAAGCAGCCAACAATATTGCATGCTTTGAAGTGCAACATCAAGAAGTCGCTGGAGTATAGAAACCTCCACTGGTCCACCCAGAATAAAGCCTCCAAGTTATTGTAGAAGAATGTACAGTGTATAAAACCACCAAACTATTACAATATAGCACAAATCTGCTTGTATGAAGTATATTTTAGGGCAGTGATTCCCAAAACTAAAGGAACTGCTTAACCAGTCTTGTCTTAGGGACTCCCCTACTCTAAAGTTTGGTCTATAGGGGGTAAAGTAATCTATTCTACAAGATTTGGGTCACGTCTTCAAGATCACAAAAGGTTTCTTGTGTTCTTTATCTAATAATTTAAGGCTTACAGATACTTTCAGTAGTTGTTGACTTTTCGCAATATCTGTTTTTAAAAGTGAAATGCTATTACACTTCTGGAACCAGCCATATTCAGATGTGAGCTGTGGAGGGAACATGACCTTATGTGCAGACTGTTAGGATTTGTAGCAGAAAAGTCTGCGGCAAATCCTAATGTGTTGGTAGGTAAAATGCTACATAAAATAGGCATGTTTTGGGGGGGTGGCTTGCGCATGGAGAGCTAGGAAGCAGAGATCCGCCGCTCCGCCGTACTGAAGCCCTAACCTCACAAATTTACCCCCTCTACCACCTCTATTTGCGGATGGGGAAAACGAAGAAGCTGCCTGGAACACCTGGGTGCGACGACCGCGGCTCCCGCAGCAACCTGGACCGTTTTCTCCGCTCTGGAGCGGGACTGCCTGCAGAGCCGGGAGCTTCCAAGATGGCGCTGGCTCCTCATCAGCGTGGAGCTGCAGGGCGCGAAACTCCGGACCGCAGCAATCGCTATACAGAGCTCCAGGACTTACACGAGGAGGAGGACGAGGTACCTCAGTCCCTCATAGAGGACATACCGAGTGGAGAAATTGGAGCCTATCTGAAAAATCTCCCAACAAAGCTTGATATGGAGAGATTCGCATGTCGCCTGGAAGCTGCCTACAAATCTGAGGTACATGCACTTAAGACTGAATTCACAACCAGGATTGAGGAAGTTGAAAGATCCCAAGAGACTGTGTTGGATGAATTACAAGCTCAGCGTGCATTATTAGCTGAGCACTCCTCAATTCTAGAAGACCTATTGTATAACCAAGAAGACTCAGAGAATAGAAATAGGCGCAATAATGTACGAATCAGAGGGCTCCCAGAATCCATCACTCCTAACGAACTGCCCGAGGCGATCCAGACTCTCTTCAAGCAGGTACTCGGTAACACAGACGGCCCGCATATAGAGCTAGACAGGGTCCACAGGGCTTTGGCTCCGAGACCATCCCTAGAAGCCAGACCAAGAGATGTCATTTGCCGGGTGCATTTCTACTCCGTAAAAGAGAACATCATGCAAGCTGCAAGACACCTAGACGACATCATATACCGCGAGGCGCATGTTACTTTTCTCCCAGACCTGGCTCGCCGTACACTACAGCAGCGCCGAGGCCTCCGACCACTGCTGGCCGTCCTGAGAGAGAAAGACATTACATATAGATGGGGATTCCCCTTCCAATTAATAGCTACTAAGGAAGGCCGGTCCGCCTCATTTCGCAAACTGGGAGACTTGCCGACTTTTTGCAAAAACCTGGACATCCCGGTTGTTGCTCTCCCTGACTGGCCGAGGATTCCTCACCTGCCACCTCCACCACCAAGATGGCAAAGTTCAGAGAGACGCACGCCACCCCGAGGATCCCCGACCTGAGAAACATCAGAAGCCAGAAGAAGATGTCTCCTGTGATGAACAAACTGTAACCCGCCAGGTCCCTGAGGCCTGAGAACCTTGTTTTCATTATTACCTTTAGACTTCTCACCCCATAAGTTAAAATTACTTAGGAGGCCCCTGGTCATACCCCTTTCCCCGTTCCTTCCACCCCTTTCCTCTCCCTCCCGGATAACCTTTAGACTACTTTACCTCTTCCTACCCTTTCCTTTCCTCTTCCCCTGATCATAAAAGTATATTTGAACTCTGCCATACATGGGAAGTCTAATGACCCGGGCTCCAGTAATTGAATTAATTAGATGGTTCATTTTTGCTTATAAAAATTGTTCAAGTGGGGGGCGGGAGCGGTGCGGCGGAGAGGCTCTCCGTTTGGGCTTCCACGCATTACCCCTTGTGTTGGATGACTCCGGTCATCCAAAATTGTGCACACCTGATACACTGTAAGTGCAAGACACTTAATACTTCCTGTTATATCCACTCTCTAAACCTATTATTTCCCCTCTTCTGCTTACACTATCCCTTTCTTCTCCTTTCCTATTTCTCCTTTGATGCCGAGTGGGATTGCCACCACAACTCTGATATGAGATGACACGCTCTACTATGTCCTCACTTGTTTGCTGCTCCTTCAATGCTAAAGGCCTAAATCAGCCTCAAAAAAGGCGACAGATTCTCTACTCCTTTCATAAAAATAAAACGCAAATTCTAATGTTACAAGAAACACATTTCCGCACCGACAAAATTCCAAAATGTGAAACTAAAGATTTTCCATTGTGGATACATAGCCCAAATCCGATATCAAAGTCAGGTGGAGTGTCTGTCGCCTTTCATAAAACTTGCACCCCAGAGATTCTGGAGGAGGAGGTGGACCCACAGGGTCGCTTTATATTTCTGAAGGTTTCTTGGCTCTCAGCCACATACGTTTTAGCTAATATTTATTATCCCAACAGGAGACAAAAGCGGTTTGGCACAAAGACAAGCAGAAAACTTCAGACATTCGCTGGCTCGACACCAATAATCCTGGGAGGCGATTTCAACTTCCCTTTGGATCCATCGGTGGACGTCTCGTCGGGTAAGTCACACCTATCTGGGCCACACCTCCACCACCTTGCTAAATGTTGGAGTGACACACATCTGATGGATGTGTGGCCCTTGTTACACCCTGACAGTAGAGACTACACCTTCTATTCCCCGGTGTACTCCCTGTACAGCAGGATAGACAGATTCCTTGTGTCCCATTCCCTGATGGATCGGGAGGTAGAGGCACAAATCGGACATATTATATGGTCGGACCATGCCCCAATATTTTTTACCATATACTTAAATCCAGACAGCAGAAAAGAATTCACATGGCGCCTAAATGAGAATTTACTAACAGACCCAACATGCCGGGCGGATTTGACCAAGACGATTAGAAATTATATAACTGACCACAAATCAGACCCGACCTCACCACCTATCAAATGGGAAGCGCTTAAAGCTGTGCTGAGAGGAATGCTCATCTCTCACGGCGCACGACTAAAAAAACAACGCACACAAGATATCCGAACCCTCCTCTCCCAAATAACTAAACTAGAAACATCTCACAAACAAAATCCATCCCCGATTACTCATTTAGAATTATCCAACACTCGCCACAAATTACTACAACTTCTAGACCAAAAAGACAGGGCTTTTAGAGAAAAGATGCGCGCACGCTATTATAAATTGGGTAATAAGAGTGGTAAACTTCTAGAAAAAACATTACACCCCAACCCTACACGAACCACAATCACTAACATCCGAAGCCATAATGGCCAAAAACTGTATAAAACCTCAGACATCTTAACGGAATTTCATAAATTCTACTCATCCCTATATCATATACGAGGTCATTATGATCAGGCCTCCCCTACCCCTCTTACAGAGAAGTTCCAATCATACATAAAGGAAAGCGGCCTCCCAACACTTACAAAAGACATAAGTAACCAGCTATCAAGCCCCTTCTCATTAGAAGAACTTATGGAGGGTATTACACACTTAAAACCAGGTAAAAGCCCAGGCCCAGACGGCTTTACCGCCGGTCTTTACAAGCAATTCTCAGATACACTGGGTCCCATTTTCCTAGAAACTTGTAACGCAGTCTCTGCTGGAGATTCTTTCCCAGCACAGTCCCTATTGGCCCATGTGGTGGTACTGCCTAAACCAGGGAAGGATGCATCCGTATGTGGTAATTATAGACCCATATCCCTGATGAACCTAGACATCAAGATCTATGCCAAAATGATAGCAGACAGGATGAAAATACATTTACCCAATCTGGTGGGTGCCGATCAGGCAGGTTTTGTTCCCGGCCGAGAGGCCAGGGATAATACAATAAGATCAATTGCCCTTATTGATGCGGCTAAGAGACGAGGGATCCCCATGTGCATCCTGTCGGTAGACGCAGAAAAGGCGTTTGACAGGGTGCACTGGGGGTTCATGTTTGCCACTCTAAAACACATAGGATTGGACGATATCATGATCCACCGCATAGAAACCCTCTATAGAAACCCTTCGGCAAGGCTCCGGATTAATGGATCACTCTCAGACACATTCCATATTAAAAACGGGACCCGCCAGGGATGCCCATTATCCCCGCTACTATATATTCTGTGCATGGAAGTACTGGCGAGAATGCTTCGTAATAACCCGTCAATTCGGGGTCTGACGGTAGGCACTAGAGAGCATAAAATAGCTCTTTTCGCAGATGATCTACTTGTGTATATAACAAACCCCCTGATCAGTATCCCCAACATTCTATCAGAGCTCTCAGTTTTTGGACATCTCAGTAATTTTAAAATCAACACCTCTAAATCGGAAATATTAAACATATCACTCCCTAGACTAATCTCTGAATTACTTGAACAGGACTTCCCGTTTAGATGGTGCAATAAACACCTGACATATCTTGGAATCAGGCTATCAGGAGATTTACACACATTATACGAGACAAACTATGCCGATGCGCTTTCCCGGGTGGAGGCAGACCTGACAAAATGGCATAAACTTACATTGTCGTGGCTGGGGAGAATTCATTCCATTCGTATGGACATACTACCCAGACTATTATACGTTTTTCAGACGGTGCCCATTCATCTACCAGCATCCTACTTCTCAAGGCTGAAATTAATAATCAGACGTTACATATGGTCACATGGCCACCCTAGGTTATCACTATCCCTACTACACAAACAGATAAACTATGGGGGAGTTAGTCTTCCTGACCTAAAGCTCTATAATTATGCAGCCCTAGATAGATGTATTCTAGATCTATTTCATTCAGGAGAAAAAAAGAGGTGGGTGGAAGTCGAGGCAGGTGAAGAAGGGAAGAATCCGCTATCTTTGATTTGGTCTCCAATTAGTATTGACAATAAGAACCCCTCATATTTGACACGCCAAATACATCTAACATTCAAGCCACAAACCCGGACCCTACGCTTGACCACTCACCCAGGCCCCTTGACTCCCATATACGGGAATCCCTCCTTCTCCGTAGATAATGACTCTCCATCTTTCTTACATCGACAAAAATCCTCCTATCCTACACTAAAAGACTATGTCACCCAAATGGGGGTTAAACCTCTCGCAACACTATGCCCAACGAACCAGGAGACAAAGAAATCATGGCTTGACTACGCCGGACTCTGTAGTTATGTAAAAACTTTGTCACTAACTGACATAGTCAGACCACTAACAAGCTTTGAACAACTATGCGATAGACGCTCTAATGTCTCCCATGCTGTCTCCACCATATACCGCATTTTACAAAACCAGTTACAGATGGTCATGCCTCTGCCTCCCAGATTCAAGACAGCTTGGGAAAAAGACCTAGATACTCCCCTGTCTGACACTGAGTGGGAAAAAATCCTCCTTTTCACGTATAAATCCTCTCCAGCAGCCTTGTCACAAGAACGAAATTACAAGGTGGTGGCGAGGTGGTACAGATGCCCGGCGGACGTCCATGCGATCTTTCCGGATGTGTCGGATAGGTGTTGGCGCTGTTTGACGGAGCTGGGTACCTATCTGCACACATGGTGGAGCTGTCCCATGCTTGTCTCCTTTTGGCGAGATGTGGGTGACCTATACAATATGGTTACCTCCAATAACCTGGTTATGACTGCAGATCTAGCACTCCTAAACAAATCCTCCATGTCAATATCTAAATATAAGAAAGGATTGCTAAGACATATTTTGACAGCAGCAAGACGCTTGATTCCCAGGTGGTGGAAGAGAGCCAGACGCCCCTCCAAGGTGGAACTTGTATCCGAGCTAAACGACATCTGTAGATTGGAAGAACTGACAGCTCAAGCTACACCAGACATAGGAGCTATAGAGAGACATGGATCCCTATGGGCACCATGGATAATGTACAGGGAATCGAGTGAGCTAAGAGATTGGCTGGCTCAATGGGAGTAGAGACAGTGGGGCTGAGTGTGTTTTTCTCTTAAAACATCCCCTATAAAGCAAAATATCAAGAGGTGGCTATCCTACTCGGCATTCCTACTATCCCCATTCCTACCCACAGGTTAACTCCTATACCTACCCCTTCTCCCCTATACACCTCTCTTTCTCTACTCCTTTACTTATTTCTTCTCCTTAAAAATGTTATTTTTACTATATTACATTTATAATTGTTCGCCAGTTTTGAGACCTTATATTCGTTAATATAAAGTAACGAGAAACAACACTACACATTGAAACAGTGGTATGTGATAATGGGTTAAATTAGATGTTGACTGAATCTATAAGAGTAATAAAGAGTGTAAAGGTCGGTACCCACACTCAACAAGCAAAATAACGAAGATACCAGTTCAAAAGTATGTTATTACAATCCTGGACCGTAACCAACTATATGATGACCGTAACAATCTTTCACATATCTAAACACTTAAACGAACCAAGTTTTCATTGTTTACGATAATTTTGAAACAGTATTCAATATTTATACTGAGTGTGTAACCTTTTCTACTCCAATTTGTTTATTTTATGTAACAATTTGATTGCATAAACATTGTTTGTTATGACGAAAATAATAAACACTGATTTAACGAAAAATAGGCATGTTTTTGCCGTGTTTTTTTACACGTCTTATTATTGTATATTTTCCCCCTCGTTAATATGGGTGACAACAGCTGCAAGTCTCATCCTCCATCCCATTGAGAAAGCAACAGAAGCGAAATGCACATCGGAGCTGCATGGAGGATCCTCTTTAGCATAATTCTTTATGGGTAAGTTATGCAATAGGCATGCTGGAACTATATTGTCATGGGTGGTTATAACAGATGAAGGGGTTAGGTAGCAGAATGGCAGTGACAGGCAAATGGCGACCAGGGGAACTAGTCTGACTTTTAGACTGGAGACCCTATCTGACCCTGCTCTTAGAAGTACCTCTAAAGGCAAGGATGTCTGGGCTGCCACCCTTGCCCTGCTCCTGTCCTCAGCCCTAGGCAAACACCCCCTCACCTCCACCCATGGACCAGGATACACACAGCTACTCAAACACACAATTGCAATCTAAAGAAAGGTACAGGATGGCTTCGGCAGGAACTGCACTCCGCATCCACTCAGCTCTCGGACTTGCAGAGAATGAACTCTATCAGCTACATCAATTGATGGGTCATGGTCATGGGACCATTTAAAGGCTGGGGAGAGTGGTCAACCATATATCCTGATACACACAGCAACCACAACTAAAACTGTAGAGCCACAGCTACTGACATTAACCCTTAAGGTACAAAAGGAAATTAACTCCATTTAAACTACTGCAGAGCAGTTAGCAAAGACTTCAGAGCAGTCTACAAGTGACATGTATTTGGATCATAGGATATATGATATGCATTTATTTAGATACTACAATTCACTGGTCAGTATTTGATATCTGGACATTGCAATTTCACCTGGGTTTTGCTTCTATCTTAGGTTAGTACACAGGTAGTTTAAATATACATCTATACATGTCATTTGACTATTGTATCTTTATGATTTAGACCAATGTAACATTGAACTATCGACCAGTGTGTCTCATACCTTCTGGTCCATTAACCCTATGTTGTTATAACTTTTTTGCAAGAATTAACCTGCTGCAAATCTCCCAGCAGTTATGTTAAATAGACACCTCCATCACATAATTCAAGTGGCAGCTGGATTTGGTGCAGTCTGAAGAAAAGAGCTCCTGAGACCTGTATCACAATGGTCTTAAGACCAGTATCAAAAGCACATACTGATCTTTTATCAGAAGATACACAGGTCTCAGACCTGTGTTTCATCAACTTGCAACCAGTCCTGAATAGGGATGGGCGAACAGCTTGTTTTTCCCCATGTTTGGGAATGCTGCACCAAAGGACTAATATGGTTAATGTCATCTGCAATTAGTATAACTGCTGGGTCTGCATTAACTCCCCCAGGTGTGCCACAGTGCCGCGCCGGCTTCCAGATTCAATCTTCATGTGACTGGCTGCAATAGCCAATCACATTCAGCGATAAGCTAGGGGGCGGCCGGGAAGTGATGTAGCAATGCGTCACACCAGGAAGATTTCTCTTCGTCACTTCCGGCCCGCCCTTTAGCTTATCGCTAAATGTGATTGGCTATTGCAGCTGGTTACATGAAGATTGAACCCGGAAGCCCGACGCGGTGCTGTGGCACACCTGGGGGAGATAATGTTTAATGGAATTGTTGTTGTGTAATAAAACTTCCTAACCACAGTAAATAGTTTAATGTATTTGAGTTTGGCTGTTCATGGCATCGCCTCTACATGACCACGTTTCTAAATAAATGAAAATATGATCCCTACAGATCAATCCTCAATGTTGCACTCTTTCTTCAATTTTTAAAGGGTTAATAGCACTTTCATATTTTGTAAAGGTAAGGATAGATATAGATCTGCTTTTTATTTACCTTTGTTAAGCCAGGTTCAGCTTAGAAATTGCCCCCGGGTGATAGTCTAATCTGATACTAGAGTTTGACCTGCCAGCAAAACAGTCTCTCGGGTGGATGGCTATGACAGTTCTTACTAGGAGAATTGCGATTTGACCAAAAACAAAGAAAATCACCACTTCTAAAAGTGTTTCCTTTTTTTTTATATTTTATTATGCTCTTCAGTCTGATCCTCTTGCAGTCTATAGCCCCAAGAATACTTGTGCTCCCGTATTTACGCATGACTACTTCACACACCCATACACATGCAATACCTTTGCTGATTGAAGGCTCATTCGGTCAATGTCTAACTCTCCCAAACACATGAACACTCAGATGAGTTTAAGTGCTTTAATGGGGGGGGAGGAAATATTTTGACAGCAGCATATTTCTATTAGATAATAAGCATTAAGAGATTGAATCCAACTGTCCAACCCTTGACCGATGTACGTTGGCTGATCCTGCCACTTTAATTTGATGTGTATAGGGACTTTTAGTCTGTTGCCTAGACTTGGTAGAATAGGGATATTTTTTATTTCTCCAAAAGTTAGATTGTCCAACTAATTTTTTCATCTATAATATATAGGTCTTTATTTATGACACATGAAGTCTGCTTTATTTTGAAACAAAAATATTATAATCTGAGCTTCCACAGTGGTTGATACCTTTTAATGGGAACTGAAAAGATGGTAATTAATAGCAGCTTTTGAGACACTCAGATCTCTTCTTCAGGCTTAATAATGACACATTCTGAACAAACAAACAAAAGTAAAACCAGGGAAAAGATAGAGGGAATAGGGGTGACCCTTAAATACTCACCTGAGACTGAACCCTGCACTCCCTAATGTCAGTAGATGGGTCCTTCTCCCATATGTGATCACAGGCCTAGGCTCTGGCCGACCATGGGCAGACAATAAGACACTAGTTATTACTACAGGGTGGGCCTTTTATATGGGATACACCTAAATATAATAGGAATGGTTGGTGATATCAACTTCCTGTTTGTGGTACATTAGTATATGGGAGGGGGGAAACTTTTCCAGATGGAAGGTAACCATGGTGGCCATTTTGAAGTAGGCAATTTTGGATCCAACTTTATTTTCATCAATGGAAAGAGGGTCAAGTGACACACCAAACATATTGAGAATTTCAGAAGAAAAACAATGGTGTGCTTGCTTTCAACATAACTTCATTCTTTGATGAGTTATTTTCAAGTTTTTCTTTGTTTACAGCCATTGACATGTCACAGAGGTTAACACGTGAGGAGCAGATAGAAGTTGTGTTGATGTCTAGTGAACGCAGTACCCGGGTCATTGCAGCAGATTTAAATGCAACACACCCTACGAGACACCCATCTCCCATGCTACAGTTAGCAAACTGCTTGGCATGTTTTGTGAAACAGGTTCAGTGTTGGATTTGCCAAAATGTGGACGCAAGAAAACTGTCACTAATCAAGAAATATCAGTGGCTGCCCTAGCTTCATTCAGCTAGAGCCTACAGCGTAGCACTCGCCGCATGTCACTGGAGAGGGGCATCAGTCCAACATCCCTTTGACGGATATTAGATACTGACAAATGGCCCCTTACAAAATCCAGTTGCTGCAGCATCTCGATGAGGATGTCTCTGATCGGCACACTGAATTTGCAGAATGGGCAAAACAAAAATTGTACCAGGACCCTCAGTTTGTACAGAACATTATGTTCAGTGATGAGGCAAACGTTTTTGTGAATGGTGAAGTTAACAAACAAAACCAGCGCTATTGGTCCGACACTAACCCACAGTGGATAGATCCCTCCAAGACTGCTGGAATACAAAAATTGATGCTGTGGTGTATGAAGTACAAAGATAGTGGGGCCATTCTTCATCAATGGAAACCTCAATGCAACTGGATATGTGAAATTGCTACATGATGATATGTTGCCCTCTTTGTGCATTGAAGATGGCACGTTCCCTAAGTTTTTCCAACAATATGGTGCACCACCACATCATGGGTGTCAGGTCCGACCATTCCTACATGAACAGTTTCCTGGAAAGTGGATTGGTCGTTGTGGGCCAGTTGAATGGCCACCAAGTTCTCCTGATCTGACCCACTTAGACTTTTATCTCTGGGAACATCTGAAGACAATTGTCTATGCTGTGAAGATACGAGATGTGCAGCATCTGAAACAACAGATCCTGGAAGCCTGTGCTAGCATTTCTTCTGGTTGCTATTAGTGTGTCAAGATTGGGAGAAGAGGGTTGCATTGACAATCCAACACAATGGGCAGCTTTTTGAACACATTTTATAAGTGGTCATAAACTTGTAAATAACTCAAGAAAGAATTAAGTTATGTTAACAACCAAGCACACCATTGTTTTTCCTATAAAATTCTCAATAAGTTTGATGTATCACATGACCCTTTTCCCATTGAAAAAAATAAAGTTGGATCCAAAATGGCCGACTTCAAAATGCCCACCATGGTTACTATCCATCTGGAAAAGTTTTCCCCCTCCCATATACTAATGTGCGACAAACAGGAAGTTGATATCACCAACCATTCCCATTTTATTTATGTGCATCCATATAAATGGCCTACTCTGCACAAGAAGACAACACTGGAAGAGAGACAAATAAGCAACAATAAAACAACAAACAGAACTCCACAGCTTCCACAAAGACAACTTCTCCTGAAAGGTCAGCGTAAAGAACTATAACTGGCACAAGGGAGAGTAAAGAGAGAGTTTAAATAAAGAAAGGGAGTGGCAGCATGGAGCATCAGCTGAGGTTAGAGCTATTTGGAATCTCAGCAGGATAAAAAAGGAACCTTTAACTCCTTCAACACTAAATAAAAATGAATCAATAATAATCAATAAATAATCAATTCATCTTAATTGTGTTACTTGTGTATATCACCCTTAATCGTGAATTGCCCCTTCATGACACACCAGAAATACTTTGACTGCTGTCAAATCTGTTTCATTACTGAATTCTCATTATTGGATTTGATTCCATACTACATTTTACTCATATGGATTTTGGAAGTTTAAAATAATCAATAAAGGAGTTACATTTTATCTATGGAGCTGGATCCTTTTTTCCCCTCTGTGCTATGAAGGAGTAGGAAGTAAAGACGAGCACAGGAACATTTTTTTATACATATTTTTTATGCCACTCTTAAAAATAAATGTAAAATTAGAAAACCTATGTAGTGTATTCAGTAGGCAATGATCACCACCTCAAGTCAGAGTAATGCCAGACAGTTGTGATCTCCTGGCTCCAACTAGCCCCTTACATGTCAGTTAAGGAAACCCTCTGAATTTGGTGCCATTTAGCCACTTCTTGAGTTGATGTGAATTGAGGAATAGGACCCCTCAAATAATCTCTGGTCACTGTATGGGAGCCCTGAGAATTGCCTCTTAGCTGATGCACCTGCGGCTCTACTCTACTTTACTCTACTTTTGGTTTGACACCCTGGTGTGATGTCATGTTGTGCCCAAATACATGTGTCATCATGCTAGGCAGGGTAATCTAATAAGAGCTGCGAATGTCTGGAGGCAGGAGGTGGTTCTCTGGGCTCATGTACATGGGTAGAAGTTACTGACCTGGATACTGGACTGGGTCTTTTGATTTGACTCTTGTCACTGCCCAAATTTGTTTGAATGCTTATAACTAAGAAATGGCAGATTATCTAAGACCTCATTCAGACATCTAATATTCTTGTACAAGTGCTGTCTGTGATTTTCATAGATAACTCTCGTGACTGTAACAGTCTTAATACAAAACAAAAAGGAAAAGGGGCGCAAATGTGTAGGATCTCCTTATTAAAAACATCTAAGTGGCGTGGGTAGGTGGCCACTCACCTTATCGGGTTGCGCAAGTCCTGCACAACCCGGTTTACCAGCCTCCGCTGCCGTGGTGTGTGGGCTGCCTCTCCGCTCTTCCTCTCTCCTGGTCCTCGGAACAGGACCTAACCGTGAAACCGAATTTGCGTCACCGCTCTTTGTTGTGGGTTGCCAGGAAAACGCCAGGTCTTCAAGGCAGATCGTTTGTGCTGTTCCTGAGCTGCTCCAGCGCCAGTCCCTCACAAAGGGAGTGGTTTTCATGCAAAAAATAGTAATGGCGGTCTGATTAGGAGCGCTCTAAGGATCAAGCAGACATGTAAAATGTTTTAATAAATGGCAAACCTTTTATTAATTCCTTAGCTCCCCTCACAGCTCAACTACGCGTTTCCAACTGTATAAAACAGTCTTCATCAGGTGGTGACATCACCTGATGAAGACTGTTTTATACAGTTGAAACGCGTAGTTGAACTGTGAGGGGAGCTAAGAAATTAATAAAAGGTTTGCCATTTATTAAAACATCTTATATGTCTGCTTGATCCTTAGAGTGCTCCTAATCAGACCGCCATTACTATTTTTGCATGTAACAGTCTTAATGGCCTTTCAGATATCCAAGATTTTTTGCAGTCCACGCAAAATCGTGGAGACCTGTCCGACTTTGAACCGAGGGATGGATCAAAGTCAGCAATGCCAGTCTATGAGGTCAATAATACCTGGCACTCAGATGATGTGAAGATAGATTTAGGTTTTATTTGCAATCCAAGACTATAGACGTTTTGTTCAAAAGTAGACCTTCATCAGTACAGATTTCCAGGAATCCTCTCTGAAAGAGGCGCTGGAGTGTGGCATCCACCGCTTGGTGTTCTCCTCAGTAAGAGGTGGATGCTGCTCCTCAGTCGGCGGTGGATGCCGCACTCTAGCGCTGTCCCTCTCATAATGTCTCCTGAAATCCGTGCTGATGAAGGTCTAATTTTGACCAAAACGTCTACAATCTTGGATTGCAAATAAAGAATTCATTTATGTTCACATCATCTGAGTGTCAGGTATCATTGAACTTTTATTACGGGTTTGGATCCAACTTATGCATCAATAACGGTAGAAGTGCCACGGTTTCTTTTTTACATGATAAAAATTAGACTACACTCGGATGAAATCCCATTTTCATTGACTGGAGAAGGTGAATAAACTATTTTTTCTCCACATATGAGAAATATTGATCCCACAAATAGGTCCATTCATCTCGTATGTGGAAAACTCGGACGTCTGACTAAGGACTCGGGCTGTTATTGAGGGATCACTATGGGTTTTGCTTTACACTTTTTCTGTCTGGTTTCGTATTCAATATTGTTTTGTGCTTACAAATAACCCTGTGGATTTGACCTAAGGGCGCCCTGTACCAAATTTTACAAGTTTTGCCACTTTTAATATGATCTGACAAACGTGGACATTGTAGTCTGGTAATAATGTCTCTTTGTTATCCACACTGACTAAAGTGTTTGTTTTTCTACTTACTTGTGTATGTGCCCCACCGGTTCTACAAAGTTTAATTAAAACACTTCACATAATGTCTTCTTAATTTACAAGTACGTGTCCAGTATAAATACAGCTGACTGCTGTATCTTTAGCAGCTTAACGACATCTCCACTTTGATATTTGCTTAAGCTTGTAACGAGCCTCCTATAATTCAGCATGTGGCCTAACGAGCATGGCGTTATCTATTAATACCCCGGCCCGGCTTGTAGTGCACCAGATCAAGTCGCTTCTGTCACTCTCTATGTATGAAACCTCTTATCATCTTTTTTTGTTTGTTTCACTTAAGCTTCTCACGCTCTGAAATGTGAAAAGAAAATCTTTCCAGTATTCTTGTTCTTAAAAATAAAACACAACTCGGATCTTTTTTATAATTATTAAAGGATCTGCCCATTTTTACTTTCAACTGGGATTTCATATACATATAACCTGAAGTTTCCATACACTGTATAAAGAGACACATATGTATGTTTTTCTCACTACCTGACATAAAATCACAATAAACCTTTCCCATTTTGGGTCAGTTAGGATGAACCATAATTATTGATATTTGCCATATGCCAGAATAATGAGAGAGAGAATATGTTAAGGCATTTTTATTACTTTCTGTAAAGTCATAAGTTTACATACTTTTCATTTTTATTTGGCACCATTGCCAAATGGTGTATGGTGTACTGTATGACTTGGGTGAAACGTTTTGGATCCTTCCACAAGCTTCTCACAATAGTTTTAGGAATTTGGACCCATTCCTCCTCATAGATCTGGTATAACAGAGCCATGTTTGTAGGTTGCCTTGCTCGCAGTCTTTTCAGCTTTGTCCATACATTTCCAATAGGATTGAGATCAGGCCTTTAATGGCCACTCCAAAACATTGACTTTGTTATCCTTAAGACACTTTGTATCCAGTTAGGCTGTAGCTTCAGGTCATTGTCCATTTGGAAGACCCAGTTCAGCCCAAGCTTTAACTCCCTGACTGATGTCTTGACATATTGCTTCAGCATTGCCTATTGTTCTTTCCTCGTGATGCCATCTATTTTGTGAAGTTCACCAGTCCTTCTGCAGCAAAACAGCTCCACAACATGATGCTGCCACCCCTTTGTTTCACAGTTGGGATGGTGTTCTTAGGCTTCCAAACTTCTCTCTTTTTCTTGCAAATGTAACAATGGTCATTTAGGCCGAACATTCCAATCTTAGTTTCATTTTGGCCTTAGGGCGTCCCCAGAAATGTTGGTTTTTCTTCCTGTATGCATTTGCAAAGATTAATCTGTCTTTTTATGTTTCTTTTGGAGTAATGGCTTCTTCCTGTCAGAGTGGCCTTTCAATCCATGTTGATACAGTGCTTGTTTCACTGTGGATAATGACACAATCTTACCAGATACTGCAATCATCTCCACAAGGTCTTTTACTTTTGTACTTGAGTTGTTAGTTTTGTACTCGAGTTGATATGCATATGTCAGACCAAAGCACGTCCATCTCTGGGACACAGAAACCGTCTCCTTGCTGAGCGGTATGATGGCTGGATATTTACATCTTGTTTGTACTTGCATACAATTAGGCACCTTCAGGTATCTGGAAATTTCAGCCAAGAATGAACCAGACTTGTGCAAGTCCACAATTCTCTTCCTGATATCTTGACTGATTTCTTTACACTTTCCTTTGATGTTACTCAAAGAAACCGCGTGTTTCAGCTGGGCAATAATATACATCCACAAGTGTGTCTCTAATTAACTCAGTTTTTGCTAATAATCCTATTAGAAGCTTCTAAACACATTACATCATCACATGGGCTGTCCCAAATTGTTTAAAGTTATCAGGGTATCAGGGGGGGAAAAGGGATGTCACAGTGGTATGACCCAGCCCATGGCCCCGGAGCAGTCAATAAAAGGGGGGAATGGACTTAAAAGTTACAAAGTTACTTCTAAGGGATTCTCTGGACATGGACCTGGAATTACTCTTGTTTCTTGTGACGCCACCCATGGGTTGCAGCTAGTGATGGTCGCCACTGCAAAACAGTTCCTCTGGGGCTGATGACGATGCAGCAGAGGTGGTACACCCTCCACGAGTAGGGCTAACCCCAGGACAGCAGATGGTAATGAGTGAGATGGTAGCTATGTTCCAGCGCAAGGCTGATGAAACGTCAAGAAGTCACAGACACAGCGGGTTGCAGTCTTAAGATCTTTACTGACAGTCTCTGTGCAACAGACCACTGAGCGCTGAGTTCTCAGAGGAAGGGATCCATCTACTCCCTGGTAGTGGGATGATACTCAACTGGTACCCCTTCTCTATGTCCTTTCTCGGTCGTCTCACTCTGCGCTTGCATTGGAGTATTGAGCTGCAGGCTGGTCACTTTTCAATTGAGCAACTGCGATAGCGGATGAAGCCACTGGGAAGTGAGTATAAAATAGAAGTCAGGGTACTTACATTTAAAGCACCACTCCAGAGGGCAAGTACATAACATGCTGTAGTCGTGCATTCACCTTTTCCTGGCACGTGAATGTACGTGTACTGTGTCCCATGTAAAGTCCCAATGTATAGAGCTCTATATACAGTTGGTACCGGCTGTGTTACACAGCTGACACCCACCTTTATCTGCAGCAAGCCAATCTAACTCTGATTACTGATGGTTAGCCCTGCAGATGCCACCTTTAATCGTAGCCCTAAGGGGTTTCAAAGGTGACATTGGGGTAGATGGGTTGTCATAGCAGATGGTGGCGCCATGTTTGACGGCTACAAAGTATTGTAGTTTGCTGAATTTACAATGCTTTGCAGTAAACTGTATCTGCAACCAAGAGGTCACTGATTTAATTCCTTATCTATTTTGTATGTTCTTTCATAACTTAGTGAAAAACATTTTTTTCCCATTCATAAAAAAACATAAATATAATGAGTTGTTGTCACAGCTTTAAAAGCATAATATCACATTAGTTATTATGGAAGTAATAGTCACAATTGTCATTTTTCTCCTCATCTCCCCCTTAATAGCCGTCATTTTAATTTGTATTTCAGAAAGTATCAGTGTACATGAAAAATAAGCATCTTTGTAGTATATCTCATGAAAAATGTTGTTTTATTGCTCCTCCCGGGCTGATCTTTTACCTTCAGTGCATGCGTATAATCTGATTTAGTGACAACAGATTATTTTCATTAATGAGATAAGAGATGATGATTGGTGCTTATAAAATTCTATGGAGATTGCGGAGCTAGAGACACAGACATTCTGCTGTAAAATTACATCATGTTCTATTTCTCCATAGAACATTATGAGCATCAACGCTCATCTCTATCTTACTTACGGAAAAATCTGTATTCACTGAAGCCATATTTTATCCGTGAATTGAGAATTTTGAGAATGAGCAATCAGTCCAGAATTTCTTATTTTCACGTGAACCATTGATTCATTGATTTATGCTATTCTTTAACTTTGCATCAGTCCTACAGTGCAATCAGTCCTCCAAAAAAACATTGAAACTGATCTAGCACTATTAATCCAGCTTACTCCTCATGGGACAAAACAATGAGTACAATGAGCACTATCTGACCTTCTGGAGAGAGTGATGTTCACCCTTTATTATAGGATATAGCTGAGTCAAGTGTTGAAAAAAAAAAGGTGGCGCTCACTGATCCATAAAAATCCTTTATTTCCGTTTTTCTAAAATCCATGGATGTAGGAGGAAGCGGACAGCATTATGGACGATGGCCCTTTTACACAATACTGCTTACCAACAGGTCCTACAACATGTGGAAACTTAGTGTTGTCCTCCTGCATCCATGCTTTTTAGGACCCGTTGAAGCACAGTGTTGCATGAAAGGGACCTCGTCCATTATGGTGCTCGCGTCAACCATGACGCTGCCCGCTTGTTCCTAAATCCATGTTTTTTAGGACTCGTTGAAGCTCAGTGTGGCACCCCAGGCGTTAATGTGCAGTAACACCACAAAGGGTTAACTCCCCACACAACCCACAACACTACACTAGCACCTCTAGGCCAGAAGAGGGAGCTAAAGCAGCTTCCTTATATATATTCTGGCGTCAAGATAAAGTGGGGAAGAGCAGAGTGGTGGGTGGAGCTTAAGTGGCACCTGCAAGCGGGGGAGGAGCTAATGTCGTTTGCCTCAAAGTGGCAGTGACAGTCAGTCAGTTGGAGTTAGTGCAGTTTCTGGGAGGATTGAGGAAGAAAGACAGGTGGTGTAAAGGGGCTGTCTTAGGCCTCTCCACAGCCTGCTACCCACTTCCAGGCCTAGCCAGGGTCTGAGGGAAGGAGTAAGAGAAACAGGAGAACACATCTGGGAGACTGAGTTACCCCATAACTTGCCCCGGAGGAGCGCACAGACCGATACCAGATCCGAAACTGTGACTGACACACGCAGCACAGTAAACACCGGACTAGTGGAGGGTTATACATCTACACTGTACCTCAGCGAAGCAACACGGCGGGGTCAGAAGCACACGGAAAGACTCAAGCTGCCTAGCAAATGGGGTACCTGTGGGGAGAGACAGGCCAGCAGCCTAGCTGAAGCGGCAGCAAGCCACACAACAGCGCAGGAGAGGGAAGATGAGGACCCAGACAGGTGGGAGCAACCGGCCCCGGTACAGACTATGTGGACAGTACTCTGCCAAATATCATCTGCAGTAAAGCCTTGGAAAACTTCAAAACCGTGAGTCTGTGTGATCCTTGCACTCAAGTCCTACTCTCCCTCACCAACTGTCATCATCTCTACTATTACCCCTATCCTGCAACATCCATAGCACTATCTATAGACTATTACTACAACTGCCCCGGGGAACCAAGCTCTACCCACGGAGAGCTGTTACATCACCGGCTGCTAAACATCATCCCCGGAGGATCTGCAGCAGCGGTGGTCACCCTGACCACAACCCGTGGGTGGCGTCACGACAAGCTCCCCTGTAAATATCCCCCCATTTACTTGTGGAACCCGGGACACGATCCGGACCAAGACCTCCGCGATATCCCCAGCAGTACCCCGACCCGGTACTGAGTACCCCGTCCCAGTGGGCTCCACATCAGTGTTGCGCGGAACAGCCGTCTTTCATTACGCTGTCCGCGTTCTCCTGCATCCATGATCTTTAGATCCCGTTGAAACTCAGTGTTGCACGAAACATCCGTCATCCATGATTCTGCCCTCATCCTCCTGCGTCCATGGTTTTTAGGACCTGTTAAAGCACAATGTTGCGCAAAATGGCTGTTGTTCATGACGCTACCCTCGTCCACCTGAATCCATGATTTTTAGGACCCGATGAAGAGCAGTGTTACATGAAATGGCTGTCAGCCATGATGCTGCTTGTATCATCCTCCATCCATGGTTTTTAGGACCCATTGGAAGCACGAAACAACCGTCGTCCATGACACTGTCTGCATCCTCTGACATCCATGGTTTTTAGCAAACGGAAATAAAGGATTTCCGAGGATCAGTGAGTGCCAACATTTCTTCTACACTGTCTTCAGTTCGATAGTGCTAACCAGTGAGTCAAGGCAAAGGAGGAACCTACTCCTTCCATATCTCATGTAATCAGTCTGTATGGCCAGTTTTGCTTTAGGGAAAAGAAGTACTTAAATAACTTTTTTCTCCCTTAATTACTAACCGAAGATCTAATAGATTGTTAGCAGCGGCTTCACTTTTGTTGAATTTCCACCCGTCTATTAATGATCGCAGGGGTCACATGTAGATATATAATAAGACCTGAATCTATTTTTGAGTCCCAGCCCTTTCCATCCTATTAGAGCTCATTAGTAGTAGATATGGATTCCTTCTTCTGCTAGGTTAGATTTAGAGTTCTTAGACACAGCTCCTCAGGGGAATCTCGGGTTCTTACGGCTAGATTACATAATAATTACATACATCTAAGGTAAGTATGTATAAAGTCTCCGTTTGGCAGACGCGATTAAATTATACCGAATCCACAAAGTGCATCATCTATTGATTGGGGATTGGAAGTTGAATTAGGATAGCCGATTAGAGATCTTTGTGGATTCCCCATAGTAATAACAAGTCCACTTCCTGCTTTATTAGCGAGGCCAGAACCAAGGTCAAAGTGTGAATGCGATGAGCCCTCACTTTGGTCTTTTTACTCCCTCTAAACTCAATTACGGCAAGGTGACTTGTTATCACTATGCTCCAATCTTAAAGTAACTGAAACAGCATTTTGTTCATAAATACATTGTGCACATCTCTTTTTTTATTTATTTTTTTTTACTTCAGACCATTTTATTTTGCTGGCTGCATAACAGAGCAATCCATACAAATCTTTTCAGTAATCATATATTGATTTTCTTGGAGTATAACTCCATTTGGGGCTTTTAATCCTGAGCCGGGGAAGGCCATCAAAGAGCTAGAAATACCACTGACCCGTTGGGGACTTTTATGATTTATTACTCAAGGTATAGCTAGGGTTGTGTCAGAAGAATTAACATCTTCACTGCTAGGGGAATAGACAGTATGTTTGATGACTTTACTAATTCATGTCTGAACATCCTCCCCCTTCACTTGTACAGAACCCAACCTAATTGGAGAGTTTGAATCATAATAGCATAAACAATGGTTAATTGGTATCTTCTCTTAAAGGAAATTAAAATCAAATCTGATTATGTACAGCTAAGAACATTTTGCATCCAATAACTTCAGATCAACCATTGTAAAGTTGGTCATACCCTTTCAATACCTAAGCATGCTTTGATGCATAAAACACGTTGAAGGATGCCTCTAATGCTTGAGCAATGGTTTTAATGTGATTTGAACTGCTACCAAATAAGACTGCACCCATGAAGCTGGACTCTCTTTTCACTTTCTTATATCCTTTCAATACGTATCAAACAACCTCAACTATTTCTAAGTCAACATGTGCACACATGCTCTATGGAGGCCAATCTCTTGTGAACATAACAAATAGGGTATGTTAAAATTCCGCATGACTGATCTTTTTTCCCCCTGTATGCCAAACATCTGTCAAATATTTCATATATGTTAGGTGGTCAATTGGTACTGCTAAGAGTGGCCAGTCAGATACCTTAAAGTTTTATCGGTCATTTACCCAACAAAAGTGATCCCTAGATTGGGGCTCTACAGACCTTCTTCAATAGTGATGGTTCACGTGCTCAACTTTGCCTCCATTCATTGTCTATGAGACTGCCGGAGGAAGCAGCACACTGTACTTGGCTGTACGTCTTTTGCAGTTCCATAGACTGATTTAAATGGAGGCTGAGTATACATACCACCACCTAATTTAGGACAGAGCTGCTGTTCAGCTTGCTTGTTTGACTGTTTCTAATTTTGTAAAACTTGGGCTGTAACGTGAAGTGGATCTCTGAACGCACAGACTGCCCAACGCTATGAGCATAAACAATGTACTTTGTCATCAGGCAGTGCTATAACTATTTATATTTTATTCTGTAGACCATGGTATGGAGAACGGAAATGTGTGAGTGAACAGCAGGTGTATATGTTGGTGTAAGTAAATTCTAAATTCCACCATACACTTCATCCCCTGACCTTACCTCCACATGTACACTCTATCTGAAAATCAATCTTTCCAAAACTGAACTTTTTTTGCTCCTGCTGTCCTCCTTAAATCTGACCTCTCTCTCAGTGGTGCCACACCATGATGACACCTGGCCAGCATGCTCAATGTCTGGATGTTATGTTTGATACAAATCTCTCCTTTACCTCCTATATACAATCTCTTGTCGCTTACAACTGAAGAACATCTCTAGAATCAACCACTATCTCACCGTGGAAACAACTAAAACCTTCATTGTGGCCCTGGTCCACTCCTGCCTTGATTATTGCAATTCTCTATTAATTGGCATCCCCTCACTAGATTTAACCCTCTCCAGTCCATCCTTAATGAAGCAGCCATGATCACCTTTCTGACTAATCATTACTCGAACGCTTCCGCTCTGTGCCAGTCATTGCACTGGCTGCTCATACATTATAGGATCCGCTCTGTGCCAGTCATTACACTGATTGCCCCTACACAATAGGATCTGCTCTGTGCCAGTCATTGCACTGGCTGCCCATACACTATAGGATCTGCTCTGTGCCAGTCATTGTACTGGCTGCCATACACTATAGGATCCGCTCTGTGCCAGTCATTACACTGACTGCCCGTAAACTATAGGATCTGCTTTGTGCCAGTCATTGCACTAGCTGCCTATACACTATAGGATCCAGTTTAAATTGCTTGTTTTCACCCACAAAGCTCTTCACAGCTCATCACCTCTCTCCCCTCATCTGTCTATCACCCCACCCGTTCCCTGCGTTCCGCAAGCGATTTTTGACTAATAGCCTCAATAATTTGAGCCTCCCACTCCTGGCTCTGAGTCGTCTGTTATTTTTGCTTTAATTATGTATTATCTACAACTATGTTACTTATGACTGTAATTGAACTTCTTAATTGTAAAGCGCTGCAAAATATGTTATTATTATTATGATTATTTTATTATTATTTTTAAGAGGAACTATTTGCTTTAGGAAGAAACCAAGGCGTTCTCGCTCTAACAGCTCATTTACATTTAGACAGGAAATATAAGGTAATGCTTAGCAAAAAAGGTAATTTATTACCTTCATGGCAGTGGTCCCCAACCTTTCTTTCCTTTAGAGCCACATTCAGTTCTGAGAAATGGTCACAAGCCACATCTAGAGTCCCTGAATAGTTACAATCCTAGCCACTTCCCACATTAGTGTCACGCAGTGCCCCCCATTACTAGTATAATGATGGGCACCGTTTCCCTGTAGAAATCACTCTGAGACCATGTGGCCTCCTTCCTTAGGGTACGGACACACATGCATCCGATTCACGGATCCAAGAGTTGTACGACTCTCATCCTAGTTTTGGTCCATTTTGCATCCAACTCTGATGCAACTGTCCTACAATTTTCTCAGATCACATTTGAGTGCTGTCCGAGTGCAAATCGTTTTTCTCTCAGTAGCTATTACTGTATAATCATTTACAGGAACATTTTTGACTGTTGTCTGAGCTACAGAATGATAATGTATCAATTAAAACTCGCATGAGACTCGTTGGTCCGAGTGTGGTCCGACTGTGGTCCGTCTTTTTTGTCGGACTCATAGACTTGCATTGGCGAGTCTCATCCGACACTCGCATAGAATCGCAGCATATTGTGACTGACTCATCATCTGAGAATCAGACGAGAAAAAAATGTCCGACACTCGGAAATTTGCTCTCAGACATTGGTTAACATTGGTCCGACTGCAATGCAATTTTGACTTGCACTACAGTCGTCCGAGTTTCACGCCTGTGTGTCCGAGCCCTTATTAGGCAGTATTCTTAAATGTAGGTGTGCTTGATGCAACAATACTATCAGGTCCAACTGTAAACAATCCTATAACTGGCAGTATCATCTATTCTTTGCCTTATCACGCTTAGCTCATGCTGTGTGCACCTAGATCTGCTCTTTGCCGGGCTACTTTCAAAAATCACCATCTGGGATCTGCTCTTCTTGTTTGCTAGACCTGATAACATTGCACCAAGCCGGTGGACAGCCGTAAGCCACATATCATGATGCCGCAAGCTACAGGTTGGGGACCCCTGTCCCTATGGCATCATTATATCCCAAGAGGGCATATGGATCTTCATGTCCCATTACTCGGGGGTAGTGAAATAGGTCTGATCACTTGAATTTTTGAATTGCTTGATGTGTTATAAAAGTAGGTTATGCAGTACTTGTTTAGGCTGTTCTCATTTTCTTGCTGCCTAATTATTTTTTTTTTCAGTTCCATTAAGTCTTCCATCTGCATATGGTAATTTATGTACATGAAGTGAGGTGCTTAGAACATAGATTTGTAACATTCAGAGCTTACACATCTGACTTCACTGCTTGGTAAATATGCCTCTAAACATGTCATTGTACTCGGTGTCCCTTTGCATACTTATCTGTCAGCAGCACCTTTGTGATCTTGTCATCTTTCCATCGACTCACTAATCAAGATCCGACTTTGATGTTTTTCATAGAATAGACAGATACTATAATTTCTGGCTACCGTTGGCTGACAGTGGCTGCAGGCACTTTTGTGACTCGTCTTTGAGAAGCCCGCCTCAAGGCTCGCACTGTTCTAATGAGCCCGTCCCCTTTACTTTTTCTTCCTCCACAACCGTAGCTATATAATGAGTGACAATTGAAAGACTACACCCTATTTAGTTAAATTCAATCCCTAATTCACCTTTTATAGTTTGATCCTAAAGGACTAGTTTGATAATAACCACTATTGCTCCTGACCGGTGTGATTACAGCTTTCGAGGACTAACGGCATTCCGCAGCTTTTTCTTGGCCAAGAGTAACTTCAATGGCAATTGACCTGTATAATTTTATTATTAGTACTATTCTATTATGTTTTGACCTGCTTGGAAAAGCTTCAGAAGACTTTATTCCAGTAGAGCGTAGGCACTATATCTCTATTATAATAAAATGAGAGCAATTCAGTGCAGTCAAAACATTTACATTTAGACTGGTATGGTTAAAGGGTCAATTTTCTGTCGAAGAAAAGGTGATAACTATTTTGTTTTAAATTGAATCCCCAGGCAAGAAAAAAAAGAATCAGGTTTTGCCAGTTGATGAACTGATCTCCGACCATCAAAACATGCTTGCCTGGGGTCATGTAATGCAGAGGTCTCGGGCTTCTTCTTGTATGCATCTTTGGGTTCAGCACTGGCGTAGAGTGAAGTCATGAACCACCATTCACCTGTATAATGAACTTATCCCTGTTATTGTTGAGCAAATCATAAGGCAGAAGAATTAAGGATGACTGTATGAGCCTCAAGGTCCCCTTAGTATAGCACTGTAGGACAATAACATTTTTGAATTGGAGACCTCCTAGTTTTATCAGACCAGAATTTAATAGGATTTTTTTCTCAGACATTGTTTATAGACAGTTTAATACATAGTACCTTCCATTTAAATTTACTGTGCTTTGAAGAAGTATTCATACCCATCAACTTTTCTTCATTTTTTCTGGACCCAAACTTGACCCAAACCTCATTCAAAGTCAGTGATTGGGCAGTTCTGCTCTCTGTCCACATACAGCCAGCCATAAACAAAGCACTTCCAGTGGAGGGAGGGCAGGTTTTTCATTTTCTTTTTTGCACACACTAGATTCGATAAGGCTGATTTTATTTAACCCCCAATGGGAGCCATTCAAACACTGCAAGTGGGTGCACTGGACTGAGCACCGAGTGTTTTCAAGCACGGTGGTGCTCGCTTTTGTGGTTTGCGTATGTAAACCACCCAAACTACAAATCCGAACACTAATTCTTTTTGCTTGAAAGGTCTGTGTTCGACACAATCACCAAAATGTAAAGTTTGGGTCTGCTCATCTCTAATAATGAATTGATCAAGACATTTTGACAATGTTATTTCCATCTTTTTACCATTTGCATATCTTTAACATATCTATCCATCCAGTGTTTTCCAGAATTCCATGACTTTTCCTTTTTCGAGTTGCAGTTTCAATCTTGAGGAGTGTATCAAGGAATCGCCATTTATGAAATTACCTAATATTTTTTCAAACACAAACAAAAGCTGAAGTTGCGTCGAAGGAGCAAAACTGTAAGCTGGCTACTCAGTTGTTAATTAGTTTGGGTCTTTGCCAAAGAGCTTATAAGTGTGTTTATGTTGTGCTCAGTCACTTTGATTACATGAAAGTGCTCCGAAATCGAGACCTGAGCCAAGTCTACAAAAAAACGGCAGCCGTTTTCACCGTAATGAATAAACCGACCTTCCCTTGAGGATTAAAAATACCAAATCATACAGAGAGCAAACAAACACCCCGTTCTACGGTTACACAGTGAATACACCATTATCTTGATCTTATTTCTCAACCTATCAACTTCCAGACGTACAAATTCACTTGGTCATTTCAGTCAAACATCAAAGACATTAGGAACTTGCTGACAAATCAAGAATCTAATCAAGGAGAACAAACGCTAGTATAGCTCGGAGCTGAAAGGGAGATGAGAACGGAGACGAGATAAAGCAAATACGCTGCTAAGTGTTACAAATTACCGCTCCCTCCTCCTCGCACCGTACACACATCTGACTCCATACTGTGCATTCTTTTGGGGGGTAATTTAAAGCGTACCTTGCAGCTGTGTTTCTGTTTTGCAAGCAGAAATGAGAAGTTTTCATTATGTATTGACATATTTTTCTTGTTAAGTAGTGTTTAAAGATATGCTTACAAGATGTACTGATAATGGCCTTTTCAGAAGAAGTGATTCTTAGCCGTGTGTTAAAAATCTCTGAATGTCTTCGTGGCAAAGTGATGGATGATGCCTGTTTTACTAAAATATGCTGGATGGACGTTTGTAAAATGTGCTCTAGATCATCAAAGTAACTCTGTCCATGCGGAAAAAAAAGCTGAATTTTTGTACTTGAAAATTTGGGTAAATTTTCATAGAAATTAATAGTCAAAATGAAAAAGCAATATGGTTTCTACCTGGGTTAAAGGAAATCTGCCACCAAGTTTTTCCCATATAAACTGCGGCCAACCCCAGTAATGGTACCTTTACACGCCGCGACGGAAGGCTGGATACATCCCGCTACAGGCTACAAATGTAGCTTGTAGCGCCAATGTAGCCCGTCGTAGCGGCGTCTGAAGACGTGACGCTACAGCCGGCAACAGATACATCTGTTTCCTAGCTCTGCTCGAAAACTGATGGCTACAACGCCGATGGTAGCGAGCTGTATCGGCGTGTAAAGAGGCAACGGAAGGGAACTCGGGACAGCCTGCGATGTAGCTGCAATGTAGCTAAGGCGTGACCCTGGCTCCGTGTTACCGCGCCCCATGTGCGATCATTGGTGGAAGCTGCTGCATGACGATTGGTAGTCGCTGCATAGGGAGGCATATTTAAAGGAGCTGACGAGTCACACTACACAATTGCTCGAGCGTGCTGTATTACTCAGCCTCCTGCGTTGCCTGCCCAATCAGGATGTTATTGCTTCGTCCTATCAGCGTACGGACGGCTCGTAATCCACAATTGTAGCACGCCTATGTGCTGGCCCTGCTGCACCAGGTACGCCCATAGTAGCTGGTTATAGCGGTGTGTAAATGAGCTACAGCTGGCTACTTGAGACACCCGGCGATGTAGCTAGCTATAGATGTAGCGTGGCGTAGCGCATCTTGTGGCGGCGTGTAAAGGTGATGCGTTGACCGTTTGTAACCGTTTGAGCGTGCTCGTGCACGTGAAGTAGCGGGATGTATCCAGCCTGCCGTCGCGGCGTGTAAAGGTACCTTAAGGCCTTATATGCAGCAGTCTATAAAATTGTATATAAGTCCCCATGGTGATGTGTATAACATAAAAAAGACCTTTTTTTATCCTCACCTATGGCGAGGTCCAGTCCGATGGGTGTTACTAGTCTTCATCCGACGCCTCCTTTCTGCTTCGACTGCATCTTACTTTTCTGCTTCATGTGGATTACACATCCTGTTATCCTAACACAGTTTTCTCCATTGCGCCCCTACTCACATGCACTTGTCTCTGCCCTTCTGAGGGCAGAGCAAAGTATTGTAGTGCACATGCGCTGGTGCTCTTTGACCTTTTTCCGCGCCTGTGAACTACAGTACCCTCAGGATGTGTCATCCACATGAAGCAGAGGAGGATGCAATCGCAAAAAGAAGGGTTGCGCCAGAGCCAGATTAAGACCAGTGACACCCATGGGTCCGGACCGCCCCAGAGGTGAGTATAATAAAAAGCCTATTTAATGTTATTCAGATCAACTTGGGGACTTGTATACAGTGTAGATCCTGTATATAAGGACTTACTGTTGGTGGTCGCAGCTTATAGGAGAAAAACCTAGTGACAGGTTCACTTTAAGGTGCTCGCCTTTGTGCATACCTTAGGGTGAAATAGACAAGCATGTAAATGAATGCAGCTGACTTTTTACAGGCTCCATGTGCCAGACAAATCAGTCAGAATGGAAAAAAATATGTATTATCCTGTGCTGGTGTCAAGGAGATGGAGTCATGCAGTTATAAAATTGGCGGTTTATTGAGTCTACGTGTTCATCCGGACTTCTTCATTAGGACTTTAACCATATATACCATTTATATATACCAAGTATATAATTAAAGTCAGAGATTTTGAAACGCGTAGAGTCAATAACTCACCAATTACCCTCAGTACTCCATCTTATTGACGGCAACGCAGGATAATACACATTTTTCTGTTCTGACCATAACTATTAAATAGAAAAAGAAAAATAACAGTATGTGCCCATGAGCTGGACCTGGTGTTCTAGTGGGTGACTAGTTAGGTGTGCTCGATCTGCACTCACCTCTGGGGGTTGTGCACCCCTGCACAACCCTGTGTTTGCCTAAGGTGAGGACAGGCCTCTGGGGGGATGATGAGTGGTAACCGCCGTTCTCACAGGTTGCCTGGTGCTTCCTGGTTCCAGGTCACGGGGTCTGGTCACGTGATAGGCGATGGGCGGAGAGTTGATCGCGTCACTGCAGGTCCTTCAGCTTGGAGCAGTGAAGTCCTGAGCTGCTCCTACCGCTCTCCCAGGGGCAGGTGTGTACACAGGGGAAAAGAGTTATTAGCGGTCTCCGGAGTCCTAGCATATACTTCAGTAGGTTTTTCAGTACAGCACCGATGGAATAGAGCATGACCTTAGGATCAGCCTTTTCGCTGTATTGGATTTGTTTTTGGCTGCATATGACACCAGTTGAGGATCCAGCTGACCCCATTAAAAGTCAAACGGCACTTGGAGGTACCAATTCTGTAGTACAATTACAGGTAAAATCACCAACTCAAGCTTTATTCCAACACTGAACAAGTAGATCCGTTGACAATTTTTTGCTTTCCCTATGACTCACAATCCAGAAACATCAGTGGCTGGATGAAAGATGCAAAACTGTATCTGGATCCCAGGATACTCACTCATCTTTTATGCACAGATACTGATTACAAGCGTACAGTTCACAGCTCCTATTTGTCTCTGTGGTAGCAGAGTAGAAGAAAACTCATGAAGTGTGATCCTAAGGTCATGCTTCCATCGGTGCTGTACTGAATAACCTACTGAAGTATATGCTAGCACTTCGGAGACCGCCAATTACTCTTTTCCCCTGCATAACAATTAACAGACATTTTAAACTCATGTAAAATACCAGTGCCATTATTTATTTTTTTAATCTGGTCTCTCAGAACAGATTCTATATCACAGAAGGTCACGTAGGCAGTCTTCCCTCTGACGCCGCTTCCTGTTCTGTGGGTATTGAGAGGAATTGTATATTGCACACTTCCTGCTCTGCATGCCCCCTGCAGTCACTCTTCACATAGTAATAGTCATGCTTAAAGGGATTTTTTGGCCTTGGAGTACAAGTTTGCAGTCTTTTTATATGACCGCAGACTTATGAATCCTCACAGTGCGCAGTGAGTCTCTGATGCTGGGAGCGGGAAGACATGTGACCACAACTAAAATATTTACATACTTCTGGCCACATTTAGACTAGATGTATGTGGCATCTATCAATTCACTTGTATTGAGATCAACGGTGCCCATTCAATCAGCATATAACTGCATGCATGCAAATCGCATACCTGTGGTCATGTACCAAGACTGCAGTCACATAGAGTGACATTAGACTTGTACACGAATAGGAGACCACTCCATGTCTCAAGGCTGGACAAGCCGTTAAACTGTCTTAGTTTGGTAATGGTCCTAGTAGCGCTAAGTTACTAATTTAAGAAAGTTTGTCTAAATTAGGATTGTTTTAATTAAGAAATCCAAATGAAATTGGTTTAGAACATCTTTTTTCGTCAACTTCTCCAAAAGACTATCCAAAACACATCGTGAAGACTACCACTGTTTAGACCTTAATTTTTTAAAATCATTTTCCATTTGTCTTTCCTATCTAAATGGTAGAGGAGTATTGATACGCCCCGGTGGGAGCCTTCGGGTACTCGAAGCCGGATCCTCTCAACGTCGTCGGGGCTGTGGGATGACCGGCAGAGTCCTTTGGCCCTAGTGCGACTGCCTTCTCTGCACTGTGTCGGGAGTTGGCCACTGCTCTTGGAAATCTCGTGGCCCCTGGTTCTGTGGTTGGAGCTTGAAGCCTCCTTGCCACCTTCAGTTCTGGGCCCCTGATTCTCGCCCTGTCCTTCTATCCACTTCACTGCAGATTCGGGCACGCAGGTGGTTCGCTTACTGCTTGTTCCCCTAGGACTCTCTATAGCTTTCTCCGGTCTTTAACCCCAGGACCCGGGACAGGCCTCATCGTGGTTCAGGCCTCCATGTCTGTGCTCTCTCTGTCCTCGCTCTCTCGGGTCCTCCTCCAACTAACTACCCACTTCCCTTGGTGTCTTCCGTTTGTTCTCTTCCTTTCCCTAACCGCTTTCTGCTCACTTCACACCCACCACCTATCTCCCCCCGCCATCGCATAGCTGCCTGAGCCGTCCCACTATCTGGGTTCACCTGCTAGCTCTGGGACCGGGTGTGTTGGGTGTATTTACAGGTGACTGGACTGACCGATCCCAGTTGCTGCAAACTAATAGTGGCGACTGGACCACAGGGGCACGACACTATCCCATAAACAAAATTTTTCACTGCAGTATTTGGTAGTCACCACAAAAAGATATACTGTACCCCTTACTGCAAATACTGCAGGAAGCTTTTGAAAACACCTGTTTGTCAGCCAAGGTAAAAGCAGACACACAGAACACAGCGGGTCCATGAATTATACAGTCAGTTTATTGATTATATTGTTATTATATTATTATAGGTTCTGTATCAAGCCTCATTCACATCTAGTTTTCATGTACGAGTTCTATCCTAGTTTTCATGGATTGAAATTTCACCTATTATAGTCAATGGGCTGTTTGTGTGTCTGCAGACCAAGTGTTGTCTCTAAAAATGTCATCCCTGGACAGATTTTGTGCAAGCCGCTCCATTTTCCAGATCCAAAGGATTACAGGACCTGTACCCCTTTAACCATTTGGTCATGTAAACAGCAGCTTGCTGATGGTCCAGGCTGGTACCAGTGGCCGGGTCACTGGTTCAGAACCTTGAGTGCAGTCAAAGTAAAAAATGAGAATGGTCAGGAACATGGCACGATCGGACAACATGGATTCAAACACGCTAAGCACGAGCTTAGGTCACAAGCCTGAACCAGAGTAGATAACATTTAACTGGCAGAGGGAGTCAGAGGTTCAGGAGTTTAAAGAGAACACAACCTTACCAAGGGCTGGCAGAGAGCAGCTATCTAAAAAGCCAGGAATTGCCCCCATTTCTCACTTAATGAGCACTGCAGCATCAAAAGTCCCGAGAATCAAATGGGACTGCCATATCACTGCCCTGCCTCGCCCACATCAAAGGTGTGGCTCTGCCCAGCTACTGAAGTGGAAACAGAGGGAATAGATACTGGCTTGGATGTTACAAGAAACTTGAGAAGCCTCCGATCCTTTTTTGTTGATACTGGAATAACTGGTGAAACTCTGATGGGACAATTTTAAGCTGACAAGCACTGATTAAAACTGGATCTGAAACAAAGATGGAAGCGGCCATTTTTATATGAACTAGAAAAAAATCACAGATGACTGAATGAGGGTTAATGCTTTATTTCCCCTGTGGTGATACTGGCATGACAATGAACACTTGCTGCTGGAATTCCCATCATACGTTATAACTGAGGACTCCATGTGATCATTGTGGAAACCAGGTATGACAAGAGATTATCCAAAAATGGACTGTACCTTTAAGGGTTTTGGACAGAATGTTATCTTTCTAGTTGGTATCCAGAGCCGGGGCAGCAATAGTAGGTCCTGTATGACACTGAAGTAAGCAGGAAGATCTTCCCTTGCTCCTGGGGACAGGTGGGTCATCTAATACATGCTGGAATCTGAGTGAAAATGATGCCGTGTGAACCTACCCTTAGGCTTGCAGCTGAATGGAGTTTTCTGTATTTGTAAAATGTTAAATTCATTAGAACAGCAGTATATATGTTTGGTTGAGTGAGAAGGCCAAAGCTAAATACTTCCATATATAACTCGTATGTGTCATAACAGGGATCCTGTCACTGGGTTTTTCCCATATAATGTAGGGCCAGAACCTGTAAGCTCTTTTATACAATATTCTAGAACACTGTACATAAGTCCCAAAGCCCCTCTGCATAGCACAAAAAAGACTATCATACGCAACTACGGGGCGGCCCGGTTCAACGAGCAGCGCCGGCCTTTATCCAGCACCTCTTTTCTGATTGTGATTGCTGTGTTCCTCCTTCCCTTGTGTGGATGACATTTCGTACATCATCAACACACTTTCCTCCATTGTGCTCCTGCACATGGGCACTTCTCTCTGCTGAGGGTAGACTAAAGTACTGTAATGCACAGCCACAGGGAAAGGTCAAAGTATGACCGCGACTGCGCACTACAATATTCTGCTTTGGCCTCAGCAGGGTAGAGAGAAGTGCACCTGCGCAGGTGCGTAATGTAGGATACTGTGTGGATGATGTAGGACTTGTCATCCACACAAAGCAATTAGGAAGATGCGGTCGTAAGAGAGTAGGCGCCGGATGAAGAGAAAAGATGCCCATCGAACTGGACCGCCTCATAGGTGACTGTAATAAAAGGTCTTTTTCTGTGTTTTCCAGAGGGGCTTACGGACATGTATACAGTGTATCAGAATGCTGCATATGAAGGGTTATTGGTGCTGGCCCTAATTTATATGGGGGAAAACCTTTAAAGCATTATGTTCAAGTCCTGAAATGAGTAAAATTGTAAAGAGTTTGTAAAAACTCACGACTTTGCAACTTCTCCATTCTGAAGAGCAGAGGGTGTTATATTTTTAGTTTCCTTTTCTTTGCCTATCGGTCACCTCTGAAGTCTGTCAGGAGCGGGCGATTTCTTAAGCAAATAGGGCAGCACTTACAAGCTCTTATCTATTGAGCTTGTAAACTCTGATGTGAAGTTGGCCAAATAACTGGTTCCAGCTTTAAGACCCCTGTACTTCTCCAATGCTGAAGAGGCAGAGCTCCGCTGTTGCAGTAACAGAGAGGCCACAATTCACAATGATGACTCTGATCTGAACTGTCAATCAATCGGGAGCGCTCCACCCATGACAAGCAGAAAGCTTGGAAGGGGTGCAGTGCGCTCCTGAAATGCCGACACCAGAAAACCTCTTCAAATTAAAACTTTGGCTCCAGTTCTTTGGGAATTAAATATTTTTTTTAAAACTCCAATATCTGTTTTTGTGACTTCCTTAGGGTTCGCAGGATCCCAGTTTGAAAGCCTTTAATGGAAACTTTCATTCTTCAGTTCTGGACCCGAAGGTGGCGGGCTTGTAACATTACACGTCTCTGTGTATATTGTAATACTTTACTGTTCTGTATGGGGTGTGATATTACCAGGACACAAACCCATTAACAAGTAGAAGTGTAATTTCTCATGCAGTCTTTAGCAGTGATCACTACATATTACTATGTGTTACTATGTGATGGGAGGATTTTTGGCACTTTATCGTTATCCCATATAATTGGATTGCTTTACTTTAATTGTTTACAACCACAAGACATATGTGAGCGAGGCATCACCAGCGCAGCCCGGGGAGGCTTAAAGGGGTCGGACACCTTTGAGGAGTCTTGTTTTATATCATTAAAATGTAACTATAGTTTTAATTCTTGTTTGAAAACCTCTATTGAGACAAGAAAAGATCAAAAAGCCAGAGTATCATTTTTTCACGTATTGAAAGTCATATAGGCCCCAAATTGGTATAAATATAATCATCAGCTCACCTTGCAAAACCAAGCTCTCATAGAGCTCCATCAACAGCAAAATAAACATGTTACGGGTGTCAAGAAATGACGACACAAAGCAAAAAATAATGATGCTGAAATTAGTTTCATCACTTAAAGGGACTCTGTCAGCAGGATTTTGCCACCCCATCTGACAGCAGCATAATGTAGAGATAGAAGCCCTGATTCCAGCGATGTGTCACTTACTGAGCTGCTTGCTGTTGTTTTGATAAAATTACTGTTTTCTGTGCTGCAAATTTGGCAGCTTTTTAATAGGACTGGACTACTTGATTAGTCCTCTAATGATAATCTCCAGCTGATTTAACAGTGATTTTATCAAAACTACACTGAGCTGCTAAGTAAGTGATGCATCGTTGGAATCAGGATCTCTGACCCTACATTATGCTGCTCTCAGATGAGATGGCAAAAACCTGGTGATAGAGTCCCTTTAAATAGAAGGAAAAGCAATGGGAGTTTGGAATTGTTGTAATCAGACTAATATGGACAGTCATTTTGTCCAGGCAATTTTTTACCACAAAATGAACATAACCCTATAAAAAATATGGAATTTCAATTTTTTTCCCACCATTTCCCCCCACCTGGAATTTTTGGCCTGTTTTTCTATACATTATGTGCCACAATCTGTTGTGTCATTCAAAACTACATTCTCCTTCAAAACCTCCCATCTACAACACACTTCAGTAAACTGGAAAGAAAAAGTTATGGCTCTTGGAATAAGTGGAGAAAAAAATGAAAAGGCTAAAAAAATGTCCCTGTTCCTTAAAGGATTACAGATGTTCTAAAAATTTGCTTTTGCAGAATGTCTGCAAATCCTTTTTCACAGGCTGGAGACACATTGAGCGCTGGTGAGACACTTACACGAGTCTCGCATGACTCACCCAGAATGACTGCCGACTCTCTGAACAGGAGCGCGTGAGCTGCATAGAAACACAAGCAGCTCCATACTCCTGTCCAGAGACACAGTGGCTGTTCCAGGTGAGGCATGCGAGACTCGTGCAATTAGCTCACCTGTGCCTCAGGCTTAACTGAGTGATCTATAACAAGATACAAATCCATAAAAGTTCCTCCTCCTGCCTCTGATGGCTTTGCCTGATTCCTCTTCATTGTTTCATTGTTAGAGATAGCAGCAAGGATAAAAAGGAGGTAGTACAGAAATTTGCAGCAAAGAGGGAGAAAGTATTCTGTGAAGGGTAGAGAGAACTAAGGAGGAGGTAGTACTGTAATTTAAAGCAGAGAGGGGAGAAAGTATTTCATGGAGGATAGAGAGAACTAAGGAGGAGGTAGTACAGACATTTGTAGTGGAGAGGGGAAAAAGTATTTCATGGAGGGAATAAATGTACAAGATGGAAGTTTCCCTGTAACTACAACTAACCGTTAACATGTAAGGATCACTTTTCCCATATCAAATGTGTCCAAAGCCTTTAAACATAGAACTAATATAACTGCACAAAATTTAGAAATAAACATTTCTGACATGCAAAAACAAAACCGAAAAAGTGACCCAATTAGTGACCAATCTAGCCACCTTTCTTTATAATGAAACTCAACAGCCTCCATCCATAGATTCTGTCAGTTGCTTGATCTGTTTACGATCAAGATTGCGTGCAGCAGCCACCACAGCCTCCAGACACTGTCCCCAGAGGTGTACTGTTTTCCCTCCCTGTAGATCTCACATTTTAGGAGGGACTACAGGTTCTCTATGGGCTCAGATCAGGTGAACAAGGGGGCCATGTCATTATTTTTTCTTCTTTTAGACGTTTACTGGCCAGCCACGCTGTGTAGTAGTTGGATGCATGTGATGGAGCATTGTCCTGCATGAAAATCATGTTTTTCTTGAACGATATCGACTTCTTCCTGTATCACTGCTTGAAGAAGTTGTCTTCCAGAAACTGGCAGTAGGTCCGGGAGTTGAGCTTCACTCCATCCTCAACCGAAAAGGTCCCATAAGTTAATCTTTGATGTTACCAGCCCATACCAGTACCCCACCTCCACCTTGCTGGCGTCTGAGTCGGAGTGGAGCTCTCTGCCCTTTACTGATCCAGCCTCTGGCTCATCCATCTGACCCATCAAGAGTCACTCTCATTTCATCAGTCCTGAAAACCTTTGAAAAATCAGTCTTAAGATATTTCTTGGCCCAGTCTTGATGTTTTATCTTATGTTTCTTGTTCAGAGGTGGTGGTTTTCCAGCCTTCCTTACCTTGGCCATGTCCCTGAGTATGCACACCTTGTGCTTTTTGATACTCCAGTAACGTTGCAGCTCTGAAATATGGCAAAACTGGTGGCAAATGGCATTTTGGCAGCTTCACGCTTGATTTTCCTCAATTCATGGGCAGTTATTTTGCGCCTTTTTTGCCCAACACTCTTCTTGTGACCCTGTTGGCTGTTTGCCATGAAACACTTGATTGTTCGGTGATACGCTTCAAAAGTTTAGCAATTTCCAGACTGCTGCATCCCTCTGCAAGACATCTCACAATTCTGGACTTTTCAGAGCCGTCACATCTCTCTTCTGACCCATTTTGACTAAGGAAAGGCATTTGCCTAATAATTAAGCACACCTTATATAGGGTGTTGATGTCATTACACCACACCCCTCCTCATTACAGAGATGCCATCACCTGATTTACTTAATTGGTAGTTGGCTCTCAGCCTATACAGCTTGGAGTAGGACAACATGGATAAAAAGTATCATGTGATCAAAATATAATTTGCCTAATAATTCTGCACACAGTGTAAAGTCAATAAAAGAAGAAAAAATTGATTACATCAATGGAAATAAAAACGTTCTGGCTTTTGGAGAGAAAAACTGTGAAGATGTACAAAGTGTTTGTAGCTGTGGATTAGCCTCATCCTCAGGCGGATAATTACTGGAGGTCTGTTATCTGATCAAATAGTAGGATTTACTGCCAATGTGAATATGTTTTATTACACAAGCTGCACAATGTAGTGTCAGGATTGTTGCCATTTTTACCTACTGCGGCGACTCTCATTTGTTTTCTTTGCTAAGCAAACAAAATGGCCGTCTTCATAATGTGTGAATGGGCACGGTGCGGGGAAACAGGTGGCACCAACATGAGGCACCGTCAATGCATCGCTAATGCCGGCACCATCAAGACAAGTGAAATACATCCAGAAAATGGCTGACGCGGTTCAGGTCTCTCCGCAGCAATGTACATATCACACAAACTGCCCACTCATCACAAATACATATATATTAGGGGGAAACCTGCACCGCCGCTGCAAAGACGGATAGTTTGGCATTTTTCGTCCCCCTCTTTTAATTACTCTTGACACCGTGGAGAAACATCTCATATAAATCTGTAATGTGCTCTGATGAGAAACTACACGGTTGGAAGACCATGTAATTTCTCCCCAATTAATTAAAGTTCACAGAGTGTTTTCAGCAGCCAGATGCCACTGTCTGGCTGCAATAACACTGCTGTCAAGAGTAAAAAATTAAGATCCGAGACACAAGAAAGGCCGGGGAAAAGCAAGCAGATGCCAGGTTATTTCTGCTGTGCTTCATGCATCGCTGTTCAGCGGCACAACTGGTTAATAGGTTTCCTTCCCAGCATTGATCAGTCCATTCAGGAGCAGACCCACAATATTACACACGTATCATCTATCAGGGATACAAAAATAGACAAAAATACACGTATATTGAGGCCCCTGAGTGATAACGACACCACACAAGAAATGACAAAAGGTCCTTTATTATTTATTTATTCTTTACCCAAAACATCGTCATCCATGGACGGGTAAAGGCGGCGTTTCGATATTATGTATCGAACCCAGTGGTTCGGTGATGTGAGATGTTCATCCATGTGAATCATACACTAAATGACTGGTCTGTCTGTCTATCTATCCATCTTATCTAACTATTTAACTATCTATTTATCTTTTTATCTATCATCTATCTGTGTATCTATCTATCTAGATAGATGACAGATAGATAATAGAAAAAAAATAATTGAATGGATGTACTGTATATATATATGATAGATTTAACTATCTCTTTAGTCATCAATATATCTATCATCTATCTGTTTATCATATATCTATTCATCCATCCAACTATTTATCATTATCTATTTAAGTATTTATCTTTCTAGTATCTATAATCTATCTAGCTATTCCTCTGTCTATCTATTATCTATCCATTCAACTATTTGTCTATCTACTATTTATCATCTATCCATTCAAGTACAATATAATATTTATTCATTTATAACTATATCTATCTCAAGTATCTACCTATCTACTATCTATTAGTGATGAGCGAGCAGTAAAATGCTCGGGTGCTCGATGCTCGGGTGCTCCGCCCACAGACTTCCGGCAATAAAACGAGAGTTTCTGAGAAAGGGCGGGAGGGCGGGCTTTTTCAGATCATCGCAGCTTACAACACCTTGCTGTGGCCCCCAGAGGGACCCTAACAATCAATCTGCTCTCTGTGAGGTGCCAGCTCACCATGTGCACTGAAGGAAGATGTGTATTTGTGTCAGATCCATAATTATTAGTGAACAGTCAGAGCATCTCGGCGGTACTCGGTGATCGCTGAGCATCCTGAGTATCGGGATACTCGTGTGAGTAACGAGTAGCGCCCAGCATGCTCGCTCATCACTACTATCTATTAGAGATGAGCGAGTACTAAAATGCTCGGGTGCTCGATGCTCGGGCCGAGCATCCCAAGATACTCGTGTACTCGGCTCAAGCACCGAGCCCAATGTAAGTCAATGAGTGACAGGCTCTGCCCACAGACTTCCGGCTATAAAACGAGTATTTCTGGGAAAGGGCGGGAGGTGGGAGCTTTTTCAAATCGCCGCAGCATACAACACCTTGCTGTGGCCCCCCAGAGGGATCCTAACAATCAATCTGCTCTCTGTGAGGTGCCAGCTCACTGTGTGCACTGAAGAGAGCTGTGTATTTGTGTCAGATCCATAATTATTTGCGAGGAGTCCAAGCATCTCGGCAGTACTCGGTGCTCGCCGAGCATCCCAAGTACCGGGATACTCATGCGAGTAACGAGTAGCTCCGAGCATACTCGCTCATCGTTACTATCTATGTATCTATCAATCCCTCTAACTATGTACATATCTATGTATCTATCTTTCTTTTTTATGTATATATCTAGATAGGTGAAAGGGATGATGGATGGAGAGAAAGATAGATATATGATAGATTCATCTATCATCTGTCTATCATTTAGTGGTGCAAGAATGGCAAAGCTAGACAGCACTCAAAACGGTGAACTGACGTCAAGATCATTGGTATCTACTCTCTATAAAAGTATGAGGAGTGAAGGATTGCGTTATGAGCTATCTGGTCCAATTCCACAGAAGAATATGATAGAAATGTCACAATGCGTTGTAGGTTGCTATGCAGCTGCAGATCGGTCGGGGTGCTGAGTCCTGTCAACCATTGAAAGCTCCTACAAATGGTGAATATCAGTACTGAACCATAGAGCAATGGCAGAATGAGTCTGTTCTAATGATTCACATTTTGTTTTTCATCATGTACACCACCAGGTGCATGTATACAATTTACCTGAGAAAGAGGCTAAGGTGGACAATAGAAGGAAGACAAGCTAGCGGAGGTCGTGTGATACACTGTATATTGTTCTTTTCATGGGGCTATATTAGCTCTTCATACGGCTTCCATGGACAGGCTTTGCACAAGCCACTTTTGTTTAGCAGGTATCAAGATAATCTTAAAGAACCTTTCAACCTCTATACAGTGTTGTGTACTTACACAAGGCCCCGTGAGTTAAGGCCCCTTTACACGGTGAGATTTTCCAGTGATTCCACCAGCGATCTGACCTGCCCGGGATCGCTGGAAAGTCTCTCTGCAGTCGCTGGTGAGCTGTCAAACTGGAAGACTCACCAGCGACCAGTCCGTAGCGACATCGCTGGTAACCAGGGTAAACACCAGGTAACTAAGCAGCGTGCTCTGCATAGTTACCCGGTGTTTACCCTGGTTACCAGCGTTCTCTTGCATACAGGCTGAGCTAAGCGGGAGGACGCTAGTAACCAGGGTAAACACCGGATAACTAAGCAGAGCGCGCTGCTTAGTTACCCGGTGTTTACCCTGGTTACCAGTTCCCAGCATTTAATGTGCGGCGCTGGGCATTGGCTGGGAGGTCGTTCATCGTTGGTCTCTCGCTGTCACACACAGCAATGCGTGCTGACCAGTGGGAGACCAAGGACCAAAAAATGTGCAGCGATCAGCGACCTCACAGCAGGGGCCTGATCGCTGCTAAGTGTCACACACTGCAACATCACTGTAGAGATTGCTGTTACGTCACAAAACATGTGACGTTTCAGCGATATTGCCAGCGATGTTGCAGTCTGTGAACTACCCTTTATATACAGGGAATGGCTGCTGGCCGGTGGAGCAAAATGACAGAGAGAAAGATAGTAAAGCTGGGGAAAAAATCAAGCAGCATTCGAGTAGTGAAAATATGAACTGAGTTCAGAAATTAAACATGAGAAGATATGAGACACTAAAACGAAACACTCCGCAAACCAGGTTAGATAACAACTATAACTGGCAATCAGAAGTAGCTACTAGGGGTCTAAATAGCTGCAAAAAGCTTTTTACAACAGATAATTAAGTTCAGCAAGAGATAAAACTGTCTGAACAAGACCACATCTGCCAGCCAGTCTAAAGGAAACAGGAGTAGAGATGAGTGTGTGGAGCCCACTGGGACGGGGTACTCGGTGCCGGACCGGTGTACTGCTGGGGGGAATGTCACGGCGGTCCTGGTCCGGACCGTGTCCCGGGCCCGCACAATAAAATGGGGGGTTATTTACAGGGATTTGTCACTCGTGACGCCACCCACTATATGCGGCCAATAATGGGGCCGCCGCTGCTGCAGAACCTCTGGTGATGATGGGATAGCAGCTTGGATAGAATAGTTCCAGTGGGCAGAACTGGGTTCCCCGGGGCAGGGATGATAGTAGTTAAAGTCTGTGAGGATGTTATTGATGCTGCAGGAGAGTAGGGGTAGCAGTAGAGATGATGAGAGTAGAGGTAATCGCAGTATATGAGGGCAAGTGGGGCTTCAGTATAAGGATCACACACACTCACGGTTTCTGTTGTTTTCCAAGTCTTTACTTGCAGATGGTATCACACAATATTGTCCACGGAGTCTGTACCAGGTTGCTTCCACCCTGACCGGGTCCTTGGCTTCCTACTTAAGCGCTGTGTGTGGCCCTGCTGCTGCTTGTAGCTATACTGCTGGCCCTGTCTCTGCTCATGGGTACCAATATGCTGGGCAACTTGAGTCCTCTGTGTCACTGACTCCTTTGTGTTGCTTTGCTATGGTACAGTGAAGATGGTGGACCTTCACTATGCCGGTGTTTACTGTCCTGTCTGTCTCAGGCACAGCCTCGGATCCGGTATCCGTCTTAAGCGCCTCCCCGGGGTCAAGTTTTTGGGGTAACTCTTTATCCCGGGTATGTTCCTCTGTTACTCTGTCTCCTCTCCTCAGACCTCTCAGGACCTCCACTGACACTTGGCTCTGCTCCTGCTCCAGACTCAAACTGAAACTAACTGTCACTCCTGCTCTGTGGTAAACAACTTAGCTCCTCCCACTAGTGCAGGTGCCACCTAAGCTCCTCCCACTTCCTAGTGTAGTGTTGTGTGGGGAGTGAACCTGTGTTGTTTCTGTGGCACTTTAACCCTTGGGGTGCCACAAGTGAACCTTTAAAGGTTCAGCTCAGGACCCCAAACTATCCAGTGAGTAAACCTTTTCAGGCTTGGAGTCGGCTGCTTTACATTTGCAAAGCACTGGAGTATCGCTGTGGTTGGGTACAGCTGATGCTTGGCCCAGTGCAAACCGTGTGCAGTGTTTGATTGGCTCGCACTGGGCTTAAAAAACACATGGCTGGGTGTAGGCTGTGTCCAAAATTAATTTGGAAAGAAAAAGCTCCCACCCTTGGTAGTGTTTTACTCATGGCTGGGCGGAGAGCTCAACTGCAAATCAGTGACTTCTATTGAGATTTGGGTCACGTCCAGGGTCATGAACAGAGCACCAAAAAGTTTGGCTGCAAGAGCAGAACTTCAAAACATTTGCTTATCTCTGAACAGGACCACGTCTGCATCCCCAATGGCGTTGCCAGTGCAACCACTGCGGCACCATGTGGCAGAAGCCCTAGGAAAAGGTTCAAGCAGGACCGTAGCCAATCTGTGGGGGATTTTGGGGCACAACATTTATGTGCATATATCTTAACATGTACAACCCGTCTAAAAATGATTTCAGGCTAATTGCACCCCTTCATGGCATCGGTATTTATTAATGGCATATGGCCATAGCCATAGCAGGATAATGCCCTGCATTCACATTTCTAAAATTGTTCATAAATGAATGGTACGGAACTTACCACAAACTGCATGTCCTGTTTACACAGGAGGATGTGCTGCCGAGAGCAATGATCTTTAATCATTTCACCTCCCCATCCAGTGTTTTACTTATTTGCCGGTTTATTACCAGCCCTTTTACACTGGCCGATTATTAGGAAACAAGTGTTCTTAGGGCCATTTTACGCGCTGCAACTTTCCAGCGATCATGACCACGACTTGACCTGGCCGGGATCGTTGGTGCGTCGCTACGTGGTCGCTGGTGAGATGTCAAACAGTCAGATCTCACCAGCAACACAGCAACGATACGGCGGTCGTTGGGACCCTGTCACTCTCGGGCGTAGTATTAAGATTGTTGGTTGTTGTCCCTGTCACACACAGCGATGCCTGATGCCCAGTGGGAGCGCAATGACAAAAAATGGTCCTGAACAATTTGTAACAATCAGCGATCTCACAGCGGGGGCCTGATCGCTGATACGTGTCACACATAGCGAGGTCGCTGGCACGTCACAAAACCTGTGACATTGCAGCGATGTTGCTAGCGATATCGTTGTGTGTGAAGCACCCCTTAGTAATGCTCGTCCATGATAATTGGGAGTGTAAATTCACCTTGTCATGGTGAACGCCTTATTAAAGGAGGGGAGGGGATTAAAATACAGTTCACACAATGGGATGTGCTTTTACCAAAAAAAGTTTTCATGCTATCATAACTACGTGGGCACTGAAGAAGCATTAAATAAATACAGAAAATTAAATAACATCTGTAAAAAGCAAATCAAGGCAGCAAAGAATGAGACAGAGAGACTCATTGCCAGAGAAAGTAGAACAAATCCCAAAATATTCTTTAACTACATAAATAGTAAGAAACTAAAAAATGATTGTGTTGGCCCCTTTAAAAATAGTCTGGGTGAAATGGTGGATGAGGATGAGGAAAAAGCCAATATGATAAATGACTTTTTTTCAACAGTATTTACACAAGAAAATCCCATGACAGACAATATGATCAGTGATAACAAAAAGTCTCAATTAAATGTCACCTGCTTAACCCAAGAGGAAGTACGGCATCGTCTAAAAATCACTAAAATTGACAAATCCCCGGGCCCGGATGGGATACACCCCAGAGTCCTGCGGAGGGGATCCGCAAGCTGAGCGCAGCCACCGCGAGCCCCTATGTTTATAATGGGGACGCACGGTTCTGCGCTTGACTGCGCATGACCGTGCGCTCCCATTCATTTGCCTGTGTGATTAGTACACAAAATATAAAAAGGGGGGGGACAAGAGGCGCAATAGTGCCCTATCACTAGTGACACTAGTGTAATTTGGTGGTGCTGTGGAGCCACTCACCTGGTCCAGTTGTGGTCCCCACAACTGGGTTTGAAGGCGTTTAGGAATCAATGTTCCAAGCTGCTGCAGGACCTCCACCTACCACTGGACAGTGGTATGTTCCAAGAAAAATGATGGGAGTGATGGTGTACCACGGTCCGCGCTGCTCTGGGTTCAAATAACTCACCAAAGAGCCAATCAGCTTTTCATCCTCTTTATTCCTCCTACGCGTTTCAGCGCCGCACCCGGCGCCTTCCTCAGGGAGTATTACAATCATAATCACAGAGGGGGTTTTTATAGCCCTTAATCCACAAAAGGAGGGTGTCATCTGTTTACCAGTGATGTCATCCACATCATCAGAAGTGGGTGGATCCACCCATTTTGGCGCAATTTTTACATAAAACACAAAATACAGCTCAAAATTATTAAAAAAGTGCCCAGTGACTCCATCAATTATTAGTCATTATTCCCCAGATCAAATTTTTCTAAAATGAGGCAAATAAAAGTCAGAAAACACATAAAAAGATCGATCCATTCACATTTTGTACTCATATTGGGCTAGAACCTGGGGTTTTGAGACTCATACATCACTGGGCACTTTTTTAATAATTTTGAGCTGTATAAAGAGGATGAAAAGTTGTTTGGCTCTTTGGTGAGTTATTTGAACCCAGAGCAGCGCGGACCGTGGCACACCATCACTCCCATCATTTTTCTTGATTAGTACACAGGCGGATGCCTGCGCACAAATCACACACTCTCCTCTGCACCCTGAACGCGACATGTTGCATTCCTGGTGCGGACGAGAGTGTGTGATTTGTGCGCAGGCATCCGTCTGTGTACTAATCACACAGGCAAATGAATGGGAGCGCACGGTCATGCGCAGTCAAGCGCAGCACCGTGCGTCCCCATTATAAACATAGGGGCTTGCGGTGGCTGTGCTCACATGGCAGTTCCCATCCGCAGAACGCTGCGGAGTGGTCCACAAGTGTGAACCCAGCCTTAGGGTACCTTTACACGTCGCTACTGCGGGTGGATACAACCAGCTACTTCACGTGCACGAGCACGCACAAACGGTTACAAACGGTAAACGCACCATCTTTACACGCCGCCACAAGCTACGCTAGGCTACGTTACATCTATCTCTGGATACACCGCCTGGTGCCTCAAGTCACCTTCTGTAGCTCATCTTACCTCATTTACACACCGCTACAACCAGCTAATATGGGCGGACCTGGTGCAGCAGGGACAACACATAGGCGTGCCACAATTGTGGATTACGAGACGTCCGTACGCTGATAGGACAAAGCGAGAAACCCATGATTGGCCAGGCATCGCAGGAGGCTGTTTAATACATGACGCTCGAGCAATTGTGTAGTGTGACTGGTCAGCTCCTTAAATATGCCGCCCTATGCAGCGTCTACCAATCGTAACGCAGGAGCTTCCACCAATGATCGCTGAAGGGGGGCGGTATCCCGGAGCCTGTGTCACGCCCCAGCTACATACCAGGTACATTGCCTGGTGTCGACACATCCCTTCTGTTGCTTCTTTACACGCCAATACAGCTCGCTACAATCGCCTGGGTAGCCACCTGTTTCCGGGCAGTGCTCTGAAACAGATGTATCTGTTGCCGGGTGCCTCCTACTGTCTTTACACGCCGCTACTACGGGGTATTTTGCCGCTACAAGCTACATTTGTAGCCTGTAGCTGGTTGTATCCACCCGCCAGTAGCGGCGTGTAAAGGGCCCCTTAGTGTTGCCACATAGGATTTTTTTGCCTTCCTCTGGATCAACATGTTAGGCTATGCGTTGAACTAGATGGACTTAAGGTACCGTCACACGCGGCAATTTTGCTAGCAATTTCACTGGCAATTTGCTGGTTGCTGTGAAATCATGGACACATTGTTGTATTTTGTTGCTGTGTACAAATGTAACAATGTGCCCATGATTTCACTGCAACCAGCAAATTGCCAGTGAAATTGTTAGCAAAATTGCCGCGTGTGACTGTACCTTTAAGGTCTTCCTTCAACCTTAAATACTATGTTATTATGTTAGTATATTGATGTATACCATGAAACATCTATTGTATGGCCACTTTGACCCTTTAAGGATCGGGTGATTTTTAATCTTTGTGCTTTTATTTTTTCCTCCTCTTATTCCAACAGCCATAACTTTTTTATTTTTCTGTCAATATAGATATATGAGGGCTTGTTTTTTGCAGGACAAGTTATACTTTTGAATTAAATCATCCATTTTATCATATTATATATAGGAGAGAGGATTTTATGTATTTGATTGACAGTGACCTTTAACAGGTTAACAGCAATGGACGGAGCTCCGCTCCACCCACGAGTATCAGCGGCACATGATGGCTGATTATCACAGCTATCATCTGCCGTGAAAGATACGGATTTGGCTTGTGAGCCCCATGTCAAACACAGGAAAATTACTTCTGATGGACAGTGAACGTTATAAGTCGTTAAGAAGTGAGTTATTAACAACTTCACCACCAAGCCTTCTTTTACCTTCCTGACCAGGCCAAATTTTACTAATCTGACCAGTGTCACTTTATGAGGTGCCAACCCTGGGGCTTCAACAAATCCCAGTGATTCTGAGGCTTTTTTCATGATACATTACCTATCCATCACTGTCAATGGCTGTTCACTCTCCCCAGTCCCCCACTCCAAGTGCCTCAGAGTAATCCTCGAGTCTTTCTTCTCCTTCAAGCCTCACATCCAAGCCCTCTCCACCGCTTGTCGACTTCAGCTCAAAAACATTTCCCCGCACCTTCCTTGACCATGACATTGCAAAATCTCTTGTTCATGCTCTTATTATCTCCTGCCTTGATTACTGCAACCCCTGCTCACCGACCTCCCTGCTTTCTCCCTCGCACCTCTCCAATCTATTCTAAACTCAGCCGCCCGACTAATCCACCTGTCTCCCCACTACTCTCCAGTCTCTGCCATCCACCAAGCCCTTCACTGGCTCCCCACTTTTCAGAGGTGCCGGTTCAAAACCCTAACCATGACTTACAAAGCCACAACCTGTTCCCTCCATATATCTCTGACATGGTCTCCCGATACCTACCCATACACAACCTGCGATCCTCTCAAGAACTCTTTCTCTACTCCCCTCTTATCTCTTCCTCTCACAACCACATACAAGACTTCTGCCGTGCATCCGCTATACTTTGGAACTCTCTCCCCCAAGACATCAGACACTCGCCTAACCTGGGAACGTTCAAAAGGTACCTGAAGACCCACCTCTTCCGACAAGCCTACAGTGAGACCTGATCCACTGCACCATTGCACGATCCGCACTACCCTCTTCTTCTGTATCCCACCTGCCCCTCAAAAGACTGGGCCCTTGCGGGCAGGGTCCTCTCCCCTCCTGTACCTGTGCGTCTTGACTGTCAATACATACTGTATATTGTCTTCGTCTGCCCTTCCATATGTAAAGCACCATGGAATCTAATGGTACTATATAAATAAATAAATAATAATAATACATTATACTTTATTATATAGGGTGGGCCATTTATATGGATGCACCTAAATAAAATAGGAATGGTTGGTGATATCAACTTCCTGTATGTGGCACATTAGTATATGGGAGGGGGAAAACTTTTCCAGATGGGTGGTGACCATGGCGGCCATTTTAAAGTCGGTCATTTTGGATCCAACTTTATTTTTTTAAATGGGAAGAGGGGTCATGTGACACATAAAACCTATTGAGAGTTTCATAAAAAAAAAGGTGTGCTTGGTTTTAACGTAACTTTATTCTTTCATGAGTTATGACCACTTATAAAATGTGTTCAAAGTGCTGCCCATTGTGTTGGATTGTCAATGCAACCCTCTTCTCCCACTCCTGACACACTGATACCAACACAGCAGAAGAAATGCTGCACAGGCCTCCAGGATCTGGTGTGTCAGATGCTGCACATCTCGTATCTTCACAGCATAGACAATTGCCTTCAGATGAGGGATGAGAAAAACTTTACTGTGAATGGTGAAGTTACCAAACAAAACCAGCGCTATTGGTGTGACACTAACCCACAGTGGATAGATCCCTCCAAGACTGCTGGAACGCAAACATTGATTGTATGGTGTAGTATATGGGGTACAAAGATAGTGGGCCATTATTCATCAATGGAAACCTCAATGCCACTGGATATCTGAATCATGTAGAAATTTCAGATTAGTGTCAGACCAATAGCGCTGATTTTGTTTGGTAACTTCACCATTCACAAAAAGGTTTTCCTCATCTGAAGGGAATGGTCTATGCTGTGAAGATACGAGATGTGCAGCATCTGACACAGCGGATCCTGGAAGCCTGTGCTAGAATTTCTTCTGCGGTGTTGCTATCAGTGTGTCAGGAGTGGGAGAAGAGAGTTGCATTGACAATCCAACACAATGGGCAGCACTTTGAACAAATTTTATAAGTGGTCATAAACTTGTAAATGACTCTTGATGAATAAAGTTAGATTAAAACCAAGCACACCATTGTTTTTCTATAAATTCTCAATAGTTTATGTGTCACATGACCCTTCTTCCCATTGAAAAAATAAACTTGGATCCAAAATGGCCGACTTCAAAATGGCCACCATGGTCACCACACATCTGGAAAGGTTTTTCCCCTCCCATATACTAATGTGCCACAAACAGGAAGTTGATATCACCAACCATTCCCATTTTATTTAGGTGCATCCATATAAAGGGCCCAACCTGTAGTGGTGACTTTACAATGATATTTTTGTGTTTATTTGTGAAAATATTGGAAATTTAGAGAAAGTTTTTAAAGTTTCGCAATTTTCAAGCATTTAATTTTTATGTTCTTAAATCAGAGTTATATTACATAAAATAATTAATAAATACCATTTACCATATGTCTATCATTATTGTAAACATTTTTAGGACCAAAGATGAGTTAAGGTTTATTAACAATTTCTCACTTTTGCTGCAAAATTTTCAAAACCAATTTTCTTAGGACCTCATCACACGAACTGACTTTGAAGGCCCTATATGTCAGAAAACACCCAAAAGTGACACCATTACAAAAACTGCACTTCACAAAGTACTCCCGAAAAATTCAATAAGTTTATTAACCGTGTAGGTGCGTCACAGAAATTAAAGTATTGTGGAAGAAAAAATTTAGATTTTACTTTTTTCCATAAAAAATGTTGCCTCAGATGTTTTCATTTCCAGAAGGGCATGCCTGAATGGATAGTAGACGCCATGTCACTCACAGAGCATCTAATATTAGTGTCAGAGGAAGGCGTAGAAAAAACTAGCATAAGTTCGACAATATTTTTCAAGTAAAGTTCTTAAAATATAATTCCTAAATGGACGTTAATAAATAAAAGTGACTGAGCGCCGGTAACTATTTGATGCTAATTCCGATTGTATATATTAGCAGAAAAAAATGTAGTACTAAAACCTTGGAACTACAATTCCTTAAGTTAAAAAAATGACTGAGCGCCCACAACTACCTAAAACACTCTACGATATATATGTATATTAAAAAAAATACAACCAGATGCCAATTAGTGATGTGCGTCACTGATCAGCCCTCAGGGCTCCAGGACACACGCACGGAGGTGGTGCAAATGGGAGGGGTGGACAGGAAAAAGTGAAAGTGTCCTAGCCAACCACGAACATGGATCAGCTGACTCATAGCTTTAGGACACACATAGAGGTAGTGCAAAAATAAAAACTGCCAAAATCAACGATCAGGTATTGATCAGCGCTGAATGGAAGAAGGGGGGGGTCTAGGGAAGAGGTTAGGTTTAGAAAGGGGAGAAAGAAAAAAGCAGGGAACAGGACAGGGAGTCAGATCTTCCATCTTCTTTTCATCAGGTCTTCAATCAGCAGCAGAAGTCATAGCTCACGCCAAAATAGTTTGTGGCAACAAAAGTCCCAGTAGATCAGCAGCAGAAAGACCGCAATGACTGCTTAGCAGACGTCTCCAAGCTAGAATGAGGTGGAGTAATGCAGTCTTGCAGGGGTCATCAGAATGAGCTTCTGCTCAATGATTGGTATGACTAGATGTCATCGTACGATCATACCAGTCAGCACTGGGGGTGCTGACACTGCTGCTCCCAGCACAAGGTATGATATTTGCTGTTATAGCACTGATCATAGATGTGCATCAATTTCTCTGCCAAGTTAATTTGCTAAAACATTGAAATGACTGTGATTCGCTGTTCATTTTTGTAAAATTTTTATTCGCTTAGGGAAAAAGAGGGGGGGGGCAGCAAACCCCCCTCTTAGCAACAAATCACAGTACCCTTCTGTTGGAAACAGCAGGCACCATCATGCGCTCTCCGTGCCTTCAGTCACTGTTGTCACACAATCACCATGATGTACCTATACATCATATGTCGGGAACCCCCTTTCCAACCATGACTTATGAGTACTGTCAAAGTTCATGAAAGGATAAAAGGGAATCTTACACCATGATTTCGTACCCCAAACTATTATATGTGTATGTAGCTCTTTCAGAGACAAGTCCAGCAATACTTTTACATGGTTAGTCTGTTCCTACATTTTTGGGAAATCAGTATTTCAATTAATTTACAAATGAGGTTGAAGAGCTAAAGTAGATCTGAAGCCTTCATCACTCCAGCTCTATTACTCAACAAACGCTGCCTCCTGCTTGACTGATAGGTCATATTAAATAGAGGCAAAACCAGAAGGAGAGAAAGATGGATAAAGCTGCTCTGCCACAAAGGAATGGTCAATCCAAAGTAAAAGAAAAGGTGATTTTTATTCATCTACGCATTTCTGAGAGCAATTTCTCCTTCTTCAGGACAAAAAAATCTAAAATCAAATAGCTTCTAACAAGTGATCCTGGTTGTTCCCTACATGAACCGTCTCCCTCCCTAGATAAGACCTTTTGTGTCTCTATTATCTTTTAGCTTTTGTTCTCTATAGAATAGAGGCAGCCCTGTGGGGTGAATGAATAGAGCTGGAGTGTCAAAGCCTTCTGATCTACCCTAGCTCTTTAGTCTCATTTTCATATCTAGAAGAGATCAGCACTTTTTTCACACCTATTTTCAAAACTTCTTCAGGAAAAGGAATGCTCAAAAACTTCTTGTGGAAACAGCAAAGTGGATGGTATAGAGAAATAAATAGGAGATGTTTTCTAAGTATTTTTGAAGTGTTTTTTGAGTAAAATTTTAGAGATGATCTAAAAAAAACAACTCTAAAACCTGTGTAATCTTAGCTGTTGGATCTTTTATGGTAGCTTGTGGCCGATTTTCATGTTCAGAATCCATGATGGAATACATCACAACTAAATAATAGATTTAGGGTATCTGCACATTTGGGGGAACCTGTCAAGTTTCCTAAGAACTGGATGGATAGAAGCCGCGCTGACCACAATAAGAGTAACAGAGTAACACACACACTCTGTTTATTCAGCCTACGTGTTTCGTGGCAAACAGGCCACTTCATCAGGGCATCAAGATTCAGCAGCACATCCAGTTATATATACACACTGGAACAATAAAATAAAATGACGCCCAACCCCCTCTGACGTCACTTCCGGTGAAAACGCCCACTATAAGTCAAACGTATAAAAATGGCCACTTAATGTTTTTTTTTAAAAGATGCTAAAAAACCTGAACATTTTTACATAGAAATGCCAATGTACATCCTTTATGTACATCCTGAGTATTTTTTAAGGTGAGTTTCATAGCAGACCCTCTTGAAAAAGACATGTACGTATCCTTCGAGGGCAAAGGTGGAAAATGTATTTCACTTGTTCATAAGAAGGGCTGCTGAAAAGCAGATCCTAGACTTCATTATATTTATGTCTTCTTTGCTGACTTTACTAAAGGAGCACGTTAATGCTATCATTTCCAGAATTTTTGGGGTTTGGCCTGTTGTAACCTCCAGCAATTGTAAAAAGAGGTTCCCTGTCATAGAAAGTGAGGACGTACAGACAATGAAGTCTCCTGGTCTGTATATTGCCCCTCACGTTTTACATTCCTATACTGGTACATTTCACTTAAAGCCATTGAACGGTTTATTGAAAACCTTTCTCTCATTGGGTTGATTGGGGGATCTCGTTGATTTCAGATTTATTCGACTCAGGTGACCGAATTGCTTTTTCAGATTTAGCTGGCAAATACACCTTTCCTAAGTCGTCTTTTTTTCCAATACCTACAGATACGTCACATATTGAATGGTAGGCAGTTTTTTTGTGATATCTCCCTCCTTACGGATGATCCGGTTCAAAGATTTTTTAAACCGAACACCACGATTCCTCATGCAATTCTATATTTACAAGGCTCTCATTGCTGCAGGTGGTGATACTAAACTGCCTTTCATGATGAACTGGGAATCTGTTCTTTCCTTTTCAGCTTCGGTTGATGTTTGGCGGAGTGCTTTAACTAATTCCTCAAAATTTTCCTCATGTATTAACCACCGGGAGCAAGCCAAAAAGATTCAATTAAATTGGTACATAACTCCCACTGGCCTTGCTAAGTTTCATCACTCTCCTTCTCCATTATATTGGAAGAAGTGCAATACTTTGGGCTCTGCTGTTCATGTCTGGTGGGAATGTCCAAAAATTCTGGTTTTTTGGCGTCAGGTAAAATCCATCATCTCAGAGATTGTTAAAATTCCCTTTGTTTTGACTGGCCCTTTGGCCTTATTGGGTATCACTCTAAACGACCTTTCCGTCACCTCTCCAACCAGGGATATCAAACATCCTGATTGCAGCTAGACAATGTGTCACCAAATATTGGAAATCCCCACAAATTCCCACCAGAGAATAACTCATCGCTCGAACAAACCTACATTACCAATATGAGTCCCCTCTGGCCCATAGCCTATCCAGGAGGAATAAGGTACTCATGTGGTGAGATCCTTGGACTTCATCTACTTTCTTCTCAGCTGCTCAAATTGACTTGATATTTCAGGTAGTGCAGCTCCTGTCCTGTTCTGTGGTTGTACTGTCTAATTTGCAATGTCTTCTTCCTGTCCGGTCCTTTCCTCCCCTCCCTCCTGTTTCCCTTTCCTCTTTTGGGATGGTTGGATATCCCTGTTTTCGGTATTGTATTTTTTGCTGTATGGAAAAGCTTGTGTTTATATTCAAATAAAAATGTGATTGGTTAAAAAAAGAAAGTGAGGACGTATTCCTAACATTTTCCATAACTTTGTGACCAAGTGGCCCAGATCCCATGCATTACCATAAGCCGTGTGCAGGACTTAACTGTTCCCATGATGAGAATTTTTTGAGTTTTTTGTCATTATGGTTTTCTGCAGAAATTCTTCACCTATAAGCTCAAGTAGGTTACTTGTGATTCTTTTACGCATGTTTTATCATGTTTTTGACACTTCATTTTTTAGTCTCTTGTTGATATGTAATGTTGTAAATAAAGCTTTTTCTTGTCGTCCAAATCTGGGAGACCCTGACAGTGGGTGTTATATGCTGCCCCCTGGAGGTCACACCAAATATAGAAGAGATTTACTCCTCCTTCTCCCCTGCAGCATATACGCCCTCTACAGGAATACTGTCAGTTTGTTATTTGGTGTTGTTGGAGGCACATCTCCACACTGAAGCTCCTGCTACAGATGAAGCTTAGGGGACCATCGGGGTCCCCCGGCATGGGCCTTCGGCCCCATATGCCGTGCTCCCTCACCATACTCTTTCAAAGAGCCTCTGGTGAGGTGGAAGCCGACTGAGGGGTCCACAGTTCTCTGTGCCCCTGGCCTATACACAGTCACTGTGTGGCCCCTGTGATGGAGTTCAACTCCCGGTAGTCACAGGTGACGGATGCAGGCTCCACCACAAGGTACCGAGCTGGCCCCTATCTTCTCCCCCTATGGGGATCCAGGTATGTGCTGCGCACATTGGGCCCCCGCATCCACAGCAGGATCCAGGACAGGACCTGCTATAGTGTCCCTGCAATGGCCCCTAGCCTGGCTAGCAGCCCAGCAGCGATCCCCTCCCTGCCTGTCTTAGCACAGCAGGGGGATGGGGCATTGAATTTGGAGCATGGGGCTCCCAGCAGCGATCCCCTCCCTGCCTGTCTTACCACAGCAGGGGGATGGGGCATTGAATTTGGAGCATGGGGCTCCCAGCAGCGATCCCCTCCCTGCCTGTCTTGGTACAGCAGGGGGATGGGGCATTGGATTAGGAGCATGGGGCTCCGTTTTTCCCGCATCCGCGGGCGTTTTGCGGGACTTCCGCGCCGGACCCCTCACGCAGGCCGGCCGCGGCCTCAAATTTAGTCCCCGGCTTCGCCGGAGGCCTAGGCCGCGATTCCGCCCCCTGCTTGTCTATCAGCAGCGGGGGGCGGGGATTTGCTCTGAATAGCCCTGGGAGCTCAGGGCTTGGTCTCTGGCCTCTCCCACTCACAGGGCTCGGCCTTCCCCTCCTGTGTACACAATGGGGCCACAGAGCCCGCGTTTTTACAGGCCCTTCCCTCTCTGACTCCCCCCTCTCCCTCTGTGGGGGCCATCTTGGCCTCATTTTCTGCAGATTCTCTCATCTGCTTCTGGGAGTCTCAGACTGGGGATCAGGGCTTTGGCAGTGAGGTAATCCACACCATTGGTGTGGATTCCCCTCTGTGGCATCCCCCTTCTGTTAGTTTGTACACAGGATAGGGTCAGACTATGTCTTCTTCAAGGAGCACATAAGGCTGCTATATTGTATGCAACTTGTACAGTGTACACAATCACATTGCCTGCGCAGAGTGTCATTCCCTCTGCACGACCGGTGAGCAGACTGGGGCTCAGAATATCCTCGGAACCCGGTCCCAGGTGGATGCCCCTGCCCCCTCTGGGGATCAGGCGTCCGTTCCCCTGGTTTTTAACACGGCCCCTCAATGGACTGACGTTCTATCTCAGTCATTGTCTGTTTCAGTGGCCAGGGCAGTGCCACGAGCTATGTCACATTCCGTAGCCTCTATGACTAAGCCCATCATTCAGGCCATCACGGCCGGACGCGGCGGCTCCAAGCCTCGGCCCAACAGGCCCTGAGCCCGGACCAGAACGGTCCCGGGTCCGTCTCTTCCTCCTGGCCTTACCAGGCCCTCTCTGCCTCTTGGTGAGCCCTGCTCCAAAAGACAGAGACCCTTCCCCCTCCTCTGGAGGGTGAGGAACAGGACCCTTCGTCCTCTGGCTCGGAGGCGGCCTCGGACTCGGTCCCGGAAGGGGACGCTCTGGCTGACAATAATGCCATTCTTCGTCTTCGGCTCCCGACACTCAGTCTGTGCAGCGAGCCAAGGTCTCACTCAGGGATCTGAAAAGACCTACCAACGTCTTCTCCGATCACCCTGACTTTTCAGACTCGGTGCAAAAGCCTAGAGCTTTTCCGGCCAACACCACGGATCCCAAGTATCCGTTTACAGGCAATACTATCGGGCTGGTCTCAACCTCCTTAGGTGGACCCGGCGGTGGCCAGATTGGCAACTAGTACCACAACTTCCATTGCCGACGGCTCGTCTTTAAAAGACTCGGCAGACCGTCAGGTTGAACTGTTGTCCAAGTCCTTCTATGACGTGGTCGGCGCTGCGTTTCCTCCCGCTTTTGCAGCGGCCTGGTCTCTTAAAGACGCAGTTTACGCCACGACACGCCACACGGTACCTGAGGTGTCTCTCCTCCTAGACCAAATGGCTATGGTCTCGAACTAGCCTCTTTACGCCGTGCTTAACTCAGCCGGTCGTTCCGCATTGGCAGCCGCCAAATGCCCTTGCCATTCGGAGAATTCTCTGGCTTAGGGATTGGAAGGGGGTTGCTTCTTCCAAGAAGCATCCTACAGGGATTCCCTATACAGGGGATCGTCTTTTAAGGGAACGTCTGGACGTACTTATTAAGGACTCACATGGAGGCAAAAGTACTCTTCTGCCACAACAGAAAGGTGGAACACCGGCGCAGCAAGAGCTGCCAGGTTCCGTTCCTTTCATTTCCCTGGCTGGTCCTCCAGACAGAACGTTTCGTTCCGACACGGCCCAGTCCTCCCGAGGCCAGGGTTCTTCCTGGCGCTTCGCCCGCAGTAATCCTCTAGTCTGAAGCCGTCCAAGCCAGCTGACTCGCATGGCTCCAGCTCCGCACACAGAGTCGGGGGCGAATTGTCCCTCTTTCGGGACGTTTGGCTTTCCAACGTCCTAGACCAATGGGTGCGAGATATTATCTCTCACGGCTTCTTCATAGGACTGTACTCAGTTCCCCCAAGCCGATTCTTCATGACGTCTCCCCCTCCCGCCAAGATCCGCGCTTTTCTCCGAGCGTTGGAAGCTCTGAAGCGGGAGGGAGTCATGGTCCAGGTTCCGTCTTGGACCGGTTTCAGGGATTTTATTCAAATCTCTTTATTGTACCCAAGAAGGACGGGTCCGTCCACCCTGTGCTGGACCTAAAACTCCTCAACAAGCACGTCAAAGTGAGGCGTTTTCGCATGGAATCGCTTCGTTCTGTGATAGCCTCAATGTCTCCAGGGGAATTCTTGGCTTTCATAGCCATAAAGGATGCATGTCTACACATCCCATTTGCCCCAGCTCACCAACGGTTCCTGCGCTTTGCGATTGGAGACGACCATCGCCAGCTCATGGTTCTCTACTTCGGCTTGGCCACCGCTCCACGAGCACTCACCAAGGTGATGGCCTCCGTAGTCGCCTTGCGGCACTCACAAGGTCTGTTGGTCCTCCCTTACTTGGACGACCTCCGGGTCAAGGCTCCTTCACATCAGGAATGCCAGCAAGCAGTGTCCGCGACGCTGTCGATGCTCCGGAGGTTCGACTGGATAGTCAACCTCCGAAGTCGGTCCTCGTGCCCACACAGAGTCTGGGGTATCTAGGCATGCTGTTTGACACTCGTGCGGCACTGGTACTTCTGCCTCACGAGAAGGTCGTCTCTCTCCAAGCAGGTGTTCGCTCCGTCCTCCTGCCTCACTTGTACTCCATCAGGCATCTGATGCAGATCCTGGGAAAGATGGTAGCTTCAATCGAAGCAGTCCCATTTGCACAAATGCATCTGCGTCCCCTTCAGCTGGAGATTCTCCGTGTCGGGGACAAGAATCCGAGGACCCTGGATCACAAGATTTCCCTGTCCCTCGAACCTAGGGGATCTCTCCAGTGGTGGCTGACAGATCAGTCCCTGTCTCAGGGTCACTCCCTCCTCCCGCCATCTTGGTCGGTGGTCACTACGGACGCCAGTCTCTCTGGCTGGGGAGCAGTGTTTCTTCACCACAGGGCCCAGGGTACTTGGTCTCCACGGGAGTCCTCCCTTCCCATCAACATTCTGGAGATCAGGGCAGCGTACCTGGCTCTCCTAGAGTTTCAGCCGCTCTTAAGCGGCCGCCAAGTGGGGATCCAATCAGACAATGCGACGGCCATCGCTTATATAGATCATCAAGGAGGCTCTCACAGCACCCTAGCGCTGCTGGAGGTTCAAAAAATCCTGTGCTGGGCGGAGACCACAGGCTCCGCCATCCCTGCGGTCCACATCCCGGGGGTGGACAATTGGGAAGCAGACTATCTTGGCCATCAGGGTATGGACCCTGGCGAATGGTCTCTCAACCCAAAAGGGCATTGGCGGCGGACGCTCTGGTCCAGGCTTGGTCTCAGTTTCGTCTGCCATACGTGTTCCCAACTTTGGCTCTGTTGCCTCGAGTGCTCCGCAAGATTCGGGCGGAATGTCACCGTGTGATTCTATTCGCACCCACTTGGCCCGGGAGAGCCTGGTTTCCGGAACTGCTCCGCCTCGCTGACGGCGACCCGTGGGGCCTGTGAGATCGTCCAGACCTTCTCTCTCAGGGTCCGTTCTTCCGCCACAATTCTGCGGCGCTCAGGTTGTCTGCTTGACCCCTTGAATCCTGGGTCATAACAAATCGGGTCTTCCCCGGGAGGTTCAGGACGCCATGACGCAAGCTCGTAAGCCTGCCTCGCAAAAGATTTATCACCGGACGTGGAGAATTTTTCTCTCCTGGGATTTTACTAGAGGCCAATCTCCGTGGCCTTTCTCCTTGCCGACATTACGTTTGTTTCTCCAGTCGGGGCTGGACTCTGGTCTTACCTCGAGTTCTCTGAACGGACAGGTGTCAGCTCTCTCCATCCTTTATTCCAAACGGCTGGCGAGGCTCCCGCAGGTTCGCACATTTATGCAAGGGGTGGCCCACATTGTCCCTCCTTACAAGCGTCCGCTAGATCCTTGGGATCTTAATTTGGTTCTCTCGACCCTTCAGAGACCTCCGTTTGAACCTATCTCAGGTATCCCTTTGTCCACCTTGTCACACAAGGTGGCATTTTTGGTGGCTATCACCTCGCTTCGGCGGGTGTCTAATTTGGCGGCATTGTCATTCAAGTCCCCATTCTTGGTGGTGCATCAGGACAGGGTGGTCCTGCACCCCGTTCCCTCTTTTCTACCGAGGGTAATCTCTCCTTTCCACCTCAATCAGGATATCTCTCTTCCGTCCTTTTGCCCAAACCCAGTTCTCAAGGTTGAGAAGGCTCTCCACACTCTGGATTTGGTTAGGGCTCTGAGGGTGTACTTGTCTCGCACAGCTCCTCTCCGTCGGACGGACTCCCTTTTCATTCTCACGGCCGGACGCGGCAAGGGCTCTTCCGCTTCCAAGGCCACAATTGCCCGTTGGATTAGGTCGGCTATCTTGGAGGCCTATTCGGCCTCGCACACGTCGCCCCCAGCGGGTCTCAAGGCGCATTCCACCAGGGCTGTGGGCGCCTCCTGGGCTTTGCGGCTCCAAGCCTCGGCCCAACAGGTGTGTCAGGCTGCCACTTGGTCAAGCCTCCACATGTTCTCAAAGCATTACCAGGTACATGTTCATGCCTCAGCGGATGCAGGTCTGGGCAGATGCCTTCTCCAGGCGGCTGTTGCCCACCTGTAAATGTCTGAGTTGCCTTTCAGGGTGCAGTGGTTTTTTCCCACCCAGGGACTGCTTTTGGACGTCCCACTGTCAGGGTCTCCCAGATTTGGACGACAAGAAAAAAGAGAATTTTGTTTACTTACCGTAAATTCTTTTTTCTTTAGTCCTTAAATCTGGGAGACCCAGCACCCTCCCCTTTATTTTTGCCCTTCGGGCGTACCTGTGGCTCTTTTAAGCACATAATCTCTGTTGGCCATGGTTCTGGCCTTATACCTTTCCTGTTCGGCCCGTTGGCCGGGAATTTGGTTTACAGTGCAATGTTTTCCTCCTACTGCTCATATACCAAACTGACAGTATTCCTGTAGAGGGCGTATATGCTGCAGGGGAGAAGGAGGAGTAAATCTCTTCTATATTTGGTGTGACCTCCAGGGGGCAGCATATAACACCCACTGTCAGGGTCTCCCAGATTTAAGGACTAAAGAAAAAAGAATTTACGGTAAGTAAACAAAATTCTCTTTTTTTTTATATATACACTTTCTAGTATTTGGTTTTGATAGAACTTTATTGATGCAGTCTTATGCAGTATACATGGACTTTTAGTGAAGTAGAAAATCATTAAAAACACATACCGTATATACTCGTGTATAAGCCAACCCGTGTATAAGCCGACCCCCTACTTTTGCCCCCAAAACCTGGGAAAACCTATTGACTCGTGTATAAGCCGAGGGTGGACCCCAGCACAGGTATACAGCCCCCAGCAGTGTGGTATACAGCAGCCTCCACAGTGGTAGTATACAGCAGCAGCCCCAGTGGTATATACAGCAGCAGCCCAGTGGTAGTATACAGCAGCCCCAGAGGTATATACAGCAGCCCCAGTGGTAGTATACAGCAGCAGCCCCAGTGGTATATACAGCAGCAGCCCCAGTGGTATATACAGCAGCAGCCGCAGTGGTAGTATACAGCAGCCCCAGTGGTATATACAGCAGCCCCAGAGGTAGTATACAGCAGCCCCAGAGGTATATACAGCAGCCCCAGTGGTAGTATACAGCAGCAGCCCCAGTGGTATATACAGCAGCAGCCCCAGTGGTATATACAGCAGCAGCCCCAGTGGTAGTATACAGCAGCCCCAGTGGTAGTATACAGCAGCCCCAGTGGTAGTATACAACAGCAGCCCCAGTGGTATATACAGCAGCAGCCCCAGTGGTAGTATACAGCAGCCCCAGTGTTAGTATACAGCAGTCCCAGAGGTAGTATACAGCAGCCCCAGAGGTATATACAGCAGCCCCAGTGGTAGTATACAGCAGCCCCAGAGGAATATACAGCAGCCTCCCCCCCCCATATCAGTATACAGGGGCCCCCCCACCCTTGTGCAATAATCCTGAAAAGGAAAACATCATACTTATCGCTGCCGCTGTCCCGCCGCCGCCGTCATCGCGCTCCTCCGGCTTCATCCAGCGTCTTCTGGCTTCCTCCTCTGGCGCGCAGACAATGACGTCATTGCCTGCGCCCACCGGAGGAAGCCGGAAGAAGACGGATGAAGCCGGAGGAGCGCGATGACGGCGGCGGCGGGACAGCGGCAGCGATAAGTATGATAATGTTTTCCTTTTCAGGATTGCTGCACAAGGGGGGGGGGCTCTATATACTGATATGGGGGGGGCTGCTGTATACTGTATACACTGCATACAGTGTATACAGTATACAGTGACTCGCGTATAAGCCGAGGGGGGGACTTTTCAGCCCAATTTTTGGGCTGAACAACTCGGCTTATACGCGAGTATATACGGTATTTGTTTATTACCTGCAAATCTATGGGGAAAATGTGTGCACAAAGTTTAGCATCCCTGCAAGAGAAATGGACATTTTGTGGATTTCAATAACGCACCACAGGTCAGTTTATACTCAGTAAAAAAAGAAGCAAAACGGGCAGCAGATTTCTTTAAATCCATCCACTGTCCTGGGCGCAGCCAAAATACAAAGAGCCTAAGAGGTCACAGTAGGGAAACCTATTGGTTTTGGTGGTGCTCCTGGTAGTCAGTAGAGTCTTACAGCCACAGATGAGAAAGTGATGGCGTTACTTAATGATATGTCTTCATTTTTTTCCTCTTTTCAGCCCAGGCCAAAAAACTTCACTTTTTTTCAGTGGTTTTAAGGGAAAAGTCTGGTGGCAGCTTATCTTCAGCAGAAAAAACTAAAATCCAACTTTTTTCCCCCTGTCGTTTTCAGCCGTTTCCATTGGGCCAATCCAATAAACGTCTGTGACCATATTTAGTATATAAAACTACGGTAGTCTGTCACCCCTTTATCGCGTTTCCCAGCACAGAGAGGACAAATTGCTTGCATATGCCTTTGTTGACGTATCCCTACAATATCTTTTAACATTATTAGTTAGGCCGGCTTCACACTGTGGTCAGGTCCGGTCCAGGGCTGTCAGGGATGAACCTGACAGCCCCGGACTGGATCAGCACACAGAGCTGGAGGGTTAATTTGCCCTCCGGTCCGGTGTGCATCCGCACGTAGCTGCCACCGCTGATAGGTCAGGACCGCGGCTAGCTCGCGAGCCGCAGTCCTGATCTACCAGTGGCGGCAGCTACGTGCGGCTGCACACCGGACCGGAGGGCAAATTAACCCTCCAGTTCTGCGTGCTGATCCAGTCCGGGTTGTCAGGGGATGAACCTGTCAGGGATGACCAGACCTGACTGCAGTGTGAAGCCGCCCTTAGAATTACTTGTAAGTATTTTATTTGAGCCTTTTTCTTGACATTAAATACTGTTTTCCATGACTATATTCTACCAGTAAGAAAAATCACAATCGTCAGATCTGACTTGGATGTTTTAAAACATAATTTTTTCTGTCTTATAGATATATTTCTCATTTACTTGCGGACATGGGTATTTATCACTGGCAACGGGGACACAGCTATGTGACTACCTTGTCCAACGTGCTCTATAAGCACTATAAATAATCCTGCCCGATCCCTGTCTCCTTTGTTCTATAGACAATCTTTGGCATTCTGTTATTTGTTGTAATTATCCTGTTTCCCCACTGATAGACGTGATTAAGTCTATTTAGGGCCGTGTAATGGGTTTTCTGGCTGGCTGAGTACAGGCTAATAAGAACTCCCTGCGTGTCTTTGCTGACAGCTGCCACCAATCCTGTGTATATGTTTCTGGAATGACATCTTCTTACCCCCTTTTTTGCATGCTGCACTTTATGAAGGGTCCTTACGGCAAACTATATTAGGATTGGTTGGTCTGTTCTCCTGGGATCCAGAAGTAAAAATATCCTTAAAGATAAAGTAATGAAAAGAATGCAAGTGAGCTTGAATAAGAAGAGAAAAAAAATAAAAAAAAAGCAATCCTAACCTAAGCATTCTGCTGCTACTTCTGCTCCAATGCTGTCCGGTGCCCCACCGGTAACTACCTTTTGCTGCAAAAGTGCTGATCCAACTCAAGGACACAAGACGGTGTTGGCATGGGAGCGGCAACACACTGTCAAGGGGAGCATTGCTTCATTTATGCATCTAACCACTATATTTTTCTATTTACTGGCTAGCACGGTACAAACATTTTTTACTTTATGCTTCTAAGCATTTTTTATTCCTAGGTCATCATTAGACATCATCAATGGACAGACGTTACATCCCCCACATTGATAGGAACCTTCCAAGGATATACCCCTACCAAGTTTGGTACTGGGGCGAAAGAAGTGACCTGAGGACAAATCATCCTAGAAGGTACCGTCACACGGGGAGATATCGCCGGCAATGTTGCCGGCAACCGAGGGGCGTGGCCAGGTTGCGGCGACATCGCCGGCGAATTGCCGCGTGTGACAGGGCGATAATCAGGCGATGAATCGCCTGAGTCACATCGCCAGGTTTCCCAACAATGTTGGGAAACCTGGCGATGTTGCTCAGGCGATTCTGCCTGATCGCCCTGTGTAACGCGGCAACCCGCAATGTTACGGGCGATTCCGCCTATCTCCAACATTGCGGGTTATCGCTTGCTGGGTTGCTGGGCAACTCAGCGAGCGATAGCCGCGGCAACTAGCCGGCGACATCGCCGGTAAGTTGCTCAGTGTGACATCTCACCGGCGATGTTGTCAGGGATGCGCGCTCCCGCGATCCCCGGCAATATCGCCAGCGATATGTCCCTGTGTGACGGTACCTTTAGGTTCCTTCCTCTGCATGCTATTAACCGAGGTTGTTCCGGAATACAATTAGATACTAAAGGTTCGCTCAAGAGAATATCCCAATTCTTGTTCAATATCCCTCTTAGATACTCCCATTGGTTATTGTACTGTGTTATAACCCCTATCCTTCGATTTTCAAGATTTTTTAGGGGATTAGGCATTAGGAGACTCTGTCTATCCAAATGTAGGGAGTGCTGAAATGCTCTAGTGATTGCCTTTTTCAGGTAGCCTCTTTAAATCGTCCCGTAAGATCAAATGCTTGTTTCCGAAAGTCCTCCATGTTGCTACAATTACACCGCAGGCAAATTAATTGCCCCTTGGGTATTCCTCTTTTCAAATGTTCTGGGTGGAAGCTCCCATAGTGCAGGAGGCTATTTGTTGCAGTCGGTTTCCGGAATAAATCCGTATAGCTTTTCGTTCCAGAAGTTTTCAGCCTAAGGTCCAGGAAATCAGCCGATGAGGATGGTGTCTGTGATGTGTCCATATAAAATCTCCCTGATAGAAAGCTATTGCCCTTGTTGTATTTCGTTGTATAAATGAACAGCTGCCATTTTTTCTATGTTTTGTATATTATGGTACCATGAAAAACCTATAATACTGTAATTGGTTTACAGAGTCTGTGATTAGCAGAGAGGTTTCTCTGGGATTATTATTTCCTCAGTACAATGTTATGGCTGATATTTGGCCTTTTTAAGTGTTTTTAAATGTTTTTGTGACTTTGTCGTACTGCTTTCTGCTTAATAAACTTTTGCAACATACTCTAACCTTTTTGACGGTTGTATCACTCTTTTGAGGCTTTCCTATTTAATCTTATCTCACAATATTCTAGTTCCTGCCCATAGAGGACGAAACAGAAAGAGAGAGGAAAGGCAGGAAAGAGAGATTGAGAGAAATATTTGGGGGGGGGGGTCTTCTGGAAAAATGCTTGAGTTTCCCATTGACTTCCATTATAGTCAGTACTTGAGTCGAGCCCATCTGAGCATCCAACCTGTTTGTTTTGAGCACCAAGCACTCGTACATCTTAGTGCTCATCCACCTCTACTTTTAATCCCTTTAGGGATCAGGTGATTTTTCTTTTTTCTGTATTTATTTTTTTCTCCTTTTTACCAAAACCGGCATTTTTTTTCTCTTTTTCTCCTGCCCTTCCCATATGAAGGCTTGTTTTTTTCGGCAGGATGATTTATGTTTTGTAACATCATCCATTTTACCATTGCTGGAAAACGTGAAAAAAGTGCCGTGAAATTGTAAAAACAAAATGCAGTTCTACAAGTGTTTTCTAGACTTTGATTTTCTGGTGTTCATCCTTTTGTAAAAATAACCTGGCAATACAATCCTCCAGGTCAGTACAATTACAGCAATATCAAACTTCAAAATAGTTCTTTATTTTATTTAAAAAGTGAAAAGAAATTTTGAAAAACAAATTATTTTTTGGTGCTATTCTCCTTCACATTAATATTTTGCTTCATAGAGCAGGTGAGGGGTTTCTTTTGCAGGGTGAGCTGATAATTTTATTAATAGGTATAATGTTATGATCGAAACTATGACTTCCTTTTTCTTTTAAAGTGTGTCAACTAAAATACAGCAATTCTGGCACTTACATTTTTTTTCTATTTACTCTTTTTATTGATTCAGGTAATTAAATTGATAATTTGATAGTGCAGACTTTACAGATGTGGAGATATTATATTTTTGTATTTTTTGCGTTAATATCTTTATTTTGGAGGGAAAAGGGGAGTGATTCAAATATTTTTTTTTTTTTACCTTTTTTAAAACATTTTTTTTCTTTTCACTTTTTTTGTAGTTCCCTTAAAGAGGTTTTCCACTACCAATTTCACCCCCTTTTTTTTATCCTAACTCTACCTATCACTTTCCCAATATTTTTCTGCTACCTACCCTACTTCTGTAAATCTTATCTCTAAGATGCTTATAAATTATTTATTGTGGTTGTAGCTTTCATCCTTCCAGGATGCAGACTGGAATCAGACCACCTGAGCAGGGCATGTCATTGGTTGGGGCTGGGAGGAGAGTGAAGTGTGTTCTGGGCATTCGTGCCAGACTGTTGTCACTAACAAAGAGGCAGCCCTATCCCACACCAGTGACATGTCCAGACTGCTGTCACTAACAGGCTGCCCTGTCCCCACCAGTGACATCTCCAAACTGTTGTCAGTCACAGAGAGGCAGCCCCGTCCTCACCAGTGACATGTCCAAACTGCTGTCACTCACAGAGAGGCAGCCCTGCTTACACCAGTGACATGTCCAGACTACTGTCACAAACAGAAAGGCTGCCCTGTCCTCACCAGTGACATGTCCAAACTGCTGTCACTCACAGAGAGACAGCCCCATCCCCACCAGTGATGTGTCCAGACTGCTGTCACTCACAGAGAGGCAGCCCAGCCCTCACCAGTGATGTGCCCTTCTCTGTTGGTACAAATCCAGTCTACAGACCAGTAGTATCAAAGCTACAATAAAGGTATTTATGAATCTCTAAAGGTACCTTTACATGCCGCCACTATCACTGGCAATCGGTAGCAACGTTTAAACGTTTGCTAACGATCGCCGATGCCGCATGTACACGCCGCAATTGCGTTGTCAACTCAAGGTATCATGATTCCCCGGATGTTCCTACAGATCCTGTGGATAACTTCCTGTTGAATACCGTCGCCGTTTCACACGCCGCAATCAGTAGGGGAATGTGGGCATACCTGTGCAGCGTTGCTAAAACATAGGCGTCACATACTCGTGTATTCCGTGACACTAACGCGCTGATTGGACAACCCAATAGCATCATGATTGGCCAGCCTGCGCTGGGAGGCTGGCTAATACATGACACCATTGCAATTGTGTAGTGTGAATGGACAGCTCCTTAAATATGGCGCCCTGTGAAGGGACAGTCAATGGTAACACAGTAGCCCCCACCAATCATCGCTGATGGGGCGCGGTACCCATCACGCTGTGGCACGCCTCTGGGAAATCACTAGGTGACGCAAATTCCATCAATATGGCCCGTTTACACGCCACTACCATGGCAATTCTCCCTTTGTGTTGCCTTGGATTTTAGAACACGGCTCAGCAACAGCTATCCAGAGCAACTGCAAGAAACCCGATCACTTTACCAAATTACACGCCGCAACTTCGTAGCAATTTCAAGGCAACAGTGACAAAAATCCCGATTGCCAGGCAGTTGCTACCACACAGTGGCGGCGTGTAAAGGTACCCTTAGGGTACCTTTACACGCCGCTACTGGAGGATGGATACAACCCACTACTTCACGTGCACGAGCACGCCCAAACGGTTACAAACGGGAAACGCACCACCTTTACACGCCGCCACAAGGTACGCTACGCTACGCTACATCTACAGCTAGATACATCGCCGGGTGTCTCAAGTAGCCATCTGTAGCTCATCTTACCTCATTTACACACCGCTACAGCCAGCTAATATGGGCGGACCTGGTGCAGCAGGGACAGCACATAGGCGTGCCACAATTGTGGAGTACGAGACGTCCATACGATGATAGGACAAAGCAAGAAACCCATGATTGGCCAGGCATCGCAGGAGGCTGATTAATACATGACGCCCGAGCAATTGTGTAGTGTGACTGGGCAGCTCCTTAAATATGCCGCCCTGTGCAGCGACAACCAATCGCAACGCAGGAGCTTCCTCCAATGATCGCTGAAGGGGCACGGTATCCCAGAGCCTGTGTCACGCCCCAGCTACATACCAGGTACATCGCCTGGTGTATAGACATCCCTTCTGTAGCTTCTTTACACGCCGATACAGCTCGCTACAATCGGCTTTGTAGCCATCTGTTTTCGAGCAGTGCTCGGAAACAGATGTATCTGTTGCCGGCTGCCTCCTACCGTCTTCACACGCCGCTACTACGGGCTATATTGACGCTACAAGCTACATTTGTAGCCTGTAGCGGGTTGTATCCATCCTCCAGTAGCGGCGTGTAAAGGTACCCTTAGAGATACGAGTACAAGAGCAGAATATGTAATAGACGTATATTAGGAGAGTGTTGGTTAAGAAGAGTTAGTGCAAAAGAATGGGGATGAAATTCATAATGGAAAACCTCCTTAAGTGACATGAACTTGTGACCATACATGTTAAGGTACCTTTACACACCGCAACTATCACCGACGATCGGAGGCAACCGAACGTGCGCGTGCACGTTTTTGACGGTTGATACTGATCGCCGATGCCGCATTTAGACGCCGCAATTGCGTCGTCAACTTAAGGGAACGTGGCTCCCCGGAAGTTGACACAGAACCTGCGGGAAACATCCAGTTGCCTCCCGACGCCGCTTCACACGGCACAATCACTAAAGGAATGTGGGCGTACATGTTCAGAGCCGCAAGAACATAGGCGTGACAGACTGGTGTATTCTGCGCTCCAAATAAGCTGATTAGACAACGCAATAGCGTCATGATAGGTTAGCCTGCGCAGGAAGGCTGGCTAATACATGACGCCATTGCAATTGTGTAGTGTGAATGGACAGCTCTTCAAATATGGCGCCCTGTGAAGGGACAGCCAATGGAAACACAGTAGCCCCCACCAATCATCGATGATGGGGTGCGGTATCCAGCACGCTGTGGCACGTCTCTGGGAAATCACTAGGCGACGCAGATTCCATCCCTATCGCCCGTTCACATGCCAAAACCAGGGCAATTCACGTTCAGGGTTGCCTCTGGTTTTTGAACAATGCTCTGAAACTGCAACCGGGAGCAACTTCGAAAATCACCTTCACTTTCCCCAATTACACGCCGCAATTTTGTACCAATTTCAAGGCAACGGTGACGGTAATCCCGATTGCCTCTCAGTTGCTACACCGTAGTTGCGGCGTGTAAAGGTACCTTTACAGTAATCTGAAGAAAAATGTTAACTGGTACAATAATAAGTACCTTAAAGTGGTTTTCCACCTTAATAAAAAAAAAAAAGTCATGATGCGACAAGATATTGATAACAATCAATGGGGAAAATGATTAATGTCTAAAGCTAATGGGCATGAGCTATAGGGTTTTTAACAGTGACAGCTGCTCTGTATTCCTGCAAAAAGAGGTGATCATAAAAGGGCAACTACCCTATATTATCGAGATTGTTCGAGAGTTAGGGTACCATCACACTTGGCGACGCACCAGCGATCCCGACAGTGATCTGACCTGCCGGGATCACTGGGGCATCGCTATCGGGATCGCTGGTGAGATGTGAAACATTAAGATCTCACCAGCGACGCAGCAACGATCCGGAATGATACGGAAGTCGTTGAGACCCTGTTTCTAGACCTGTAGTATTGAGATCGTTGGTCGTTGTCCCTGTCAAACACAGTGATGCATGCTGCCCAGCGGGAGCCGGCGACCAAAAAATGGTCCAGAACGGTTTGTAACAAGCAGCGATCTCACAGCGGGGGCCCTGATCGCTGCTAAGTGTCACATAAAGCGAGATCGCTGGCGAGGTCGCTGTTGCATCACAAAATTTGTGACTCAGCAGCGAACTCAGTGTGACGGGGGCTTTAGAAAGATGTAATTTCATGCTTCTCAAACCCCCATGCTCTGATGGTCATCGTCCTCTAGTCTTCATTTCCAACTTGGGAGATGCCTTACCAGCAGTGAATGACTGAGGGCCCAGGTACTTTGAACGAGCATGCATATAAGGCACTGAACAATCTGCTAGCAATAGCCCAGTGTGCATTTGTTAAGAGCGGTCGGCCCATGTTAACTGGGTATTAAACAACGTCTGGTCAGTAAAAAAAAGTTTCTCAAAGCGGTCGATTTGGTAAACAAATCTTTAGCAGTTGTATTGGCCCTCACCAGTTACATTTATGTGAGTTTCCAAAATATATTTTGGTTTTCTAGCATTGCAGAGAGGTAATTGGGTTTTCAAACATTACACTGATTGCCTTCCTTTCATTAAAAGAAAAGTTAATGATTGATGATGAAGAATTAGGACTTAACAACTGTGGAAGGACTGAGAGCTGCTCTTTCATTGAATAGAGGTTATGGAAGTGAGACTAGTCTATTCTTGGGATAAGCCATCGATATAAATTCCCAAAAAGCACTTGAATTCATATGACTGTTGCTCACATGTAATCACAGTACCAACATTCACAGATGGGGTTATTCAAAATTAGGAAATGGACTGAAAATGTTATTTAAGAAGCTTTTTTTTACTGATAAACTAGTTTTGAAATTAGGTGTCAATCAAAATTTTGAATTTCGTGTATAAAGCCGACCTGTGTATAAGCCGACCCCCCCTACTTTTGCCCCCAAAACCTGGGAAAACCTATTGACTCGTGTATAAGCCGAGGGTGGACCCCAGCACAGGTATACAGCCCCCAGTAGTGTGGTATACAGCAGCCTCCCCAGTGGTATATACAGCAGCAGCCCCAGTGGTAGTATACAGCAGCCCCAGAGGTATATACAGCAGCCCCAGTGGTAGTATACAGCAGCAGCCCAGTGGTAGTATACAGCAGCAGCCCCAGTGGTATATACAGCAGCAGCCCCAGTGGTATATACAGCAGCAGCCCCAGTGGTAGTATACAGCAGCTCCAGAGGTAGTATACAGCAGCCCAAGTGGTAGTATACAGCAGCCCTTAGATAGTGTACAGCATCCCCAGAGGTATATACAGCCCCAGAGGTATATACAGCAGCCCCCCCATATCAGTATACAGGCCCCCCCTGGGTAGTAATCCTGTAAAGGAAGAGATTAGTATACTTATCCCTCCGCTGTCCCGCTGCCGCTGTCCCGCCGCCGCCATCGCGCTCTTCGATCTTCATCCAGCGACTTCCGTCTTCTTCCAGCTTCCTCCTCTGGCGCGCAGGCAATGACGTCATTGTCTGCGCGCCAGAGGAGGAAGCTGGAAGAAGACGGAAGACGCTGGATGAAGACGGAAGAGCGCGATGGCGGCGGCGGGACAGCGGCAGCGGGACAGCGGAGGGATAAGTATACTAATCTCTTCCTTTACAGGATTACTACCCAAGGGGGGGCCTGTATACTGATATGGGGGGGGGCACTGTATACTGTATACATTGTATACAGTATACAGTGACTCGCGTATAAGCCAAGGGGGGGACTTTTCAGCCCAATTTTTGGGCTGAAAAACTCGGCTTATACGCGAGTATATACGGTACTTTAGCTTCTACAGCCACTGCGTATAATAGTGCTTAGTGGACCCAAAAATAAATTACCAGTGAATCCATCAGTGATTCTATCGCCATGGTCTGTAACTTTTATTGCTTCTTTCTAAAAGTTCGTTTACACAGACCAACCCGCGACACTTATCGACAGCCAATTGGCAAAGATTTACTGATCGGTGCTAGTTGGACAACACTTCCTCAATCACTGTGTTTTTCCCAAGTAAAATAACACATATACTCACCTCTGGCACAAGCTCTTTTCCAGTAGTATCAGCACTGCCTCTCCTGGGGATGGCATATCATTGTTATTCGATGCAATCCCTACAGCTAATTTTCTCTAAAAGACAAATCAGACATCTGGAGGAGATGAGAGAGCACCTACAGCTCTCACCACCTCTGAATATCAGTTACGCCCAACGGAAGGGACAGAGAATTAGTTCTCTCTTTATGCTGCACAAAAGAAAGCATTCTGCTTTTTCATCGGATGGTCGACTGGAGAAGTGATACATTGTTCTACTGTTTAGAGACACCTGCACAAATAGGGCCTTCATAGAAGAGTCATCAGAAGAAAATCTCTCTAGCATCCTTATCATAAAATTCAGCATCATAAGTATGCAAAAGAACATCTAAACAAGCCTGATGCATTTTGGAAACAAATGCTGTGGACTGATGAAGCTAAGATTGACCAAAGATCAAAGGTATTTGTGGAAAAATAAGGGCACAAAAAGGTATCTGTGGAAAAAAAAGGGCACAGAGCTTCAGGAAAAGAACACCTCACCAACCATTAAACATGGTGGTGGAGCAATCATGCTTTGGGGTTTGTTGCAGCCAATGGCACAAGGAACACTTCACACGTAGAGGGAGAATGGATTCAATGAAATTTTCAACAAATTCTTGGATAATAATCCTAAACACACGTCAAAATCCACAATAAACTATCTCAAAAAGTGCAAGCTGTAGGTTTACAATGGCTTCACAGTCCCCTGATCTAAACATCATTAACAATCTGAGGCTAAATTTTAAAAGAGCAGTGTCACGCGGGGGTGCCCATAAGTAGGATATGGAGCTGGGCGTAGGGAGTCAGGGGAGCCTGTTCTGGCCCTGATACTGGGGACCCTGACTCACCCTGTACTCGGAGGTATCTCTGAAGGTGAGGAGGTCTGTGCCGCCAGCCTAAGACCCTACAACTCCTGAGAAGCCCTCTAGGCATAAGTCCCTACCTCCACCCACAGACCATGGAACCCAGCAGCTTCCAATGGAGGAAGAAACAGCAGCTTCAGATCAGCGTCTGCTCACAACAGGTCATAGTCCAGAAGTGAACTTAATCAGCAACAACAGGTGGATGTGATCTGACCCATTTATGGCCGAAGGGTGGGGAGCAGCCGGCCCAGACACACCCCTCAGCTCACCTAAGCATGAGTCATATTCATCACACACACCTGCTACAACCTGCACCCATTCATTAGGTCCCTCTCTCCACACTGAGCAGGGGGAAAAAAAGGCTTAATTTAAACCACAGCCGCAGCACTTCCATACTGCAAGGCAGTCAATACGTAACAAGCAGCACATGCATGACTAGCCTGGAATCTCACAGTGCTGGAAGACTTTTCCAAGGAAGTATTGATGAAAATCCCTCAAACAAGAAATGAAAAACTGTTGGCTGCTACAAAAAGCATTTACAAGCTCTGATACTTGCAAAAGGGTGTGATACTACATATCGTGCAGGGTGTCTATATTTTTGCATCAGACTATTTTACTTCCTGTAATTTTTAAAATGTAAAAGTTTAAAAAAAATGTCATCGTTTATCTTCATACTTTTTAGAGATCATTTCATCTTCAACTTGATCATCAGTATCTTGTGAGTTGACATCCCCTTTTTAAGTTAACACAAAAACTTCAACGAAGTATAAAAATGTATTTTATATGTTTTATTTCTTTATTACAAAAATGAGTTTATCATCTATGTTAATCTCCAGTAGGAGATCCCGCTCAAGAATTTTCTCCTTTTAGGAAGGAGATGTCGCTTTGAAAAGTAATGCTTGAACAATAAGCAATTATGGCTTATGCTGACTTTTGTTGGAAAAAGGACTAATATGACAAATGTTCATAGACTGCAAACATGGGGATCCGGACAGGCTGAATGAGGCTAATGACCCAGAACTGCCTGCATGTGCAGGTTCCTGCGGCCAACTTTGTCTGATTCCATTCGGCGCGTCCCATCCCTTAGCTGTGTGTTCGCTGCATACTGTCTCTTGGCTCTTTGCAAGATAATTAGTTTTGATGTCAGAAATATCCTCGTCACCTGCAACGTATTTGTCCTCCACTGTGTTAGTAACACCAGCTCTTTTCTCACTGTCAGCCAGCCTGGCGGCTGTGTTGACAGTTGTAAAGTTAATTACAAGTGCTAACGAGCATCAGGGATTGGAAGGACACGGCATTTTGAGCTTTTAAGAGCATAATTAGGCTATTTTCTTTGTTTATTTGTTTGTCTTCGCGTGCTGCCTCGGTGCACACACAAGTGCACTGTTTGTACACACAACTGAGAACATTTTGCCTGACTTAAAAGCAATTAGTTGTTGCTTTTTTAATTAGTGATAAAGTTAATTGTAACGATTGCTTGATTTTTTTCAATAACATTTATTAGACTTTGTAAATACTAGTGGCCTGGTTCCTGTTTATAACAAAGCCGTGACCGAACCACTCTTAATTGACGCAACGTTCAGGGAACCTTCTAGGTCCACGTTTATTGGACTGCAAGATTGCACTATTCATGTTAAAAATACCAGAAATTTTGATGAGAACCCAACCAATCACCTTACAAGCAAAATGTGTTTGTCCTCTCAAGCTGGGTGTTATAAATCTTTGGCATTCATTGGCAACATAGAGTGCTTTTGCTGGCAATTTAAGTTGTATAGCACAATGGCGGGTACGCCCACCTGGCATTATATACATTTTCTGTTAGTGTCCCAGTGGAGACATCACATGCATAAATCCAAAGGACCAGGGTGTACAAGAATCCGCGCTGCTGAGTATAAGGAAGGACCACAATCTTGGTATATAAGAATGGTGCTTTATGTCTTCTACGCATTTTGGGGCTGTCTCAGCCCCTTCCTCAGGAATACCACCATAAACAATTGTTGATTGTTTTTGAACTATCTGATATCTAAGAGATAAGACCCTATTACGCCCTTGTCTACCCTTTAATAGGTTTAGTGCAGACATCACAACCTTCACTCAACAACCTCTCAATATACCATCCAGGAAACTGCCTCTCTGAAATCACCAACTCCTGTCAGTTCCAGATCTGCTGCAGGACTGGAATATCTCTGGAATCACTAACGCCTGTCAGTTCCAGATCTGCTGCAAGACTGTAGCTTCCTAAATACATCCCTCTGGGCCGAGGTTTCCTTCCAGATGCTATTACTGGCTCCATTCCCTTACTCCTGTCAGTCGTCCAGGAAGATTTCCACTTCATACACCTGTGGTTACCTCATTGCGTACCTTCCAAGACGCAGGCCATTTTCACACATACTTCACCATGTGCGTTCCAGGACAAAAGCCTCTCCAAGCACCAAGAGTGAGCCCTCACCAGTTCTGCCAGAGCCATCCCATGCTCTCCACATGGTCTCAAAGCCATGTGTCCTCCAAGGAGCTTCCTCTGCTTTTAAACACATGACCTTTACTTTTGGCAAGATGATCACTTACCAGCCCAGTGAATGAGACCAAACAAGAAGTCAACTATATCCCATCTGGTTCACATGAGACACACCTATGGGAAGTTTCAGGTTAGTCAGACACACCCATGTATTTCTGCTAACCTGCCACTTGCAATGCATTGGAGAAAGAACAAAGCAGTCTGTAGGAACGCTAAGGCCAGAGAGTACCTCAGGGCAATATTAATGATTATAAGGTGACAAACCTTTATTGATTTCTTGTGCTCCACTAAGGTTTGTCACCTTATAATCATTAATATTGTCCTGAGTCCTCCCTCGGCCTTAGCACTCCTCCAGAACGCTTTGTTTTTTTCTGCATATCTATGACCCATTTGAGGGTATGTGGCAGGAGCTTGTCTGGGCCTATCTTAATCATCTGAGAAGCAAGCAGAGGACCTGTGGTGATGTAATACCAGCCACTCCCCCCGTGATCACGTGACCAGATCCAAGAAGAGCAGCATGGAGCGGGCAGCAGCGAAGTCCTCACCTCAGAGCAATCAGCTGGGGTTGCGCAGGGGTGCACAACCCTAGGAGGTGAGTGGCCTACCCGACCCCCTTTCTCTCCATAGCGCACTGGCCCACCAAGTGCTTCTCAGTTTGCGCTTTCTCTTTTCCCCTTTGTTACTTGTAATATATTAACTTTTATGGCACCAGAAGCCCCATAGTGACCTTTGTGGGTCTATGTCACAGAGCACAACCTGCCTCTTCGACATGTACCTGCCATTTGCAATGCAGCAAGCCGCTGCATTACAGGGCTGAACTGTCAATCAGCGACTTTCAATCAGGTTTGAGTTGATTTTGGCTCTGAAAATAACGCTAAAAAAAAGTTCAACTGAACCACCCTAACCCGAACTTCCAAGGGTCGTTCATCTATAGACAGGAGTACATTTGCTCAAAATTTTGGAGACTTTTTTTAAACAGTTGCAGTTGATAAATCAGTAAAGAAAAAGGGGGAAACCCAAACTCCACCTACAACAAAAATGAAAACATAAAACAAGGCAAATACTTACAAAATAGACTTTAAGTAATGTGCACATTAATATAAGAAACGTGCAAGTGGAAAATAGGCAAAAAATACTAAAACTAACAAAAAAACTCGCTAAAGCTGTAATTCATTTTTTTTTTTAGAAATAATTCACCTTTTTTTTTTTACCTATTTAAAATCTAAATTACATATGTGTACAGTCTTACCCCATTGTGGTGCTTTGTTCCTGAATGCAGATTCCATTGGTCTCAGTGATAATCATACTCTATTATAGCAGCATAATTTCTAATGATTCCATACAGTAGTTCATATATTGTATATACTTGACTCCCTGCCACGCGCCACAATAAACCAAGACTGAATGTGTTTTTGGACATGTTCCTCTTTGGTCTGGATCTATTATAAATATGATGCCACTTGCTATTGGTGTCCAGAAGTGAATTTATGAACCTTGACTTAAGACTCAATCCAAATTCATTGTACAAATGTAAACAGAAATGTGAAGCCAAGTAAATATCATATTCATCATAATAAAGTCCAATATAAAGACTATGCCGTGCTGTAATGTATCACAGACAAAAACATTGATGTTATAGTAAAGTTGCACAGTTCTTTTTAATATGGATTTAAACCAAAGTTATTATATTGGCAATTACGAATTCATCAAAGCTTTTAGACAAAGACTCTGGCGTGAAAAGCTTTATATAGTCACAAAGTGTTGGCGCACCGTGAAGTTGCGCTAAACTTTTGCAACTTTTGGAAAGTTCATTGAATTTTCGTCCAGATCTGACAAAGTGGGCTGAGTTGGGCGGTATGCGAAAGTGTCACACCCTACTTTTCTATTTCACAGTGAGCAATGGTGTGATACCACATATCTTACTCCAGTCCTTAACTGGAGTAAGATTTGTGGTGAGGTGCACACGCCACTTTGTACCTCACCTTCATTATTTCGTTTTATGAATTAGGCACCTCACATTCCAGCACACTGGTCATGATGAATCGGGGCCATTGTGTTTACGCTTAATTTCTCTGTACTGCTTTTTATTGTTACACTGCTAGAAAGCATACTTATTCCTACAGTAGTAGTGAAGCGGGGGAAGGGAAAGTCTGCTCACCACATATTGACAGAATCCACCTTCTGAAGTGCACAGATCAATTGAGTCGGGATCTGGGAAGATAAGAGGAAAAGCAGGTGAGAGGATCCAGCACTTCCATAAAATCCACTTTATTTAGACTTCATCATAAAAAACAGATAGAAAAACATACAAACTACATGGGCTAATAGCAGCCCCCACTTTACGCGTTTCAGACATATGTCCTTAGTCATAGGCATAGTGGATTTTATGGAAGTGCCTGATCCTCTCACCTGTTTTGATACTTAGCCCTACTATTCTATAAATGTAATGGAAATAATGGCCTTGAAAAGTTAAAAATATCACTTAGAAATGTAACTATAAATATATATATATATATGTATATACAGTTGTGGCCAAAAGTATTGACACCCCTGCAATTCTGTCAGATAATCCTCAGTTTCTTCCTGAAAATGATTGCAATCACAAATTCTTTGGTATTATTATCTTCATTTAATTTGTCTTCAATGAAAAAACACAAAAGAGAATGAAGCAACAAGCAAAATATTGATCATTTCACACAAAACTTCAAAAATGGGCCAGACAAAAGTATTGGCACCCTCAGCCTAATACTTGGTTGCACAATCTTTACTCAAAATAACTGCGATCAACCGCTTCCGGTAAACATCAATGAGTTTCTTACAATGCTCTGCTGGAGTTTTAGACCGTTCTTCCTTGGCAAACTGCTCCAGGTCCCTGATATGTGAAGGGTGCCTTCTCCAAACTGCCATTTTTAGATCTCTCCACAGGTGTTCTATGGGATTCAGGTCTGGACTCATTGCTGGCCACCTTAGAAGTCTCCAGTGCTTTCTCTCAAACCATTTTCTAGTGCTTTTTGAAGTGTGTTTTGGGTCATTGTCCTGCTGGAAGACCCATGACCTCTGAGGGAGACCCAGCTTTCTCACACTGGGCCCTACATTATGCTGCAAAATGTGTTGGTAGTCTTCAGACTTCATAATGCCATGCACACGGTCAAGCAGTCCAGTGCCAGAGGCAGCAAAGCAACCCCAAAACATCAGGAAACCTCCGCCATGTATGACTGTAGGGACCGTGTTCTTTTCTTTGAATGCCTCTTTTTGTCTTCTGTAAACTCTATGTTGATGCCTTTGCCTAAAAAAGAGAGACCATTCTTCCAAAACGTTTTAGGCTTTCTCAGGTAAGTTTTGGCAAACTCCAGCCTGGCTTTTTTATGTCTCGGGGTAAGAAGTGGGGTCTTCCTGGGTATCCTACCATACAGTCCCTCTTCATTCAGACGCCGACGGATAGTACGGGTTGAAACTGTCGTACTCTCGGGCTGCAGGGCAGCTTGAACTTGTTTGGATGTTAGTCGAGGTTCTTTATCCACCATCCGCACAATCTTGCGTTGAAATCTCTCGTCAATTTTTCTTTTCCGTCCACATCTAGGGAGGTTAGCTACAGTGCCATGGGCTTTAAACTTCTTGATGACACTGCGCACGGTAGACACAGGAACATTCAGGTCGGCGATGGACTTGTAGCTTTGAGATTGCTCATGCTTCCTCACAATTTGGTTTCTCAAGTTCTCAGACAGTTCTTTGGTCTTCTTTCTTTTCTCCATGCCCAATGTGGTACACACAAGGACACAGGACAGAGGTTGAGTCAACTTTAATCCATGTCAACTGGCTGCAAGTGTGATTTAGTTATTGCCAACACCTGTTAGGTGCCACAGGTAAGTTACAGGTGCTGTTAATTACACAAATTAGAGAAGCATCACATGATTTTTCTAACAGTGTCAATATTTTTGTCCACCCCCATTTTATGTTTGGTGTGGAATTATATCCAATTTGGCTTTAGGACAATTCTTTTTGTGTTTTTTCATTGAAGACAAATTAAATGAAGATAATAATACCAAAGAATTTGTGATTGCAATCATTTTCAGGAAGAAACTGCGTATTATCTGACAGAATTGCAGGGGTGTCAATACTTTTGGCCACAACTGTAGCATGTCAATACAAAGAATTGCATATAATTTATTTATTCTAAGATCTGTATGAAGGACCAGGGAGTCCTCTTGAGTGGGGTAATAGCCATCTAAATTTTATGGAATTTTTCTTTTGATCATATTTTTCTCTAAAAAGCAAAAGAGGAAATACTGGTTTACTCCACTGTGACCTCTTGTAATAAATGGGAAGCATTTTTTCCCCCAGTCTAGGGGGAAAAGTCTAAAGGTACCGTCACACGCTTCCATATCGCCGGCGAGAACGCTGGCAATTCCCGAATTCGACGATGTGGAAATCACATCGCATGTGCATAGTGGCGTGTAACTGGGCAATTTTACAGCGAAAAATCGCCGGTGGAGCATCGTATGATTGCCCTGCCCTGACGTGTCACTGGGCGATAGCGATGTACACAGCGATCCTGAAATCAATCCCGTAGGCGTGCTTGGATGGTGTTTTATTGCACCGCATCTGCGGGTGATACTGCGTTCCAATTGGCTGGCCGTATTCCAAGGCGCCTTATTTGATGACCCGTGCGTTCACGCAAAGCTGACCAATGGGAACACAGTTCCATCCACCAATCGTAGTGATAGGGGCGCGGTGAAACACACTCTAGCATGCCCCTATCGAAACAGTATGCCCACATGGCTTCTATGATTGTGGCGTGTGACACGGCGATGTGTGAAGGAAAGATCGCTTTTGGTCTCCTGCAGGCGATTTCCGGAACGCAGGATCGCCAAAGATCGCACGCTAGATAGCTACGTGTGACAGCTCCACAGCGGTCTGAAAAAAGTCCCTGAAACATGTGCGCTCATGTTGAGCCCACTGGGAGGGGTACTCGGAACCGGACCGGGTTCGCTGCTGGGGGATGTCACGGGGTCCTGGTCCGGACCGTGTCCCGGGCCCTGGCAATAATAAAGGTGGTATTTACAGGGAATAATGTCAGTCGTGACGCCACCCACGGTGTGTGGTCAGTATGGGGGACCACCGCTGCTGCATGACCCTTAGGGATGATGTTAGGCAGCTTAGATGGTACTGCTCTCCGTAGGTAGAAGCAAGGTCCCCAGGGCAGTGGTTGTTATAGTCTATGATGGATGTGTTAAGAGGTGGATAGTGGAGACGGGAGAAGGAACACACACTCACCTTTCTGTAGTTTCCAAAGCTTTACTGCGATGTTGTTGCAGGTTATAGTCCACGGAGTCTGTACTGGGGTCGGGTTGCTCCCACCCTGTCCGGGTCCTCAGCTTCCTCGTGCTGCACTGTGTATGTGTGGCCCTGCGGCTGCTTCTAGCTGAGCTGCTGGCACTGCCTCACTCTCTCTCTCTGCTGGTACCACTTGGCTAGGCAACTTGAGTCCTCTGTGTAGTGCTGACCCCGCCGTGTTGCTTTGCTCTGGTACTCTGGTGGTCTAGAGACTCCACTACTCCTGGATTCACTGTGCTGTAGGTGTCAGACGCAGTGTCGGATCCGGTGTCCGTTCTGTGCGCTCTGTTCTGGGGCAAGTGGTGATGGCTCTCATGCTCCCAGATATGTTTCTCTGTCTCTTTAGTTTCTATCTCCTCAGACCCTAGCTAGGCCTGGAATCGTGAGCAGACTGAAGAGAAGCTTGGCACAGCTTCTTTGACACTACAGACTCTCTCAGTTCTCCCAGGAACTGAACTCCTCTAGAGCTCTCCTCTAGACTAACTAATCACTTCCTCCTGAACAGGAGTATATAAGGAGCTGGTTGAGCTCCCCCTCCTGGCCCAGAGGTGCTAGTGTAGGTCAGTGTGTTGTGGGGAGGGAACCCGTGTGATGTTACTGTGGCACATTAACCCATGGGGTGCCACACTCACGTCAAATCGCCGGCGTGTGATAATACCTTTAGAGTCTACACATTATGTACATTCAATAGCTATTTAGCTGTTTGATTGATAACTATTCTTTACTATTCTCATGCAATTATTTGTGAAAGGACAGTAGGCAGCTGCAAGTGCTTTTTTCACTGAAACCCAAAAGATTAACATGTTGAAATCCAAGTACCTGATCCTTCACATTCCCAAAGCAACAACTGTTAGGAAAGAGTGTGAATAACCACATGAACACATGAATCAGATGGTCTTATGTACTCAACTAAATTAGATGATTTGCAGATATTAATCTGATATCTAATATAAGGGGAACACAGAGAAAAAAATAGTGTACAACGAGGCTCAGGAAGAGGTGACCAGACATAGAGGTTTGTCTCTACTGACTTATTCCTGCCCATTCTGCTAGATACGTACGTCTATGTGTGTGTAGGAAGAGAACTTGTAATCTAGGAGAGTGGTGGGGAGAAGTGAGAAGGGGAATGTTTCTTTGACTTGTCACATGTTAGTACGTATTGTAAATGTAACAAGGAGGCTAGTCTCTGATTCATGCTGCCCTTTTTTCTGGCAATATGAATCATGTCACAGGTTCCCCCATAAGTTGTATAGTGGCAATTGTATTGATCACTTATGGTAGTGGCAGAAATGATCAGTCTGACTCTCTTTTAAAAGGCCATTTATTATTATTATTATTTATTTAAATAGCGCCATTAGATTCCATGGCGCTTTACATATGAAGAGGGGAGAACGAGGACAAGTACTATACATGCAAGTCTTACAGATACAGGAGGGGAGAGAACCCTGTCCACGACGGCTCACAGTCTACATGATAAAGATTCATAACCTTTACGTATTGATGGTTTTATTCAATTTTTGATTAACATTTTCATTATTATGCTTTAATAAGATTGAAAATTGCTACTTTATTTCCTTGTTTCAGTAAACGTGATGGACATCAGAGTTTACATTGTACCGCTAGCTCAATCAAAATGACAGTAATACAGTTTATACATCAGTCTGACACATCCTTTCCATCTCTTTCGAACAGATAAGTAGCTCTGATTGATACCAGACAACCTTCAAACACAAATCCTCATCAAGGGCAAATGATTCATTTACCACTGTGTACATTACTGTTCTTATAATACAATTATTTTTAAAGTTTTTAATTACCCGTATATACTCGTGTATAAGCCGACCCGTGTATAAGCCGACCCCCCTACTTTTGCCCCAAAAATCTGGAAAAACCTATTGACTCGTGTATAAGCCGAGGGTGGACCTCAGCACAGGTATACAGCCCCCAGCAGTGTGGTATACAGGCCCCCCCAGTGGTATACAGGCCTCCCCAGTGGTAGTATACAGCAGCCCCAGTGGTAGTATGTAGCATCCCCAGCAGCCCCAGTGGTAGTATACAGCAGCCCCAGTGGTAGTATACAGCAGCCCCAGTGGTAGTATACAGGAGCCCCAGCAGCCCCAGTGGTAGTATACAGCAGCAGCCCCAGTAGTATATACAGCCCCAGTGGTAGTATACAGGCAGCCCCAGTAGTATATACAGCCCCAGTGGTAGTATACAGGCAGCCCCAGTAGTATACAGGCAGCCCCAGTAGTATATAAAGCCCCAGTGGTAGTATACAGGCAGCCCCAGTAGTATACAGGCAGCCCCAGTAGTATATACAGCCCCAGTGGTAGTATACAGGCAGCCCCAGTAGTATACAGGCAGCCCCAGTAGTATATACAGCCCCAGTGGTAGTATATTGCAGCCCCAGTGGTGTATACAGCCCCAGTGGTAGTATATTGCAGCCCCAGTGGTGTATACAGCCCCAGTGGTAGTATATTGCAGCCCCAGCGGTAGTATACAGCCCCAGTGGTAGTATATTGCAGCCCCAGCGGTAGTATACAGCCCCAGTGGTAGTATATTGCAGCCCCAGTGGTGTATACAGCCCCAGTGGTAGTATATTGCAGCCCCAGTGGTAGTATACAGCCCCAGTGGTAGTATATTGCAGCCCCAGTGGTAGTATACAGCCCCAGTGGTAGTATATTGCAGCCCCAGCGGTAGTATACAGCAGCCCCCGTAATCCAGGGCCCCCCCAGCCTGACTCCGGTCACCTGTAAAGGAAACTATACTTATCACAGTGCCGCTGTCCGCGCCCGCTCGCACCCGCTCGCAGCTGCCGTCCGCGATCCTCCATCTTGCGTCGTCTTCCTGTTTCCTGTGCTCGTCGCAGGAAATGACGTCATTGCCCGCGACGAGCACAGAAACAGGAAGAAGACGCAAGATGGAGGATCGTGGTCGGCAGCTGCGAGCAGGCGCGGACAGCGGGCAGTGATAAGTATAGTTTCCTTTACAGGTGACCGGAGTCAGGCTGGGGGGGCCCTGGATTACGGGGGCTGCTGTATACCGATGTATACATCGGTATGTACCGATGTATACATCGGTATACAGCACTGACTCGCGTATAAGCCGAGGGGGGTACTTTTCAGCCCAATTTTTGGGCTGAAAAACTCGGCTTATACGCGAGTATATACGGTACGTCTCCCAAATGTTCAAAATAAGAAATAAAACTTATGAATAGAATCACTTTTCATTAGTATGTACTTATTCAATTGTACATACATATTATCTGTGGTCTTACATCTCATCCCAAAACAGTAATTAGTATCTTTTTATTTTGAACAAGCAAGAGAGTAATAAAATTGTATAATGTCTTCCGTAAATCTATGAATTTATGATTACTTTTTCAGTGGGGAAAATGGACATTAGGGGGTATTTTTTGATGGACCATAAACTCAAATGTTTCAACTGGTACCAGGCAGCTACTACAATAACAATGAGAATACTGCAATGAAGGTATTAGCTAGAGTTAGTGCACATCAATATGCAAGCTCTGGCTCATTGGTGATAGTGATGAGCAAGTGCTAATATGCTCTGGTACTCAATAATCGTAGCAAGCATTTTGACACTCCCATTGACTTCCATTATATTCGGTAAATGGGTCAAGCACGTCCAAACGTCAAAATGTTCATTACAAGTACCGAGCACCCGAGCATGGTAGTGTCCGCTCATCACTAGTGACAGTAATCTGTGGCCGTAGGGCGGAAACCTCGACAACCTTGCAATATCTGTTGACATATGCAGTTCTTCCCTTGACTTTGCTGGCCTGGCACAATGCAATGACAATGCATGCTAGATTACAGGATAAATAGTTCAAATAACTTGAAGTGAGACCTTCAACACTGCTTAGAAGATGTTTGAGGAAAGGACAGTAGCCCTGACTTAGTGTAAAGTAAAGCCCCCATCACACTAAGCGAAATCGCTGATACGTCACAGTTTTTGTGATGCAACAGCGACCTCACCAGTGATCTCGCTATGTGTGACAAGTAGCAGCGACCAGGCCCCCGCTGTGAGATCGCCGATCATGGTGGAATTTCCGGGACCATTTTTTGATCGTCAGGCTCCCGCTGGGCAGCATGCATCAGTGTGTTTGACGGGGACAATGACCAACGACCTCAATAATACAGGTCTGAGTGACAGGGTCCCAACGACCGCCATGTTGTTGCTGCGTCGTTGGTGAGATCTGACTGTTTGATATCTCACCAGCGACCACGTAGCAACGCACCAGTGATCCGTACCAGGTCGTATCGTTGTCTGGATCGCTGGTGCATCACTAAGTGCAGCGGGGCATTTAACCTCAGCACTAAAGATGACATCGTTAAAGTTCTTGCTGCAAATAGTATATTTTACTTTATATTGATCTAGCAAGGAAAAACAAGAGATAATATCCAATGTTTCAACCATCAGTGGTCCTTATGAAAGACATATTTACATATGGGAATCTGGAGTTATAGTGGTATGGAAACGTTTGGGCACTCCTGGTCAAAATTACTGTTATTGTGAATAGTTAGGCAATTTAAAGATTAAGTCAAATTTAAAGGCATAATGTTAAAGATGACACATTTTCTTTGTCTTTATGTAAATAAAAATAAGTATTTTTATCTTTTATATTTTAAAATTTCAAAAACAAAAATGGGGTAATGCATAAATAACGGCACCTTTGAAGATTTTTGTGCTCAGATTACTTTGACCAAGGTTTCAAATCTTAATTAGCCTCTTAAGGTTATGGCTTATTCACTATCATCGTTAAGAAAGGTCAGGTGAGCTTTAAAAAAATGAGCCTCCTCTAATCTTGTGTTAAACAACAGCAGGCATGTGTTCTTAGCAGCTGCCTAGCACTCTGAAAATAAATGATGGAGGCCGACAAAGCAGGAGAAGGCTATAAGAAGATAGCAAAGTGTTTTCAAGTTGCCCTTTCCTGAGTTGGAAATGTAATTAAAGAAATGGCAGTTACCAGGAACAGTGGAGGTCAAGATAAGATCTGAAAGACCAAGCAAAATTTTAGTGAAAGCTGCTCGTAGGGTTGCTAGAGAGGCAAATCAGAACCCCTGCTTGACTGCAAAAGTCCTTCAGGAAAATTTAACAGTCTCTGGATTGTTGTTGGTACATTGTTCTACTGTTTCAAAAACACCTTGCACAAATATGGCCTTCACTGGAAACTCAATAGGAAAAAACCCCTTCTACGTCACAGAATTTAACAAATACTGACAAAAGATCAATCATCTTGCAGTAATAGCATAGTGAAGAATTAAATGAAAGTCAACAAATTCTGATGAAAGTAACACACTGTTAAAAAGCTGAATTGAATAAGAGGATTTTCTACAAAACATTGAAAATCCTAAACACAATCAAAAATCTCACAATGGACACCTTAAAAGGTGAAGCTGAGGTTTTGCAGTACAGTGCTATACATGAAAATCCGTGAACTCAAGAAAGCAAGCAAAGGTCTTCCATGAAGACACGTCATCTTACAAAACTGAAACGGCGAATCTCAAGAATGGAAGCTAGCCAGGAATCTCACAGAACTGGAAGACGAGCCAGAATCTCACAAACTGGAAGACGACCAGAATCTCACAGAACTGGAAGACGTGCCAGGCATCTCACAGAATGGAAGATGAGCCAGGAATCTCACAGAATGGAAGAGACCAGGAATCTCACAGAATGGAAGAGAGCCAGGAATCTCACAGAACTGGAAGACGAACCAGGAATCTCACAGAACTGGAAGACGAGCCAGGAATCTCACAGAACTGGAAGACGAGCCAGGAATCTCACAGAACTGGAAGACGAGCCAGGAATCTCACAGAACTGGAAGACGAGCCAGGAATCTCACAGAAACTGGAAGACGAGCCAGGAATCTCACAGAACTGGAAGACGAGCCAGGAATCTCACAGAACTGGAAGACGACAGCACAGTGGAAGGCAGATCTCACAGAACTGGAAGACGAGCCAGGAATCTCACAGAACGGAAACAAAATCACAATGGAAGACGCAGGATCTCACAGAATGGAAGAGATCAGATCACAGAACTGGAAGACGAGCCAGGAATCTCACAGAAATGGAAGATGAGCCAGTAATCTCACAGAACTGGAAGACGAGCCAGGAATCTCACAGAACTGGAAGACGAGCCAGGCATCTCACAGAAATGGAAGATGAGCCAGGAATCTCACAGAACTGGAAGACGAGCCAGGAATCTCACAGAACTGGAAGACGAGCCAGGCATCTCACAGAAATGGAAGATGAGCCAGGAATCTCACAGAACTGGAAGACGAGCCAGGCATCTCACAGAAATGAAGATGACCAGGAATCTCACAGAACTGGAAGACGAGCCAGAAATCTCACAGAACTGGAAGACGAGCAGGCATCTCACAGAAATGGAAGACGAGCCAGGAATCTCACAGAACTGGAAGACGAGCAGGAATCTCACAGAAATGGAAGATGGCCAGTATCTCACAGAACTGGAAGACGAGCCAGGAATCTCCAGAACTGGAAGACGAGCCAGGCATCTCACAGAAATGGAAGATGACAGGAATCTCACAGAACTGGAAGACGAGCCAGGAATCTCACAGAACTGGAAGACGAGCCAGGCATCTCACAGAAATGGAGATGAGCAGGAATCTCACAGAACTGGAGACGAGCCAGGCATCTCACAGAATGGAAGATGAGCCAGGAATCTCACAGAACTGGAAGACGAGCCAGCATCTCACAGAAATGGAAGATGAGCCAGTAATCTCACAGAATGGAAGACGAGCCAGGAACTCACAGAACTGGAAGACGAGCCAGCATCTCACAGAAATGGAAGATGAGCCAGGAATCTCACAGAACTGGAAGACGAGCCAGGAATCTCACAGAACTGGAAGAGAGCCAGGCATCTCACAGAAATGGAAGATGAGCCAGGAATCTCACAGAACTGGAAGACGAGCCAGGCATCTCACAGAAATGGAAGATGACAGGAATCTCACAGACTGGAAGACGAGCCAGGAATCTCACAGAACTGGAAGACGAGCAGGCATCTCACAGAAATGGAAGACGAGCCAGGAATCTCACAGAATGGAAGCGAGCCAGAAATCTCACAGAACTCGAAGATTTTTACAAGGAAGAATGGATGAACATCTCTCAAACAAGTATTGAAAGACTCTTGACTGCTATAAAAGCATTTTAAGCTGTGATACTTGCAAAAGGGGTGCTAATAGGTACCAAACCATGTAGGCTGTTCAAACTTTTGCATCGGCCCATTTTCTTTTTTTTAAATTTTAGAATGTAAAAGATGAAAATATTTTTTTCTTCTTGCCTAAAAACAAAGGAAGGTATCATGTTTAACTGTATGAAAGACAAAAAGAAAAAGGCGGGTGAACGTAAAGAAGGGCTAGTTTTTAACTAACCTGACAGAGAGAACCTATGCTGTCCACCAAGAACACGGGTCCACTAGGAGACACTGGAGGGTTAGGAGAATAATGTGGTCTGGATGATGTCACCGCAGGTCCTGTTTCAGGTTCTTCAGTAGTTAAATCTCTTACCATAACCTAAAGCATCTCCTGCCATTGTGCCCTCAGAGAGGGATAGGAACATCAAGAGAAGGATAATGCAGTCTATTAGAGCACCAGGTTGCAGGAGGAAGAGGGGGACGAGGTATGTTGCATAACAAACGTTTTTTAGTTGCAGTAAATGACAATGCGTTTTGGCAGTGTTATGCCGTTTTCATTAGGTTTACACCTGATGAAGGCAGCATAACGACGTCAAAATGCATTGTGATTTACTACAACTAAAAAAGGTTTGTTATACAAAATACCTCGTCCCCCCCTCCTCCTGCAAAATGGCGCCCTAATAGACCACATTATCCTCTTGATCTTTAACTTTATTCCTTTTAGAGATCATTTAATCTTCAACTTGCTTAACAATGTTCACAATAACAGTAAATTTGGCCCGGGGTGCTCAAACTTTTACATGCTACTGTAAGGAGGATGGTGCAGGACAATTAAGGCTGCGAGTGACTCGACCTTAATCCTACTGCACCATCCTCTTTAACTCTAGCTTTGCTCAGCTACAGTAGAGATGTCCTTTATAAAGACCATTTTAGGTTGAAACACATCAGGTAAGAGATTGTTCTCATAACTCCCGTTCAGCTCCGAGAGCTTACAGTCATGGTCGTGCAAATTGTTTCACAACAACCCTATTATTAACCCTTATTTTAGCGCCCCTTTAGGACATAAGTGTCAAAGAGCCACCTGAAGACCCCATTTATGATTAATATGATGTACTTTTACTCCAGTTACTAGTTTGCAAACTGCACCATTTTTAAATTGTCTATAATCATATAAAAAAAATATTACCCCAAAAACACATTCTAAATTAGTTGCACAACAGCACTTGTTTTTGGCCCTTCACCTCCATGTGGCTTTGTAACGCTATTCTAAACAGGTTGATCACAATTAAAAAAAGGGTCAACTATATATTTTTTTTTTCTTCAAGAAATAGTTTCTATATATATTTTTTATTAAGAAATCGTTACTCTTGGCCTGTGTTTTGTATTGCTTTTAATTGTTAATCACTTGACTAAGAAGATTGCAATACAGACTCAGCCCATGCTAGTGTGAGCTATGTCATAAAAGTGGACTTTTACTAATCTGGACAAGCCTTTAAATCGTCTATTGTATTTTCTAACTTTAAGATGATTTCTTTCTTTGGAGATTACGTGATATTTTTATGACTTTACAGTGGCAAATAACATGAGTTATGGCGAGTTTGTCCTCCCGGCATCTGCACATTTTAGATACTTATTAAATGGAGCAAGAACAGACTCAAGCCATTCTTATATCATCAACAATTAAAGCCTTTCACCTCTATTTGTATCAAGAGATGGTAGACAGACGCGCATTAAAAGACAGCACGTGTAGCAGGGAATGTTCGTTAACCACTGATTTGACATATTGGATTTTGCTGCGTCAGTGCGCCATGTGTGGAAAGTCCTCCAGCCATAGAGTGGGTTAAATAGCAGCTGCACAACCGTGTGTTTTGCTAAAGCCGCCAGCTCTACCATAAATTTTATGTCTTTGAAATTAACAGCCAGTCCCTATCACTTTGCACAGATGCCCACAGACATAAGTAAGGTTCTCCAGCAGAGTTAAATATCCCTCGTAGCTACTTGTGTGCAGCGCCCCATGTATTCATGTGTACACAGAGTGAGGGAATGTGCCTTTATATTCCTTTGTAGTCATTGAAAACTGCATTCGTTTCTGTACTGAAATTTATGGTGATCTTTAATTTTAAAAATAATGTTTTGCATTATTATTATGTATTAGCTTAGAAATTGGGGAAAATATTATTGATCCCGAAAGGATCTTTATGGGTTATTTTTACATCGCTCGAAACAAGTGTACTTCATAGTTAGATTGCTTGTGCACCCTAAGATAATTGTGGAGTCCAATCCTCAAGATTTGGACATTGGGTCAAGATGTTTTAATTTGGAATTGGTGTTTTTGTGGGTTCATCTCCCGCTGTTTACATTTGACTCATCAGGGATGTCGGACAATGGGGGCGTGAGGTTTTCTTTGGTAATTGGTGTTTCTTGGGTTCTTCTCCGTGTCTCGTTGTGCCTCATAAATGAGGCATTTGCTCTTATTCGTTTCATAAGTCATGTGGCACGAAAGAGTTCATTTTGGCCTGGTCTTTCTTTAAGGAAGCCATGAGGGTGTTCTTGAACCAATTATTCTGCCTTTCCTAATGTTCTCTAATCTTTACTTGCTTTTGAGGACATGAAATGGTTATTTTAATACAGTAGACGTTCAGCAAGATTGGATCTTAACCTTGATTAATTGGTACTTCTGTGCCAAAGCATTTTGCATGTTAGTGGCACTAAGTATCTCAGCTGATTATTATTATTATTATTTATTTATATAGCGCCATTAGATTCCATGGCGCTTTATATCGTAAGGGGTAGACAAGGACAAGTTCAATATATTCGTGTAGTCCGGACAAACAGGAAACAGGAGGGGATGGGACCCTGTCCGCGAGGATCACAGTCTCTGAAGTATCTGTAAGGGCAACATCTAATGAAATCTTAAGAGTATTCAGGCGACTACAATAGTTAATTAATCACAAATAGAAATCCAAGATCCATTATAGTAACATTAGATTAAACCGCCAAACTTCTCTCAAATATTGCATAATATCCATATCAGAATTTCGGCAAATCAACTACATTTGGGTTAGTGAAAAAACATAACATCTTTATCACAGAATTAAATTACACAAACAAACAATAAAAAAAGTCCCCATAAACGCACACACAAGAGCAATGCGGTCACCAGTTACAGATCATGTAATATATGGCTTATACCAGTTATGCTGCTTTCACATTGCGATTTTTTGCAATCCGTGGCTGTCCATTGTGAAAAGGACAGCCACCAATCAGATTTGATCCCATGTATGTCTATGGGCAACGGATCTGCACGGATTTGTCTTTAATGGCATGCCCAATTTGTGACAGATCTGATTCTGTCCGATTTTTTGCTGTACTCAAAATCAGAGACTGCTCCAATTTTGGACGCAGCGTATCAAATCAGACACAATCGAATCCGACAGATCCACGGCAATTAACATGGGGGCCTATGGAGCACGGGTCCGAGAAAATACAGGATTGTTTCTCTGACCCAATCTTAGTGTACTGAGCATGCTCAGTTACCTAAAACTGCTCTCTTCCTGTGTTATTTCACTTCCGCAATGTATAATATACATTGCGGAAGTAACATAGTAACATGTTTTTAAGGTTGAAGGAAGACCTTAAGTCCATCTAGTTCAACCCATAGCCTAACATGTTGATCCAGAGGAAGGCAAAAAAAAAACCATTGGCAACACTAGCTCCACATTGGGGGGAAAAAATTCCTTCCTGACTCCACATACGGCAATCAGACTAGCTCCCTGGATCAACGCCCTATCAAAGAATCAAGTGAAGCAAGGATTGAAAATAAGAAAAAGATCCTCACCTCTCCAGTATGTGTCCCTGCGGTGTGCGGCATTTACCGTAGCTCAAGGACTTTGGGAATCAGCTGGTTGGGAAGGGGCGGAGCACTGCAGTCAGCTGATTCATCACATGACCGCATCAGCGCAGTTTAAATCTCCCGACCACCAATCGGTTTTGGTGGGTGCGTGATTTAAACCGATCAGCTGATTTGGTCATGTGACCAGTCAGCTGATCGGCTTGGCCCGCCCCACCCGGTGAGCTGATTCCCAGGTCCTTGAGTTAAATGCCACACATCGCAGGAACACATGCTGGAGAGGTGAGGATGTTTTTTTTTTTTGTTTGTTTTTTTTTTTTACCCTCGCTTCACTTCCACAATGTATATTATACATTGCGAAAGTGAACGTGCCCTTCTGTGTCCGGATCCGTGAAAGTCACAGACCCGGACACAGAACACAGAATTGGTATCCGTGGGCACACATCCTGCAAAAAGCAGGATCCCCGCGGACAGGAAAAAAATCGCTTTGTGAAACCAGCCTTAAACAAGTAGGACCATAGTACAGGTACAGTATGTGTAAGGCTATATTGTAATTCAGCCTACATATAAATTGCAATTCCAGACATCAAGATTTGTTACACAATCCCTCATGCAGTGTAAGAATGTTAGGCATTAACATTGGCAATAGTTCAAAGCTCAGTTCAAGCCACCATAGGCCCTCACATCAATCACAACATAGTCACTATAATGTCATACTGAACGCACTGCTTACCATCTTGACGCACGTTTTGCTTACTGCTTCATCAGGAGGTACTGGGGCAGTGTTGAGGTCACCTTTTTATACCCTAATAATCTAATACCTGTGGATATCCGATTTCGTTCCTGTGACCGCCCATCGCTGCGTCGTCCAGGTCTCCCGGCGTCCCGTAAGTGCAACCGTGCATGTCACAGCGCAGTGCACTCTGATTGGACACCGGGCAAACGGGGGGAGGCAGAGACAACATGGACACAGCACTCATTGGCACCATATTTAGAAAGGGCATTTTGATTTTTTAACATCAATAACTGCAATAGTTTAGCCAGGCTCACTGCCATCTAAGAAAGAGTTGATACGTATGCCTTAACTTGGTATTTTATGTTAAGTTTATGGTTCTCAAAAACTCAACTAGTTTCTTGTAGGCAATGCTGGCACTACTAAATTTACTTCTCAATGGTTACCTCCTGAGATTGATGGTCACTGAGCTGGAGAAAGTGATCAGTAATACGGATAGTCAAACCTGAACAGTAAAGTGTGGGGTCCAAACTGGACACATAGTGTCTGCACGAGCCCCGAACACGGACTTCTCAGGGAAGTTCGTGTTATGGTTCGGGTTCATCTAAGGGGGATGCAAAAGGAAGCAAAATAGGTATCAAAAGCAGTTAAATTATACTTACCGGCTGCCATACTGCTCTCACGCTACTTCCAGGTCCGCTCATGAAACCTTATGAATATTCCTCTGCTTCCCCTGCCCATCTCTGTCATAGTGTCTGTGATTTGTCGCAGTGAGACTGTGCCTCCACCCTATGTGCCGGCATCTGCAATTGGTTGCCATATACGTTGGTGTATGGCAACCAGATTGACATCATATTGGCATAAAAATCATTAATAAAAAAACACAGTGTGTCACTCCCACGTGTTTTTGATACCCAGCGAAGATAAAGCACACGGCTGGAGGCTGCAGCCCGCAGATTTGTGCTTTATAAAGGCTGGATATCAAAATACAAGTGACCCCACAATGTTTTTCTTTTATTATTTAAATAACTACCGTATATACTCGTGTATAAGCCGACCCGTGTATAAGCCGACCCCCCTACTTTTGCCCCCAAAACCTGGGAAAACCTATTGACTCGTGTATAAGCCGAGGGTGGACCCCAGCACAGGTATACAGTCCCCCCAGTGGTATATAGCAGCCTCCCCAGTGGTAGTATACAGCAGCCACAGAGGTATATACAGCAGCCACAGTAGTAGTATACAGCAGTCTCCCCCTGTGGTAGTATACAGCAGTCTCCCCCTGTGGTAGTATACAGCAGTCTCCCCCTGTGGTAGTATACAGCAGTCTCCCCCTGTGGTAGTATACAGCAGTCTCCCCCTGTGGTAGTATACAGCAGTCTCCCCCTGTGGTAGTATACAGCAGCGCCTCCCCCTGTGGTAGTATACAGCAGCGCCTCCCCCTGTGGTAGTATACAGCAGCGCCTCCCCCTGTGGTAGTATACAGCAGCCTCCCCCTGTGGTAGTATACAGCAGTCTCCCCCTGTGGTAGTATACAGCAGTCTCCCCCTGTGGTAGTATACAGCAGTCTCCCCCTGTGGTAGTATACAGCAGTCTCCCCCTGTGGTAGTATACAGCAGCGCCTCCCCCTGTGGTAGTATACAGCAGCGCCTCCCCCTGTGGTAGTATACAGCAGCGCCTCCCCCTGTGGTAGTATACAGCAGCCTCCCCCTGTGGTAGTATACAGCAGTCTCCACCTGTGGTAGTATACAGCAGTCTCCCCCTGTGGTAGTATACAGCAGCCTCCCCCTGTGGTAGTATACAGCAGTCTCCCCCTGTGGTAGTATACAGCAGCCTCCCCTGTGGTAGTATACAGCAGTCTCCCCCTGTGGTAGTATACAGCAGCGCCTCCCCCTGTGGTAGTATACAGCAGTCTCCCCCTGTGGTAGTATACAGCAGCCACAGAGGTATATACAGCAGCCCCTCCCCTGTGGTAGTATACAGCAGCCTCCCCCTGTGGTAGTATACAGCAGCCACAGAGGTATATACAGCAGCCCCTCCCCTGTGGTAGTATACAGCAGCCCCCCCTGTGGGTATACAGCAGTGCCTCCCCCTGTGGTATATACTGCAGCCCCTTCCCTGTGGTAGTATACAGCAGCCCCCCCCCCCTGTGGGTATACAGCAGTGCCTCCCCCTGTGGTATATACAGCAGCCCCTCCCCTGTGGGTATACAGCAGCCCCCCCCTGTGGTATATACAGCAGCCCCTCCCCTGTGGTAGTATACAGCAGTGCCTCCCCCTATGGTAGTATACAGCAGCCCCCCGTAGTATATACAGCAGTACCCCCTGTGGGTATATACAGCCCCCCCCGCGTTGCTGCCGCACACCTGTAAAAAGAAGATCTTTCATACTTATCCTCCTGCTGTCACCGCGCGCATCCTCCGCTCTTCTTCTTGCTTGCACCGGCGTCCATCCATATGACCGCGCACAAATAATGACGTCATTATTTGTGCGCGGTCACGTGGATGGACGCCGGGGCCCGGGTGCAAGCAAGAAGGAGAGCGGAGGATGCGCGCGGTGACAGCAGGAGGATAAGTATGAAAGATCTTCTTTTTACAGGTGTGCGGCAGCAACGCGGGGGGGGCTGTATATACCCACAGGGGGGGCTGCTGTATATACTACGGGGGGGCTGCTGTATACTACCACGGGGGGGCTGCTGTATACTCACAGGGGGGGGCTGCTGTATACTACCACGGGGGGGCTGCTGTATATACTACGGGGGGGCTGCTCTATACTACCACGGGGGGGCTGCTGTATACTCACAGGGGGGGGCTGCTGTTTACTACCACAGGGGGGCGGGAGAGCACTGACAGTGCTATGTAATATGCACGGCTCCCCCTGCCGCTGATGGACAGGGGGATGCAGTGCATATTGCATTGCACTAATGAGCGGCCCCACGTGACCGGCCGCTCATTGTACAGCCTCCCCCTGCCTCCTCCATCCCCCGGACACCGGCCCCACACAGTCAGCCGTCACTGACTCGTGTATAAGCCGAGGGGGGCACTTTTCAGCACAATTGCTGTGCTGAAAAACTCGGCTTATACACGAGTATATACGGTAATTAAAAAAATGGAGTGGGGTCCCCCCAATTTTCATACCCAGCCAAGATCAAGCGCACATCTTGGGGCTGGTATTCTCAGCCTGGAGAGCCCCATTGTTATTGGCCCCATCCAGGCTAAATATACCAGCCTTCAGTCGCCCCAGAAATGGCTCACCCATTAGATGCTTTACTCCGCTCTTTCCGATTCCATTGTGTGGCAGCAATCGGGGTAATATGAGGGGCTAATGACAACTGTGATTTGTCAAAGAACATAGCTGCAGAGGTCAACCTGGAAAATCAATAATACAAAGCAGGAATATCAAATAAACCAGGGAATACATTTGGCAACCAGCATTAGAACACAGAAGATTCAAATAGACTGCAGTATTTCCTAAGTGTCTGAAGTCAGAGTTAATGATCGCAGCTGGGCAGCCATACAACACATCCACAAGTCAGACTATTACATCACCAGCCCCACCTTCAGAGTGAATACAACGGTGCCTGGTGGTGGACGCACAAGTTGCAGGAGCAGACTCTGGGGATGTGACAATTACCAGCATACCCCTTTATGCAAGATCTATACTTTACACACTTTATAATTTTATGGGCCTTTTGTATATATCACATCTCAAAAAAAAGCTAAACAAGGCTTGACCACTGCGTTTTATTGTAAGGGTAGTCTTATTTATAACATTGTCCCACACAAAGCGAGATATGTGAAATAGACTGAGCCACAGGGACTCCTTTTGCTTCTAGTGAATCTTTGGCGTGCAATGCTTAAAAGGGATTGCCAATGAATAAAGTTGATTTTAATCAATAGATCTTGGAATAATAATGTTTTCCACAATGTTGCTGTGCTGAGATAATGTTATAACATTATCTCATATCTCAGCACAGGAGCATTTAAAAAAAAATCTGATTGTGGAACTTATTATTATTCCAACATCTATTGATTAAAATTAACTTTTTTCATTGGACAACCCCTTTAAGGCGGTAATTTTAGCTATACTTTACAGCTGCAGGGACTTTATAGAAGTCACGTGGTTGCAGTTTGTGAAGCATGATACTGGAATTTCTTCTCATAGACACAACATTTCTTTATACGTCCAACTCGTCCGCACCCGATTTTCCTTCTTTGCCTTTCAATTCCATTATAAGCCTCTTTTATCAGTTCTCTTGTTTTGGTGTCCATTTTTTACGCCAAAATATATTCTCAAATGTTTAAACTGTCAGCAAGAGCCGGGCTGTATGAACATCATATATATGTTGTATATCATTGTATGCTGAATATACAGTGGGAAAAACAAGTATTTGATACTCTGCCGATATTGCAAGTTTTTCCACCTGCAAAGAATGGAGATGTCTGTAATTTTTATTGTAGGTTCATTTCAACTGTGAGAGAGAGAATCTAAAAAAAATCCAGAAAATCACATTGTATGATTATTAAACAATTGAATGAAAAAAAATATTTAATAACCAACCAACCAGAAAGATTTCTGCCTCTCATAGGCCTATTAGTTTTTCTCCTACTCTGCGCTCATCACCTGTGTTAATTGCCCCTGTTTGAACTTGTTGCCCGTATAATAGACATCTGTCCACACACTTACACTCCAATGTCTCCACCTTGCCCAACACCAAAGAGCTGTCTACTGACACCAAGGACAACATTATACACTTGCACAAGGCCGGGATGGACTACAAGACAGCGATGCTGTGTGACAGCTGGCCAGCGATGTCGGAACCGAGCGGGCACCCGCGCATCGCTTCCGACATCGCTGGCCAGGTCGTGCTGTGTGACGGCACCATTACACTGTACAGAAACTGCCCTTATCAAAGTGACCAATGACCTTCTGATAGCAAAACATAATGGTGACCACTCTCTGCTTATCCTTCTTGACTTCTCTGCAGCCTTTGACACTGTTGACCACCATCTCCTACTCTCTATGCTGCACTCCATTGGCATCAAGGACACGGTTCTCTCCTGGTTCTCTTCCTATCTTTCTGACCGCTCTTTCAGTGTATCATTCTCTGGCTCCACTTCTTCCCCTCTTCCCCTCACTATTGGGGTCCCTCAGGGTTCAGTTCTTGGACCTCTTCTCTTCTCTTCTGTCTACACGGCCCCAATTGGACAGACCATCAGCAGATTTGGCTTCCAGTACCATCTTTACGCTGATGACACAGAACTATACCCTTCCTCCCCTGGCCTTACTCCTGCTCTAATACAGAACACCAATGACTGTCTAACCGCAGTCTCCAATATCATGTCCACTCTCTATCTGAAACTCAACCTTTCCAGAACTGAACTTCTTCTGCTCCTACCCTCTGCCAACCTCCCTAAACCTGACATCTTTCTCTCGGTGTGCGGCACCACGATAACGCCCAGTCAGCAGGCTCGCTGTCTCGGTGTTATGTTGGACGCTGATCTCTCCTTCACCCCATATATACAATCTCTCACCCGCCCCTGTCGCTTGCACCTGAAAAATATCTCCAGAATTCGCCCTTTCCTCACCATGGAAACAACTAAAACCCTCACCGTGGCCCTGATTCATTCCCGCCTTGACTACTGTAATTCTTTATTAGCTGGTCTCCCCAGCAGTAAGCTTTCCCTTCTCCAGTCTATCCTCAATGCAGCAGCCAGGATCACCTATCTAGCAAACCGTTACTCAGATATTTCTTCTCTGTGCCAGTCACCGTACACTATACAATCCAATTCAAATTGCTTGTTGTCACCCACAAAGCTTTTCATGGTACCTCCCTACCTCTCTACCCTCATCTCTGTCTACCACCCCACCTGTCCCCTTCGTTCTGAATGTGACCTCAGACTAACAATGGCATTAATCTAAACCTTCCATTCCTGACTCCAAGACTTCTCTCGAGCTGCACCAATCCTCTGGAATGCTCTACCCCAAGAAATTAGGACCATCCACAACTTGCATAGCTTCAGACACTCCCTAAAAACACACCTCTTCAGGGCGGCCTATCCTTCTCCGTAACAGTAGTCATTTAGACATAAGATATTCATTTTTATAAGCCCCTGTACTTTGTGTTCCCATCCCGTCTTAGATTGTAAGCTCCTTTGAGCAGGGTCACCTTTATTTTTTGCCTTTTTATTGTATTTCCTACATTGATTCTATGTTTATTGTATGTAACTACTGTTCTGTATTACCTACCATTCTGTATTGTATATTTTTCTTAATTTGTACCATTGTACTGTAAAGCGCTGCGGAATGTGTTGGTGCTATACAAATAAAGTTTTATTATTATTATTATTATTGATTCTGAGAAAGGTCAGGAATCAACCCAGAACCACACGGGAGGACCTGGTCAATGACACAAAGAGAGCTGGGACCACAGTCTCAAAGAGTACCATTAGTAACACATTACGCTATCATGGATTACAATCCTGTAGGGTACATAAGGTCTCTCTGCTCCAGCCAGAACATGTCCAGCTCTGTGTGACATTTGTCAATGACCATCTGGATGATCCAAAGGAGGCATAGAAGAAGGTCATGTGGTCAGATGAGTCCAAAATAGAACTTTTTGGTATCAACTCCACTCAGCATGTTTGGAGAAAGAAAAAGTATGAGTACAACCCCAGTAACATTGTCCCAATCGTGAAGCATGGGGGTGGTAATATGATAATTGGAGGTGCTTTTCTGTAAAGGATACGGGACAACTGCACCATATTGAAGGATGGATGGGGTCATGTATTGCAAGATTTTGGCCAACAACCTCCTTGACCTAAAACACACAGCCAGGGCAACTAAGGAGTGGATTCTTAAGAAGCATTTTAAGGTCCTGCAGTGGCATAGCCAATCTCCAGACCTGAACCCACTAGAAAATCTTTGGAAGGAGCTGAAACTCAGTGTTGCCCAGTGACAGCCCCGAAACCTGAAAGACTTGGAGAAGATCTGTATGGAGGTGTGGCCTAAAATCCCTGCTGCATTATGAGCAAACCAGAACTACAGGAAACGTCTGACATCTATAATTACAAACAAATGTTTCTGTACCAAGTCTGTTTTTCTATTGTTAAAATACTTATTTTGTGCAATAAAATGAAAATTAATTACCGTATATACTCGTGTATAAGCCGACCCGTGTATAAGCCGACCCCCCTACTTTTGCCCCCAAAACCTGGGAAAATCTATTGACTCGCGTATAAGCCGAGGGTGGACCCCAGCACAGGTATACAGCCCCCAGCAGTGGTATACAGGCCCCAGCAGTATAATATACAGCAGCCCCCAGTGGTTATACAGCAGCCCCAGTGGTATTGCAGCCCCTATATACAGCAGCCCAGTGGTATTGCAGCCCTAGTGGTGTATACAGCAGCCCGTATATACAGCAGCCCCAGTTGTATTGCAGCCCAGTGGTATTGCAGCCCCTATATACAGCAGCCCCAGTGGTATTGCAGCCCCAGTGGTATTGCAGCCCCTATATACAGCAGCCCCAGTGGTATTGCAGCCCCAGTGGTGTATACAGCAGCCCCTATATACAGCAGCCCCAGTGGTATTGCAGCCCCAGTGGTATTGCAGCCCCTGTATACAGCAGCCCCAGTGGTATTGCAGCCCCAGTGGTGTATACAGCAGCCCCAGTGGTATTGCAGCCCCAGTGGTATTGCAGCCCCTATATACAGCAGCCCCAGTGGTATTGCAGCCCCTATATACAGCAGCCCCAGTGGTGTATACAGCAGCCCCAGTGGTATTGCAGCCCCAGTGGTATTGCAGCCCCTATATACAGCAGCCCCAGTGGTATTGCAGCCCCTATATACAGCAGCCCCAGTGGTATTGCAGCCCCAGTGGTGTATACAGCAGCCCCTATATACAGCAGCCCCAGTGGTATTGCAGCCCCAGTGGTATTGCAGCCCCTGTATACAGCAGCCCCAGTGGTATTGCAGCCCCAGTGGTGTATACAGCAGCCCCTATATACAGCAGCCCCAGTGGTATTGCAGCCCCAGTGGTACTGCAGCCCCTATATACAGCAGCCCCAGTGGTATTGCAGCCCCAGTGGTAGTATACAGCCCCTATATACAGCAGCCCCAGTGGTATTGCAGCCCCAGTGGTAGTATACAGCCCCTATATACAGCAGCCCCAGTGGTATTGCAGCCCCAGTGGTAGTATACAGCCCCTGTATACAGCAGCCCCAGTGGTATTGCAGCCCCAGTGGTACTGCAGCCCCTATATACAGCAGCCCCAGTGGTATTGCAGCCCCAGTGGTAGTATACAGCCCCTGTATACAGCAGCCCCAGTGGTACTGCAGCCCCTATATACAGCAGCCCCAGTGGTATTGCAGCCCCAGTGGTAGTATACAGCCCCTGTATACAGCAGCCCCAGTGGTATTGCAGCCCCAGTGGTACTGCAGCCCCTATATACAGCAGCCCCAGTGGTATTGCAGCCCCAGTGTAGTATCCAGCAGCCCCGGTAGTAATAAACAGCCCCCCCTCCTTATCACGTCCCCCCCAGGCTGCGGCAGCTGTTAAAATAACAAACACTGTATACATCACCTTCCGACGCAGCTCTCCGCTCCTCCGGTCCTGTGCCCTCCGCTCGCCGGCTTCTTCTTCCTTGATGTGCCGACTTCTGTGACCGCGCGCAGGAAATGACGTCATCTCCTGCGCCCGGTCACATGACACCGGCACATCAAGGAAGAAGAAGCCGGCGAGCGGAGGGCACAGGACCGGAGGAGCGGAGAGCTGCGTCGGAAGGTGATGTATACAGTGTTTGTTATTTTAACAGCTGCCGCAGCCTGGGGGGGACGTGATAAGGAGGGGGGGGCTGTTTATTACTACCGGGGGACCCATATTAAGGAGGGGGGCTGTGCAGTGCAATATGCACGGCATCCCCCCGCCGCTGATGGACGGGGGGATGCCGTGCATATTCATTGCACTAATGAGGCGGCCCCACGTGACCGCATGCGGTCACCGCGGCCCCCTCCTGCCTCCTCCAGCCCCCGGTCACAGCCCCCCCCCACACAGCATACCGTATGACCCGTGTATAAGCTGAGGGGGGGACTTTTCAGCCCAATTTTTGGGCTGAAAAACTCGGCTTATACACGAGTATATACGGTATGTAAAAATCATACAATGTGATTTTCTGGATTTTTATTTAGATTCTGTCTTTCACACCTGTATTACCTAAAATAAAATTTACAGACCTCTCCATTCTACATTGGTGGGAAAACTTGCAAAATCGTCAGTGTACTTATATTCCCCACTGTGTGCGTGTGGACGTGATGAGATGGTTAGCTCAAGGTGGAGGAGGTGTCTTCGTCTCTATCCTTCTATGTTCCTCGTTTCAGACGTTGCTTCTGATGAATAATGCAGATCATTCTACATTCTGGTCCTTTCTTAATACTAATTTGAAGACTACCTTACACTGGTAATTATACAGAAAAATAAAAGCAAAGTGTAAAGAATAGAAATTATTGTAGAAATAAAGCCTTTCAGTGAATGGATTATCGGCTGCAGGATGTGCAGCGTATACAAGGTCATGGTAGGGTTGCATTATTTTAATATACTTCTGCTGCTTTAAGCTTGTTATAAATTACCTTAGTGTTCATATTAAATAGTGATTGATTGTTTTGGAGCAGTTTACTAGTTGAGCAGCATGCTTCTATTGACCTGCTCCTCTCCTCCATGGGCACAGATGCCGCCGTAACTCATACTATTGATCCGAGCAGCATTGATCACATGCTTTTTGGTGACCCAGGGAGCAGCAGCACATGTAAGCACTGATTTCTCCTACCCTCTCCCAGGGCAATAAACCATTGAGATGTATGAGTGTCAGAGCGGTCTACCCTTATTAACCCCTTGGCTTTATTGCCCTAAGGATGTGGTAGCAGGAGGGCTGTGAAGGAGACTTGTACATGAAGTTAAAGACGGACACAATGGCATTCTGTCACTATGTGCATCACAATCTCTGAACATTTCTGCATTTCATTTCGCTTTGTGAATGGATATGTGACAATAAAGTCTTAGCGCTATGCATATTGTTTCGCTAGGCCTCACTCAAATGTAAATAAAGAGGCAATATTCTATCCTCTTATTGAAAATGCCATATATAATAGGTTATAATTGAAATTTACTACTAAAGTGAATCCAATTAAAAAAATGCAAGGTGTCAGGACATATGTAAACATAATAAAATAATTTTATTATTGCATTATTGTTATAGTTACTATAGCTCTAAATGAGGTTTATGCATGTAGTAAATATATCAGTCGTGCAATTATTATTATAGCGCCATTCATTCAATAGCACTTTACATGTAAAAAGAGGTATGCATAATAACAACAAGTACGATAACCATGAACAATACAAGTTATGGACTAGTGTAGGATCAGAGAGGATTCACAGTCTAAAAGGGATGGGTGAGGAGAGAGGACCCTGCCCACGAAAGCTCACAGTCTATGGGATGGGTGAGGATACAGTAGGTGAGGCAAGAGAACTCTGCCCGCAAGAGCTCACAGTGTACAATGGATGGGTGAGGATACAGTAGGTGAGGAGAGAGGACCCTGCCCACAAGGGTTCACAGTGTACAAGAGATGGTGAGGATACAGAAGGTGAGGAGAGAGGACCCTGCCCACAAGGGTTCACAGTGTACAAGGATGGGTGAGGATACAGAAGGTGAGGAGAGAGTACCCTGCCCACAAGGGTTCACAGTCTACAAGGGATGGGTGAGGATACAGTAGGAGAGGAGAGAGGACCCTGCCCACAAGGGTTCACAGTCTACAAGTGTACAAGGGATGGGTGATAATACAGTAGGTGTGGAGAGAGGATCCTTCCCATGAGGGCTCACAGTCTACAAGGGATGAGTGAGGATACAGCATTGGAGGAGAAAGGGCCCTGCCTGTGAGGGCTCACAGTCTAAAAGGGGATGGGTGAGGATACAGACAGTAGGTGAGGAGAGAAGACCCTCCCCACGAGTTCTCCCAGTCTACATGGGATGGGTGAGGCTACAGTAGAGAGAGGACCTTTCCCATGAGGTCTTACAGTCTACAAGGGATGAGTGAGGGTACAGTAGGTGAGGAGAGAAGACCCTGCCCACGAGTGCTCACAGTCTACATGGGATGGATGAGGCTACAGTAGAGAGAGGACCTTTCCCATGAGGTCTTACAGTCTACAAGGGATGAGTGAGGCTACAGTAGGTGAGGAGAGAGGACCCTGTCCATGAAGAGCTCACAGTCTACAAGGGATGGGTGAGAATACAGTAAGTGAGGAGGAGAGGTCTCTGCCCACAAGGGCTCACAGTCTACAAGGGATGGGTGAGGATACAGTAGGAGAGGGTAGAGCTGGTCATGCTGCAGTATAGTGGACAGAGGATCACTGCAGGTTGTAGGCTTGCCAGAAGAGGTGAGTCTTCAGGTTCCTTTTGAAAGTTTCCATGGTAGGTGAGAGTCAGAAGTGTTGGGACAAAGAGTTCCAGAGTATGGGGGATGCACAGAATAAATCTTGTATGCGTTGGTAGGAAATGCAGATAAGATGCAGATAAGATGGGAGGATCTGGGGAAGATTGGAGGTTTCATGCAGGTAAGTACTGGGAGACTAACATTAAAGAAATGATACAAATATTACTTGTTACGATGCATCTTAGCACTTGCAGGGTGCTGCTGCACTTTTGTTTGCTTTTTTGTCTTACCATTCCCATTACTGCATATTTGGTACTGTCCACATCTTTCACTTTGTTAGCGGTTGACTTATTCTTGTTTTTGCATTTCACATGTGGGGTGCTAAATGCTTCCATTTTGATCATGCTGTCTGCCTACTTGTTCAAGGATGTTTTAATTAGCTGGTTTCTACTAGAGTTAAGCGAATCATTGAACTTGGTTTGACATGAACAAATTGCCATTTTGATGGATTTTGAGGGCTGGGAAAGGGTTAAGAAATACAACAAACTATTATACACACCTCTTCTGGATCTTCCGCTTGGTTCTCTTCGACCTTCTAATTTTTGACTTGCCATTGCCATTCTTTACTAAGTCCCACGTTATCACATGGGCTGCAATACATTAACAGAAGTGATATTCATTGTGCCCCATGTAACCACATGATGAAATGATGGCTTGGGTAGAACAATGAGACAAGATAGAGAAACCAATTGGAGAATTGGCAATTAGTGGTTGAAGAATAGAGAGGGCTAAAAAGAGGTGAATATTAGATTTTTTTTCCTTTCTCCATCCTGGTGGATTCAGGTTTTCACTAAATTTATTCTATGTAAATCAAGTTTCCCAGTCAAATTCAATATAAATCTGTCAAATTCTAATTTGGCAGATTCTGTCATCTGTAGTTACTTTCTGTCCAAAGTTTATTTAGCTGTTCTGAACCCGAGATAGAGGTAAGTCTCCTGATAGCAAAGTATTCTTTTGTTAATAACAAAGTCTAAATAACACATGGATACTGCACTCTCCAAGGCATTAAATATTGGAAGCCTAGTGCTTGCAGATCCTATGAATGCAGAGATCAGCTAAGATGAGAAGCTCTCATTGTAGAGCCAAAAATTTGCAAAGTATGTGGGGTTGAAGTAAACCTGCTGTAGAGACTAGTGATGAGTGAGAACTACCCTACACAGGTGCTCCGTACTCATGACGGGCAATTGGAGGCTCGGATGGGCACAACTCAAACTAATGGAAGTCAATGGGGAACGGAAACCTTCCATAAAATGTTCAAGTTCACCATTGACTTCCATTATACTCAGGTACTTGGGTTGCTCCCTTTTAAGCATCCAACTGCTCTTTACGAGTACCGAGCACCCATGCATGGGAGTCCTTACTCATCACTAGTAGGGACTCATCTGGGTGAAGTCACCTTCTCGTGACAGGTGGGCTAACTTAATTTGATCAAAATTAATGATTAAAACCTTACGTGTTAACGGCACAATGCTGAAATATTGAGCACTGCTGCTACTATGTATCACATGCAGGTTCAGATTGAATAGGCAATAGCACTTGCATGGATGCTCGGCCATTCCTATAGCTGAGAAGTGGGGATGTCAATAGTCAGAGCCCACTGATCTGATATCATGGAAAAGCCATAAATCTTGATATGCCCTTTAATGCATAATGTAACCTAGTACATTGTGTATTATCCCTGTAGATCTTCTTTTCTTCAAGGATGCCTACCCCATTTTAAAGACATTGGTGGTTTTTGTGATGCTAATATTCTTTTTCATTTATCTGTCCAATGTTTGAGTTTTTATGTGTTTAACCTCTTCTAAAGTCCATATAATCTACTTTTTGAGTTTCAGCCATCTTGAATGCTGATTAGTGCAGGCTGCTATATTTACTCTGACATTAGACGGATGCCTCTTTAAAGTACTGCCTGGTGCAGAAGCTTTGGGGGAATCTTTAATATTGACTTAACATATTTGTGCAGAGAACTCACCGAGGGATTGCTCACAATTAATTGCATCCATCAAGCCGGAGTGTTCATTAATTATTCCAACTTTCCCTCTCGCTGTTTGATATGGGCATTGCCAGACCAGCTCCTTCTGTTTCTGCTTTTCAGTGACTGGTTAAGAATAGAATTACACTTGTATCCCTTTTCCCTATTGGTATCTGCTTGCGTGACACGTGGAAAGCTAGTGAATACTGGAGAATATCATGAATGGCTGACAGTAGCGGATCCAAAAACATGTTCATATTTCATTATGGCACAAAGGACAGTTCAGTTTGATGTTCTAGATCAGTGTTTCCCAATGATTCCAAGCCAAGTACCCGCTAAACAAATGAATGACATTGAAGTAACGTCAAGGCTATAATCATTTATTTGCTATCCATAAAATGTAAAGTAAGACTATCACCACATTGCATACGTCCTCTGAGTACACGTATCACAGGTCAGTAAATTAGATTTTATATGTGTCATTGTTTGATCCATAAGAGGCCATTAAGAAGTCTCCGATAGAGAAGAGTTGAAGACCACACCCAGTTGGCTAAATGGCCTAGAATACAAGAAAAGCAAGCCATATCTCAGAAATTGATAGGTACAAGAACAATGGAAACCAAAGCCAGATTTAGAAAGACAACATTTTTACACCTTGTGAAAAATTATATATCTAGAGAAAGTGACAGGTTCTTGGTATATGCAGAAGCTATGCTGAGCTGTTTGGAATGTGAGAGGTCAATGGACTGTTCTTGAACAAGACCATCTGTTGGTTATCTCCACCCGTACAATAGAATGTACATCTTTATCCAGGGAATCGTGCTTAGTCCCAAAAATTAGCTAGGTCTGCTCAGATGGGCCATTTTATAGGTGGCCAAACACATTAGGTTCATTTTGTTTGAAACTGTCAATTTTAGTGGGACTAATCAACTGTGCAATATGTATTGGGAAGACCACAAAAAAAGGATCAGGCCATTGGATATCAACATGCCGGATTGTTTTTCTCTCAGTGGAGATAAGCAGCCTCTAGAGGTGTTTGGGTAATGGATTACACCCCTCCCCTCAATCACAACAAGTGGGGAGTGCTAATGGCCTGGGACACTGAAACTTCGGAGCAGGGTAGTACCCTGCTTGCTATTTCACAGTGCTGGCAGTTCTCAGAAGCTGTGGCCCTGGCTTCACGCGAAAAGGGGATTATTGTACAAAAAGTGCAGAGTTTATAAAAGCAAAAATAAATCAAAAGAAAGTAGAAAGTTTGTGATGCCAGTTGGGATGTTCAGTCAGGATGTGGCAGGTACTGCAAGGGGTTCCCTGGGAGATAGATGGTGACAGCAGGACAGATGGTTAACTCTTCCCAAACAAGGCTGGCTCCCAGGAAGGTTTATAGTAGATGTTGTGCAGAAGGAGACAGGATGGTCACTTTACCATTTACTGTACATGCTGATCAGATCCACAGGACACAGTACTTTTCTCCTAGGCTTGTCTGATGGGAGCTTGATCTTCTACTGGGTAGTAGTTATGCCTACTGTTGCTTCATCTTCTGTTATAAGGTTTCTCGGAACCTAAATCACAGGACTATACGATGGTAGTGATACAGGGTTACTGAAAAACTTTAGCGACGCTCATGCCCTCTCATGATCAGATCATATTATAACCCTTGGAAAGTATAATACTTTGGTTTATTTAAAATATACAATTTATATTTTAGTATTTGTGTCATCAGGGGAGGATTTAGTTGAATAAGCTGACACTTGTTTAAAGTTGAACCCAATATCGAGATTTGTCTTTATACTACAATTTTTTGACATGTAATACCCTGTACTAAGAAGAATTTTATATGTATGTTTTGTATTCTTAATTTCAATAAAATGAGATTTACCATAAGGTTTCTCGGAGCCTGGAACTACCCCTACCACTTTGCTTCTCTTCTAGTGCGTTTCCTCCAGCCAGGCTGGCAACTTAGATCCTGAGGGCATCCGTGCCTGATGCAAGTCCCTGACCATTTATGTTACTGATCCCCTGGGAACTATACTTGCTGGGTATTAGGGACCCAAGCAGCTGTTCTCAGACTGAGGCCCTGCCATGCAGCTATCCTTAAGAAAGACCTCTCAGCCCCTCCATCTTGGATGTCTCCTTGTGCTTCATTACTCTAAAACTAACTCTCACTTAACCCTCCCCCTAATCAGAGACTGTGTCACAAACCCAACCCAAGCATCACTTTGCACAGCCTTCTGGTAAGGGATCAGGCATCCTGTGTGAACTTTATTAGTGCTGCTCCCAAAAAATTACTTGTTCTACGGCTCCACAGATGGTTGCCTTTTGATTTAGTGCTAATTTTTATGATATTGACGAAAGGAAATGGCGCACAGAACTCCTCAGGGGCGTGTCATTAGACTGCTCTGCATTATTACCTTGTGAATCACACCATGTTGTAAAAATCATAAAAAGTAGCACCAAATAAAAAGGCCCATATCTCTTGAACTGTATGGCAGATTTAAATAAATATATAAACATAATACTCGGGTGAGCAGCAGAAATAAGATCTAAGAAATATCCAAGAAGAGTCATACTGACAGAGAACAGGCTGACTTTCTTATACATATATCTTTATTGGTTTGCTGGACTACTTTGTATTGGACTCTAAATATAGACCATCCTGTGTAACAAAAAACCATGAGACCTTAGAAAGTAAGCAGCAAAAGCCAAAAAAACATAATGTTGTGTATGAATGGATGGAGTATGCTTAGCATAATGTATTAGCCTGGGGAATTCAGGATGGGGCTATCATTTTGCTCTTGGGACCTTTTGAAGAAAATCTTTTTATAAGCACATTCTATTTTGGGAAATGAACCCACAATTCCATAATTATAATTTTATTCCTAAAGCCTTTATGGAGTATCTGATTGTCTCAAGTGTAACCCTACTGCGATCTCCAATCATCTGTGTAAATGTGAGAGAAGTTCCTAATATAGGTTCCATCTCCTGCGCCTCCCTCCTCTACACACAACTGTCGATACATTGAAGTCGTCGTTTGTATTTGTGAGTGTTTTCTTAATTAAGACCTCCTAAGAAAGCCTTTTGTATTGATTCATTCCATTATCCCATTGATTAAGTGCCCTGGCTGTGAGGCCTTTCTCTTTATCGGAAGCAGAAGCGTGCAGTCGTTAACCACAGATGTGAGCAGTAAGTAACATATCAACTCCTGCCAAACTGGCTGGCGTTTTAATGAGGTACTGGCATCAGTTCTATGCAAGGCTCTCCCCCCCTCACTGCTTTAGCCATGCACATAAACACAGATATCTATTCTCACATGTATCAGGAATGCTCTGACCTACTTATTTTAAGGGGTGGCTCTTACCTCTACCCATCAATGACAAATTTGTCTCTATTTACACCTGGTCAGGATATAAAAGCCTATGCAAATAGTTTGACTTTAAACACTTTGTATAAAGATGAAGCAGTTAACAAATTCCTTCATCTCCTTGGAAGAGTGTAACATGAAGAAGGCTTGTTATTTCGATTGCTCACATCAGATGAGGCTATTAGACAGGCTTACTGGTTCTGATATATTGACGCAAAGAAGTACAACATCAAACCAAGTCCCTTATCATCAGCTTAACAAACCATCAGCTCTAAATCAGATGCCCTTGTGCGATACCGAACAGGTTACTTTGAAATGAAATGCATACACAAAGGAGCTTTCCGTCCTCTCCAACCCTGGTGCATAATGATGGATGACTTGATACGGTGCTGCCTTGGGAACTTCACAGGAAATACAGCTCTACATTTTGTCCAACATGCATGCTGATCCATTATGGGTTACCTTCAAAAGGAAAATTACACATTTTGAGTTGGTTGTAGATTGCACTAGTATAAAATTCTAGAAAATAACATCTACATTTATGTGTAAGTAAGGTATGACCAGAGCCAACCCTAAGAAAAGGATGTTGCCCAAGATGCAGCTACATTGAGAGTATACTTATGATGACTCTTGTGGTGTGTGGTTAATGAAAAAGTGATAAAGTCAGAAACCGGACAAATACTGAAAAGGAAGCAGCCACTGGATTGCTAGTCATGCAGTCATGTAGTTTGATGTTGCTTCAATGCATCTAACATCTTTAAAAGAGAGGTGGTGCACCATATAGAAGCACTGGGATAAAACAGGCCAGTGATGAAGGTATGCTGAGCCTGGATGAATTAGAGTTACGTCCTGCTCGACTTTTCCTTTAAGACAGGGTCATGGGTGACTGCCGAGAAAGTATACTATCACAGCATAGAGCTTTGGTGGCACCAAGGTGTGAAACTGGAAACCAGGAGCCAGGCCAAGAATAAGAAGTTAAGTGGTGGACTCTAACTCTTAAAGTAAAGGCCTAGTATTTTGGACTGATCCTGTCACACCCTCCCCCTTTGGGGGCTTTAAGGGGTTGACTACAAATGTATAACACATTACAAAAACCCTAGACCATGTTTGCTCTGCCAGAGTTTGTGGTCCTGCCGTTCTGCTGGTATCAACGTTGAGCGGTATCATCAATGCGGGAAGGCGACTCACATGAGTTTTCCTCCTATCAGAGGTTACTGGTTGGCTGCAGCATTCATAGTTTGTCAGAAGAAATACTATTTACAGTTTGGTATAGTCAAGTGTAAGAAACAGTGTTTCTCCTGGGCCAGCTCCGACGAAGTGTGAACATTGCTACCGATCATTGGACGCTGATTGCCTGCAGTGTTCTTGTGCCTTGTTGGAAGTTGATACCAGCAAACTGGAAAGGGATGGTTATGATGGAGCTGGACACATCAGGAGGTGAGGATTATTTTTTTTAATTATTTTTCTTACCACTCTAGGCCTGGTAAAAAGGTTTGTTCAGTAGTGCACAGTCTGTCGCTAATTGCAAATTGATGTACCCTGATAGTATGCATTTTTGTTTTTGCTTCATCTAAGTGATCTGTGTCTGCCTGGTATTTTTCCATGCGATCCCTTACACAAATAATTACTCTGTTTAATAAATCAAAAATGAGGTCCCTCCACAGTTTTGTCTCCTTCCTCCACTATCCATCCTGTTACAGATTGGCGGATAGGTTCAGACTATTTCTTCATTTTTCAGGAATTCTAAAATTAAGGCAATTATTTTTTCTTTACACTTGATGGAACTGACCACATTCTAAAGCGCTCATTTCACGCTTCAATGGTCGAACGAACCGACCAACAATCCGACTTTACCTAGATCGCTTGAAAGTCGTTCAATGATCGGTAGTGAAATGTCACACGTACAGATATCTTTAATGACGCAGCAATGATTCCGCAACAAGTCAACAATACTTGTGCTGGTTTGATCGCCTACGTCCTCCAATTCTGAATAGGTGAAGACGTTAACGACATCGTTATCAATGTGTCACACACACCCATGCTGCAGGTTGGACGGATGATCATAGTCTGGTTTTAGGTCCGGTTCAAAAGCTTCTAATCAACAATCAGCCGACTAATCGTTGATCGTTTCTACTTGTCACACGCAACGACGTCATTGCTCCACCCAAAAAGCCATGACGTACAAACGATATCGTTAACGATATCGTAGCGTGAAACAGGCCCTTAAGTCAATGGGATCTATCGGATATCCACTGTATGAATGTATTGTGGTTTCTGTGGTCAAGCCATGCCACAAATGTGAATGTAGTCTTAAACATTTTAGTCCACATGTATCCAGTTTGGATTTAATTTCTTCTGGAAATTTTAGAGATAGCAAACTAAGTACTTGATCTAAAAATTTACCTGAATCGTCATTTACATTCAGTCTCTGTTGTAGATGGAAAACTTTACATAAGACATCCTTTGCCTCATTATAAGTGGCTTACTGTTATGGTTCGGCATCATGCTGTACATGGGTTAATACACCGCCAAGGATTGCCAAGAGAGGCAGACAGAAATAGAGCAAAGGAATGTGAACAATAATTACTTTGTCTATCTAATTACCAGCAACAAACAAGACACGCAGGGAAAACAACAAACTTCTTGACAGCATCAATCCCACGACACCAACTGCTTATTACATTTTGTCTAAGGAATGGAGCGTGCCATGCTTTTGATTATTGCAACTGTGCCACCGATCAACTGAGCAATTAACGGAGCTGACAATTGGAGAGAGCTTATTTAAAGAGTACGAACCCACTGAGAGAAGATTGTTTTATTTCTGAACATTTGTGTCCCTCTCCTCTTCACTTCATGTAAACTCTGTTCCTCAACTGTCTCAGCACAGGAAAGAGTGCGCCGTCTCATCAGAAAGGATCACTTATTCCGCTACTTAGTTATTACTCTGGTATTTATGTTGTTAAGAAATTCTTTGTTTGAAAAAATTGCCGTTTAAAAAATAGGATATTTTTGTTGTGTCCATTGGTCAGAAGAACGGGTGAACATATCATTGGTGTAACCTGTGCGGCTGCACAGGGGTCCAAGAGGTAACGGGGTCAATTTCTACCTCCGAAACAATGGAATAGTGCATTTTGATGCTGTCCACTAGTGGTCAGAGGTGCAATGTTTCTGATAGGAATTTCATTTAGGATCTGTTCGTACATTGCTTGAGACCCCTCCTGGAGATATAATTCGCTTTAAAAGAATTTTCTTAAATATTCGTCTGAGCGCAGGCTAATATATTTGACACTCCTAAGCCTGGTAACATAGAGTCTCTTAGGAAAATAATAAAGTTTTTGCAGTGCCAAACTGAACCTTAGCGGCATGTCACACCACTATCCTAGAGCACTTTTATTATCTTTGTAGTGTAGCACAAAATTACCGTACTTTGCGTTAAAGTGTCCAATTAACAATACCTCCCATTTGTGTCCCCACAAAGGGCCCCTTTGTCAGGAGGGTCTCCTGTTCTTGGGAGACTTGTGACAATTTTGGGATCTGAGTCTCACCTTGCCTTGTGAGACTCTGGATTTTAAACATAGTTGCTTTATTTTGATGCAGCAAGAGTTATGGAATCTTTCCTTGCTGGTAGTTTCTGGGTCAGGTGAGGCCTGTTTGTCACCACTCCCCTTCCCTTTAAATAGTCACATGTTCTATCACCTGATGCCAGTTATAGAATTCTTTCCGAACTGACCACTGTTGAAAGAGGAAGTCTCTAGTAGTTGCTGCAGTCCTGGTGCCTGCTACAGCTTTGAAGTTAAAGATATTTTTTGCTTATGTTCCATGACTGCTTTCGCTTTTGTCGTTTAAAAATCGTGGTGATGTTTAGTGCAATCTCCGGCCTTTGCACTAGCCAGGGTGAGTGGAGGGACAGCTGAGGGACTAGGTTCATGACAGCGGCGGGGGAAAGGACCTGCGTAGGGACATCAGGGAACTTAGGCTGTAGACACAGCGCTGACCTGTCTCTTCTCTCCCTATTGTTAGGGCCATCATACCCTTTTCCATACCCCATTTTCCCACTGTATTGTGCAAAAAGCTGGACATCTCCTTATCCATGCATAAAATTCATTTAATGCCCTTTAAAGTGTTAAATGATCACTTAGTGTCCTCATTATAGTAGTAGTGTACAATTACTGCCCCAACACAGTAATATGGTCTCCACGTGTGGACATGTGTAGCGAGAAATCTGTCAAACACTGGCAGCAGGCGTGGAGAAGCCGCTGGGGACCCACCTGTCTCGTATTCCATACGGCTCAGTCCCCAGTATGTTTTTCTCTGAAATTCTGCAGAAAACACAGTGTGGTGATGTGACCCATGGCTGGGTGCATCATATGGGTTATCAGAACAGGATCCTGTTCACATCAATCTGTTTTACTGTGTGTGTGCTGTGTGCACAGTGGGTTAGCGGCTAAAGGATAGATGAGCCGAATGAGTGGCCGAGAGAGCAAGGAGTGCTTATTGACCAGCCCTGGTGTGGGTGTGTCAGGTGGGTGTGGCAGCTACCTTAAGAAGCTGCCTGGAGCTGTGAGAGTTCAGTCTGTGGGAGACACCCAGAGAGTGTGGATGTTATAGTCAGAGGAATTCTGTCCCGGTGGGATGAGAGGGAGGCTCTTGTCCCTCTGACGGTGTATGGGAACCTATGGCCTGACACAGGGGCTAAGAGGGCTTCTAGAGTGGGGAACAAAGGCTGATCCTGGAGGGTGCTCACTCAGGTGTGGGGCACAGTTGTCGACCTGGAGACCCGCCTGAGTATGGAGGTTTGGTGGCGGCTGGGGGCCTGGACACGAGGTGAGGAGGCCTTGGTGACGCCTGGTTTGCCCGGTGACTCAGGATTGCCAATCCCTGTTATGGACCCAGAGGAGCCGCAGTCTATGAATATCATATGATGGGCTGTAAGCGTGTGTGAGGACTTATGTAATCCGTGCGGTGTGTAAGTTCCCGGTCAGGCTGGAGCCTGTACTATGCCACAGTTGGGTGACTCATAAGGGCGTATGGAAAAATACCCTGTATGACAGAGGTGTGGTATAAGACAGAGTATGGCTCAAGGGCCAGGCGATCATAGCCGCCATTGGGATGGACCATGGGTCGTGATATGGTCCCGTTGACCTTGGATGAATGTGTGGAAAGGCTGTCTGCAGTATAGCAGCCTGTATGAGACCTGTGTAAACAGGGCTGTACTTGGATCCTGGTGGGTGTGGGTTAGTATTAAGTGTTCTGCTGGGTAAATAAAGCCAGGCAGCTGGTACCACCATTGGGACTCACAGGGCCCATTGATAAGTGTGGATAAATATTTATTGTAAATGTATGTGTAAAGTATAGATAGGCGGGCAGCCGTGACCACCATTGGAGCTGTAGTTAGTGCTCCAAGGGTTCGAGGGAGATGTGGTTACAGGTCCCGGTGACTGTAAGACGTATATGTGCAATATGGTTCTATGTTATATGTAATGTATGTATTATGTGATGTGCTTATGTGAAATGTACTACGGTATGTGTTATACATGCTACCCAGTTTATGATACGTGTGTAAAAAAAAAACAGCACCTGGAGAGCTCCCTGCTGAGATTTCAGGACCGTGGCTAGTTCCCCACTTGAAATTTTGAAATTTCAGCAGGGGACAGCTCCAGTGCATGTTTGCCCTCCAGTTCTGTTCTGTCTGGGGCTGTCAGGTTCTGTCTGGTGCTTCCTAGAAAGCAATGGACAGAACCTGACTAGAAAAACGTGGTGTGAAGCCAGCCTTACTGAGGCATGTGTAAGGTTATTGCCACCCTCATCAGTGAAGCATAGTTGCCAACTTTGTTTGTGGGGAGAGAAGGGTATCCATGAGCTGGACTACCCTATATGCCTCTTCCACACTTCTTACATAGAAAAAGTTCAAAAGGTTCTTGAAGGTTTTGGGACGATGTAGTAGCATCTGGGAGAGTTACCACCTCTCGTGTGTATCTGGGAGGCTTCCTTTTTTTCAGGAGAGTATGCAAGTATGCAGTGAAATACAGTACGTCCTTTATATATGTACATATGCCATACTGTTGCTTTTACTCCCATTTTTTATGAGCTGAACTAAAAGATCTAAGACTTTTCTATGTACACAAAGGTGTTTTTCTCTCAAATATTGTTCATAAATTTGTTCAAATCTGTGTTAGTGAGAACTTCTCCTTGGCCGAAATAATCCATCTATCTCACCATTGTGGCACATCAAGATGATAATTGGACATTATGATTATTGCACAGGTGTGCCTTAGGCTGGCCACAATAAAACGCCAATCTAAAATGTGCAATTTTGCAGTTTTTGGGGAAAAGCAGTATCTGATGTGACCACCGTTTCTCAGTCTGCCTTGTGCCCTATACAGTGAAAACCGGGATTCATCCATCAAGAAAACACCTTTGTCATTCTTGGACTAAGGGGGATGTTTGGCTACCGTAAGTGACAGAGGTGGACGGACCAATGATGTCCGGTGCACAACACAAAACAACAGACGGGGGACAAATACAGCAGAGGGCTCTTCTCATAGGGAATGGGGGAGAGGTGAAATCCTGCACTCACCTGTAGCCGTTCCCTTATCTCCCTACTATTCTTATACAAGTTCTTTCAACTAGTCACCAAGCAGGATAACTATGCCCTCGCCGGCCCTGATGTTAGCCTTCAATAGGGAATGGCCGGTGGGAGCACTAGTTCTTCACTGAGATTTTGTTATAAGTTATCCAATTTATATATTTTTTGTAAATAACAGGATAAAGTATTTCGCTGATATGCTTTAATGTTGTTGTTTTTAAAGCCAGTGCAAAAAGTGATTCATGTGCCAGTGGTTTATCACGAAAAAATACCCACCCCCAATAAAACATGTAGTAAAGACAGACAGTGTTCCACTGATTCAGTCCCTATGGAGGAGTCTAGGGTAGATAAGAGTGCCTTTGTTAGAGTTCTACCATGGACAACCCTGGACACATTGCATCTCCAGGTGGTATATCCAATAGTAGTATCCTCTTGTCTTTGTGTAACCTCTTTATGTATGGTCTCTCTGCACCCGTAGTCTTTAGTCCACTCCCACCCCTCTGTCATAGGTCCTAGAAATTCATGGAAAGGATGATTTATAAATACAACCTAGCAATGTGGTATATTCAACCCCATCCTAATTCCAACCACTGCAATAAAGAAGACAAGAGTGAAGGGGAGGCAGACAGGGAAACAGCATGGCAACATCACGCCTGCTGCCTTGCTCCTTTGTAGCAGACGGCTTACCAGTAGTCAGCTCTCCTGAAAACCTCCTTCACCTCAGGAAGTTTTGGCAGGAACGTTCAATCACCAGCAAAGCATACTGGAACCATGAGACCATATAAAGGGGGTGGGAGTAATCACAGTGTGGCCACACCTGGTAAAGAAACTATGGAGTCTGCTAACAGCAGAAAACTGACATTAACTCCTAAACTGCCAAAGGAAATAAACATGTTTAATATGAAGTCTCAATAAAGGGAATAAGACAGATGTCCTAAACCAGTCACAATTGTCCCAGGTAAGAGACCTCCGTGATAACGTCTCCAACATGCCAGGTGCCATCAAATGTGAGCATTTGCCACTCAAGTCGGTTACAAGGACGAACTGCATATAGGTGGAGACCAAAGATGAAGATGATGAGCTCCAGATGAGCTTTACTAATACGGTTTATGGCAGATTGTGCAGAAATTCTTTAGTTGTGCAGACCTATTGTTGCAAGGGGGGCCGGTGGCCGACGATCATGAAGATGAAGATGTTTAATGTGGAGGTCCTGGGTAGGATGAACGAGTGTAATTGTTACTATTTGCTCCTCGCATGGATAGTCCGGTATTCACAATACTCGTTACCCGGTGAGTATCACTGGTGCTCGTGAGTGATGTGTCATTCGATGTGACACATATAGCCGGCTCCCTTCAGTAAACAATGTGAGCTGCACCTCAGTGAGAGCAGATTGGATGTTAGGCTCTCTCTAGGGGACACAGCAAGGTGTTTTATGCATTACCACGGCAAAAACAGCCTTTACCCTCCCCCCTGTCCCGAAGATTTATTTTATGGCCGGATGTGTGTGGTCAGAGCCTCTCGCTAATTGACTGCCATTGGACTCACTATTCAGATAAATGTGTGAGTATTAAAAAGTACTCGTTACGAGCATAGCGAGTGTGAATATTTCGCCACTCGCTCATCACTAGTCCTGGGCTGATGGGGTTACACGTGGTCTGCAATTGTTGGATGTGTTGACAAATTTGCTGAAAGGAGCAACAGATCTGGAGGATATTCCTGCTGTCGGCTGCCAAATTGCTGCTCCTCCAAACTTACAACATGTGTGGCATTGTGCTGTGTGATAAAACTACACATTTTAGTGTGGCCTTTTGTTGTGGTAGCCTAAGGCGCACCTGTGCAATGCTACCATGCTGTCTAATCAGCATCTTGATATGTCACACCTGTGAGGTGGATGAGGAGAAGTCCTCACTGACACAGATTAACACACATTTGAGTGAAAATGCCCTTTGAACAGAAAAAGCCTCAGATCTTTGGCAGTTCAACTCATGAAGATTGACAAAAGTGTTGGTTTATATTTTTACATATATGATATCCACAGTATGTATATCCATTATATGATGAATCAGAGTAAGAGCGCACACTAGTGATAGGATGCACCTCTAGAGCTGTACGTCTCTCTTCTTCCCTAGCGAGACTGCTCATCATATTATACATTGTATGTGGACTGTAAAGATTTCCGCGCACTATTCTCCTGTCTATTGGAATTATCTTCACAAGGAAGAGGCACAATCAAGTTGCTTTTTAGAGCGTTAAATGCAGCAGGATGAAATTTGTCGTAGATGTCTTTTGGGGGTGTACAGGTGTGTGTCAGGCAGAGGGGAAAGGATCCCTGCAGGTAACTCAATTCTCCAAGTGTCTGTGAGCTACACGAAGACTCCATTTGTATCCCACTGTGTCTTGTTCTTCTCAACGTTTGTCTGAGATTTATACCAGGCCGATAACATGCAGTAAAGTCAAGGTGGCAAAGAGAAATGGCCTGATTCTCTCTAGTAAGCCCTAAGGGACTCAAGCTGAAGCTCTCTACTTGCCGAGGTCGCTGTTTTTCCATTGCAGACCTCTATTGTGAAAAAAGCTAGCTAGGTGGAAGGAGCATCTTAGGCCTCTGGGGTCTCTTGTAGTATCACGGTCAAAGGTAATGTATAGTGAAGTGGCTTTTCTTACCCGGTCTACTCAGGGGCAATGGCTATGCTTTTAGACAGAGCTATTGTCAATGGTATTGATTAGTTGATCTGATAAGTTGACGGGGTCCCTGATGTGTTAAATGTCCTCCTGCCTCAGACATGTAAGTGTGCAAGGAGCGTGCATGGCTGCTCCCCACGGACTGCAGTAATGCAGTCCTGACTATGATCAAATTGCACCAAGCATGCCAATTCCCATTAAGTCTTACCCATCATTGTTAACCTCTTGTTTGCATCCCTTTACAGTATAACTTACTGTCCCTTTTGTTAAGCGGCTTCTTAAATGCGACTATGGTCTGGTTTTGTATTTAATATACCATCCGAGGCTGAACTTAGAGATTAATCTCGATCAATTAATAACACAAGAAATCACTTGTTACTTTAGAGATTATTCTGACAAATATTTCTTTTTTCCTTGTGCAACATGTAACTAAATAGAATCTTGATCACGTCTCATATGTGTAATACTGGAAGGCCGATTTCACCTGTCTGTCCTAAAACTTGGCCCAGTAATGTCTGCAATTGCAGAAGTGGCCGCCTCCATGATCTCTCCACATAGTGCAAATGTTGTTAAAGCGCTATGGAATGAATAGCGCTATATAAATGAATAAATATTATTATTATTGTATAGTGGACAAGGGCAGGAGCTGTCTGCTATCTACATGCGCTAGTCTCATCAGGAAATTGGATCAATGTAGTAGATGCTGCAATTTTTTCCAAGTGGACCTTTAGTCCGTGTTATAAAGGCTTTAAGCTAAGTATGAAACTTTTTTGCCATTTATAAATAAGGGGCAACTTCCTGATCACTGGTGGTCTCCACACTGGGACATCCACTGAATCAGAGAACAAAGGTGAAGCATGTGAATGGAGCAAAGGTCTGCATGCTTGACTTTCACTCTATTTAGATGGTGCTCCGCAGAGCCTTGTTCTCGGGATCGGTGGGGGCCCAGTAGTTGGACCGCCAGCAATCCTGAGATTCCCTATTTCATACATAGGAATAACTTCCATACTAGGGTACGCTTGATGTGCCCGTCCTCTGATCATATTTTGTATTATCTATTCTCAATGTTGATATTTTATATCTAGGCAGTCCCTGGATGCCCATCTTTTTTTATAATAGTTTTTATGGAATAAAAGAGTGATACAAGTCCTGAGCCTGCTTGAAGAAATATCTTTCCTCTCGATATGTAATTTGTTTTTATTTGCTTCCAAGGGTATCTTGTGTTGCCGTCCTTGGAAACAATACCTAAAATAGCAAGATTTTTAGTTCCAGAGTTATAGCCACAGTCAATAGGTCAGTGGACCGTCTCCTATACAGAGGTATATGTTCATTATCGGATTTTACTTAAAAGGTCTCTGCCTTGAGACCACATGAAAGTGCAGGGCAACTCAGCAGAACAAATGAGACAGCGTGCTCCGAAGAAACGTTTGTTTGTATTGTTCAGCTGCGGAAATAATGGAAGCTTTGTATGGAGCCTACTACCAAAGGTACTTTCGTCTGCTTTGAAACCGTATATCCTATTGTAAGGCGCGGCCTTGTGCGGTGGACAGCAGAGGAACCTTATATGCTGCTTTTGAACCTAAATCACTATGGCAGGACTATTTTGTAGGATTGACAAAGTGAACTAACACATTTCTGCACTGTGCTCAGGTGTCCAGGTTTCAGGTGACGACCATCTGACCAAGGTCAATGGTCAGCTGTATAGAGATCATCAGCTGCTCTTATGGAAAAAAGGGACATAAAAAGGTTCACTTCATGCAACTTGCAACAAGAAAATATATGGGAATTTAGATAAAAAGTAACTTAAACCTGAAAATGACTTCTGGTCAGTGCTGTGGAATTAATGGTGCTATATAAGTGAGAGAAGTAAACTTAAAGGGAAGCTGTCATCCCATTTGGGCATTTTAAACTGTGCCCACCAGCTTACACATAATGTAAATGGGGTTCTTGTAACCCTCTATGTGCCCAGACATCCCCCTATTACCTGAGATATGAACTTATATTCTGCCCAGCGCTGCCTCCTATTGAGTCCGGGAGGCTGCTATTTGGTCCAGATGTATAATGTCCTCGCCGCTCCCTTCCCCCCGGCTGCAAAACCGCCCTGCAATTTGAAAATTCCCATCCCTCCTCTGGCCGGCGCAGTGAGTGACAGGAGCACTCGTGATATAATTGGACCAAATAGCAGCCTCCCGGTCTCAATAGGAGGCAGCGCTGGGCAGAATATAAGTTCATATCTCTGGTATGAGGGGGACATCTGGGCACATAGAGGGGTTACAAGAACCACAATTACATTATGTGTAAGCTGGTGGGCACAGTTTAAAATTCCCAAAGGGGATGACAGGTTCCCTTGAAAAATGGCTGTTCAGAAAAAACCTTTAAGTACTATCTTAAAACCTTTAAGTACTATCTGGTACTTTTATGGCACATCCACATTATGTCTGATCTGTCCAATGGCTATTCTAGCACAAAAATGCGTCCCTCTTGTGCACTGGATTGAAAAGGTGTCGGCACATGCGCTAATGTCCTCCTGGTTGTATGGGAGTTCTAAAAACTGTTCTGTATTTTTTGTAACTCCCATGTACATAAATGGACACAGTAGTACATGCATGTGTAACTCTCCATTCCTACCAGCCCATACTCGCAAACCTTCACCAATCGTCATAAATGTCTTATAAATAACCCTATCAATATGTACTTGAGGTAGAATAGATGTGGGACAAAATCACCATCAATATTTATCCATTTATATAGTGCTATTAATTCCATACCCTTTTACATACATCAGTGACACCGTCCCCATTGGGGCTCACAATCTAAACATCCTATCAGTATTCCTTTGGACTGTGAGAGGAAACCAGAGAACCCGGAGGAAACCCACATAAAAACGGGGAGAACATACAAACTCCTTGCAGATGTTGTGTTTAGTGGGATTTGAACCCAGGACCTCATCACTGCTGGGCTGCAGTGCTAACCACTGAGCCACCATTGACTGCCATTGTTCTTTCCATAAACTCTAAAGCAGGGGTTCCCAACCAGTAGCTCAGAAGCCACATTGGGCCCATGATGTGTGGCTTGCGGCTGTCTTTGAGCTTGGTGATTAGCACCAGGTCTAGCAAACAGCTATTAAGAACAGGTCTCCAGATGGTGAATTATGTGAGTAGTTCAAAATAGAAGAGCAGATCTCGATGACCATATACTGGCCTTGGGATTTAGAGATAATTTAAGTAGGTAAACTGGACACAGGATGATACTGCCTGTCAGGAGGTGCTTCAAACCCAATGTGACAGTGTAATGGGAGTGCTTCATGCAACAATGCAGAATGGGGTATTGTGGAAACATAATAATACTAATCTTGGTGTACGGCCTCAGTGCGATTTTTGTGCAAATGCTTTGGCTGTCCTTATACCAGTAACTGGGACTCTGGGTGTCACTACTGTGAAGGGGGAGCTGGGTGTGGCTCATGAACCTCTTTAGTACTAGATGTGGCTCACAGACCTCTGTCAGAGATGGTTGTGGCTCATGACCTTCTCTCAGAGTTGAATGTGGCTCATGACCCTCTCTTAGAGCTGGATGTGGCTCACAAACCTCTGGCAGAGCTTAATGGGCTTGCAAACCTCTCTCAGAGCTGGATGTGACTCATGACTCACCTGCAAGACTTCGCCCGAGCATCCCCCATCCTGTGGAAACCTGCACCTCAGAACGTCCGACTGTCCCCTACATTCAGAACCTTCAAGCGGAATCTGAAAACCCATCTCTTCAGAACAGCCTACAGCCGGGAATGACCACAATGCCACCTCACCACCACTGAACCTGGCGCTCCACCACCACCAAAGAAGACCCAACCTACTGTTTCCTCCCCATTGCCCTGTAGAATGTAAGCCCACAAGGCAGGGTCCTCTCTCCCCTCTGTACCAGTCAGTCACTGTTAGTTTGTTCATTGTATTTTTAACTTGTTTGTATGTAACCCTTTCTCATGTACAGCACCATGGAATTAATGGTGCTCCATAAATAATAGTAATAATGACCCTCTCTAAGAGCTGATGTGACTCGCAAACCCTCTCTAAGAGCTGGATGTAACTCATGACCCTCTACAGGGGCGTAACTACCGGCATAGCAGACGTAGCGGTCGCTTTGGGGCCCGGCGCTTGTGGGGGGCCCGGACCCAGCGCCGCTACGCTACTATGTCAGCTACCTTGTGTGACCGTCAGGTGGGGGGCTGAGAGGTCACCTGGGGGGGGCCCCGAGCTCCCCGGGGGGCCCTGCTGCCTGTGTCTCCAGCCGCCCCCGCCGCGATAGCGCCGAGGCTGAGGGAGGACTGCTGGAAGTGACACTGTGACTTCCTGCAGCCGCTCAGCAGTGCCCGCCCCTTCACCGCTCTACCGCCGGGAGGCAGAGCAGGTAATTGTGCGGCCGGCAACCCCCCTCCCCCCTGAGAGATCACCTGGGGGGGGCCCGAGCTCCCCGGGGGCCCTGCTGCCTGTGTCTCCAGCCGCCGCGACCGCCGGGAGGCAGAGCAGGTAATCGTGCGGCCGGCAACCCCCCCCCGAGAGGTCACCTGGGGGGGGGCCCTGAGCTCCCCGCAGGGCCCTGCTGCCTGTTTCTCCAGCCTCCCCGACCGCGACCGCCAGGAGGCAGAGCAGGTAATCATGCGGCCGGCATAACACCACCACCATCCCCCCCTTGGTCCTCACCTAGGGGCCACTGAGCGAATCTTGCTCCGGGGCCCGCAAGACAGTAGTTACGCCACTGACCCTCTAACACAGCTGACTGTGGCAATCAAAGTCAGAAAGGCCGGGGACCACTGTACTAAAGCTTGGTCCACACGACGATGAGCACTAAGTTTGGGTTTTCACTGGAATCCACGAAAAACTGTAGTCTGAAGAGAACTAAGATGGAGCCGTTCACTTGAATGAAGCCGATGAAATCACTGGACACATTCCGGTATTGTTCGTATTTCTCCACCATGCACCAAAACGTTGAGTGGATAAATATCCGTTTGTAAAAATAGCAATGAACAACCCCTTAAAAATGTTGATCAATCAAATCAATATTTGCTGTCTGCAGATTTGTAAAATAACAAAATACTTTAATACAAGTGGAAAAAAATACTTAAAGCATGAACTTCATTAATTGCAGTGTATGGGAAGTGCTCTCGAAAGGCTGCCCTTTCTCATTAAATAGTTGTTTCCCAGAATTTGTGTTTACTGATTCATATACATAATGTTCACCAAAATGCTACAACAATTAAATTGTAACCTTTTTGGTCATAAGTATCACTCTATGCAAAAAAAATAGATTGTGATGAGTTATATAGTCCCTTCTGTGCCACGGCGCTGAGAAACACGTCATCAGGACACTTGGCATTTTCCAGATCAATGCTCAGAGCATTACAGTAAAATCTATTGATTAAAGCAGGAGGTATAATGTTGGTCATTTAGAATGGGGAGTGAGGCAATGCTGGGGAATAATTTATCCTCTGACTTCACATTAACCTTTTATTGACTCTCTTGCAGGCTTATAATTAACACTCACTTTAGCTAAAGTAGTTTTTCCCCCCTTATAATATGTCCGGGGTCTGCAGATATAGATGACGTCCCATACTGTTGGAAAGATTTGGAGAAATATTTTGTCACAATGATATTTATCTCTGGTTGTTGAAAAAAAAAAGCATTTATAACATTAAAGGTGTTTTCTGCTTTAAAAAAGTGGAGCCCAAATGTTTTACATAACATAAGGGGAGAAGCTCACCCTCACCGGGTTCCAACACTAAATCTCCTCTTTTGCCTCAGTTTCAGTGCTTTGTGTGTGATGCGCCCCCAGGCTATGGGGTACTCAGGAACCGGGCTGGTGCTGCCTCTCTGGGATCACAGTAGTCGTGACCCGGTCCCGTGGCCTGGGAGCAGTCCAAAAAAGGGTATTTACAAGGGATTTGTCATGACGCCACCCGGGGTATGTGGTTACTAGAACCACCGCTGTCGTATTCCTGCTGGGGATGGTGACTTGGGGCAGTGTGGATGGTAAGCCCTCCTCGGGTAGGGCTGAGGGTCCCCAGGGCAGGAGTAGTTGTGATGGATGGGCCTGGTGAGGGATTGTGCTGAGTGCAATGCACTTACTTCAAAGCTGCAGCTCTCCACAGTGCTGGTTGTTCTGGTATGCAGCGCTAGAAAGGAACAGTCTTAGGCAGGGATGAGCTACTGGGTACTTTACTTGGTCTTTCAACAGCAGTTTACACAGGGTACAGTTCTTTAGTCACTCTTAAACATTTCAGCACTGCTCCGGGTTACTAGACTGTGCAGCTCAGGTGGCTCCTCCGCATTGTTCCCTCTAAGTCCATTCAGGCCCTTTTAGTCTCTCCTTTAGTACCTCACCCATGGGTTCAGTCTGGTCATCGTGGGCTTTTGGGTGAATGTTTCCCTCTCAGTCAGGGTCACAGTCCTAGTATGCCGACTGTGTTCTTAGACCGTGGTGGAAAGTTAGGCTGCAGGCCATAAAGCACCTGCCCCACACTAGTGTGTCCTGTGATTAGGATCCTAAAGTGCCCCTGATCACTTCTACAGAGCCGGCTCTCTGGCTGTAGCAGCCTAGCCTCCAGTGTCCCTGGTATGGCTGTAAGATCACCAGGCTCCAGTCACTGTTTCAGCTCAGGGTTCCTCCGGTCAGCTAAGATGTGTGCCCTTGACCTCCCACCTTCCTTCGGCTGTGGGGTGTCTCTGCTTGTGGTTGTAGTCTCCCTCGCCCCCCGGCTATGGAGCGAGCTTTCTCTCCTAGGGTCTGTGCCACTCAGGATTCTGCATCCTCCAGGGTACCACTCCTCCTGAGAATAACTACTGTATATACTCGTGTATAAGCCGGAGTTTTCAGCACAAAAAATGTGCTGAAAAGTCCCCCCCTCGGCTTATACACGAGTCATATAGCTGTATACAGCGCCCCCCCATCAGTGGTATACAGGGCATACAGGGCCCCCCCTTGCTTCCACACACCTGTAAAGTAATAAATCATAATACTTATCCCTGTCGCTGTCGCCGCCGCTCTGCACCGCGCTCCTCCGGGTCTTCATGCTTTCTCCTCCAGCGGGCGCAGGCAATGACGTCATTGTCTGTGCGCCGGAGGAATAAGCATGAAGACCCGGAGGAGCGCGGTGCAGAGCGGCGGCAATGACAGGGATAAGTATAATGATCTATTACTTTACAGGTGTGCAGCAGCAAGGGGGGGCCCTGTATACCACTGATGGGGGGGGTTGTATACCGCAGGGGCTGCTGTGTACCACTGGGGCTGCTGTGTACCACTGGGGCTGCTGTGTACTACTGGGGCTTCTGTATACCACTGGGGCTGCTGTATATACCACTGGGGCTGCTGTATATGCTGCTGGGGCTGCTGTATACCACTGGGGCTGCTGTATATGCTGCTGGGGCTGCTGTATACCACTGGGGCTGCTGTATATACCACCGGGCTGCTGTATATACCACTGGGGCTGCTGTATAGACTGCTGGAGCTGCTGTATACCACTGTGGCTACTGTATATACCACTGGGGCTGCTGTATATACTGCTGGGCCTGTATACCACTGGCGCTGCTGTATATACTGCTGGGGCCTGTATATACCACTGGGGAGGCTGCTGTAATACTGCTGGGGCCTGAATATACTGCTGGGGCCTGTATATACCACTGGGGAGGCTGCTGTATACTACCACTGGGGGGCCTGTATACCACTGGGGGGCCTGTATACCACATTGCTGGGAGCTGTTTACCTGTGCTGGGGTCCACCCTCGGCTTATACACGAGTCAATAGGTTTTCCCAGGTTTTGGGGGCAAAAGTAGAGGGGTCGCTAATACACGGGTCGGCTTATACCCGAGTATATGCAGTAACTACCACTATGTGTTCCCGGGTTTTCTAATGTTGGTCTCTTCACCCACATTGTCAATGCTACTCTACGGTCCACCCTCACTACTCTTAACACCTGCCACCTCTTGCCCAACCTAGAGTCCTAGACGTAGGGTCAGTGTGTGCATATGTGTGAGTGTTTTGTCAACCATCTTGCTTTACCTGGCTGCACTTCCCTTTGTGGTCACATGGTCGCAGGAGCGCCACATGTGCATCAGTGACATCACATCGTTAGATTACATCACTGCTACAGCCAATCACTGAGCTTATCTCAGCAGCTCATGCTGTTTAGATCAGCTAAGTGATAGACGTCACTGCTGCACCCATAACACAGTGATCGGAGTAGCGGCAGAGATCTGGCCCTGGAAACAGTGAGGGGTGAGTATGTGCTGTTATGTTACATTTGGAGCTCATTTTTCTTAACCACTTCCCAACCAAGGGAGTATATATACTCCCTTGGCCATGTCCCTAACCTTGATGTGAGCTCACACACTGAGCTTGCATCTTTCCCCACACATCTCAGCTGATCTGATCAGCGATCGGATTGGTGTAGTTAACCATTTGGATCGTGCTGTCAGTCACTGACAGTGTAATCCTAAACACTGTGGCCTGGGATTGCGCCATTCCCTGCTGGTATTGGAGGTCCCGTGATGCGATCATGGGACCTCCGCTGTTACCTTGACATCCCAAAGTGCTGAGATGACTCTGGAAGCTGTCTGTAATCACTTCCTGCCGGTGAGCCTTGAGCTCCGTCACCGGCAGAAAGGGATGATTTCTCCTGTGTTCAGACCTTATCTGTACACAGGAGAAGGGATTGGTCTGTGCAGCACTGAGGGCTCCTAGGGAGCCAAGTAAAATAAGGAAAGCATTTTTAAAAAAGTTTTTAAAAAAAACACCAAAGTTCAAATCAAACTCCTTTTGCTCCATTAAAAATAAAACTATTAAACATTTTTTTAAAAATGCATCTATTTGATATCACTGCCTTCAGAAAAGTCTGATCTATCAAAATATAAAATCAATTAATCAGATCGGTAAACTGCGTAACAGTAAAAAAAAGTCCAAACACCAAAACTTTTTTGTGGTCGCTGCCCAAAAATGGTATCTTTAGAAACGTCGGCTCAAGCTACAAAAAATAAGCCGTCACACATCCCCAGATCCCGAAAAATGAGGATGCTACCGTTGCAGAATATGACGCATAAGTACAATTCTTTTTCTTTGAAGTCTTATGTATTTTTTTTACCACTTAGATAATAGTAAAAGTATACATGTTTGGTATCTATAAACTTGTACCAACCTGAGGCATCTTGGCTACTTGTTAGTGTTACCATATAGTGAACATGATGAATAAAAATCCCAAAAACAAACATGTTATTGCATTTTTCTTGCAATTTCACCGCACTTGGAATTTATTTGACATTTTCCTGTACACTATATGTTAAAATAAATGATTTCATCTGAAAGTACAACTGGTCCTACAAAAAAAACTGTCATCATGTGTCTATAGTGATGAAAAAATAAAAAAGTTATGGCTCTTGGAAGAGGAAAAGGGAAAAAAAAAATGGAAAACTGAAAATCGCCTGGGGTTTAGGGGGTTAAAGAGAAAATCCCTGTGACGCTACAAAAGCTAGGCTGTGACTCAGAATGTGAAGCTAGTCACTATTAAAGTAGGCTGTGGCACAGTCACTACTTACAAGAATAGAGACAAAGGGAGGTCAGGTAATCCAGGGTCAGTTCCAGGACGGTTTACAGTATTCATGGAGAAGATAACGACGTAGTCACATCAGGTGTGCCAGGAGATCATGGAGGGGATTCCGGGATTTAACAGAGTCATATAAAGTTCATGGTCCAGGGGTCAAAATACCAGGGGAATAATAACAAGTACAGGAAACACACAAAAGTGTAATCAAGCAACAGTCTTGGTCAGATAACAGAGATCAGCGCAGACACAAGAGTGCAGGCCACACAGCACTTCAGATTGAATGTACAACTGTATCTTCCAAACAAAACCCAAAGGAGTCAGGCCAAATCATTTGCAATTCATTATTTATTTTAAAAGAGACACTATGTAAAACTGACAATATACAGTGGTACACAGAAGGAGGACCGCTTGACAAAGTTCAACCACAATAGTATTCACAATGGTATTCAAGTTAGTATTCAATCCTCAAGTATAGCTTTATCCATCAAACAGTAGTGCCCCATTGGGTGCACACTATACCAATAGAGGATGACACATTACATACAAGCAAGCCAAGGGTCCCATTTACCTTCCTGTGACCGCCCCCTGACGCGTTTCGCACCAGCTTCTTCTGACCCTCCTCAGAAGAAGCTGGTGCGAAACGCGTCAGGGGGCGGTCACAGGAAGGTAAATGGGACCCTTGGCTTGCTTGTATGTAATGTGTCATCCTCTATTGGTATAGTGTGCACCCAATGGGGCACTACTGTGATGGATAAAGCTATACTTGAGGATTGAATACTAACTTGAATACCATTGTGAATACTATTGTGGTTGAACTTTGTCAAGCGGTCCTCCTTCTGTGTACCACTGTATATTGTCAGTTTTACATAGTGTCTCTTTTAAAATAAATAATGAATTGCAAATGATTTGGCCTGACTCCTTTGGGTTTTGTTTGGAAGATATATTATATTAGGAGGGCCTTGTTACCTCTATCAGGTGGTCTGAATATATTGAATGTACAACTGGCATGATTCTGGGAGAGACTGCTCAGCTAAGTAACAGCAATCAGTGGAAGTTGGAACACCTGATGAACCAAGCACTTCCCAGAAACAGAATGGAAGACTGCTTTGAAGATCCGCATGCTGACAGCTCAGCACACCCAGTATCAGTAATAGCATAACTACAATACTGTCCCAGCACACTGCGCGGAGGGATAGTGACAATCCCTCTTGATTAGCAGAAACATCGCCACTTCTGTCATGAAGTTGATTTTAATGTTATGTTGCATTTTTTTTTTTTTTGCTGTGATTATAGTTAAATTGAAAGGATTGTTATATTTTGCTGGGAAGAAAAAAAGCAAACAAACCATAGGTGCAATATGTGAATTCAGCTAACATTACAGTTTTGTTAATGATTCTCTTGTCAAACCCTGGACTCTTTATTCTGGAATTAGAATGCTGAGCCCAGTGTGGCCCCACCCACTCAACTGATTGGCAGCTTGCCAAAAAGCTACCAATCAGTGATGGGGCGGTGTGTGACGACACAGCCTTTTACACTGTGTGGCGTGGGTTAAATTTTGTTAACTTGGCCAGACATATTGGTCTTTTGTTATCTCATGTTTGTTAAGTCATTATTTCTTGCCAGACTCGGATCCCCATTGTATTGGGTTGTGTATTGCTAATTTAATGTATTTTACCGCAGACCCCTTCTGTCTACATTACTCAAAGGGAAATGATGCATGCGGATTGAAATGCCAACCAATAAGAGTACAGCCTTATTCCACTAATCCTGTAGGACCACAATAACCTGAGATAAGTGCTCGGGCTATGTAAAAAGACTTCCTTCAGTCACCAGTAGTTCATATGCTACATGGCGTCAATCTAGGGACTCCAGTCCTGGTTTGAAACCCATACCTTCAGCCTAGGAGTTTTGATTCCTGTTGCCAAGATAACATCAGGTTTTCATACTCTGCATGGCCTTAGTCTAGGAACTTCAGGTTTGACTAGAGGAGCACCAAAACTGCATTCTATCCTGAAGGAGTTCATCCTAGGATTCTAGGATTTGCCTGGAATATCCCCTGGAGGGATATCTGGCCAGTCCTGTGTTTGAGACTCCTAACCGAGGCTCCACAGACTCTATTTGCATATTCATAATTCCCAGGAGGCAATGTGCCTAGGAATTCACTGTGTTGAGCACTTTAGCCAGCTGCCCGCAGTGTTTTCTTGGACTGGTCTCCCTGAGATCAGTGAATGCTTTGTGATGAAAGACTAGTTAAGGAAGATACCCAGATTGGGACAATTCAGTCACATGGCTTCCTAATCTTGCCACTATTCCTTTCTCAGTGGGTGCCTGCCGAAAGCAGGGTGCTACTGGATTGGTGTAATTGGCCCTAGAAGCCCCAAATGCACAAATATTCTAATCCCTGGTGAGCTAGCAGAAGGGTGAGGCTCTTTTGCCTGTTACATTGTGTGTTTTGCTTGGTATTTGTTAAATGCTTTTGACTGTTGGGAATCCAATAGTCTTACCAGTGTGTGGTTCACTCTATACAATGTGTGTGGTTGTACATAAATCACATAAATTTGAATACATTTGGTCAAACCTTCATTTGTGCACGACAGCGCAGTGGCTTAACGAGGGCTGTGGAGCCAGTAAGACAGACCTCTGACTCAGAGTTCGGCTCCACAGCCCTGGGATTAACCTCTTTTTCTCCTTTTTACTTTGATGCCTTGTACGGGGTCCGCAGCATTGCTGGATACACATCATATATATCTTATATTGGTTGTGACTACACAACTACCCCAGGTGTGCGGCTTTTTTGTCGAACCTCTCAGCCTATCCCTCCCGGATAAGACCTTTTTTGTCCCATTTTTACCTTTACCGCACTATTAGCTTTTAATATCTTTAATAGTAGTATTATTTTTTTTAGGGGAAAATGCATCTCTCATCTATATGATGATTACTTATGTTATCAATTATGCAGCTTTGGATATTTTCTCTTTGCAATATGTCTGTTGTATATGAAATATTTCTCAATATTACCATTCAGTTTGATGGATTTGTTACACTTGTCCTATTTGGCTCATGCACTTGTTTTATCTGTGTACTTTTATTGGACCATGAACCATGATTATATAAAGATTATTATGCTTTTAGGATTAGTCCTGCACTATTAATGTGTTTTAGCAGTTTATAGTACAAATAATCAATAAAACATTAAAATAATGTAAAAAGTACCCAACAAAATCCAGAAATAGAAAAAGCAGCACCAAACGTGAAAAAGTAGGCCGATTTATATAAAACTAGCTGTGAGCCCGATGCAAATGCATCGGGATTCTAGAACGTGGCAATATTATTTGCATTAATAGCATTATTATTACCATTAATAGCATAATTATTAGCATTAATAGCATAATTATTAACATTAATAGCATAATTATTAGCATTAATAGCATTAATAGCAATATTATTTGCATTAATACCATTATGATTACCATTAATAGCATAATTATTAGCATTAATAGCATAAATATTAGCATTAATAGCATAATTATTAGCATTAATAGCATTATTATTAGCAGTAATAGCATTATTAATAGCATTAATAAAATTAATAATACAATTAATAGCATTTATTTATTTTTTTATTATTATTTTTTATTGTAATTATTTATTATTTTTTATTTATTTTTTGTATATTTTTTAATTATTACCCAGGTCCGCTGAAAGGGCTGATATTATTAGCATATATTTAATTTTTTTATTATTATTTTTATTGAATTATTTATGATTTTTAATTTATTTTTTTATTATTTTTTAATTATTTTTTAATTATTTGTTTTATTATTAAATTTATTATTTAGGCTGAGACCCAGTTCTCTTTCAGGTCCGCTGAAAGGGCTGATATAATTAGCATATATGTATTTTTTTTATTATTATTTTTATTGAATTATTTATTATTTTTAATTTATTTTTTTATTATTTTTTAATTATTTTTTTTATTATTAAATTTATTATTTAGGCTGAGACCCAGTTCTCTTTCAGGTCCGCTGAAAGGGCTGATATAATTAGCATATATTTATTTTTTTTATTATTATTTTTATTGAATTATTTATTATTTTTAATTTATATTTTTATTATTTTTTAATTATTTTTTTTATTATTAAATTTATTATTTAGGCTGAGACCCAGTTCTCTTTCAGGTCCGCTGAAAGGGCTGATATAATTAGCATATATTTAATTTTTTTATTATTATTTTTATTGAATTATTTATTATTTTTTATTTATTTTTTTATTATTTTTTAATTATTTTTTTTATTATTAAATTTATTATTTAGGCTGAGACCCAGTTCTCTTTCAGGTCCGCTGAAAGGGCTGATATAATTAGCATATATTTAATTTTTTTATTATTATTTTTATTGAATTATTTATTATTTTTTATTTATTTTTTTTATTATTTTTTAATTATTTTTTTTATTATTAAATTTATTATTTAGGCTGAGACCCAGTTCTCTTTCAGGTCCGCTGAAAGGGCTGATATAATTAGCATATATATTTTTTTTTATTATTATTTTTATTGAATTATTTATTATTTTTAATTTATTTTTTTATTATTTTTTTATTATTTTTTTTATTATTAAATTTATTATTTAGGCTGAGACCCAGTTCTCTTTCAGGTCCGTTTATTTTTTATTTATTTTTTTATTATTTTTTAATTATTTTTTTTATTATTAAATTAATTTGTTCGCATTGAAATACATTAGCGGTGTGTCAGCGATTTTATGGCCGCCGACCTGGTTCTATTTGTCGGCCCTAAAATCGCGGACACACCGCTAATGCATGTCTATGGGCAGTGAGCTCAAATTCTGATTGGTCTGCGTCCAATCCGAAATCGGGCGGACTGCCCATAGACATGCATTAGCGGTGTGTCCGCGATTTTAGGGCCGACAAATAGAACCAGGTGGCCGGCCATAAAATCGGCGACACACCGCTAATGTATTTCAATGGGATCTGAGGTGCTCTTCTGATTGGCTGAGGGCATTAGAGAGCGACCAATCAGAAGAGCAGCTCACATCTCATAGAGATAGAATGGCGGATTTTGCGTCCATTGTATCTTAATGAGAAGTGAAGAGGACGTCGGAGATGGAAGTTGGCGGAAAGAAGACAGAAGACCCCGGGGGCCGGACGAAGAGCCGGAGATGGCGGAAAGAAGAGAGAAGAGCGGCGGGGCCGGAGGAAGAGGACGGCTGGCCGGACGAAGGGATTGTGGATCGGACGGACGATCAGATGACTAAGAAGGCATGTAAGTGATCGACGGGGGCGTTAGGTTAGGGGACGGCGGGGGCTTCGGGTGTAGGGCCTTAGGTGTTAGCGGCGGGAGCTTAGGAGGCGGCGGGGCTTAGGGGATAGGGGCTTAGGTGCGGCGGGGCTTAGGGGGCAGGGGGGGTAGGGGTTTAGGTGCGGATTCGGGGGTAGGGGGTTAGGTGCGGCTTAGGGGGTAGGGGCTTGCGGCAGAGGGTAGTGGCTGTGGCGGGGTAGTGGCTTAGGGCGGCAGGGGGTAGGGGCTTCGGCGGCGGGGTAGTGGCTTAGGGGTTAGGTGTGGCAGAGGGTAGTGGGTGCGGCGGGGTAGTGGGTTAGTGCAGCAGGGGGTAGGGGCTTGCGGCAGAGGGAAGTGGGTGCAGCGGGGTAGTGGCTTAGGGCGGCAGGGGGTAGGGGCTTGCGGCAGAGGGTAGTGGCTGCGGCGGGGTAGTGGGTTAGGGCGGCAGGGGGTAGGGGCTTGCGGCAGAGGGTAGTGGCTGCGGCGGGGTAGTAGCTTAGGGCGGCAGGGGGTAGGGGCTTCGGCGGCGGGGTAGTGGCTTAGGGGTTAGGTGCGGCAGAGGGTAGTGGGTGCGGCGGGGTAGTGGGTTAGTGCAGCAGGGGGTAGGGGCTTGCGGCAGAGGAAAGTGGGTGCGGCGGGGTAGTGGCTTAAGGCGGCAGGGGGTAGGGGCTTCGGCGGCGGGGTAGGCGGCAGTGTAGTGGCTTAGGGGTTAAGTGCGGCAGAGGGTAGTGGGTGCGGCGGGGTAGTGGGTTAGGGCAGCAGGGTGTAGGGGCTTGCGGCAGAGGGTAGTGGCTGCGGCGGGGTAGTGGCTTAGGGCGGCAGGGGGTAGGGGCTTCGGCGGCGGGGTAGTGGCTTAGGGGTTAGGTGCGGCAGAGTGTAGTGGGTGCGGCGGGGTAGTGGGTTAGGGCGGCAGGGGGTAGGGGCTTGCGGCAGAGGGTAGTGGCTGCGGTGGGGTAGTGGGTTAGGGCGGCAGGGGGTAGGGGCTTCGGCGGCGGGGTAGTGGGTTAGGGGTTAGGGCGGCAGGGGGTAGGGGCTGCGGCGGGGTAGTGGGTTAGGGCGGCAGGGGGTAGGGGCTTGCGGCAGAGGGTAGTGGCTGCGGCGGGGTAGTGGGTTAGGTCGGCAGGGGGTAGGGGCTTGCGGCAGAGGGTAGTGGCTGCGGTGGGGTAGTGGATTAGGGCGGCAGGGGGTAGGGGCTTCGGCGGCAGGGTAGTGGCTTAGGGGTTAGGTGCGGCAGAGGGTAGTGGCTGCGGCGGGGTAGTGGGTTAGGTCGGCAGGGGGTAGGGGCTTGCGGCAGAGGGTAGTGGCTGCGGCGGGTAGTGGATTAGGGCGGCAAGGGGTAGGGGCTTCGGCGGCGGGGTAGTGGGTTAGGGGTTAGGGCGGCAGGGGGTAGGGGCTTGCGTCGGGGTAGTGGGTTAGGGCGGCAGGGGTAGGGGCTTGCGGCAGAGGGTAGTGGCTGTGGCGGGGTAGTGGCTTAGGGCAGCAGGGGGTAGGGGCTTTGGCGGCGGGGTAGTGGCTTAGGGGTTAGGTGCGGCAGAGGGTAGTGGCTGCGGCGGGGTAGTGGGTTAGGGCGGCAGGGGGTAGGGGCTTCGGCGGCGGGGTAGTGGCTTAGGGGTTAGGTGCGGCAGAGGGTAGTGGGTGCGGCGGGGTAGTGGGTTAGGGCAGGGGCTTGTGGCAGAGGGTAGTGGGACTTCGGCGGCGGTGTACAGCGCGATGGTATACTACAGTCCCATGGGCATACGCGTGTCGGCCCTTAAGCGCCAGCGAACATTGCGAGTCGTTGGCGCATGGGCATGGGACTGTAGTATACTATAGCGGTGTACACTACAGTCGTATGCGCTTCTGTGGCTTGGTTAGCGGGCATTGCTTCGCGAGGCTGCAACGACTACGCGGCCACAGACAGAGTCCAGGAGAAGCAGCTTGGACTCGCTAACCAAGCCACCGGAAGTTGCGCCGCTCCGACGGAAGTCAGTTACGGCAATTATATAATAGATTGTATGTTTTTAACTCTAATATTCAAATATATTTTTGCTGACCTACAAATAAAAGCTACTCTTTGTCCAAACTTATCCCAAGACTATGTCTAATCTTTTTGCCAATGCATCTATTATATAATTGCCGTAGCGACTTCCGTCGGAGCGGCGCTGCTTCCGGTCGCTTGGTTAGCGAGTCCGAGCTGCTTCTCCTGGACTCTGTCCGTGGCCGCGTAGCGGCCAAGGAGACTCACGAAGCAATGCCCGCAAAGCGGGCATTGCGAGTTGTTGCAGCCTAGCGAAGCAATGCCCGCGAAGCGGGCATTGCGAGTCGCTACACCGCTAACCAAGCCACCGAAGCCCATACTCCTGTAGTGTACACCGCTATACTATACTACAGTCCCATGCCCATAAGCGCCATGGGACTGTAGTATACCATCGCGCTGTACACTACAGACCCCTGCCGCGACTCGCTACACCGCTAACCAAGCCACCGAAGCCCATACTCCTGTAGTGTACACCGCTATAGTATACTACAGTCCCATGCCCATAAGCGCCATGGGACTGTAGTATACCATCGCGCTGTACACTACAGCCCCCTGCCGCTCTAAGCCACTACGCGCTGCTGTACTGTACACCGCTATAGTATACTACAGTCCCATGCCCATAAGCGCCATGGGACTGTAGTATACCATCGCGCTGTACACTACAGCCCCCTGCCGCTCTAAGCCTACCCCCTAAGGCACCGCCGCCCCTAACCCCCTACCCCCTAAGCCCCGCAGCAGCCCCGACCACCTAACCCCCGACCCGCACCATCCAAAGCCGCCGCCGATACCCCCTAAGCCCCGCCGTCTACCTCCTAAGCCATCGCCGCCCCTACCTAAGCCCCTACCCCCTAAGCACCCTACCCCCTAAGCCCCGCAGCAGCCCCGACCACCTAACCCCCGACCCGCACCATCCAAAGCCGCCGCCGATACCCCCTAAGCCCCGCCGTCTACCCCCTAAGCCATCGCCGCCCCTACCTAAGCCCCTACCCCCTAAGCACCGCAGCAGCCCCGACCACCTAACCCCCACCCGCAGCATCCAAACCCGCCCCCGATACCCCCTAAGCCCCGCCGTCTACCCCCTAAGCCATCGCCGCCCCTACCCCCTAGGCCCCCGCCGATACCCCCTAAGCCATGCCGCCTACCCCCTAAGGCACCGCCGCCCCTAACCCCCTACCCCCTAGACCCCCGACGATACCCCCTAAGCCATGCCGCCTACCCCCTAAGGCACCGCCGCCCCTAACCCCCTAAACCCCGCAGCAGCCCCGACCACCTAACCCCCGACTCGCACCATCCAAACCCGCCGCCGATACCCCCTAAGCCCCGACTACCTAACCCCCGACTCGCACCATCCAAAGCCGCCGCCGATACCCCCTAAGCCCCGCCGTCTACCCCCTAAGCCATCGCCGCCCCTACCTAAGCTCCTACCCCCTAGGCCCCCGCCGATACCCCCTAAGCTCCCGCCGCTGTCCCCTGCCCCTGTCGCTAAAGCCCTACACCCTAACCCCCCGCCGTCCCCTAACCTAACGCCGCTCTCACCTAAGGCCCTACACCCGAAGCCCCCGTCCATCACTTACATGCCTTCAAGTCATCTGATCGTCCGTCCGATCGTCCGTCCGATCCTCCGTCCGGCCAGGCGTCCTCTTCCTCCGGCCCCGGGGGTCTTCTCTCTTCTTTCCACCATCTCCGCCTCTTCGTCCGGCCCCGGGGATCTTCTGTCTTCTTTTCCGAAAATTCCGCCTCCGACGTCCTCTTCCTTCTCATTAAGATAGAATGGAGGAAAAATCCCCCATTCTACCTCAATGAAATCTCACGCCGTCTTCTGATTGGTCGATGGATAATGCCCTCAGCCAATCAGAAGAGCTCCTCATTCAGTTTTCATTCAGGTCCGCCTTTTTTCCCCATTGACATACATTACCGGTGTGTCGGCGATTTTATGGCCGCCCCCCTGGTTCTATTTGTCGGCCCTAAAATCGCGGACACACCGCTAATGCATCTCTATGGGCAGTCAGCTCGACTTCTGATTGGTTGCCGTTCAATCCGAAATCGGGCTGACTGCCCATAGAGATGCATTAGCGGTGTGTCCGCGATTTTAGGGCCGACAAATAGAACCAGGTGGGCGGCCATAAAATCGCTGACACACCGGTAATGTATGTCAATGGGCAAAAAAAAGGCGGACCTGAATGAGAACTGCGTCTCAGTCAAACTTAAAAAAATAAATAAATTAAATAATAAAAAAAAGAATTAAAAAAGAATTAAAAAATAATAAAAATATTAATTAAAAATAATAAACAATTCAATAAAAATAATAATAAAAAAATAAAATATATGCTAATAAGATCAGCCCTTTGCGGACCTCAATGAGAACTGCGTCTCAGCCTAAATAATAAATTAAATAATAAAAAAAATAATTAAAAAAGAATTAAAAAATAATAAAAAAAAATAATTAAAAATAATAAAAAATTCAATAAAAAATAATAAAAAAAAATAAAATATATGCTAATAAGATCAGCCCTTTGCGGACCTGAATGAGAACTGCCTCTCAGCCTAAATAATAAATTAAATAATAAAAAAAATAATTAAAAAAGAATTAAAAAATAATAAAAAAAAATAATTAAAAATAATAAAAAATTCAATAAAAATAATAATAAAAAAATAAAATATATGCTAATAAGATCAGCCCTTTGCGGACCTGAATGAGAACTGCGTCTCAGCCTAAATAATAAATTTAATAATAAAAAAAATAATTAAAAAAGAATTAAAAAATTAATAAAAAAATAAATTAAAACATAATTAAAAAATTCAATAAAAATAATAAATATAAATTAAAAAAAAATGCTAATATAAGATACGCCTTTTATGCACTAAGATAAACTGCTCTCAGACCTAAATAATAATAATTTAATAATTAAAAATAATAATTTAAAAAATAATTATAAAATATAAAAAAAATAATTAAACTAATTTAAAAATTAATAAAATAATAATAAATAAATAATTTATTAAGATAGCTAATGCTGACTAATAAATGCTATTATAATAGCTATTAAAGTATAATAAATTAATGAATTAAATAAATGCATTAAAATTAATATCATTATAATTATTAATGCTAATAATAATCTATTAATGCTATTAATAATGTATTAATGTATTAAATAAACATATTAATGCTATTATGCTAATAAGAATAGCTTTAAGCGATTAATGTAAATGCTTATAACTAAAATGATTATTAATCTATTAATTAATAATAATGTATAATGCTAATAATAATGTTATAATAATTAATAATTAAAAATTAATATAAATGTATATAATGCTAATAATAATCATATAATAATAATAATAATAATCTATAATAATGCAATAATGCTATTATAATGCTATTAATGCTAATAATAATGCTATTAAGTATAATAATGTTATTAATGCTATTATTAAATGCTAATAATGCTATTATTAATTCTATTAATTAATAATAATGCTATTAATGCTATTATAATGTTATTAATCTATTAATAATGCTAATAATCTATTAATTTAATGCAATATTAATGCTATATAATGCTATTATAATGCTATTAATTAATAAAGTATATTAAATGCTATTATAATTAAATAAATAGCTAATATTATAATGCTATAATAATGCTTAATATTAATAATGCTAATAATAAGTTATTATGCTATTATAATGCTATAATAATGCTAATTATTATAATGCTATTAATGCTATATAATGCTATTAATGCTAATATAATGATTATTAATGCTATTAATAATGCTATTAATGCTATTAATAATGCATTAATGATAATGTATTAATGCTATTAATAATGTATTAATGCTATATAATGTAATCTATATTAATGCTATTAATGTAAATGCTATAATCTATAATAATGCTATTAATGCTATTAATAATGCTATTAATGCTATATTAATGCTATAATGCTAATAATTATATATCTATTAATGTATTATAATTAATAATGCTAATGCTATTATAATGCTAAATATATGCTAATATAATGCTATTAATGCATAATAATGTTATTAATGCTATTATTAATGCTAATAATGCTATTATAATGCTATTAATGCTAATAATAATGCTATTAATGCTATTAATAATGTTATTAATGCTTATTAATGAATGCTATAAATGCTATTAATTAATGCTAAATTAATAATGCTAATTAATAATGCTATTAATGCTAATAATAATGCTATTAATGCTATTAATAATGTAATTAATGCTATTATAATTATAATGCTATATAATAATAGCATAATAATGCTATTAAGTATATTGTTATTAATGCTATTATAATGCTAATAATCTATTATTAATGCTATTAATGCTAATAATAATGCTATTAATGCTATTAATAATGCTATTAATGCTATTAATATGCTATTAATCTATTATTAATGCTATTAATGCTATATTAATGACTATTAATGATATGCTATTACTATTAATGCATTATTATGATATAATGCTAATAATAATGCTATTAATGCTAATAATAATAGCTATTAATGCTATTAATAATATAGATATATCTATAATAAATGCTATATTAATTAATGCTAATTAATGCTATTAGTTATTAATGCTATTAAATGCTTAATAATAATCTATATAAATGCTATTTATTATTAATGCTATTATTAATGCTAATAATAATCTATTATGCTATTAATAATGCTATTAATGCTAATAGTATAATGCTATTTAATGCTATTATTATAATGTTTATTAATGCTATTAACTATATAATGCTAATTAATGCTAATAATAATGCTATTAATGCTAATAATAATGCTATTAATGCTATTAATGTATAATGTATTATTAATCTATTAATAATGCTAATAATAATGCTATTAATGCTATTAATATGTTATTAATGCTATTAATAATGCTATTAATGCTATTATAATGCTATTATGCTTAATAATGCTATTATGCTATAATATATGCTATTAATGCTATTAATGCTATATTAATGCTATTAATGCTATTAATGCTATTATATATATGTAAGCTATTAATGCTAATAATTAATGCTATATGCTAATATCTATTAATGTATTAATGCTATTAATGCTATATTAATGCTATTATGCTAATAATAATGCTATTAATGCTATTAATATGTTATTAATGCTATTATATGCTAAATTATATTAACTAATAAATATGCTATAATAATGTTATTAATGCTATTATTAATGCTATATGCTATTATGCTAATAATAATGCTATTAATGCTATTAATAATGCTATTAATGCTCTTATTTATGCTATTAATGCTATTAATGCTAATATTTATCCTATTAATGGTATATATCATTAATGCTATATAATGCTAATAATAATGCTATTAATGCTAATAATAATGCTAATAATAATGCTATAATGCTATTAATAATGTTATTAATGCTATTATTAATGCTAATAATGCTATTATTTAATCCTATTAATGCTAATAATAATGCTATTAATGCTATTAATAATGCTATTAATGCTATTAATAATGTTATTAATGCTATTATTAATACTAATAATGCTATTATTAATGCTATTAATGCTAAATAATAATGCTATTAATGCTATTAATAATGCTATTAATGCTATTAATTATGCTATTAATGCTATTAATGCTAATATTTATCCTATTAATGCTATTAATGCTAATAATAATTCTATTAATGCTAATAATAATGCTATTAATGCTATTAATGCTATTAATTATGCTATTAATGCTATTAATGCTAATAATAATGCTATTAATGCTATTAATAATGTTATTAATGCTATTATTAATGCTAATAATGCCAATAATAATGCTAATAATAATGCTATTAATGCTATTAATGCTAATATTTATCCTATTAATGCTAATAATAATGCTATTAATGCTATTAATAATGCTATTAATGCTATTAATTATGCTATTAATGCTATCAATGCTAATATTTATCCTATTAATGGCATTATTAATGCTATTAATGCTAATAATGCTATTAATAATGCTATTAATGCTATTAATACTGTTATTAATGCTCATAATACTGCTAATAATGCTATTAATACTGCTATTACTGCTAATAATAATGCTATGGCTTATATTATTGCTATTGATGATGCGATTATTATTTAAAAATCTTTAAAAAAACAATAAACATATTTTAGATACCCGATGCATTTGCATCAGGCTAACAGCTATAACTACTATAATCAAATTAATGCACGTTCTAGAATCCCGATGCATTTGCATCGGGCTCACAGCTAGTAACATATATGCATCTTAATACTTTTTTTGAAAAATAAAAAAATGTAGTTTTTTTTATAACCCTTTTTTGGACACACACTACACCCAAAAACTGTGCTTTTAAGCCCTTTGTTAGCCGATCAAGCACTTCATGCGGCTCGCACTGGTCCAAACACCAATTGTATCTGACCATAGTGATGCTCGCTCCAGTGCTTTGTAAACAAAAAGCCCCAAACTCTGAACCTGAACAGGTTTACTCAGCACCAGGAAGTTCAGCGACTCAGTCCAAGCCTTTAAAGGTTCACTCATGTCAACTGGGCAATCCCAGACATAAAAAACGAAGAAAAATGTAAAACTTATCTATAGCCCCCATGCATTTTGGATGTGACCTGATAAAGGCTGGTCACACCTGAAACGCGTTGTTACTTAAGATACATTTTAAAATCTATTTCTTTATGTTTTTGTTACTTGAATTTTTCATCTTGACCTCACTCTGCTGAAATTCATTCTGGAAGATCTCCTTACAGCACTCCTACAGTCAATGGCACCCTTTTCATCTTCAATTTACATACACTAATTGCACAACCTAGCCAGGTGAGAGACTTCTCTGTTAGGGATGAGCGAATTCTTCAGTGCTCAAGTGCTTGGTACTCACAATGAGCAGGTGGGATGTTCAGATGGGCTCAACTCATGTACTGAGTACAATGGAAGCCAATTGGAGACTCGAGCATCTTTCCTGAAGAATTGAGCAGGTCAGATGCTTGGACTGGCTCCACTCATGTACCGAGTAAAGAAGTTATTGGGAAACTTGATAGTTTTTCTGTAACACCCTTACAGGAAAAAGCTCAAGTTTTCCATTGACTTGCATTATACTTGGTACATGAGTTGAGACTGTCCAAGGCTTCCAACCTGCTCATTTCGATTACAGAGCACTCCAGCATTGAAGTCATTGCTCATCACTTACGTTTTGAAGAGGGGTCTGGGCCAGTACCAACCTTTCCAGCGTTCCCCTTTTACCTTGGGGATCTCGCTGCAGTGTTAGCTGATCATGAATTCACGACCTGGAGGGGTGTAGGATATTCATTACTCATCACTATTCTCTTTCTATTCTCACAAAAATTTTAACCTACTACGCTCAGAATGCGCCACATTTTCTCCCTTTCCCACATACATTATTTAAAAAAAAAAAAAAAAAACACATTTTGACAATCATATAAAAATATGTCTTATTGGTCAAAAGATGAGTAGTGAAATAGCCACTGAGTAGACGATGAGACCAATGTGGACCCATTATTCTTTATCAAGTTGCGTAGATTGCCAAACTGCGATACCGATCATGGTCTCTACCATAAATTGTCTATATTACCTATAAAATCATCTTTATTTTTTTATGTGTATTCTCAACATTTTGGGGCCATTTTTTTTTACCATTCATCAAACACCCAATCGGCAGTGAAGAAGTTAAGAGTATCGCACTCTCCCCAAATCTCCCTCAGTACAAGTGTGAGAGATTTCATGCCAGAAGGCCCATCGCCGGTTACCCACTGCCCGTCCCTTTAATCCCCTCGCTTTAAATAACTAATGAGAAACATTTACACTCATTACTCTTTCTGCGGGGGCCTTCGGGTCGGCTAATCTTATTATTTATGAAGTGATGTGCTCTGTGATAGTACTTAGTGCATGTTAACAGATGCTATTATCTCAAGCCGAATGGTGAATGCAGCAGATATATGAGAATGTTATACGGTGATTCCGCGGCAGGCGCGTTATGTACGACCATGTGAGTGTAGAAGACCTCGAGGAGACAATAAAGAACACCCTGACACTGGCTCAGGAGGTGCCAGAAGTCATGGTATAAGTCCATTTATAAATCCCAAGGGGGAGACACCATTAGGAGCAATTCATTATTTATTTTTTTTTACATTAAATTAAAGAGGCAAAAGTTTTTTTTTTGTACCCATGTACTCTAGATCCTGATGTATGTTTTATGTAATGTTATGTGTTTTATATCACATGACTAATGAGATAAAGAACAAAGCAACTGGAATAGAAGTAGAGGACATTCATAAATTGTCCTTGGAGAGAAATTACATAGGATCACATTATTGCAACTGTAACATACCATATTCCAAAGATTTGTAAAGATCTTGGTGCAATTTTGCTTTGCTGGAATGAATAGTCTCGGTAACTTATTTGGGTTTGGGCAGTGGAAAGAAGAAATGGAAAAATATAATCAAATCCAGAGAAAATCCAAGGCACGGAAAATTCTCTTCCACAAAGAAAACTTTATTAATCCAAACATGAACATCAGAGTTAAAAGTTTGCAATGTTTCAGCCACATAGATCAAACCAAAAAAAGGTGTACATTTTGAATGATTCGATAAAGGCCCTACGTGGCTGAAATGTTCTAAATTTTTTTCTAATGTACACTATGCTTGGATTAATAAAGTTTTCTTTGCAGAGGAGAATTTTGGTGCTTTGGATTGTCTCTGGAATCGATTACAGTTTTACAACCATATGGAGGCTTGTACCATGGTAGGCAAGAACTGTGGAGTGCTGCATAGAATACACTTTGATAAATGGAAAAATAGAAGTTATCCAGCTGGGTCAAGTTTGAGTCAGATCCCACTATGAGCCATAACAGAGAACCTTCTACTGGAATTAGGTTGCCAATGTGTGACAAGTATAGTCAGCTACATTTTTTCCCCTGTCAGCTGTTTGGTCTTAGGCTACTTCTCTTTGCTCTACTGAGGGTAGAGAAATGTATTGTAGTGCGCACACACGGGTGTTTATTGACTTTTTCCTGCACCACTACATCACACATTATAGTACTTTGCTCTGCCCTTGGCAGGGTAGAGACTTGTGTGCAGGAGCGTGATGAAAAATAATGTTTGAATGACGTAGGATGTGTGATCCACACTATGCAAGAAGAGAGGAGGTACCAACAATGCTCATCGGACCAGACCATCCAAATTATAAGTATAACTGACATGGGGGTTGACTTTTGGACTTATATAGAGCATTGCAGAATACTCTATATAAGGGCTTACTGGTCATAGCCACAGTTTATATAGAAAAAAAACTGGTAACAGATTCCTACAGGCTGCCTGGGTAAGCTGAAGACGTGAATGAACTCTTTATGCATCAGGTGGCCAAGTTCTCGAAGAAAAAAAATATGGCGTAGTGATCATGGGAGATTTCAATTATCCAGACATTTGTTGGGAATGTTTCTCAGGCAAAACAAACAGGTCCAGCAAATTCTTATCCTCTCTTGCTGACAACTTTATCTTCCAAAAGGTAGAGGAGAAAACAAGGGAATCTGCTACTGTGGATCTAATCCTTGTAAAGAGGGAGGAAATGGTTGAGGAGGTAAGGGTGTCCGGGACCCTAGAAGGCAGAGATCATGCTATTATAGAATTGTGGATAACTAGAAGAGACCTGTGGAGACTCAGACTTCAAGGTTGGATTTCAGAAAGACAGATTTTAAGGGACTCAGAAAGAGAATAAGAGGGATCCAATGGCTGGATGACCTTAAGTACAGAAATGTCCAGGAAGGATGGTAAAAAATGTTTGCACCGTGTTAGCCAGTAGATGGAAAAACATTGGAATCTGAGATTCCTCAGTGGTTGATAACATTTAATGGGCTAACTGAATAAATGGTAAGCATAGCAAGCTTTCGGGACACTATGGCCCCTTCATCAAGCTGATAATGACACAAATTCGGAAGACACATACATGCTAGTCTGACTCTGCTTTACATCACCTGTCATTTACTACATTATCTAACCCTGCTTATGTATATGTATGTGTGTGTCTTCAGAATTTGTGTCATTATCAGCCTGAAGAAAGGGCCATATTTTATTTTATTTTATTTTAATTATTTATTTATTTATTTATTTTTTATTATTTTTTTTTTATTATTATTATTTTTTTATTTATTTTTTTTCTACATATATATATATATATATATATATATATATATATATATATATATATATATAATTTTTAATATTGTAATTGTTTTTTAATGTAATTGACTTTTATAATACCTCCGCTAATATTTACTTTTATGTATCTTTATATGCATTTTTATATGTATTTTATATGTTTTTAATATATACAAGAAAAGAGAGGAAAGAGGAGTATGATATATGCCATATGTACATACATTCAAATTGTGGCAAACAATATCTTATGCAGTCCATTCCAGTTTTTCATATGCTCCTGTCATGTTTTTAGATGTTCCCTCATGTTTTTCCAATTTCCCCTCCCCCTGTTGTTAATTGGTGTATGTTCACTATATAAAGAGAAATGTCATATGGGTCCTTAATTCCACTTGAGGAAGACGCTTGGAGAGCGTAGAAACGCGTTGTGGCCTAAAGGACCCTGCCTTTTTATTGTACAATAAAGCTGAGAGGTAACTATTCATAATAGCCTTGGTGCCGGTTGATTCCCCTGCGCTCACACAAATACCTATTACTCTTTTGAAATACATTCGTTCCTCCGCTATGCGGAGTGAGGTATGGAGCAGCTCCGGGCAATAGGACCTTGGATGACGTCCTGAACACGCCCACGGACCCACCACGTGACGACTCACATGTGAGGTGCTGGGATTAAGGACGCAGCAAAATCTTCATCATCCACAGCCGCTTATTAGCCGAGGACACAGGGAGATAAACATCAATGCACTAACTCTTGTTGTGCAGACAGCACAACAAGCACAGGTGAGGTTCCCATTCAAATAACCTGCCCCCAATGACAATTACAGAGTGGCGCAACAATATTACCTTCTTTATGATTTAGATGACGGAATTGAGGGTAAACTGATAACATTTGCTGATAACACAAAGCTAGGAGGGATAGATAATACTAGAGAAGAGAAAGGATTCACAAAGATCTAAACAAACTGGAATAGTGTGAAGCAACTAACAGAACGGTATATCATGGGGAGAAATGCAAAGTCCTACATCTGGGCAAGAAAAATGAAAAGAGCATGTAAAGAATGGGAGGAATAGGGCTAAGTAACAGCACGTGTGAACAATACTTGGATACTAATGGATCAAAGACTGAACACGAGTCACCAGTGTGATGCAGCAGCAAAAAAGGAAAACATAATTCTGGGATATATTAACAGACGCACTCAGTCTAAATCACGAGAAGTCATTATCGTCCTCTACTCCTCTTTGATCAGACCTCATCTGGATTCTGTGTCCAGTTCTGGACTCCACATTATAAAAAAGACATAAAAAAAAACTGTAGCAAGTTCAGTGAAGAGTGGCCAGAATGGTGACCAGTCTGCAAACCATGTCCTATGAGGAACGGTTACAGGATTTGGAAATGTTTAGCTTGCAAAAAAGAAGACTGAGAGGAGACTTAATAGCTGTCTACAAAGATATCTAGGGCTGTCATACTGTTGAGGGATCAGCTTTATTCTCATTTGCACAAGGAAAGAGTAGAAGCAATTGCATGAAACTGAATGTGAGCTGGCACAAATTAGATATTAGAAAAACTTTTTGACAGTGAGGGTGATCAATGAGTGGAACAATGGCCACGTGAGGTGGTGAGTTCTCCTTCAATGGAAGTCTTCACACAGAGACTGGACCGACATCTATCTGGTATGATTTGGTGAATCCTGCTTTGATCAGTGAGTAGGCCCACATGACCCAGGAGGTCTCATCACACGATGACCCAAAAGATCCCTTCACACGATGACCCAGGAGGTCCCTTCATTAGATGATCCAGGAGGTACCTTCACACGATAACTCAGGAGGTCCTTTCACACGATGACTAAGGAAGTCCCTTCACACGATGACCTAGGAGGTCTCTTCACACAATGACCCATGATGTACCTTCACACGATGACCCAGGAAATCCCTTCACATGATGACCCTGAAGGTCCCTTCACATGGTGACCCAGGAGAACCCTTCACACGATGACTCAGGAGGTCCCTTCACAGGATGACCCAGGAAGTCCCTTCACACTCTAACATTCTTTGATTCTATGTCATGTTGATATGGTTAATATATCATAATAATATTAACAACAAGTTGCTGCTCCTGTCCTGATTTATATAGACCAAGTGCCCGGCGATGAAAAGTATGACACCAGACACACAGAGTCAGATGTATACCCTTCCTTGTTCAGACCCAAGCTCCAAGTGTCTGTTTATTATAATAGACCTGAGATTTTGTTCAGTAAGGGGCTCGGCCAGCCTTACTCAGATGTATTCATTGGTCAGTGGGTTAGTCCATGGGCGGATCCATGCAGTCATCAGGGGGTGTGGTCTTGATCGAGTATGTCCAGGTGATATGGCATTCTGTGATTGGTCAGTCCTTCTATGGAATTCAGCTTCGGTGATTGGTCAGTCTTCTTTGGACTCCATCTTGCTCTCAGCATGGTGTGATGTGACAGGAAATGGCAGCCATGTTTAAATCACAACTTATACAATGTAAAACAATACACTCTATAGATCGTTTCTCCCATGCCCTTATGTCTTAAGGTTAATTAAGTATTTGATCCTATGGCTCTCCTCAACAATGTTCTATAGATATGGTTCCCACCTCTTGGAACTCCATCTATTTTGAGAACGAGTCACCATCATGTATTGAAAAAGAATTGTGTATACTAATAGATTACAGACCGTACTTCATAAAAAGATTCAATAGGAGTAAGGCCAAATCAATTGCAATATCATTTATTAAAATAACAACAAAACACTGTGTAAAATGACAATGTCAAATGGTACGCAGTAGGAAGACCACATGAAACAATTAAGACCATAACCAACTTAATCATCAGGTATACCAAACCACAAGTGGAGTTACAAATAATAAATGCCCCAAAACTGGGTACATCAGTATACCAAAGTAAGGAGTCAGTATAAGTTACAATCATGGGTCCATATTACCTTACTGCGACCGCCCCCTGACGCATTTCGCACCAGCTTCTTCACAAGGAGGGTGGTCGTACTAAGGGAGAGCCGACTTTATATAGTGTGTTCTATTACCCAGCGTGCCCCGTGACTCCCGGTCCGAAAACCGGAAGTCGCGGTGATCCGCACGTCACATCCGTCCCCGCAATGCATAATGGGTTGCCAGGTAACAAGTGGCGTCATACCAAGGCGCCCCGGCCAATAGTAAGTCGCCCCACCCGGACGTAATGTCCGACGTCACGTCGTGCCGAGGCTCCGCTCCAATATCCGCCCTCAAACTCCGACGTCAGCCGGGTCCGCCCACAGGCGCGGTCACTGCACGCCCCCGAACACACCCACCACTTCGGCAATGGAGTGGCTGGCGGTCCCGAGGCAGTACATGACATACACCAGCGGGCTCCCGAGAGACGGCGAGTTACATGGGGAGGTATCAGGGCTATTTACAAATTGTATGGATGTGACGGCTGGAATATCACTTGGGCACATAATGACTCATTATACATGTCTGTCTCAATGTAAACAAATACACATTTCATATACATAATTGCGATTACCACAATCATGATGAATATACAGCAAATACAATAAAAACATTGTGTCAACATAGCAGCAATTGAATAAAGTGCATAACAATGTGCAAAATTACCATATTAAAGTGCTATACAGATAATGTGATATAATATCAGGATACAGTGCTGATTACAGCACAGTACCAATTTAAAGAAGGACCTAATCCAATCATATGCATTGTGTAAACAATTTAGCAAAACAACACACACATACTTAAATACCATTCATACAGACAGGCAGAAATCCACCGGCCGGTGTCACATACCAACCAGACACACTACCATAATAATATAACATAATAGATTAAATGACTAAATATTATAATGTGATAAGAACTGCTGCACTGTTCCTTCTTCGTTAAATATGCTGTACATTCTTCTACAAAAAGGCAGACCTAAAACAAAAATATAAAAAGATAAAAGACAAAGAACACAATAATTAAAACAGAGCAAAATTTATTAAAATAATTTCCCTATAGTAAAATACATTCTACAAAAATGGGGCAAAGCTAAGGACATCGTTGAGGCCATGGGGACGAACACATCCCACCTTCAATATCCACTTGGCCTCTAACTGCGCGAGGTTTTTCTTCCAGTTACCGCCTCGTATATTTTGGTGGATCTTGTCAATGCCAAAGGCCCTCAAAAGGTTGGCATTGCAATTGTGAGTGGTTTTAAAGTGACGTGCTATTGGTTTTAAAAGAGATAGATCTTCTTCCGCTTCTGCTTTGATGATATCGAGGACATGTTCGCGTATCCTGACTTTTAGTTGTCTGGATGTGAGCCCAACGTATATTAAATTACAGGGACAGGTGGCCATATATATCACACCGACAGATGTGCATGTGATATTTTGAGTAATCTTAAATTTCTTGTTGCCACTACTCGAGTAGAAATCTTTAGCCCTCAACAGATTCGGACAGGTAACGCATTTTCCACACGGGTAAAATCCCCATCTCGGGCCTCCGGTACCAAAAATCCCTTCCCTCCTTGGTTCTTCATATAAGCTATGCGTCAAAATGTCTCTTAAGTTAGGAGATCGCCTATATGTGATCGAGGGGTATTTCTGTATACATCCATTCAAACTATAGTCAGATGTTAGTATTGGCCAATATTTTCTGAGAACTTTTTCCATTTTTAGTCTTTGACCATTGAAGTCAACTATCAGTCGTACCTGTTTGTCGCATTCCTTCTTTACTTTAGTTCGAAGCAGATCGCTCCTTTTCGTCTGGCTGGCTCTTTGGTACCCGTTGCTGATGTTTTTTCTTGTGTAGCCTCTATCCAGGAATCTCGTGGATAACTCTGATGCCTGTTGATGGAATAAATCATCAGAAGAACAAATTCTCCGTGTACGGAGAAACTGTCCCACTGGTATGCTTCTTATTAGGTGTGAGGGGTGGGCAGACGTAGCATGGAGTAATGCATTTCCAGCAGTACGTTTCCTGAACAAATCTGTTACAATTTCTCCATTAAAACCCCTCCGTACCTTCACATCAAGGAAATCGACCTCCAGCTTGCTATAAACCATAGTTAGCTTGATGTTTCTCTGATTTTTGTTGAGGTCCTTCACAAATTCCTTTAATTCTGGCTCTTGGCCCTGCCAAATGATGAACAGATCATCAATGAACCTTGTCCATAATATTACTTTATCACTCAAATGTGACGGGTTGGAAAGAAATACTTCCCGTTCCCATGCCCCCAGAAACAGGTTAGCATATGAGGGCGCAAAGGCCGCCCCCATAGCCGTACCCTGTTTCTGGAGGTAAAATTTATCACGGAAGACAAAGAAGTTATGCGTCAATGAAAACTCCAGTAGATTAATCAAAAACGATATAAACTCAGTTTCAAGACTGGACATTGCCAAAAACAGACCTACAGCCTCAATGCCATCATTATGGCGAATAGAGGTGTACAAGGATTCAACGTCTAAGGTTACCATCCACATATCCTCCTCTAATACAACACCATCAATTTTTCTCAAAAAATCATTTGTATCTCGTAGATACGACGGTAGAGTTTCTACTATTGGTTTTAGATAGAAATCCAAGTATTTACCTGCCTGTTCGCATAAACTGCCCATCCCAGATACTATGGGGCGCCCTGGTGGATTTTGTGCGTTCTTGTGCACCTTCGGCAGTAAGTATAGGCATGCCGTCTTTGGTGTTGTAGGGTTTAACCCGTCCATGATGTCCTTGGTGATGGTACCTCCTTGAAAAGCCTCTTCAGTTAATTCATATAGTTCCTTGGAAAATGATAAAGTTGGGTTAAATGTGAGTAGCATATAACACATTTTATCATTCAACTGACGCATCGCCTCTTTTTCATATAATGTTCTAGGCCAAACCACAACATTGCCACCTTTGTCAGATGGCTTGATTATGATATCCTTATTACCCTTTAACTCTTTAATGGCCATCCTCTGCCCTTCTGACAGATTCACACCATATTGGCCTCTGGGTATTTTCTTTAATTCTTCAGTCACTACCTTCACAAAGAGCTCTATATTGGGATATATATTTAAGGCCGGAAACTTTTTAACTTTGGGAAAGGTAAACTTACCTCTCCTGCTCTCATTTACATTGTCATCTTCCTCTCCCAAAGCCTTAAGTGCCTCAATTACTTCCTCCTCTTGGGCTGTCCAGCTCCGGATATCACCTCCAGATCTATCATGGAGTTTCTTCAATATTAGTTTCCGGGCGAACAGATGGACATCCTTTACTGCAGAGAAACAGTCAAATTCACAGGAGGGAGAAAATGTTAGGCCCAAACTCAAGACTTCTCTCTGATCATCCGTTAATGGCACGTCTGACAGATTAATTACCTGGGAGTTGGAGGTAGATGGTTTAACCACTCCTGTCCGTCTCCTCTTTCCGATATCTCTTGTGAAGAATCTTTTCTGTTTACCTCTCCTTGTTGGATACCTATTGCCACCAGAAGTGTCCCCCTCCTCATCTGTTGAGGCGATAGATGATACAGATGTATCGCCCAGGTTCTGTTGTCTAACAGTACCTGCCTGCCTCCATTTATAGACAGTACGTGACTTATAGTCTTGTAAGTCACGCTGAAACTTCTTGGATTTGGTATCTTGTACCTCTTTTTCCCAAGTGAGGAAGAGTCTGTCCACTTCGGTCTTGAATACCTCCATGTCCTCAGCAGATTACAGACCGACAGTGTCAACAGTGTGATGCAGCAGACAAAAAGCCAAACACAATTCTGGGATGTATTAACAGACGCAGACAGTCTAGATCATATGAAGTCATTATCCCCCTCTACTCCTCTTTGATCAGACCTCATCTGGATACTATGTCCAGTTCTGGACTCTACATTATAAATAAGACATCAACAAACTGGAGCAAGTTCAGAGATGAGTGACCAGAATGGTGACTGGTCTGCAAATTCTGTCCTATGAGGAACGATTACAGCATCTGGGAATGTTTAGCTTGCAAAAAAGAAGACTGAAAGGAGACTTAATAGCTGTCTAGAAATATCTCAAGGGCTGTCACACTGTAGGGGGATCAGCTTTATTCTCATTTGCACAAGGAAAGACTAGAACCAATGGGATGAACCTGTATGGAAGAAACATTTTGAGTGTAAGGGTTAACAATTAGTGGTCAGGCGGCCACAAGAGGTGGTGAGTGTGTCTTCAATGGAAGTCTTCACACAGGCTGGATAGACATCTGTCTGGGAGGATTTAGTGAATCCTGCTAGGAGCTGGAGGTTGGACCAGATGACCCAGGAGGTCCCTTCACATGATGACCCTGGATATCCCTTCACACGATGACCCAGGAGGTCCCTTCACAGGATGACCAAGGAAGTCCCTTCACACGATGACCAAGGAGGTCATTTCATATGATGACCCAGGATGTCCCTTCACATGATGACCCAGGATGTCCCTTCACAAAATGACCCAGGAGGTCCCTTGACACGATGACCCAGGAGATCCCTTCGAACGATGACCCAGGAGGTCCCTTCACATGATGACCCAGGAGGTCCCTTCACATGTTGACCCAGGAGATCCCTTCGAACGATGACCCAGGAGGTCCCTTCACATGATGACCCAGGAGGTCCCTTCACATGTTGACCCAGGAGGTCCCCTTCACACAAAGACCCAGGAGATCCCTTCAAACGATGACCCTGGAGGTCCCTTCACATGATGACCCAGGAGGTCCCTTCACATGAAGACCCAGGAGATCCCTTCACACTCTACCATTCTTTGATTCTATGACATGTTCTATAGATATGGTTCCCACCTCTTGGAACTCCATCTGTCTTGAGAATGAGTCACCATCACGTACTGTCAGGCAAGGAAATATGTACATGCGCACTACACTCTTCTCATTTTGATGGGAGATATGACATTTGCCAATCAAGCGCACTGTACAATTTTTCAGAACTTTCCCTAGAAATTAAATGAGATGGTAATGTGTACGCTGTCATCTCTCCATTCCTGGCAATGTTTAACATAGCTCCATTCATAAAATAGATTTGGGTCCAAGTAATCTCACAAGCATCTTTCTGGGGTTTCTGAGATATTCTCCGGTATACATACAATAAATTTCCTTTAACCCCTTTAGGGATAATCTCATTGCACTGTCTGGCTTTTACAGGCTCTTTGCTTCTCTAAACGTTTTCACTGTGACGCGGTCTGTGATGATAAATCAGCTGTAAGTTGCACAAGAAAGACAAATAAAAGAGTTATAAATGGCCTTGTTGGGCTCTCAGAATGAGCTCACTGGTGGATCCTTAGTTAACTCATTCTGCAGTCCGCAATCCAAAAGGTAACACAGAGGCCATAGAAGGCAAACGGTGCAACATTATTAATGTGACCTAATTACAAAAATGATTTTTAGCTAAAAAAAAATAGACGGCATATACCGTATTTAACAAAAGAAGTGACCGGTTTGTTATCGGGAGATTCTTATTTACCTATTACAGTACTGATGGGCACTTGAGTATTATATTAATGCTTTTTGAGGGAATTTAAGTAAAACTAAAAATTAAATGAGAACCATTTGTCACAACATTACTCATGTTAGTATTTTAAATTGTTAAAATTTGCAAAATCGGGACAAAATCTGTCTTTATTAATAGTGTTACTTAGTCAGACTCCCTAAATAGTATGAGCGTCTTGCCAAGAGTGAGCCAGGATAATCTTCTACAAAGACAACAGATGTACAGCAACTGGGCGGCCGGCCAGTGAAGAAGGATGGGAATGGAAGGAAAATGAGAACCCGCACTATTAAACTAATAGCTTGTCACTATTTCTATTAAAGCAATAATATTAATACTGCGACTTCTCGGATGCCATTGCTTATCCATGTGCTCTGCATGGTTGGCCCTGCTAGGGATAAAATCAAACAATACAAAACTGATATTTCTTGAGGTCAAGGATATATCTATACTGGCTCCACCAGTCTCATGTCCTAAATAAAAGTTTCATTTAAAGGGACTGTTATCAGAAAATAACCGTGTTTTTTCTTACATGTACAGTAGTTTGAAAAACAATAGGCAATGTTTTGTTTTTTTTACATCATGATTTTTTTAAAAAAAGCAAAATAGGTAATCTTGCCGTTTTCACAGTGGCCATTGGGACTGTTCTGCACTTGTACTTCTTGTCCCTTCAAGAAATGTTTTCAGGAGGCTCATTATCAGCAAAGGAAGATAAGAATATTCAGAGAAGCGCACACATGAATGACACCTGGTGGTCTAGTGGGGACAATAATTAGTAAGAATAGGGATTAGCCTCTCACCTTCACCGGTTGCGCAATCCCTGCACAACCTCGGTTATCAGCGCTGTTAAGAAGATGCCGCTTCGGGCCTGCTCAAATTCACCTGAGGAAGACAACGGTCCACTGTTGAAAAGCGTAGTGGTATAAGAATAAAGAGGTTTGTTAACCACTGAAACCATTCCCTTTGTCTTTTGTGTCATAGCACTCTCAAATTTACCACATTTTCTTTTCAAAATATTATTATCAGCAAAGGCAGGATCACTAATAACATTTGTATGCAAGTAAAGGTAAAATAGCGGGCACCTACTGGGTTCAGGCTAGAGCGTCTTCCTTGGCTGTGGGTTGCAATCTCCAAAAAAAGGTCCCCCTCGGAGCACGGTGTTGCTCGCCTATGTTGCAGAAATCCAGATATCCAAGTAGAAAAAAGGTAGGCGGCACTCACCGATTTTCTATGATCCTTGTATTAGTCTAGCAACATACAAGACTTATTCCAGGGAGAGGGAGTGGGGAGCACGGACGACGGCTGGCGTTTTGCGGGACAATGCCGCTTCCACAGGTCCAGTTCCTTTTTTCTACTTGGATAATAACATTTGTATACACAACAGATAACACTGGGTCCACCAATCACAAAAGGCGATTTCACAAGGAATCCTGCTCCCTCTATCTTCACAATGAGCTTTGCACAAACTCATTAGATGCTATAGTTTGCTGCTAATATACATGTGCATTTTCCAGAAAAAGGAGGTTGCAATCTAAAAAAAATTCAAACCCAAGTGCACCAACTAAAAGTAAACGAGTCAGGACTAGAGATGAGGGAACTTTTCTAGGTTTGGTTCGGTTTGGGGCGCCGAACTTCCCAGTGTTGAGCCAACCTATTCGGCTTCAGAGTTCAGGTGCTTTATGTTTACAAACCATTGGAGCGAGCATCGCTGGGGTCGGGTACAGTTGGTGCTTGGTCTAGTGTCAGCCGCGTACAGTATTTGATCAGGTTGCACTGGGATTAAAAGAACAGTTTTTGGGTGACCTCCCACCTCCAGAAGTATTTTACATATGGTTGGCTGTATATGGGCAGAAAGTTGAACTGCCAATCAGTGACTTCCATTGAGGTTCGGGTCAAGTTCAGGGTCACGAATAGTGCGCCAAAACGTTTGCCTCCACCACCCGAACCCGAACTTCAAAAGGTTCACTCATCTCTAGTCATGAAGAATAATGTTGCAGTTTGGAATAGTTCATTATTTGCTCAGCAAATATAGGACGTGTCCTAGTATCCAGGTACAGGGGTAAGCCTCTCGGCATTTGCCTCTCTAAAAATCTAACCCCCAGTGATGTCAGGCCTATCTATGAACAAGTACACAAAGTTTGGCCTCGATCCACCATGTTAGGCTGGTTTCACACTACGATTTTGGTAGGTCCGATGCTGCCTGATAAAAATCGGGCAGCATCGGACCGATTTCAGCCCCCATGCATCCCTATGGGGATCGGGCCGAATCGGGTGTGCACTAATTGCCACCCGATTTGGTCCGATCCGATTCTGTCCGATTTTATTATCGGTGCAAAAATCGGAGCCTGCTCCGATTTTAGCACCGAAAATAAAATCTGACAGATTCGGATCGGACCAAATCGGGTGGCAATTAGTGCACACCCGATTCGGTCCTATAAGTTAACATGGGGCCCTATGGAGCTGGGCCCGAGGAAAAATCTGATACTTTCTCGGGCCCGATTTTAGTGCACTGAGCATGCTCACTACATGCTCAGTGCACTAAGACAGTGAGGCAGGGGTTAAAAAAATAAATAAAAGTATGCTCACCTGTCCTCGAGTCCCCCGGCGTCTCCTCCACGGTCCCGGTGTCTCTCCGTCTCTCCCCCGGAGTTTAATCTTCTTCTCTCCAGCGTTATAGAGTGACTCAAGGACCTGCCATGATGTCATAATCACATGGCAGTCAGTAGCCAATAACCGGCAGTCACTTAGCTGCCGGTTACTAGGCAACAGGCTGCCATGTGATTATGACATCATGGCAGGTCCTTGAGTCACTCTATAACGCTGGAGAGAAGAAGATTAAACTCCGGGGGAGAGACGGAGAGACACCGGGACCGTGGAGGAGACGCCGGGACTGTGCAGGAGCGTGGACAGGTGAGAAAAGAATGGAGGAGAGGGGGGAGCAGAGGAGACACCGGGGGAACAGAGGGGAAGACCGGGGGAGAAGAGCAGACACAGGGGAGACCGGGGGAGAAGAGGAGCACTGGGGGAGAGAGAGGAGAGCCCGGGGAGCATAGGAGCACTGGGGGAGAGAGAGGACACACCAGGGTAGAGCAGGGCAGCTGTCATCTGCAGGAGGGCAGGCACCCGATTTTCTGTCGGATCGGATGCCTATTTTGGCATCCGATTCCAGGCAGCCGAAGGAGCCGATGCTGCCCGATTTTTTTCGGGCAGCATCGGCTCCTTCAAAATCGTAGTGTGAAAGTACCCTTACCTGTACAAAGAAATAGGTCATAAGCCAACATTATAAGCGCCCGTAGGTAGTAGTATTGAGAATTTATCATGAATTAATATTTATTTTAATGGCCTTCAGCTCACTCTCAAGCCATGGTGACTTGATGTATGAACACTCAGTAGTAAGTTCAATCTTGTGCAGCCTAGATAGGTCTGCCAGGGTCTTCTACACCTAGATAAGTCCAGCAGGGTCTTCTCCAAGCCTAGATAGGACCAAAAAGGTGTTCTCTGCGTTATCTTGATAGTATCAAGCCATTGGGTTGCTGGTCTTCATCTTCACCTTGTTTCTTTATTCTTCCGACCAAGATGTCCTTCTCCATTGATTGCTCTTTTCATATGATGTGTAGACAAGTTGTAGCTTGGTGATCCTTCCTTCCAGTGACATGTCTGGCTTGATGTTCTCCAGTATTGATGTGTTTGTTCTTCTTGCCATCCATGGTATTGATAACATCCTTCTCCAGCTCCACATTTCAAAGGCGTTGATTCTTCTTCTGTCTTGTTTTGCGTCTTGTTTATTGTAGCATCTAAGTGTTTTATGCATTCACATAACCACAATGCTGTAATGGCTTCGCTGTCCGTTTTGACCAAAGTCAGCAAATTAAATTTAAAAGCTTTGAGGCAGAACATTTGCTACTTTTAACCCCATATGCGGACAAAGCCAATGCTGGATTCTGGTACGTCAGTAAATAAATCAAAGTACCTCAATATGTCTGTTGTATGGCAGAACCTTATTTGTAGCTACTCATAGTTACAATTTATCTGACTCCGGTTATGTTCCTACAAAGATCTTCAGGTGAGTTACTGACGCTGTGTATTTTCGCGGCACAAAAAATGCAGCGTCTTACAGTTCCATCAAAGTGGATGAGACTGTGCTTCATTTCTACTCCGTATAAAACGACCGGTGGTGCGCTGGAATTCTGCCACATCTCCGTTTGTTGGTACGCTGTTTTACTTGTGGATTCTCCCTTTTAAATTGCATTAGGTGCGGAAAACCTGCAGGTAAAAAATGCATTGCGTATTCAGTGGGTTTCCGCTGCAGAAATGCACTAAGACAATGTGCCCACGATGATATTTGGTGATTTTTTGATGTTACACATTTTCTGCAGCATTTCTTCTCCCATTACATTAATTAGGGTAATTGCATTTTTTCATTGCGTTTATGAATGCATTTTTTTTACATGTGTCTTTATTATTGCAGTTATATATATTATGTTATACACATGTTTATTTCCTTTGTGTGTATTGGAACAACATAAAAAACTGAAAATAATAATAATAAAAATTGGACATCATTTTACACAAAACCTTTAAAATAGGCTGAGCAAAATTGTTGGCACCTTTCCAAAATTATTGGTAAACAACTTTGTTTCAAGCATGTGATGCGCATTCCAACTCACCTGTGGCAAGTAACAGGAGTGGGCAATATGAACATCACACCTGAAACCCAATAAAAAGGGAAGAGGTTGACTCAGTCTTTGTATTGTGTGTCTGTGTGTGAGTATTGAGAGCAGAAAGAGAAGAGAACTGTCTGAGGACTTGAGAACCAAAATTGTTGAAAAATATCAACATCCAGAGATCTTGATGTCCTGTTGTCCATAATGCGCAACATAATGAAGAAGTTTACAACCCATGGCACTGTAGCTAATCTCACTGGATGTGAGGATGGATGAGCAAAAATATATGAAAGGTTGCAGCGCGGTATAGTCTGGATAGTGAATAAGCCCCTATCAAGTTCCAAAGAAATTCACGCTATCTTGCAGGTTCAGAGTGCATCAGTGGCATATTACCCACACGTCTTACTTGCCACAGATGAGGGTGAATGAATATCACAACAAAGTTGTTTATCCACATTTTTAATCAGGTGCCAATAATTTTGTCTGAGCCATTTTTGAAGTTTTCTGTGAGATTTTGTCCAGTTTTCCTTTTTTTTTAATCTTTTATGTGTTGTTCCAATACACACAAAGGTAGTAAACGTGTATAACAAAACGTGTAATTACAATGATTTTCTGGGAGAAACCCTTTATTTTCTGGAACAACTTCAAGGGTGTCAACACTTTCGGCAATTACTCTGTCTATTAAGTACTACTGTTATGGTGGGTTTACACGCCGCGATATCGGGGCGATATCGCTATACAACGGCGCGGGAGCGCGCATTTTTTGTGCTCTTTTCTCGATATCGCATCGGCGGTTTACACGTTGCGATATCGGGAAACAACGTCCCTATGATGTGTACGCCCACCAACCCAGTAACGAGCATTTAACATGGGAGTTAATGGGTAGCGTCGGCGTACACATCGGAGTTGGATGTTTACACGCAGCGATCCGGCTCCAACAGGCATCCGATATCGGGCGGTTGAATAGCACGCTCATTCGACCCCCGATATTGGATTACCATCGTTCCTGCATCGTATTGTACCTTCAAACAGTACGATGCAGGAATGATATCGGGTCCAACTCACGAACCACGTGACTTTTTGTTGGAGTTGGACGCCGATATCGCGGCGTGTAAACCCACCATCATGTGTTTTCTAGGAATTGCATGTTCATTAATTTCTTAATTATTCTCCTTAGTCCTCATTGATCTGGATGCATTTGTAGGAAGAGCTGCTGCAGATAACTCAAATTTGCAGCAGCAGCTCTTTCCAGTCCTGTCAATAGTGTACCCGAAGTTCATTCACAAACATCATGACGACACGTCTCCTCACACTTTTAAACAGTGTTGGTATTTTGGCAATAGCGAATAAGTCTCAAGGGATCAGATGTTACACATTTAACTATAGAAATTGCATATGCAATTTAACATTATATCCTTCAATATTGCTGCATTTATTTACTTAATACTAATGCTAGTTTATAGGGGTTGTCCACTACTTTGGCAACCCCCATCTCAGTCCCCATGTTCGCCATAAAAATAAAAAAGCCTATACTCAGCTCCCGTGGGAGCGCGGTTCCAGCTATGTTGGAACTCACGTTCCTGGGGCCCACATGACATTGTTATGACATGCCTGCTCCGTGACCAATCAGCACTGGCTTCCTTCTGCCCAGACAATTAATTAACAGTAAGTAAGCGCTGCGGCTTCCACTCACTTCCTTTGCTCATGTGTACGAATATGGAGTGAAGGAAGCTGGAGGAGATTGGTCACGGGGCTCACATGTCATAATGAAGTCATGTGGGTCATGGGAACAAGGGGTTCAAACATCACTGGAACCGTGCCGCCACCAGAGGTGAGTTTAGGTTTTTTATTTTAATGGGGACAAACATGGGGGAATAAGCAGGGGTTGTCCTAGTAGTAGACAACTCCTTTATTGTTAAAGCATGAGCATTTTTTAAACATTGTGCATAAAGCATTGATAGATATTGCTACGTTTGATCTTGTATTTATTTCTTATGTTTTAGGTGTGAATGCACTTTGGCGAAGTCTCTGCCTGTAGACCAGAGGCCTCACTGCTACCCTTATTGGGAACAGGATGATTGTACAATGCCTTTGCCTTTTGATCTCAGCAAAATTTTGACAAAATTGGAAAGTCTAATGGAAGAAGTCTAAAGAAGAGGAAGAGATCTCCTGCATTTGCATCTCAGAGGAAAATACAATGGGCCTATCTACCAATAATGTGTAGTGCATAAAACAATGGTTCGTGCCCATAAATTAGATTTTATTCCGGAAATAGAAGTGACTGTTATTTGTAAGATCTTTGATTATCAGGGGCCCCTCTGACCATTGGAATAAAATATTTCACACATCGGCTCCTCTGTTCAACATTCAGATTAGGTCTTCAATTCTCATTGATAACCTCTCCTACAGATGACCCATAAGTATGTGACGTTGGTAAAATGTTTTATGTCCATTATTGAAGATTTTAATTAAAGGGAAAAAATTAATTGTGTATATTAAATCTGTAAAACAACTCATGCTTCTTAGTATGTTATGCAATATAGTACAGTATATTTTTCTAATGCAGCGGTCCCCAACCTTTCAGACTTTGAGAGCCACATTCATCTCTGAGAGAGGATCGCAAGCCACATTTAGCTCTGAGAGAGGGTCGCAAGCTCCATCCAACTTTGAGAGAGGGTCGTGACCCACATAAAGCTCTGAGAGAGGGTCGCAAGCCACATTCAGCTCTGAGAGAGGGTCGCAAGCTCCATCCAACTTTGAGAGAGGGTCGTGACCCACATAAAGCTCTGAGAGAGGGTCGCAAGCCACATTCAGCTCTGAGAGAGGGTCGCAAGCTCCATCCAACTTTGAGAGAGGGTCGTGACCCACGTAAAGCTCTGAGAGAGGGTTGCGAGCCACATTCAGCTCTGAGAGAGGGTCGCAAGCCACATTCAGCTCTGAGAGAGGGTCACGAGCCACATTCAGCTCTGAGAGAGGATCGCGAGCCACATTCAGCTATGAGGATCGCGAGCCACATTCAGCTCTGAGAGAGGGTCACGAGTCACATTCAGCTCTGAGAGAGAGTCGTGAGCCACATTCAGCTCTGAGAGAGGGTCGCGAGCCACATTCAGCTCTGAGAGAGGGTTGTGATCCACATTCAGCTCTGAGAGAGGGTCGTAATCCACATTCAGCTCTAAGAGAGGGTCGTGATCCACATTCAGCTCTGAGTCTGGGTTTGTGAGCAACATTCTGCTCTGAGAGAGGTCCGGAAGCCACATCCAGGTTTTGCCACCCTCACAGTAGTGACACCCAGAGGCCCAATTACCAGTGTGGCAGTCTACATAAATCACATAGAGGCAGTATACCAAGATCCAGTGTTTCCTACGTTAACCCCATCCACATCTGTTGTTCTACTGTGATTCCCCGAAAATAAGACATCCCCCTGAAAATAAAACCTAGTAGAGAGTTTACTAAAGTGGTAAATATAAAGCCTCTCCTGCAGCTGTGATTATATGTTTAGTCGACCGATATATGGGTGTCAGCTGCTGTAGTACCGGTATTCTAGGCACCTCTCTGAGCTATCTGGCTTGATATAAGCCACCGATCAAGCAAAGGCCAGCAGCCGTTGGCCAATAAGAGGCCAGCAGCTAACGTCGGTGCATGACTGCAAGGAGATGATGGGAATATTGGGTCCTGCAAGGGGATGATGGGAATTGCAAGGGGATGTTGGGGATATTAGGGGCTGCATGGGGATGATGGGGGCTGCAGGGCAATGATGAGGATATTGGGGGCTGCATGGGGATGAAGGGTGCTGCAAGGGGATGATGGGAATATTGGGGACTGCATGGGGATGATGGGGCTGCAAGGGAATGATGGGGATATTGGGGGCTGCAAGAGGATGATATTGGGGGCTGCAAGGGGATGATGGAGGCTGCAAGAGGATGAAGTGGATGATGGGAGCTGCAAGGGTATGATGGGGATATTGGGGGATGCAAGAGGATGATGATATTTGGGGCTGCAAGGGGCTAATGGGGGCTGCAAAGGGATGATGGGGGCTGCAAGAGGATGAAGTGGATGATGGGAGCTGCAAGGGTATGATGGGGATATTGGGGGATGCAAGGGAATGATGGAGATATTGGGGGCTGCAAGGGGATGATGGGTATATTGAGGTGTGTTGCAAGTGGATGATGGGGATATTGAGGGCTGCAATGTGTTATTGGGGGCTTTTTGTTCAACAATAAATGTGAATTTTTCTTCATGGAGAAATAAGACATCAATTGAAAATAAGACCTAGCGCATCTTTGGGAGCAAAAATTAATATAGCACACTGTCATATTTTTGGGGAAACAGGGTATGTGGGGTTACTCACAAAAGTCACCATCTGGAGACCTGCTCTTCATAGCTGTTTGCTAGGCCTGGTGCTAACACGCTAAGCTGGAAGACAGCCGCGAGCCACACATCACAGCCCGCGAACAACATGTGGATCCCGACCTACAGTTTGGGGTCCCCTGTTCTAAGTTGTCGTGTTTGACCTTTTTTATGCTTTTGACTTCAAATAATGGAAGAATTTGCACCATTTTATTTAATGCTGGATTGTGAAGATATTGGTTATAGGAAAACTCATTTTTCTACTGGAGGTCCCTACAGGGCACCATGTATTAGGATGTGAACCTATGGCTCTGTAGTAAGGAACCATATTGACTTATTGACTAAGTGGGACTCCATACAGCTTCAGTGCACATCAATGTTCCTTGAACATGAAGCTTGAGGCTAAAGTCAGATGAAGTAATATAACTGTATGAGCCATATATTTTATATATCTAATCAGGGCAAAGAATAAAAACTTTTCCCAATCTTTCTTTTTTACGGGAAGTCTTATGTCCTTTACCTTTCTTGGAACTAAGTACGAATGATTCACTAAACCATAATTCTGGACAGAAAACTTACTCCGGTATCAAAGTAAACAACTTGTGACATAATTGTTGAACCTAAAATAGATTTTTTAGTGATATGTTTTGCACAGTGCTAAGCCTTAAGGCTCCCTATAGCCCATTCAAATGAACGTGCCTTTAGGCTTAGCAGTGTTCTGACATCTCCTAAAAAAGTGAGGATACAGCAAAGTCATTTGGTATATATGCATGCCTATAGCTTATACTGTGATCCCTGGAGCATGTCTGTCACTGAAGGGTTTAAGGTGATGTGAAATGCCAGGTGGAAGCTCAATAAATCCATCAGAAATATGTTGTATATGGGGGAATAAACTGTATATTGCTAGTGTTGGTGTATAGAAGTATAATGATTCAGAATTTATCTCTGGAGAAGACACAAATAAACACCAGGTCCCCAAAGTGCTGTCATTAAGTGCTACAAAAATACCAAGAAATTCAGAATTGTGTCACTCCGATAATTTAGAATAAAAATATTTGGAATTGTAATTTCTTTAGTGAGAAAAATTCGAATGTCTTCCTTAGGCCAGAGACACGCTATGTGATAGGCATGCGAGATACTTGCATGATACTTACATGACTCACCCTGCACGTTCGCCATCTCTTTGGACAGGAGCGCGTCAGTTGCATAGAAACACAAGCAGCTGACACACTCCCATTAAGAGAGCTGATGGCCATTCCGGGTGAGTCATGCAAGTGTCTCGCATGCCTCTCGCATAGCATGTCTCCGGCCTTATAGTCATAATCACGTACTTCAAAGATATAGGTGTTAGGATTATGTTATTGTTTTTTAGATTGACCACCTGTGGCTGCTATTATTCACTTTGCTAAATTGTGCTGCAGTTCCACTCCTCACCACTGGAGGCTGTTATTGTGACCTTCAATCTCCCTTTACAAATATGGCTGATGCTGAACTTGTGGAAGCCATCTTGTTTCCTGTTTAGGACTGCTGTAGGTCACATGAACCATTCAGTCAGTTCTTGAGTATTGTGTCTAGCCTTCAGTCTAGTTCCAGTCTCCAGCTCCTCAGGACTGTCTTACCTAGACCCTTACTACTGCTGTTTTGACTCATGTGGCTCCGGCCACTGGATTCCAGCCGTGCTCCACCAATATCTTGCCAACAATTGTGATTAGTAATAAAGTTTTAACAAATAAAACATTGACATTTGGGTTCAGTCCCAGGAATTTTGGATGGTATCCACGAAGACTGGAGCTATGTGGCGGTAGGCAATTTGTACAGTAAATGTGGACAGGTATTGTCCGCGTTGCTGAGAATAAAAATGAAGGACGTCCAAGATAAAATAGATAGGTGCCTTTATTCCTAACCCTACGCGTTTTATGGCCGTCCCAGCCTATTCCTCAGGAGAAACACCATCAATAACACTGGTCAACAGCATTTTTGGTGCCAAAGATATTTCATTGAATTTAGGGTAACTTTGGGGTGCTGATTCTGAATATGTCATCAGTTTTGCCAGATTGGCTCAAGTTTTTGAGATTTTTCGTAAAATGTGTAACAAAAAAGACGTTTTTTGCTACTTTTTTAACGAAGTCTGTTATGTTTCTTCTATGTTTTGGCAGTGTATATTCACCACAAATGTAACAGAATGAGTCTGGATCGTTAAGACAACTTCTTCTTGATGAGTTCATGCTTTTCACTGGACAACAGACAACAAACATAAAGTTAGTGCAAAAATCAAGCTATGAACAAACTTTTAGAACACTAATTAACACAAAACTATATTGAGAACTGCTCAGTTCAAGTACTAATCCAAAGAAATTAATGAGATGATGCGTCGCATTTACCAACAAGTGCTATAAATAAGATACCAAAAATCTCAAAAACTTGAGCCAATCTGGCAAAACTGATAGCATATTCAGAATCAGCACCCCAAAAATACCCCAAATTCATTAAAATATTTTGGGCACCAGAAAAAAAATTTTTTTTTGTTGACCTGTGTAATCATTAATTAATAATAATTATTGATGGTGTTTTGTCCTGAGGAAGAGGCTGAGATGGCCTTGAAACGCGTAGGGAAAGGAATAAAGGCACCTATCTATTTTACCTTGGATGTCCTTCATTTTTATTCTCAGCAGCGCGGACCATACCTGTCCACATTTACTGTACTTTCACCGCCTCGAGCGGGGGTCCTGCAGCAGCTGATACCAGGCACTGATATCAGTTGTGGGTCTCACAACTGTATAAGGTGAGCAGTTCAATTATTTGGCTTTCAATTAATTTTGGGAGATTCGACCAAGTGCACCCTTGTCTTCCCCATTTGATTCAAAAATCAGAGTTCAATTTTGTATATATACTGAACAAAAATATAAACGCAACACTTTTATTTTTGTTACCAATTTTTATAAACATAACTCAAAGACTTAAGACTTTTTGTGTGGTCAAAAGACCTTTTTCACTCATATATTGGTCATAAATTTGTGTACATCTGCGCTACTGAGCACTTCTCTTTTACTGAGATAATCATCCACCTCACAGGTGTGACATTTCAAGATGCTCATTACACAACATTACACACATGATTATTGCACAGGTGCGCCTTAGGTTACCACAATAAAAGGCCACTCTAAAATGTGTAGTTTTATCACACAACACAATGCCACAGATGTCACAAGTTTTGAGGAAGCGCCAGATGGCAGCTGACTGCAGGGATGTCCACCAGGGCTGATTCCCATGAATTAAATGTGCCTTTCTCTACCATACGTCATCTCCAAAGACGTTTCAGAGAATTTGGCAGTACAAGCAACTGGCCTCACATCCCAGACCACATGTAACCACAGCAGCCCAGGTCCTCCACATCCAGTATTTTAACCTTCAAGATTATCTGAGACCGGCCATCTGGACAGCTGCTGCAGCAATCAGTTTGTATAACCAAAGAATTCTGCAAAATCTGTCAGAAACCATCTCAAGGAAGCTCATCTGCAGCTCGTCACCCTCATCGGGGTCTCTACCTAATTGCAACTCATCGTCATCCGAGACTCCACCTGTCTGCAGTCAGTCGTCTTCATCGAGGTCTCCACCTGACTCCAGTCAGTCATCTTCATCGAGGTCTCCATCTGACTGCAGTCGTCATCTTCATTGGGGTCTCCACCTGACTGCAGTCAGTCATCTTCATCAAGGTCTCCATCTGACTGAAGCTCATCATCCTCATCGGGGTTTCCATCTGACTGCAGCTGGTCATCTTCACTGGGGTCTCCACCTGACTGTAGTCATTTTTCTTCATCGGGGTCTCCTCCTGACTGCAGTCTGTTGTAACTGACTTGAGTGGGTGATTTCTCACATTCGATGGTGTCTGGCACATTGGAGAGGTGTTCTCTTCACATATGAATCTTGGATACTCTGGATCAGCATATACAACAGCATGTTCCAGTTACTGCCAATATTCTGCAAGTTCATAGAGCCACTGAAGAGGAGTGGACTGACTTTTTCCAGGCAACAATCAACAATCCGATCAACTCTATGCAGAACAGACGTTTTGCACTGTGTGAGGCAAATGGTAGTCACACCCGATGCTGACTGGTTTTCTGTTCCTCTGGATCCCTTAAATGCTGTACAATTGCACATTTTAGTGTGGCCTTTTATTGTGTCTAGCCTAAGGCACACCTGTGCAATAATCATGTGTGTAATCAGCATCTTGATATGTCACCCCTGTGAGGTGGACGATTATCTCGGACAGGATAAGTGCTCTGTAAAGGCCGCTTCACACGCTAGGATATCACTAACGATATCGTTGAAACTTCACGGATTTGTGATCGTTCAAACGATATCGATAGTGCGTCGCTGCAAACGAAAGATGTAGGAAGGAAAAATTGTTGGAACGTTCATCCAAAATTTGAGATCCGGAACTCAAATCTATTGTTCGTCGTCCAATTAACGTCCTGTGAAGCAGCAACATCATTCAGTGTGACACCGTTTTGAACGATGTTGTTCATATTTCTCCTATTCTTGCCGCTGTTTCACATCGTTCAAACGTTCTTCTCCAAATAGCTGGAACGTTGCCAAATTTAAGATCGTTAACGATATCCTTGCGTGTGACAACGCACTAACGATGTCAAAAGGATCGCGGTCACGTGACATACAGTTGTGGCCAAAAGTATTGACACCCCTGCAATTCTGTCAGATAATACTCAGTTTCTTCTTGAAAATGATTGCAATCACAAATTCTTTTGTATTATCTTCATTTAAAGCGAACCTGTCACCCCCCCCGGGCATCAAAAGCTCTAATAGCCACCTTCTGCAGCACTAAGGCTGCATTCAGGGAAGGTGACTATAGCCTTTTGATGCCCTTTGTAGTCTGAAATATGAAGTTAGGTAAATGCTTACTCTTAGAAAGACCAGAGACCGGGAGGCGGGGTTTCACGCTGCTCCGGCCCGCCCCCTCTTGTCAGTCATGGTGCTCGGCTGCTGCTGCCTCCCATGACTGTGTAAAATGAACGCGCGTCTCCGTTCTCATGCACGGAGCCGCGCATGCGCTGTGCACCCGGTGTCCAGGAAGTCATCGACACCGGGCACACAGCGCATGGGGGGGGTGACAGGTTCGCTTTAATTTACCTTCAATGAAAAAACACAAAAGAGAATGAAGCAAAAAGCAAAACATTGATCATTTCACACAAAACTCCAAAAATGGGCCGGACAAAAGTATTGGCACCCTCAGCCTAATACTTGGTTGCACAACCTTTAGCCAAAATAACTGCGATCAACCGCTTCCGGTGACCATCAATGAGTTTCTTACAATGCTCTGCTGGAATTCTTCTTTGGCAAACTGCTCCAGGTCCCTGATATTTGAAGGGTGCCTTCTCCAAACTGCCATTTTTAGATCTCTCCACAGGTGTTCTATGGGATTCAGGTCTGGACTCATTGCTGGCCACCTTAGAAGTCTCCAGTGCTTTCTCTCAAACAATTTTCTAGTGCTTTTTGAAGTGTGTTTTGGATCATTGTCCTGCTGGAAGACCCATGACCTCTGAGGGAGACCCAGCTTTCTCACACTGGGCCCTACATTATGCTGCAAAATTTGTTGGTAGTCTTCAGACTTCGTAATGGTCAAGCAGTCCAGTGCCAGAGGCAGCAAAGCAACCCCAAAACATCAGGGAACCTCCGCCATGTTTGACTGTAGGGACCGTGTTCTTTTCTTTGAATGCCTCTTTTTTTCTCCTGTAAACTCTATGTTGATGCCTTTGCCCAAAAAGCTCTACTTTTGTCTCATCTGACCAGAGAACATTCTTCAAAAACATTTTAGGCTTTCTCAGGTAAGTTTTGGCAAACTCCAGCCTGGCTTTTTTATGTCTCGGGGTAAGAAGTGGGGTCTTCCTGGGTATCCTACCATACAGTCCCCTTTCATTCAGACGCCGACGGATAGTACGGGTTGACACTGCTGTACCCTCGGACTGCAGGGCAGCTTGAACTTGTTTGGATGTTAGTTGAGGTTCTTTATCCACCATCCGCACAATCTTGCAGTTGAAATCTCTCGTCAATTTTTCTTTTCCGTCCACATTTAGGGAGGTTAGCCACAGTGCCATGGGCTTTAAACTTCTTGATGACACTGCGCACAGTATCACAGGAACATTCAGGTCTTTGGAGATGGACTTGTAGCCTTGAGATTGCTCATGCTTCCTCACAATTTGGTTTCTTAAGTCCTCAGACAGTTCTTTGGTCTTCTTTCTTTCCTCCATGCTCAATGTGGTACACACAAGGACACAGGACAGAGGTTGAGTCAACTTTAATCCATGTCAACTGGCTGCAAGTGTGATTTAGTTATTGCCAATATCTGTTAGGTGCCACAGGCAAGTTACAGGTGCTGTTAATTACACAAATTAGAGAAGCATCACATGATTTTTCTAACAGTGCCAATACTTTTGTCCACCCCCTTTTTAATGTTTGGTGTGGAATTATATCCATTTGGCTTTAGGACAATTCTTTTTGTGTTTTTTCATTGAAGACAAATTAAATGAAGATAATAATACCAAAGAATTTGTGATTGCAATCATTTTCAGGAAGAAACTGAGTATTATCTGACAGAATGTCAGAGGTGTCAATACTTTTGGCCACAACTGTAGCTAACAATATCGTTCACCTATATCCTAGCGTGTGAAGTGGCCTTAACACAGATTTACCCAAATTGATGAACAATATTTGAGAGAAAAAGACCTATTGTACATAGAAAAAGTCTTAGATCTTTGAGCTCAAGAAAAATTAGAGCAAAACAAAAGTGTTATGTTTATATTTTTGGTCAGTGCAGTTTTGTTTATGCACAATTTTTTTCTCTTAGTTCTTTTTTATTTTGTGGTTCGGAGACAAATCCACTGCGACCTGGCCTTCTGCCCATTGCAGCTCTTACAACTTTTATCTCCCAACAACTGGAGTTTGGTGACATAGCATAAAATGGGACCCCTATGTGCACATGGTGTGTTTTTTGGTGCAGATTTCTGAGACATCTGCATGCTTATCCTGAAGCCAGCAAAATCCTATTGGACATAAGAAGCATAGGGAAATTTGCAGAACTTTTTCTTATGATATGCCTTAATGACCATGTAGATCATATAGTAAATATTGATTAGGTCACCAACAAACTTTAAAGGGAGCTTAGCAAAAACAAAATGCCCCTCCCCCAAATTCATACCCTTACTTATATGAAGATTTGTTTTTTGAGCTTTGGTATGTTTGACACACTGCAATAATTAGCAGAAAGCTGTAACAAGAAACCATAGGTCACAAAGGGAACAAGGCAACATGTCCCAGATCCAAGGAGCAATCGGCAGGTGGACGTCATTACGAACCGAAGATGATGTAGCATTTCTGCTAATGGACACGGATTGCAATGTAGTAATGAATCAAACCTATTTTATACATGGCTGGATCTCAATGGCCGACCATTTATCCTCATATTCAAGTGAGCAATTTCTACAAGAGACATGCCACTCCAATTAGGAGACAGCCACTCACATTCTCTCTCTTTTATGAATATTGTTTTCTAGATTTCCTTTAAGAGAGATAATTTGCACTTTATCTGTTCGCATCCTCCACCACTGTAATTAACAAGTGCCAACTCTCATCTTTGTTACTTGGAAGAGTACAATGCTTCTAGTATTGTACCAAGGTCTAACTGTGCTGACACCATGAGTTGTCCTAGTTTTCTGTTTGGCGCTATTTGTCGTACCAAGACCTCAAATAGTATGAGACAAATACAAATGGACAGATCTGAGATTCTCACACAAAAGAATTGTAATTTACATCAGTGCCAATTATGGTCTGTCAGCCCATATTTTAGGGTGCTCCTAAATAAAGCTCAAACTTACACTCCTCAAGACATAAGTATGAATCCCTGAAGTTTGGGATTTCATACAGAGAGTTCATTGATGTCTACATATCCCCATCATAATGCTAAATTTTCACCTCTGCAAAATCAAAACTTGATGAAGTTTTCCCATCTCACATTCCAATGCTTTTTGCTAGGAGACTCACCTGTTCAAGCCTACAACCTGCAGTGATCCTCAGTCCATTAGACCGCTACACAACCAGGTCTACTCTCTCCTACGGTATCCACTCAACCACCCCTTGTAAACTGAGCACTCGAGGGCAGGGTCGTCTCTCTCACCTACTATATCCTCATCCATCCCTTGTAGACTGAGCCCCTGAGAGCAGGGTCCTCTCTCCTCACCTACTATATCCTCACCCATCCCTTGTAGACTGTGAGCCCTCATGGACAGAGTCCTCTCTCCTCACCTACTGTATCTTCACCCATCCCCTTGTAGACATTGAGCCCTCACGGCCAGGGTCCTTTTTCCTCACTACTGTATCTTCACCCATCCCCCTGTAGACTTTGAGCCCCTGCGGACAGGGTCCTTTTTCCTCACCTACTGTATCTTCACCCATCCCTTGTAGACTGTAAGCCCTTGTAGGCAGGATCCTCTCCTCACCTACTGTTTCCTCACCCATCCTTTGTCAACTGAGCCCTCGTGGGCAGGGTCCTTTTTCCTCACCTACTGTATCCTCACCCATCCCTTGTTGACTGTGAGCCCTCATTAGTAGGGTCCTCTCTCCTCACAAACTGTATCCTCACCAAATCCCTTGTGAACCCTCGTGGTCAGGGTCCTCTCCTCTCCTGTATCCTCACCCATCCTTTGTAGGCTGTGACACCTCGTGGGCAGGGTCCTGTCTCCACATCTACTACTATATCCTTCCCATATCCCTTGTAGACTGTGAGCCCTTGCGGGCAGGGTCCTCTCTCTTCCTATATCTGTCTGTGCCTTGTACTGTTCATTATTATTATACTTGTCTATGTATGCCCCTCACTTGCAAAGAGCCATGGAATAAATGGTGCTATAATAATAAATAATAATAGCATATAGGATGTGATGATGACTTTTTGCTTGACGACAGGACCCTTGTGTTTGGTTGCATCATCCAGGTGACTGGAACAGTATGTTTCCAATTCATATCTGATGAAGTCCCATTCCTGACTACTGCAGCCAATCACAGGCCTGATTGATCGAGTGACTAAAGAATTACATGTCATTACTTCCTGTCACACTTAGAAAACCCAAGCAGTCATGGAGGGACGGGGCTAAGACTTGATGAAAATACCTAATTACATTTTTATTCAATCATTAAGGTATTTGAAAAAAATCAAATCTATAATAAGAGATCAACATGCGGTAAATGATGTCTACATATAGTGCACACAGTGATGTATTAAACCTGACCAACACTAGTCACATCATGTCTGTGGTGTATGTCAGGAAATCTCTCGTGTCCATATGGACACATGGACACAAGAGGTGCAGGGGTAGAGACCTCCAGGCCTCAAGAGCCGCACACAGTGCAGGTTTTCAGGATTTCCTTTGGACAGGTTATAACTGAATCACCTGCACTAGTGATGATTCCAACCACTGTGCAATGCTAGGGAAATCCTGTAAACCTGCACTGTGTGCAGCTCTTGAGGCCTGGAGATCCCCACCCCTGGTGTAATGGATATCTGGCACTTAGGTGAGGAGGGGATGCTCAAGAAGGATTTCACTTCTGACACAAATATAAACATATGTGGGTCTCCAATGAGACAAAGATCATTCACATTTTATTTTGAGGCAATCCAAAGAATATATGATGTTTTGTTTCTGCCCCAATTCCTGGACCTTCATCAAAGACTGATTGCTATGGGGTATGGAGAGACAATGCTGAGATGAAGCATTAATAGGCCGTAGTCCGTATGTATGGAGCGCTAATATGTCTCTCAAAACCCACAACAACCCGTGTCTGATGACGGTCCAGTGATTGGGACCAAAGCACGTTACGCTATGATATTCTTCGAATCGCCTTCAACTAAAATCTGAATTATTTTTTACATTGGAGAGTACCAATGACCTCTATATTTCTTTGTATGGTTACAAAAATTGTATCCTTTGTGTCTGTGTATATATAATATATACACACACACACCAAAAAAGGAGTATGAAATAGTGTGATTGACAGTATCAATCTATAAAATTATACATTAGAAATATTAAGATAAGATACTTTTATGGTATTGTACCTAATTTGCTTTCACTTAATATTTGTCCCCTAAACCATAAAGAGCCTTACAATGAAAACATCCTGCACCACCACTTTGAAAAGAGAAACCCTGATGAAGGCCGGATGAGCTTTTCTTTATAGACCCTCCGTTACATCTTTTGTGTACTGGCTGAGGTTCACCATTGTAGAAAACCATTTTTTCCTGTTTCACTGCGATTATAGGTGGTCAGCTCAAAGAGGTGTCACTGTAGGATAGTTTAATTTGTGGGTTTAGTCTTTACAGATTTAGTTCTAGGAAATAGAACCATGTCCATGGTAACGAGGCATTTGCCCAGGTGATCTGCTTTTTAAGTCTGGATCACTACATAGAGAATACCTAAAATTCTTAACTCTTTGTATAAGACACTGACAATCAAAAGGGTAACAATGGTTTTAACTTTTGACTTTCAGGCTGTATATCTCACATCCACTACCTTCATTTTACATAACATAATCTTACTTATCTCATACATAAATTTGACTTGCAACTATATAGCATACGATTAGTTTTTCAGATTCTTGTCAGGTCACTGCATTGTTACTGTTTTACTCCAGCTGTTTGAAAAATCTTTTTCCTCCTGTATATTACAAATTACAACCTGTTCTCTCATTCCCTTATAGCTCAGGATGTTATTAGGTTGATTCCTAATGTTTCAGTGTTAAAAGAAGAAAGAGGAAGGCGCTCCTAGGGTGATATCCGATGATCCAGTTAGCGGGTGCTTTCAGTGGGAGATATTGCACTAACCTGAAATGGTTATGCAGCCTGCATAACCAGGAAGATCAGGAAGAATCGCTGATCTTGAAAGAGAGGTTTAGGGAAAAAGGGTACCCTAAGCCGATTTTGGTAGATGCATTTAATAAAATTAAAAACGAAACCCAGGAATCATGTCTGATAAAAATAGATAACAAAAATAGTAAAAACAGTGAGAGTACTAAAAAAGGGGAATTTAGTTTAATACCTACTTACAACAGATCAACAAAAGTACTCAACAATTTGTTGAAAAAGTACTGGTTCATCTTAAGAAATGATCCTGTGTTGTCAAAACATCTGCCCGATAAACCCAATATCATCTATCAACGCAATCGATCCTTAAAAAATCTGGTTGCTCCAAGTTCAACGACTAGAGATGTTGTGCATAATGTTTCTAATACAATTCAGACTAATGGATGTTTTAGATGTGGCATTCAAAAGTGACTCTGTTGTGCATCACTAACTCATGGGGCCACCACCTTCACGTCCAAAACAACAGGGGAGTCTTTTACCATTCAATTCAACCTAACATGTCACTCATCATATGTGGCCTATGTCATGGAGTGTACATGTGGCCTGCAATATGTAGGCCGCACTATCCAGGCCATGCACTAACGCCTCAATAAACATAGACAAAACATCAAAAACAGATTCCTTCAACATAGTGTGTCTAAGCATTTTCTGCTGGAACATCAGGGGGACTGTAGGCAGTTTAAATTGAATAATATTGACCACATCATTGAATCAAATAAGGATAGATATAGGAGTCTCATAAAAAGAGAAAATTATTGGATTTTTAAGATGGGTTGTTTGTATCCGGAAGGCCTCAATTTCACAGCTTGAAAATGTGTCCACCTAAATTGGATGTATTTTTGGTCTTAGATCCTCTAAATTGGATCCTCCTATTGAAACTTTACATTTATATGTTTTTACTATGTGCTATGTGTTAACCTGTGAAAGGAATGGGAGAACACTCCATTTGGAATATTGGTTGTACCACCAATTTTAGGGGTATTAAAATACCGATGAGATGCAACAAATAAACATATAAAGTTTTGAATCTATTTTTTAATGTGGTTATTAATAAGAATTTTTATGAAATAAAGATGTTTGATGTAATCATTGTTTTAAATTAAATACACATTTACATATAATCATACTTGTAACATCACCCTTACATGGATCTGAAATGGACTGCTCTCTATTCCTAATGGATTTAATCTGTAAGTATGTTAGGACATTAAGGGGTTAATAGTAATGTGTGATGTCATGAGCTGCCCTTATAAATACCCACAATGCTAGGGATATGTCAGCACCTGATGAAAGCGGAGGATTCCGCTGAAACGTGTTGTGATTGGCTACAATAAAACAAGTAAGATCCTTGATAACTAATTTGGCTCCCTTTATCCTAGCTGAAGCGCCTTCTGTAACCGCTATACTGTCCTTTTCTGGCTAATATTTAAGTGTGTCATTATTATGTTGATTCCCAAGTGAAACGTCACTGGTTCAAATTGAGGAGCAGCCAAAAAGATGATTTCCCAAGAAAAGAGAAACAACATCATCCAGCCCATTATCAGTGGTCTTTTGACAAGGAAAATTGCCAAACTGCATCATGTGAGGCCGTGGCAGCTGGAAGAATATGAGATTAAGTCTGTTCATCCATTCAAAAGCCAAGAGATGGAAGTCCTGGCAAAATATTGGTATCAACAAGTCGGCTCGTCACAAGTTGTATCAGTTTTGGCATGACACACCCGGCAGTGGAGGCAGCTCATATGGTTCATAATAGTAAAATCACAGATGTCCATGCAAGCCAAGTCCACTGCACATTACACAAGTCTGGAAAGGTGGCCCGAAAAAAAGTGAAGAAGCCTCGATTTCAATATCCTTCATAAGACGTTTTGGCTTGAGTTTGTAGAAGGGTGGACAGTAGAAGACTGGAAACAGGTGACTTGGAGTGATGAGATAATAGACTAGAAGATGATGAATGCAAATGGATCTGGAGGAAATAAGGGAAAAGGGGTTAAAGGATCAAGAAATTGAATAAACTGTCAAGCTGATCATAAGATGTGGTGGCTCAAGATTGCAAAAAGTATGAAAAGTGGAGAGTAGACAAGATGATTGTCTATAAAATGAAGGTCATCTCACACTCAAAGCTGTAGTGAATGGTGAGATATGAAGCCAGAAAGTCAAAAGTTAAGTTTTGCCCCCTTTTGCTCGTCAGTGTACTTCTATAAACTCCATGTGTAAATCCCCAAGAAACCTTTGTCAGTTTTACTTTTAATGAAACCAATCAGAACATCATTGAAGTTTGGTCCTTTGTCTGAGGCTTTTTATTACAAGACTGAGATGAGAGAGCTTAGACTTCTGTTTCCGATCACACTCAGAGACCGTCACAAATAATTATCAGAGCAGAGGGAAAACCGGACTGCAACCCAATCCAGGCAATTAATGCAATCCCGTTAGTTGTCCCACATAACTCATTAGGTGATCATTGACAATAAGTGTGTGTGACTCTGGCTCCATGTTGTGTCCTCAGTGTAGACCATTAGGAAGGGTTCATGCATCTCTCATAGTATTAGATTACCCTATATTTGCTGATCTTACAGAAGCTCTCCCAAAAAAAAGTTTGATTGCTTAAACCTGTCAAAATTCTATTCCCAGTTGCGGAATCACTCTATGCTCTGTGTGAGCCAGAAGTCGCTCTTATAATGTAAACCTATGGGGGCGTCAGAACAAAAACCCCAGTTATCCAGCAAGTCGGAGTAGAAGTCATGTGACCCAGAAGAAGACCATGTCCTTCATAATAGGTTATCAATACTACCTCCCTAAAGGTGGCATACACAACTGATAGCTGTTGGCTTAAAGTGACCCTGTCAGCTGCCTTAGACCCCCTAAACGCTCTACTCAATGCCATTTATGCATTCTAGCAATTCCCTACTTGTGTATTTGCAATATTTGCATACTTTTACAATCAAATTTTATTCTACACTTTGAGTTATGTCTCAAGACTAGGTTGGCATGGCGTTAATTATACCAGAATGTGCCTGCCTCCATCTTGCAATGTCATATCTCTGTGTGATTGACAACATTTGTAAGAATGAAGTCACAGTTGACGCCTTAAGCCCCCGTCACACTAAGCGAGATCGCTAGTGAGATTGCTGCTGACTCACAAGTGTTGTGACGCAACAACGACCTCAGCAGCGATCTCGCTACTTTTGACACATAGCAGCAATCAGGCCCCTGATGTGAGATAGCTGATCGTGACAAACCATTCTGGACCATTTATTGGTCGTCACGCTCCCGCTGGGCAGCATGCCGCTGTGTTTGACGGGACAAGGACCAACGATCTCAACACTGCGCCCGAGAGCGACAGGTTTCCAATGACCTCCGTATCATTGCTGCATCGCTGGTGAGATCTGACTGTTTGACATCTCACCAGCGACCACATAGCGATGCACCAATGATCCCTACCAGGTCGTATCGTTGTCGGGATCGCTGGCGTGTCGCCAAGTGTGATGGTACCCTTAGAAATCATGCACATGTACGCAACATTGTGCTCCCTTGGTCTTGTGCAGTGTGCTAACCCTTGAGAAGGTACACACACCTGGCTTTATTGTGCATTACAAGGAAGGAAGAACACTGCGCATGCGTGCGATTTACAAGGAGCTGTCGGGGATATCACTCATGCAATTATGATCGGTGGACAGAGGGGTGTGCTTACAAGATGGGAAGCATGAATTGTCTGGGGTAATCAATGCCCAGTCAGAGTGGTCTGAAGTGATTTGCATAATGCATCTGCAGATTAAAACTTGATTTTCAAGTTATACACAAATTGCAAGGTAGAGTGGAGACATGGTGCTGGTTTAAGGGAGCGAGTACAGCTGACAGGTAACTTTAAATGCTTGTTTGGCTTACAGCTATCATTCACAATTCTTCACATACACATTTAAATGTACCATGTGTTCTGTATGAGAGAGGAACTTCCGGTAGTGGCATCTTTAGGAAGGAAGAACAAAACAATTAGGAGTCATTTAAATTCAAGATGGCTCATCCTTTTTGGAGTTAGGAGGTCTTCATGGTAGATGTTGACTGGTCTTACCAAATGTTATGAACTGTGTATGTTGAAATACATTTGAACACACACCATTAAACACATGAATCATATAAAAGTAGAGTTACAGGGGACCTCCTGGGTCATGGTGTGAAGAGATCTCCTGGGTTATCTGGTCTAACCCTCTGCTCAAAGCTGGATTCACTACATCATCCCATGAATATGCTTTGATCTAAACCAGAGGTAGACAAAGTATGGCTCGCAGGCCACATCCAACCATCTGACTGCTCCAGTCTGGCCGCGGACCAAGATATCCAATGGGCTAAAACAAATGATGTGCGGGTTGCACCTTGCCCTCTGCCACCTGTGTCCCGATATTGCTAATATCTGCATCCTTAGAATACATTTATGAAATCCGGAAACAACATCTCCATCTTCCACCCATCACCGTGTGCGACTGATACAGAAGGCGGAAGAATAATAATAAGAATAATACATTTTTATTCCAGTAAATCCTGTGTATGTTGTATGTGTTAATATTCTTACCTTCCACCACCTTTACTGTCCAGTACCGTTCCACTCCATCCTCTTCTCGTCACTGCTCATCAGACTAGCGGGATTTAGAGATCTGGAGCTCAAACCCATATAAAAACCTAAAAGATCTAAACATTTTTTTTTAAGGTTCAGATAAACCTAAAGTTTTTGCAACTCTTGGTTCTTGCTCCTGACATTGACGTGATGTTTTGTTTCTTTTATTCCGTTTGTGCGCTGTTTGGTTCCCTATTTTGCTAATCCTAAATATGCTTCTGTTTGTTTCTTGCCTCTTTTGTGGCTTTCTTTTATTGCAATCCTGAAGAGATCTCTATGACCCCCACCCTCATCATTGTCATCCTGTCTTTTCTAATAGCCCTGACAATGGCACAGGTTGCACTGCTAGCTCTGTTATACTTAGGATATAGGTGGCAGACTGGGTGTCCTAAATAGTCTAGTAATATATTGTATAAATCTAGAAACACGTTCCATATCCTGGTTATAGAACAATGAGTTTGGTGTTGGGGTCTACTATGCAGCTTTATGAGAAGTAAAGGGGACTGGAATACGTGATTCTTTATTAATTAGTGGAATAGAGCTACAAATAAAGTCCTAACAGATTGTGTTTGTTTACACTGGAAAGAAAAGGTCCCTTAGAGGGGACTTAATTAACAAGTACAAATATATTCAAGGTCAATACAAAGATTTGTCTAATGAATTTTTCATATCCTTGTATGTACAATTGACAGAGTCATCCTTTAGGGATACGAGGAACAGGGTTCTAAGAGAGGACCTGCAGCAATTTCCTTCTTGTTTAACCTCTTTAGAGGTTTCTCCATGCAAAAGTTAAACATTTGTCTGCTCTTTTTTTTTCCTTCTTTTATTTCTTGCTCTACTATTGTTGTTATCTCAACTCCTTTGTAGCATTTACTATTTTTTACTGGTAAAATGCACCAAATTTTGCCTTAAAACTGAATCTGATGGTTTGTGACTTCAAAAATAAGAGCAATAACTGTCCACTATTGACTCGGTGACAGATCCGTGTACTATGTGCCCTAAGTAGCAGAAGCTGTTTAGTAGCGGACAGTTGCAACTAATAGACCTTCAGACCATTCTTTGTCTTTTCCTGATTGTGTTCCTGGATATATATATATATATATATATATATATATACTTTTTAGGGCTCATTTACTAAAGGAGTATTTTTGCTTTGTGACCCCTTTTTTATATTTTTCTGTACGAACTTAAAATCTGATTCATTAAAGTTTGCTCTTTTTTGTTACTTTGGAATTTGTCTTTATTCTCTACTAGATGGAGCCCCGATGCTATCGCATTGGGAGGGCAGTGACATCACGATAGGGGCAGGACTCTGGTGCTGGGGGCATGGCCATCTCTCTCCCACTCTGTGCTCCCCCCCCCTGTCCGCGCTCCCTCCCCTGTGTGCTGTCTCTCTCCCCCCTGTGTGCTATGATGTCATAACAACCCACTATGTTGTCATACTTCCCCACTATAATGTCATAATATCCACTATGATGTCATAATTCCTCAGTGTGATGTAATGATACCCCATTGTGATGTCATAATACTCCATAGTGATGTCATTATTCCCCATTGTGATGTCATAAGTCCTCACCGTGATGCAATGATACCCCATTGTGATGTCATAATACATACTGTGATGTCATAATTTCCCACTGTGATGTCATAATACCTCATTGTGATATGTGGTCAACCGGACACAGGAGGCGATGACCGGCTGCACCACAAGGCATTTATATTATAGATACAAATTGCACCATTCTTTATTAATATTTAAAGTTTTTATTCTTCACCTGTTTTAAACAGATTCATGAAATGAGAGTATTTAAAGTGTCTCGTTTTCTTTTTTGGAGCATCTTACTCCAATTCCTGGCTGAGATAAATTTATAGCAGATTTTTATTTTGGTGCCGTTAAAAATGAATGTGCGACGTTTTAAAAGACATTTTAGTTTTTCTTAATGGTAAAAGACAGTAAAAAAAAACACTTTTTGAATTTGTGTGCTAAATGTCTCATACCTTGTTCACTGTAAAAAATTGTTGCCAAAACACTGCGACAAATACCACAGGACAAAAAAGAAAAGTGTCTTAAGATGGATATTAGACAGTCTTAAATTAACATTGCCAAGATTTCATTGTCACATATCACAATTATTTGTCCGGATGAGGTGTAATGGACAGATCTCAACAAAGTGAACTAAAGTTGTTGGAAAGCTGGTTGTTTTATTTTTTGTTTTTTTTTCTTTATTATCTATCCTTATATTTTTTATGTTACAGTGGGATTCCACACTTATAAACTAGAGGATTTTTCCATTAAAATATCCCATTTTTGTGTTCAGACCTTCCAGAGCTCGCTCATCGGGGACCTTGGTACTTGACATCTCCACTGATATGTTTATTACTTTTTGTAGCCAACGATAAGAGCGCGACTGCTCAATAAGTAAAGTAACAGGTGCACAACCAAGCGAAGATATAATTGGCGTACGCAAAGAAAATTGGGTGGGTGATCATAAAGCGGCATTTTGTCTAGCAGGGCAGTGCTTGCGGCACTTGTAATGATTGTGTTGTGTGTTCCCTGTCTAAAAGCAATTTAACTCTGAGTTATTGAAAGCTGAACAGGAAAAGTCTAAATTGGACGGCTCGACGAGGAATATTGCAGTTGTGCTGTGGAGAGTTCAGATGGCAAAGCTCAGACTGTTATCATATATATGCAGAGCGTCTAAGAATTTCAGAGCTTTTATTAATGCTCCATAATTACAATGGGGTGGTAGATCTAAGCTGCTTCATATACTCTGCTATAATGAAGGACTTTAAGGTCAACTTCAAAGGAGTTTTCCTGCAACACATTTTTATTTTGTTAGATTAAGATTAGTGTAGGATCCACACCCAATCTTGATGAGAACTAGTGACCTCAAGTGGAGATGTGCGAACTGAACTTTAAAGTTCGGAGTTCTTACTGAACACAGACTTTTTAAAAACTTTCATGTATTCGGGTTCGAAGTATGGGTGCTTTACGTATGCAAACCATTGAAGCAAGCATTGCTGTGCTCAGGTACACTCGGTGCTCAATGTGCTCGGGTACACTCGCTGTTGGCTCAGTGGGAGCTGTGTTTGAAGGGCTCTCAGTGGGAGTAAAATCAGCTTTTTCACATGTAGTTTATACAAAAAAAATTACAAAACCCGCTCGCCCTTCCCCGGAAGTGCTTTGTTTATGGCTGGCTGTGTGTAGGTGGAGAGCCGAACTGACCAATTAGCAGCTTCCAATGAGGATCGAGTCAAGGTTTGTGTCCAGAACTTTATATAAGTCCAGCTGAACCACCTGTACCCCTACTTTCACAGGACCGCTTATCTCTAACTTCGAGTTCAAGTTTTCAGCCAAAAACAGGATGTGCATAGGATGTGTATACATCATCTAAATCCATGGAGCTGGACAGCAAAGTTTGAAGGAGGCTAGGGCTACATGACAATTTTAAACGCAACACAAAGGTTGTGTCATTACAAAATTGGAGAGACTACATGGGTCTATAATAAATCAAAGCCACAATCCCATATAAATACACTAAAACCTAAAAAAAAACAAAAATGGGTTTAACAGTGGTTATCAAAAAGTGTGTCTAAACCTTCAGGGTACAGTGTCACACAGAAAAACTCAGTGCCACTTTCTGCAAAAATATGAAATTTTATTTGAGTCTAAATGTGGACAGGAGCATAGATAAGACAAACACTATATATAAGCCGAGTTTTTCAGCCCAAAAATTGGGCTGAAAAGTCCCCCCCTCGGCTTATACATGGGTAAATATGGTAATCCTATGGTGGGGGCTGTGTCCGGGTGCTGGGGAGGGTGGAGTAGGCGGGGGGAGGCTGCTGACTGAGCGGCCCGTCACGTGGTGCCACTCATTAGATATGCACGGCTCCCTCCGCCCATCACAGCGGCAGGGGGAGCCGTGCATACAGCCCCCCAGTGTATACAGCAGGCCCCGGTGGCACTCGCCCCCCATACTGTGCAGAGCCCCCCACACTGTGCAGAGCCCCCCCGCTGCATTATCTTACCATTTAGCGTTTTCATCACCGCGGGTCCTCCAGTCATCCTCGCGCGCTGTGTTTCTGGTCTCACGTGACCCGGCGCGAATGACGTCATCCCACTGCAACCGCCGAGTCTCATGAGACCGGGAACACAGCGCGCGAGGATGGACTGGAGGACCCGCGGTGATGAAGACGCTGGATGGTAAGTTAATGCAGCGGGGGGGCTCTGCACAGTGTGGGGGGCTCTGCACAGTATGGGGGGCGAGTGCCACTGGGGGCCTGCTGTATACCACTGGGGGCCTGCTGTATACCACTGGGGGCCTGCTATATACCATACTGCTGGGGCCTGTATACCTCACTGCTGGGGGCTGTATACCACTGGGGGGACCTGTATACCTTACTGCTGGGGGCTGTATCCACTGGGGGACCTGTATACCTTACTGCTGGGGGCTGTATACCTGTCCTGGTGGCTGTATACCATACTACTGGGGCCTGTATACCACTGGGAGGGCCTGTATACCACACTGCTGGGTGCTGTGTACTTCACTGCTGGGGGTTGTATACCTGTGCTGGGGTCCACCCTCGGCTTATACGCGAGTCAATAAGTTTTCCCAGTTTTTGGGGGCAAAAGTAGGGGGTCGGCTTATACACTGGTCGGCTTATACACGAAGTATATACGGTAAATTATTATTATTTATTTATATAGCACCATTAATTCAATGGTGCTGTACATGAGAAAGGGTTACATACAAAATTATAGATATGGTTTCATGTAAACAAATTAGCAATGACAGACTGGTACAGAGCGGAGAGGACCCTGCCCTTGCGCGCTTACATTCTACAGGGCAATGGGGAGGAAACATTAGGTCTGGGGTGCAGCAGATCTGGTGGTGGAGAGGCGGCAGATCCGGTGGCGGTGGGGCAGCAGCTTCGGAGGTGGTGGGGCGGCGACTCGTCATTGCAGGCTGGAGCTTTCCTGAAGAGAGAGGTTTTCAAGTTCTTTCTGAAGAATCCGAGCGTAGTGGATAATCTGATGTGTTGGGGCGCAGAATTCCAGAGGATGGGGGATATTCGGGAGAATATGTAAATAACACTGAAGGGAACAGGTGAATGGTTACTGAGGAAGATAGGAAGAAAAACCCCAGGAGAGAAAGAGGGCAAAAGAGTCAAATAGATAGGGGAGGCTCAAAATCACAATTAATCTAGGCTTTGGGACTACTGAATGTACTACCTATCAAGGGTTAGGGCAGGCTGCAGGATGTGCATAACCATATCCCATAGGATCAACCAAGTAATGGTCATAACCTGCAATACTTCCACATTAGCCAATAATCCAAAAGCCAAGGTAAAGTAAAAACAAGAGTACTCACCCACAATCCACAATAAGACTCTGGTGGTCACCCCTACATGTTTCGTGCCAACAGGCATTTCATAAGTGGGTGTGGGTTTGTGTCAAGAGAATCAGTACTGTATACACTTCACTAATAAGGGATAAATGGACTGCACATGTGTTTGAGAGCATAAAGCTGGAAGCCATGGGGTGGCGCGTAGTATTACGGCGGAGCCCTGAGGGAGGAAATACCTCCATAGACGTCACTTACTCGGGGAACCTTATTTCATTCTATGTATAAGCACATACCGACACAGCAAGCATCCGACGACGGGCATATATTCCCAACAACAGTGGCACGGACACTCGATACATAGGTAATCATTTACTTGTGACGGATTATATTTGTTGATATATTATCTATATATATAATTCAGCTGTTTTTGATTTTCATTTTATAATGTTGTTTCATCTATGATCACTAGACCTCATCTGAAATCTTTTATTTCAATCTATGTTGTTTTTTTCCTTTGTATCACTTTCTAATGTTGATAATATTGGTACATTGGCACTGACTCTGTTTATTGTAAACCTTGAAAAAGATGTTTTGTAAGGCTGAAATGTTGAAAAAAAGCCACATTGTAAGGCTGAAACGTTGGTTTATGTATTGATTCCTGTGCCAGAGTTGCCAATAAATGAACTTTTTTTCAACATATACAGAGTAAGGAGAGATAGGGAAACCAAAGATAAAATATGGACAACAGCAAAAATAGTATAGATTTTTTCAATAATAATAGTAATAGTAGGATGATCTGTGCTGGCTATTTTTATCTTGGGTTTTGAATCTGTTCTGGTTGCAGGGAAATGTTCCTTGTCGTTTTTGGAGAGGACAGTGAGCTTCTGACAATTATGTTTTTTGAATTCAGGGGCTGGCTAAAACATAGAAGGTCGGGCTCTTCCCCTGCCCAATAAATAATAATAATAATATTTATTCATTTATATAGCGCTATTAATTCCATAGCACTTTACATACATCAGTAATGCTGTAGCTCTTGGGGCTCACAATCTAAACATCCTATCGGTATGTCTTTGCAATGTGGGAGGAAACCGGATTGCCCGGAGGAAACCCACACAAACACGGGGAGAACATACAAACTCCTTGCAGATGTTCTCCTTGGTGGGAGTTGAACTCAGGACCTCAGTGCTGCAATAGATAGCACTATGCTTTGTTTTTTCAACCCTATATATGTGTATATATGTGTGTTCAAAATGTGTCATTATTAAGCCTGAAGAAAAGACCTAAGTTGTCTGGAAAGTGTGGCACCCCACTGGTCAGCACGCCACAGTAACGGTACTGCACCCATAACTGAGTGTGCTGTATTCCTGTCATTGGGAAGTGTAAAGTCAACCTGAGACTCTCATCCCAGCAACCCTACACCTAACATAGGGGACCAATTGGCCACCCATTACCAGGGTAACCGGTCCCGATGGGAGGAGCGTTAGGGTAGAAGGAGCTGGAACTAACAGACAGAATGAGTTAAGCCTGAGGAGTCTAGTCTGAGGGATGAAGCAAGGAACAAGTCCTAGAGGGACACCACAGGGAGGGTGCCCAAAAAGGAGCGGCGACCCAGACGAAAGCAGGAAACCCAGTACCGGACCTTATCCACGATCCAGGGGAATCATGGTCCACAATGGGGTAGCAGCTCCGAGTCACGGTGCAGGCGAGTCTAACCCTGAGCCATCAATACCGGAGGGTCACCGGTTTGCCCAGCAGCCTCGACCTCGTCCAGAACGTGCAGCCCCACCAGGAGCACTAAACTGGTTTGAGCCCCTCAGAGAAGAAGGGTAATCTCATAGCACTAACGGGCTTGGTAGACAAGTGGGTTGTGCAGGATAACGCAAGGAAAGTAAGAAGGCACAGACACAAGGGACAGCAAGAGTAGCTGAAGGAACACTCTGGGAGCCTCAAAGAGACTTTCTTCTCCCCAGTGACTACCCAGCCAGCTATCCGCTAAAGACTGCGTAACTGTACCTGTACCTGCACTGCTGAGAACTGTTGCCAGTAAAGTACCCGTACAGAGTCAGCAAGCCTCCGGTGTCTTATTCAGATAAGCAAAGAAGCAGCTGCTACCACGACAACCAGCTCAGCGGCAGCACACTGCCCAGGGGATCCCGCTCCGCCGGCAGGGAGCATTATCAACTGGCTGCAATACCACCATCCCCGGCGGTCTGACAGCGGTGCTGGTGAGATCACCAGAAACTGCAGGTGGCGTCACTAGACTTTATTTATTTTTCCTTTATTATTTTACCCCTTTATCCAAGTGACCCCAGGGTATGGGTACAGGCAGCTCACCAGTGACATCCCCTTACAGTAAACACCTGGATACCGAGTCCCCAAAGACCCCTGGTTGGGTCAAAAGCTTGCTATTATTTACCTTCATTTCAGTTCGCCATTAAAAAGTATCAACCCCTGAGGACTCTCAGATTCTAATACTTTTCATTTTCTGTATAATTTCAATGGTGCCGTCACATTCGGCCATGACTGTACATCATGTGGATTTACTTTCTGGTTTTTCAGCTTACCCTGGCTTGAATGATACTGAAATATCATATAATACAACACTTAATGTAGATGGATGAAGATTGTGTGTTAGACGTGTCAGCCAATGAAGACCCATCTACAAAGAAATATAATGATCATTTAGATATTAGTGAAACTTGTTATTAACCTCAAAAAACAGATTTAAGGAGAAGTGAAGCCACACGGTGCTAGACATGCAACAAAGTCATGCTCCATGATCATCTATAATAATTTTCCAAAATTTTATGTTAATAATAGGCTGAATCCTACAATATAATGACACATTCTGTTCATAGTCATATGGTATAAGATATCAATCCGTAATGCAATACCCCACTGACACGGACTACGCCGCTCTTCACCAGCCTTATGTTGGGATAAGGAAAGGGCCGTATGGTCACAAAAAGGTTAATAGTCTTTTCTCCATAACATGTGTCAATATCTTATGACCTTTTAGATTCCACCCTGATCATAACAGGCTTTGCATAAGCATCTTCGCCTCATACTGTGTGTGAATATAACCTAATCCATAGTGCTCATTCTGTGGCTTAGAGATCTCAGCCAGGACCCTTCCCAATTCAGAAATCTCTCCATGGTATTAAGGACAATGCTTCCCCACATCTCTTTAATATTAATCTGATGCCCTGGTTATTACCTCTTCTAAGATGCTTTTGCACATCCATATGCACCATTATGAATCTACGTTATTGCTTTTTAACCATTTCAGCCCCAGAGAGAGCAGTCACACACAATAAAGGAGCATGTCAGACACGCAGCCGACTTTCCTCCTGACAGACAGATCAAATGGGAGTTATAATGAAAAGCATTTCTCATAGGAAGCTTAACCCTTTATAAAGGTGGCAATAAAATAGAACACAGGTCTGTATGTGGTGGAACAGTCTTGGCAAAGGAAAATAATATTTGTAAGCTAGGTATTGTGTAGATACATAGATAGATAGATATATAGAATAATATAATAGATAATATAGAAAGATATGAAATAAATGGATATTAGATAAAGACATAAATCGATAGATACTAGACATATGTTAGTGCATGCCCTCATCATCTCCCACCTTGACTACTGCAACATCCTCACCTATTGCCTCCCAGTTAACACTCTCACACCTCTCCAGTCCAATCTTAATTCCTATGCCTCTACCAGAGCAAACACAGACAGAAGAGCACCCTGTACAGGAAGAATATATGGGCACTTTACAGTCCAATAGCTCATCATAATGCACAACTCCACTGTGGAGGCATAAGAGAGCCCCATTACCTCTTGGGCCCCTGTGCAGCTAACAGGTTACACCAATGGCATGTCCGCCCCTGCCCTTTGCCAATCCCGCTACTGGCTTCCAATATCCCAGCAAATCCAGTTCAAATAGCGATGGAACAATCGTGGTCGCAGAGATTGAGACTGTGATCGTGTGTGAGGGGCTGACCACTTCAGCTGTATGTATGTCTGAGGATGCACATGTAACTGAAATGCATTGCCACGCAGAGACCCATTGTGTCCCTGCATCTCAATACACTACTGACCAATCAGAGGCTGACAGCTGACAGCAGAATGCCAGGCAGTGACATCATGTGGCAGTGATGTCATGAGTCATCACAGGAATCCCGCCAATGTCCGCTATCGGCCACTGCACCCGCGACAGAGGTGAATGCCATGGCAAATAGAAGGTGAGTCAAAATTTTTTTTATGCATAAGAGACAGAAAGGGGAACATAAATACCAGGAAGGAGCCCAGGATGTCAGACATATTTAACAGAGAGGGCCCAAGATGTCGGACAGATTTATCAAGAAGGGGCCCAGGATGTCAGACATATTTATCATAAATGGAGAGGAAGCACACAATAAGGTCTTATCGATATAATCAGTCAATTATAAATATGGTCACACTCACCTGGTCGGGTTGTGTGTGACACAACCACTAATAAACCAGACAATTGGATCCTGTTGAACGCAGCATCAGCCAGAAGAGTTGTATAAATCATGTGCGTTGATATAGAAATCCGGCTTGTAGATCACGCTGTTCGAAGATTTGGTTAAGAAAATTACTCCAAGGACCTCAGATCTTAAGACAAAGATCTTTATTCCTCCTGTAGTGTGTAATTCTTAAACTCATGAGGAAGTGTACAGTGGGTACGCGAAACGCGTCGAGTCTGTGGAGGAATAAAGATCTTTGTCTTAAGATCCGAGGTCCTATGACTGACTTTCTTAACCAAATCTTCGATCAGCGCGATCTACAAGCCGGGTTCCTATATCAATGCATAAGACATATTTATCAAAAAGGCTTACAGGATGGGGGACATATTTATTAGGAAGAGGCCCTGGTTAGGAACATATATACCACAATGGAGGTAATATTTACCGGAAGGGATCCAGGATGGGGTACATATGTATTATTATTATTATTTATTTGTTTATTGTGCACCATTGGTTTCATTGTGCTATACATGAGAAAGGGTTACATACAGACAAGTTAAAAATACAACAAGCAAACTGACAGTGCGGACTGATACAGAGGGTAGAGAGGACCCTGCCCTTGTGGGCTTACATTCTACAGGGCAATGGGGAGAAAGACAGTAGGTTGGGTCTGCTCTGGTGGTGGTGGAGCGCCAGGTCCAATGGTGGTGGAGCGCCAGGTCCAGTGGTGGTGAGCTGGCACCGTGATCATTGAAGGTTGTAAGCTGTTCTGAAGAGATGGGTTTTCAGGTTCCGCTGTAAGGTTCTGAGTGTAGAGGACACTCGGACATTTTGGGGTGCAGAATTCCAGAGGATGGGGGATGCTCAGGCGAAGTCTTGCAGGCGGTTAGATGAGGAACGTACAAGTATGGAGGAAAGGAGGAGGTCTTGGGAAGATCAGAGGTTACGAGTTGGATGATATCGGGAGATTAGTTCAGAGATATATGGGGGAACAGATTGTGGTCAGCTTTGTAAGTCAATGTTAGGAGTTTGAATTGGATACACTGGTGAATTGGGAGCCAGTGGAGAGATTTGCTGAGGGTAGAAGTGGAGGAATAGTGAGGAGAGAGGTGGATTAGTCAGGCAGCATAGTTAAGGACAGATTGGAGAGGTGCAAGAGTATTAGCAGGAGAGGCCACAGAGGAGGAGGTAGCAGTAGTCGAGGCAGGAGATGATGAGGACATGCATTAGTAGTTTAGTAGATTGAGGGTTGAGGAAGGGACAGATTCTGGAAATATTTTTGAGTTGGAGGCGGCAGGAGGTGGCAAGGGCTTGGATGTGCGATTTGGAAGACAAGGCAGAGTCAAGGGTTACTCCGAGGCAGCAGGACTTCAGGTACAGGGCAAAGTGTGATGTCATTTATTGTGATAGATAGATCAGGTAAAGAAGGCATGTGAGATGGAGGAAAGATGATGAGTTCAGTTTTGTTTACATTGAGTTTTAGGAAGAAGGAGGATATGGCTGATATCTAGAAATGTAAGACAAATGCGCAATAGGGTCTTATCTCTAAGATATAGAGAGATATATGTTTAGCAAAAGAGCCTGCTCACCTGATGTGGTTGTGTAAACCCACAACCAGTTGAATCACTTAGTAGGTAGCTTCCAGTTTAGAAAAAGAGCAGGGCTGCACACAGGATAAAAGTGCTCATTCCATTTATAATCCTCCAGGATTGTACCCGCAGAAACGCCCAGCCGAGCGCGAAACGTTCGTTGTACCATCGGGGCTACCGGTCCTCCTTCCTTTGCACCCCCACCTGTAACACCCCTGTGATGCATTAAATGGAATGAGCACTTTTATCCTGTGTGCAGCCCTGCCCTTTTTCTAAACTGGAAGTGACATATCGCTGTGTGGAGGAAGTGTGCACCAGGAATAGAGGCTCACAGTGTGTGGGACCCACATGAGAGGTCCCAGGGGATCCCAGAGGGCTGCTGGAACTGACAGAGACGCACGGAGGGAGCGGTGGTGCTGGCCTTAACCTGCAAACTGTAAGTGTCTTAAGTCACTTAGTAGGTAGCTGCTGCTGGATCCACACATCCGCGGGTCACCTTTTATGCTGATATAGCTGATAGACACTCTGGGATTCTGGACAGAAGAGAGCGATCTGGATTGGGCCTAGGATCGGAGACATATCTACCAGAAAGGGGGACATATAAACCTGGAAGAAGCTCAGGTCAGGGGTACACATATGTTTATAGGATTTAGAATGCTACAAGAACCCAAACAACTGAGCAATATGATGGGGAGGCAGATCCAAATTTCGCACTGGGGCCCAAAGGACTCCATATACACCCGCTTAGTTCAAGCTACTAACAATAACATCGAAGGTCATCCATCTGTCTTCTACATATATTTGTGAATGATTTTCTTGATATCTTTCCCGATAAACCTGTGAACCCCTTTGTGCCCCATGGCTGCATTGTCAGCTGACTTGGCTTATAGTTGTACAACTACTGGAGCAGTAATACAATTCTTAAATTTAAGTGAAGCAGAAGTGAGTGCATTGCGGATATTGGTGGGCAGGACTGTTGGATGCCATATTGGCATTGCTGCTATATTTCCTGCACGGTGTGAATGGCCTGCCACTTTGATTTCAGGCTTACCTTTTTAAGATCTTAATCAATTAATGGCAGCCCGCTGTAGGCGACATTAATTGTTCACGGTAATCATCTCTAATAAATCCTCACAAATCTTTATAGCCATGGAAAAAATGACAATACCTGTGTGAATTTATTCCTCCATCTGCTTCCATTGCTTGAAATTACCTTCATTTGTATAATTGCCTTTCAGTTATAGTTTCCCGGTGCATTATTGCCGCTTGTCTTACATGGTAACCTTTATGGCACTGTTGTTACTATATCAAAGTGAACAGCGAGACTATAGCTGTATATGCCTATCTGTTAGGGTGTATAATGTAAGAAAGGACACGGTATGTGATCAGTACTGAATGCTTATCGGCCTTTTCTTTACATAGGTCATTTAGGAATAAATAAGCTTTCTCCTACTTATGTTGATTGACAAGCCCAACCCCAAGATGATGAACAATCACATGTTAAATTTATAATGTACACAAGTATTTGGAGATCTACACACTACACCTACAGAAGCTTCAATGACCTCCTACTATAAATCCATGTAAAGTAATATGAAGTTTATCCTCCCTTTGAAACAATAATGGCTTCCACTCTCCTGGGAAAACTATAAATGCAAAAAGGGGGAGACAAGAGGCGCAATAGTGCCCTATCACTGGTGACACAATGAGTATATCAATAGGTGTACCCTCACCTGGTCCAGTTGTGTGACCCACAACTGGTTTATAAGCCTTTAGTTTAAAGCTGCTGCAGGACCTCCACCAGCCACTCGTACGTGGAAAAACGCTCCTATATAGGGAAGATGGTGTGTCACGGTGCGCGCTGCTGTCTCAGTGGAATCCCAAGGGATGGATGTCTCCAAGCAGTCACAAGGAAGGCAATGGTTCCAAAGCAAAGATCTTCTTTATTCACCTACACGTTTCGGCACCTATCCTGGCACCTTCATCAGGGTACCCTGATGAAGGTGCCAGGATAGGTGCCGAAACGCGTAGGTGAATAAAGGAGATCTTTGCTTTGGAACCATTGCCTTCCTTGTGACTGCTTGGAGACACCCATCCCTTGGGATTCCACTGAGACAGCAGCGCGGACCGTGACACACCATCTTCCCTATATAGAAGCGACTCTCCTGGGAAGACTTTGTACAAGATTTTGGAGGAGGTGTCATCCAGAAGAACATTTGTGAGGTCACATATTGATGTTGGAAGAGAACTTGGAAACACACATCTCTTTTCGGGGTAATCCCGAAGATGTTGTGCAGGGCTAAGTTCAGCGCTGGGAATTTCCTTTAACACCAAACTCCCCCAGCCATGCCTATATGGACCTTGCCTTGTGCACTTGGGCACAGTCATGCTGTACAGTACAGGGTCTTCCAAAAATGGTTCCAATAAATATGTTAGGGATTTAAATATTAAAGTGGATGTCCACTACTAGGATAACCCTTTCTGTTTCTATGTTTGCCCCAGGTAAAATAAAGACTTATACTCACTTCCAGTGCTGGCGCCATTCCAGTGCTGTTGGTAATTGCATTCACAGAGCTCACGTGACATTATGATGGCAAGCGAGTCCTACGTCCAAGCAACGTCGGCTTCTTTCTCCCTGCTTTTGATCAGAGGATCAATCAACAGTAACTGAGTAGCAGCCGCATCATCACCTAATGTTTATTAAGTCTTTTATCCAAAGACGTGGAAGCAGAAGCTGGTGGTGATTAGATGCAGGACTTGGGTGATATCACAATGTCACATGAGCTCTATGAATGCGATTACTAATATCGCTGGAATGGCGCCAACACGAGAGGTGAGTATAGGTCTTTTATTTTGCCTGGGGAAACATAGAATCAGGAGGGGTTTTCCAAGTAGTGGACAACCTTTTTAATCAGTTATTTTTAGCTTTTTGATCAGTATTAGTTGGACCTAGGGATCAGAACAAAATGGCATGCTCCCGTAGTGACAGTGGTAGTTTGCTTCAATGGATATTTCTTCCTTTGAAGTTATGGCCTGACACCTTGCTAATTACCACATTTAGCAATAATGCTTTTGACTAGCAATGTCTTGTGCCTATCTGCTTCTGGACTCAGCTTTATGACTAGATGTCTATAGATTCTCTTAGCATGGAACTCACCATTACAATTATCGGAGTGCTGGAATGAAGAAACTCCTCTCTTCTCCAGAATAGCACAACTCTTGCCCTGCTGTTTCCAAGAAAGCAGTGTGAAATCCAATGTATGATGCTAAGGCTGCGTTCACACATTTGCGTATTTTGCTGCGCTTTTTTGCGCGCACTTTTTGCTGCGTTTTTCGGCCGCGCAAAAAAGCGCAACAAAATACGCAGGGGCTTTCAAACACTGCACTTTCTTTACTCCAGAAAGCGCAGTGATGTCACAGAGGGGAGGAAGAATCCTGCTTCCTCCTCCCCTCTGTGACAGCCCCATTAGATTTCACAGCAAAAGCAAATGTATGAAAAATAAAAAAACAATGAATACTTCACCTGTCGACGCCTTTTCCCGCTGTGCGGTCTCCGGTTCCAAGTGAGATGTCTTCTGCCAGGACCTGTGGTGACGTCAGAGGGGCGTTCCCGGGGCGTTCCCAGCGCTGATTGGCTTCTCGCGGTCATGTGATATGTATCACATGACCGCGAGTGCCCGGGAACGCCCCTCTGACGTCACCACAGGTCCTGTCAGAAGATATCTCACTTGGAACCGGAGACTGAACACCGGAAAAGGCGTCGGAGAGGTGAAGTATTCATTCTTTTTTATTTTTCATTCACTTGCTTTTGTTTAATTTAGATTTCACAGTGTATATTAATACACTTGAAATCTAATGGGCGGCCACAGCTGTCACAGAGGGGAGGAGGAAGCAGGATTCTTCCTCCCCTCTGTGACATCACAGGGAGAAAACGCAGGAGCAGTGCGTAAAAAATTGACATATCAATTCTTTACGCAGCTGCGCTTTCTCCCTGAAAACGCAGTGCGTATTTTTGCGCAATGTCTGCACTGCAAAGTGAATTTCACATTCACTTTGCTGGCAGACAAAAGGCACATTGCGTATTTTGAAAAGCGCACGTAAAAAAGCGCAGCAAAATACGCAACGTGTGAATGCAGCATACAAGTGGAAAATCTCTGTTTTTATTAAACTTTTCATAATACAAATCAACATATAACAACTTAGAACAAAACATATTCTAAAGCAGGTGATCTGAATGTAAAGAGATATAGCATGAAACGCTGAAAGGATGAGAGCGTCCCAACTAAAATTCAGTAATGGAGTGGTCGTTAGGGTTCTAGAATGAATCGCGTTCGGATAGTTCAGGATCCAAGAAGCTCACACTGACTCTGAGATGAGTCATGTGGGAAATAAAAAGCATAATAGGATCATCTGTATAGCTGTTATAAATGTAAGTCTTCCTGAAATATGATCTAGAGTCTCCAGATCCTATCAGAGTTGTCTGTCGTATTATGTAAGTTAGAGTCATCTTTTCCATGAGTTGGATATCATTTATTCATGTGAAAAAGTCCGACGTGGTGGAAACCGCCATTTTCCTCCAGAAAAGTGAAATCAGCAATTTGGCAGCTATTAAAAGGTGTAGTAACAATCTAACCCTTGGTTTATCTAATCCTGGAGGAAATAAATTCAGCAAATAAACCAGGGGGTCTAAAGGGACAGCTATATCCATTACTTCTCCCACCAATCTCTCAACTTCTCTCCAAAAACCAGTCATCCTCGGACAAGTCCAAAAGATATGATAGAGGGATGCTCCACCTGCACCACATCTCCAGCAAATATTGGAGGTAGACTGGTTTATCGTATGTAGCAGTTCAGGGGTGTGGTATCAAATCATTAAGATCTTAATCTGGTTTACTCTATAAAGGGTTTTGAAAGCGTAAAACCATATCACCTGCCACCTTTGGCTCGTTAACGTATAGTCCAGCCATCTCTCCCACCTCTGCATTTAGGAGTGTTGTATGGGAATCAGGGTGCCTGGGTCATATAAGATGGAGTATATGTCAGAGATAAGGCCTCTGGTTGAGGTGCCTCCAGAACATAATTGTTTAATCTAGAAGGGGTGAGGGACTCAGGTGGTCCTAGCTTCGGAAGAAATTAAGAATTTAGGTTGCTGAAGGATCTAAGTTTTCTGGTTAAGGGGTCCACAAGTCTTTAAAACAAAAAAGTCTCGCTTATGACCATTTGTGAACCACTCCTGCACTTATAAGATCTGTCAAACGTGGGTTATAGAGAGAGGGAGTCAGAAAGGATGTATGTGAGGCTAATTGAAATTTTATTGTAGTGGAGTTCCAGATCTCTCTAGTGAAGGCAATAGGACCTAATGGCGGGTTTACACGTTGCGATATCGTAGTCCGATTTCAATGAAAAGTCACGTGGTTCGATCGTTGGAGGCGATATCGTTCCTGCGTTGTATGGTGTGAACGTCCAATACGATGCAGGAACGATGTCAATGCGATATCGGGGATTGAATGAGCGTGCTATTCAATGCTCCGATATTGAATGGAGATTGAAGCAGATCGTGCTGTGTGACAGCCCAACTACGATGCGATGTTCAGCGTCACCCATTCACTCCCATGTTAAATGGTCGTTCCTGGGTTGGGGGGTGTAGACATCGCACGGACGTTGTATTCCGATATCGCAGCGTGTAAACCTCCAGATGCGGTGCGGGAGAAACGTGCACTAAATGCGCGCTCCCGCGCCATTGAGTTGCGATATCACAACGATATTGAAAGTGTAAACCCACCATAAGAGCGTGACTGAGGGCACGGCAAATATATCTCATTCTCGTCATGCAAATCTACCGATTGACATCCTAAAATAAATCTTTCATGGTTGTAATGGTGAACCTATACTGACTGGCATCCACCCATTTTAGAGAACAGTAATAAAGAGGTGGCTATGCATATGTAGATGTGACGTTTTAATCACCTTTTATTGTATTTCATTGCAATGTTGCAGCCCCCAAAAACCATAATTCTTGTGTTTTGATTTTTTTATGCTATGCCATTTACTGATTTGGATAATTTTATTTTATATTTTGACAGATAAGACTTTTATGAATGCAGCAATAGCAAATATGTGCATTTATTTCTTTTAATATGTCAAATCGGGGTGATCAAAAATGTTGTATTTTTGTTTGTAATTTTATTTTTTTACCTTTTTCTGTGTTTAATAGTCCCCTTAGTGGACTTGAAGCTGTATTATCGACCGCATGTACTACACATAGCAGTGCATGAGCACTATTATGTGTAGCACAAATCACAATCTCCTATGCGCCAATTTTCATAGTGGTATGAAACATCGTTCTGTTCTACCAGACATTTGTGGCTTATTTTGGGTAATATCTGGGAATACTCCTTTAATGTACTACATCTGAAAAAGTGAGAGATGTTTGACTATGCCTACATATGGGGACTGACCACAATCTTCTCTCACTACATATGGGGACACGGCTCCACTGCATATTAAGGTAAATTTAGCTGTTTGAAAATGGCAAGATTCACAGCAGATGACAAGGTGACCTGTGAGATTCTCATCTTCATTGGACCCTTACTGTCAGGTATTGTCCATTGGACCTATTAACATCTCTGGCAGCAAAGGCAGCGATCACACATGACTTGTCCAGATGCCTCTGCTCCTCGCTTTTCTCTACCTTGTCCTTGATGATGAAAATCCCAATATTAAACCTTTACAATTCCCTATGCTGTGTCTGCTCTTGTACTTGTCCCATTTAATCTCTTGTGTCTCTATGTTTTTAAAGGGCACAAGAAATCAATACCGCACTCCGCCAATGTGGATCCTTTACATGGCGATAAATTAACAGGGTTGTATTGATATCTTTGACTGAGCTTTTAAAAATTTGCATAACTAAGATAATTGGGCTCTAGAGACCGGAAATGTCTGCTGCCATTATAATGACCGTAACTTGCACTGGATGATTTTATACTTATCATTCTGCAAATTATAGTAGTGTAGGAAGATGGCAAATAAAGTTTCCAGCCTTTACAATGTGCTACTGATTTCATTTCATTAAAGTTTATTTCCAATTAAAGAGATAAAACTGATTGCATATCTTTTGGATCAGATCAGAGAGGACCCTACTTTCAACGCCCTTGTTGATCATCTGAATGAAAGGGCTTCGCCGCTCCATCATGTTCTAGGTGTCTGGTTAATGGGCCCTTTCAACTACAGTAACATTTAACAAATACCAACATATAAATATTTGATCATTGTGGGGTCTATAACTGTGAAACCATCATGAAAACAGGGATCCTGTGTATAGAGGACTTGAAAGAGTTTGTGATGTAGTAAAGATGCAATATTCTAGAAATCACAGACCTGAACGACCAGCTTCTGTTGCTGTGGCTAATAGGGTGACACCTTTGGCCTCATCTGGACAACCTTCTGCCGGAGGGTTTCAGTCACTTTGGAGCAGCAACGTGAGTGCAAACTGGAAAGTTAGCTGCCAGTTACATAGTTTTTTGAAAAAACTTTATAGGTTTACATCTACTAACATCACTTAAAACCTATGGTATGCATGTATTGGCACTGCCAGTGTGCTGCTACAATTTTTTTTACCTATATGATCAGGTTGTGTAGATTTGCACCTGTGCCAAAAAGCTTATAGGAGGTGCTGTCTGTTTTTTTTTTTCTTATATACAGTGCCTTGTGAAAGTATTTGGCCCCCTTGAACTTTTCAACCTTTTGCACATTTCAGGCTACAAACATAAAGATACAAATTCAAATTTTTTTTGTGAAGAATCAACAAGTGGGACACAATCGTGAAGTGTAATGAGATTTATTGGATATTTTAAACTTTTTTAACAAATAAAAAACTGAAAAGTGGGCGTGCAATATTATTTGGCCCTTTACTATTAGTGCAGCAATCTCACTCCAGAAGGTCAGTGAGGATCTCTGAATGATCCAATGTTGTCCTAAATGACTGGTAATGATAGATAGAATCCACCTGTGTGTAATCAAGTCTCCGTATAAATGCACCTGCTCTGTGATAGTCTCAGGGTTATGTTTCAAGTGCAGAGAGCATCATGAAGACCAAGGAACACACCAGGCAGGTCCGAGATACTGTTGTGCCAAAGTATAAACCCAGATTTGGATACAAAAATATTTCCCAAGTTTTAAACATCTGAAGGAGCCACTGTGCAAGCGATCATATTGACATGGAAGGAGCATCAGACCACTGCAAATCTACCAAGACCCAGCCGTCCCTCTAAACTTACATCTCGAACAAGGAGAAGACTGATCAGAGATGAGGCCAAAAGGCCCATGATCACTCTGGATGAACTGCAGAGATCTACAGCTGAGGTGGGAGAGAGCTGTCCATAGGACAACAATCAGTCGTACACTGCACAAATCTGGCCTTTATGGAAGAGTGGCAGGAAGAAGCCATTTCTCAAAGATATCCATAAAAGTTTGGTTTGAAGTTTATCACAAGCCACCGGGGAGACTCCAAACATGTGGAATAAGGGGCTCTGCTCAGATTACCAGTAAACCAAAATCAAACTTTTTGGCCATAATGCAAAATGATATGTTTGGCGTAAAAGCAAAAATCACCGTATCCAGGTGTTAGAATGGCCAAGTCACATCCAGACTTGAATCCAATGGAGAATCTGTGGAAAGAGCTAAAACTGCTGTTCACAAACGCCTCAATCCAACCTCACTGAGCTCCAGCTGTTCTGCAAGAAGAATGGGCAAAAATTCACTGATAGAGACAAACCCCAAGAGACTGCAGCTGTAATCACAGCAAAAGGTGGCGCTACAAAGTATTAACTCAAGGGGCGAATAATATTGCACGCCCCAGTTTACAGTTTTTTATTTGTTATTAAAGTTTAAAATATGAAAAAAATTTTGTTCCACCTCACGATTGTGTCCCACTTGTTGATTCTTCACAAAAAAATTAGAATTTATATCTTTATGTTTGAAGCCTGAAATGTGGCAAAAGGTTGAAAAGTTCAAGGGGGTCAAATACTTTTACAAGGCACTGTATATTATATATATACATATATAAATATATATATATATGCGTATATATAAATATTTATGGTATTATACACTTTCTTTTTACACCTCCAACACAAAGCTGTTACAGCTGAGGGTGTGCTCGTACTACACTCGGTGCTTCTGCCTGTACACCACTCGTAAATAATTTTTCATGTCCTTCCAGCTAAACCCTTTGCACAGCTGGACAAACCACACACAGATTACACACCAAATAAAATTCCTTGTAAAATCCTCGCTGTGACTGTGGCATCTGAAATGTAGCCTCAGCGTTTCTTTTAGTAGTAGATGGGGAGAGCGGCTTCAGAACCGCGCACACTTTGCAGCACTCACTCAGCTGCTCGAGCCTTCGGGGCTCTTGTCATTACATCTTTTCTTTATTTCTCCTACCTTAAATGCTTTGCTATTATAAAAGTCATTGTGTCAGCTGTCGCCATCACCCGGGGCTCACTCCTAGAAAACTGCGTAAGCACAGGATTTTACAACACAGATTCTTTATAGACTCTGACAACTTTTCATGTGTCTAAGCAGAATCCAAACACTTGGCTGCAGATGGAGCGATTCCTTATTGCGCTATCTATGGAGAATCGTTCTCTAGCATTGGACCAGAAATGTGTGAATCGCAGTATTAATCACTACATGTAATTGCTAATGAGCACATTTATCATGTTATTATATGACCTACATAGCATTGATCTGATCAACATGATAACTATGATAACAGCCCAGTAACAGTGATTGGAAAGTAATCCCCATTATTGGGAATAGCAAGACTTTCACACCTGATAGGATGAAAAACTTCTTCTGTTTGTCCAATCTGCATGCCTGTTGAGTTGCTGGCAGCAGAAGACCACAATAATAGAGAGCAAGGCAGGGCCAAAGCCCGGACGGCCTGAGCCTGCCCCAACGAGCTCCTATGTGCAATAGTTCAGTTCTTTGGTACCTTCTTCGAGGGACAAACTATTCACAAAGTCAATAAAAGTTTTTAAGTTGTTTTTACTAAAACAGATGAACATGAGAGTTGGGGGTGGGCTATTTACAATGACACATTTGGCTGCAGGCTGATTCCCTTGCCCCAGTACCTTCTGACTCGCATCCCTCAGCATCATCGTTACACACCATTCTGTCAGTCGCAAGGGCCAGGGTATTCAGCAACTGGGCTAGAATTTAGTTTATGATAGTCGTGCCCAGCAGCTGTGGTCATAACCGCACATGTAAAGGGATAGTAGAAGAGATAAAGTTTGTTATAAAGTTTGTTTGTGACACCTGTTTTGATAGTCAGCCTAATGTGACTGGCACTGCAGGAGATCCCTGGGACATAGGTGGTAGTAATCAGCGCAGATGTTAAACCCTTTACAGCCAGGGCAGGCTCCCAGGGGATGATGAGAGTGATGTTCATGAGTGTGATGAAGAAAGTACACAGCAAGTCAGTCTTTGCTTTACATTTTTACTGCAGATTCTGTACCTGGTCCAGGGTAATACAACCACCAGGTGGCCTGGCCAGTCTGATGAGAACTGTAGTCTACTCTGCTGGGTGAGTAATGTGGCCTTCTTGCTGACTTTGTCCTGTGCCGTTAGGTTTCCTGATGCCTTGAGCTTCTTAGTACTCCTTCTTGGTTGCTGTGGGTTACCTCCTGCCAAGCTGGTAGTGCGGGTCCTGCGAATATTCATGCCTCTATAGCAATTACTGACTCTCTGTTCTACTGATGCCTCAGAAAGTTCCACTTAGGTGACTGGTGAACATAAAACCCACCAGTCTCCAGTTTCTGCCAGCAGGCCCTGTAAGCCTGGGTAACCTAGGGACCAGTACCCTGCGTGCAGCTAGAAGTGAGATAAATGTCCAAATAAGGCATCAAGCTCAGTCTCCTAATAAGGGTTCAGGAAGTGTGTGTTCGCTTTGGACATCCAGCAGACAGAGCTCCAATTTTCTTCAGACAAGGCATTACAAACAATGTTAAGGCAATACCATTTGTGGTGACCAGACTCAGGGGCACCCCACCATAACTTCAATAAGTCTTTTGTCGGTTCTATCCCTACCCAGCTCATGGGGACACATCCACAGGACAACCAGGGAACCACTGTAAAGGGTTCCTCCACTACATTCACAATGGAGATGTGACCATCTTCAAATCTCTTCTTGGAACCCACCATACCGACACCGGAGGGGACAGACACTGACCAGGTATCCACCAGGGGCAAACTTCAGGCACCAATGCTGGGGGAAACACTTAGCTGATGTTTTGCTTCATGTTCCAAATGTTGGACCACATCACGGAGTGACCCCCAGGGTCCAAACTATTTAATGGGGGGCTTTGGTTCCTGATTTAATTTCCTACTGGGGGATGATCCTGCTGCTCTCCAATCTACAAGCCCTTTTATTGACTAAGTCCCGCCCACAAAGAACACCCACAACCACTACTAATAACCTTAGTAACCTGGGGTTCAAGGATCAGCTTTAATTAAAGATTAAAGCTATCTTTAACTAGTGAAGGTCCACATACATCTTATGAAATACACAGTATTTGAATACAAGTTCAAAACACAAGGTATCCCTTGGGTGACAGGGTGACAACACTTTTGACCCTCTTATATGCCTTTCCTGGTCAGGTCCTTAAGGGATGAGCAATTCTGGGAGGGTTTTCTTTTTGCAGTGGAATTTGCAAAGTTCCGTGAGTGACGATTCAGATTTTGGAAGGTTTATGTACATCTTCTAAGACTTCTATCCTAGTTATGAACAAGCGGTGAAGTTCAAAACGCGTCAGGCCGGGGGGATGGGGTTGTGTACCCATTATTCATGATATTGGAACTCATAATGGAAAACTTACATTTTAAATGCACGAAGAAACTTGGTGCTGGAAAATCCATTTGTTCTCATGCTACACAGGTGGAACCGGCCATCAATTTCCTGGCATCTGCACTTTGGAGTTAATACTGGTGAGGCACATTCCCCTTCTCTTATCCGCTGTCTCATTGGTTAGTTAGCCTGGTGTGATGTCATCATTTCGGGGCGACACACCCATGACATTGCTTCACAAGGCACTGATGCAGTCAGGTAAGAGGATGTTCTCATTGCTTCTGTTCAGATGTGACCGATGAACTGGGTCATGTGAATCGACTTGCACCAAAGTCTATGTTTTGGCAAAAAAAAGTCTACCAAATTTTAATATGCAAATTACCTCTTCAGAGAGGAAGAGGACTTGAACTCTAGCGCCATTTACTGGAAGAAGCAATCCTAAAAGTCAAAATCAACTCTCCAACGAGCCTTGTCATATAACTTATGGTGGGTTTACACACACCAATCATTGTATCCAATCTCTGAACCAATCTCTGGTTGCAGTGAAATCATGGACACATAGTTCCATTTTGTGGCTGTGTACAACATGGAGCAATCTGTCCATGATTTCACTGCAACCAGAGATTGGTTCAGAGATTGGATACAATGATTGGTGTGTGTAAACCCACCATTAGGGTAATAATAACCAAACCAGAATCTCAATTTGCAGACACAGTATTTCAAGGCGTTTGCCCCTCCTCAGTGCAACGTGTGAGATAAGATTTGTCGAGGTGAGAGGCTAAGACTAGGATATAAGGGGTAAGGTTTCTCCTTGTGGTGAGTGACTTGTCAGGTCTGGCATGCCAGTGTAAGACATAAACGCCTGCAATGCTCCTCTGTGATGTCAATCTCCACAAGAAGAAAACAGGCCCCTTAGATCCCTGTCTTAACCTCTCATCTTGCCAAATAGATCTCATACTTTGCACTGATGAGGGGCAATACCCCGAAATACTGTGTCTGTAAATTGAGATTATTATTGGCCTTATTCATATGACAAGGCCCGTTAAAGGGTCAATATTGACTTTTAGGATTGCTACTTCCAATAGGTGATTCAAGCACTCTTCAGCCTCTGTCACACTAAACGAGATAGCTAGCGAGATCGCTGCTGAGTCACAAGTTTGGTGATTCAACAGCGACCTTGCCAGCGATCTCGCTATGTTTGACACTTAGCAGCGACCAGTCCCCTGCTGTGAGATCGCTGGTCATGTCAGAGTCGCCTGGACCATTTTTTAGTTGTCGGGCTCCCGCTGGGCAGCATGCATCGGTGTGCTTGACAGGGACAACGACCAACAACCTCAATACTACAGGTCTGAGAGACAGGGTCCCAACGACCGCTGTATCATTCCGGATTGTTGCTGCATCGCTGCTGAGATCTGACTGTTTGACATCTCACCAGCGAACTCAACGGCGACGCAATAGCGATCCCTACCAGGTCGTATTGTTGTTGGGATCGCTGGTGCGTCGCCAAGTATGATAGTACCCTTCCTCTCTGAACAGACAATTTGCATATATAATTTCCTGGAGGAGCATTGGAGGCGTTTAAGTCTCCTCATAGTGGCATCCCAGACCGGACATGTCACTCTTCTCAAGGAAAACCTTACCCCTTAGATACCAAATTTGAAAAATGCATCAAGCTAATTGCCCTACAGGCGTCACAAATCTGTGGGGCTCACGCAATTCTTGATCTACTTTTTTTTTTTTTACAGCAAAGTTCTTGAGACATTTCATCTGTTTTTGTTTGTTTTTCCCTTTGATTTGCTGGCCGTTGTGTTACTAGACCCAGCTCATGGGTTTGGCTGCTCCTCTGCCATCCACCTACTTGTAGCTGTTTGATCTAAGGGGCAAAAGGCAGGAACAGAAAACCAAACAGAGCACGCTCCCAATCATGGAGATTTATTGCTCTCGGCCCTGTAGCTGTATCACTAACATCTTGCTCTGTTATTTTTAAGGATATTGCCACTTGGCAACAGAGAAGGATCAGATGTCAGTGTGGCTCACGAAGGAACTAAATCATACAGGAATGAATGGCTGACAGCTGAAGGCTCTGAATTATGGGAAATGAAGCTGGAGCCAAGCTATATTTTATAGTGAAGTGTATTTAGCCTTTGTAAATTAATAATGACGACAAATTAAAAAGCAAAACGTGATTCCTGGACATTTATAAGCAGATGGATCAGGATTATTAATGGGGCACGAGAAACGCTGCATTCTGGCCTGTTGGGCAGTTTTAATCTGCGGTTCACTCACACATCAATGATCCAACCTCATTGTAAAATTACAGAAACATTCTCTCTAAGGTTGGCTTCACACCACAGATTTTTTGATCCGGGGCAGTCCGGTGTAAACCAGACAGCCCCGGACCGGTTTTTGGCCCATAGTAGCCTATGGAGCCGGATGGCAGCTCTCTGCCATCCGGTTTCATCACATCGGGACAATCCAGGGGAATAAGGATTATTCTCTCCGGACACAAAAATGATGCTTGCATCATTTTTTTGCCCGGGGAGAAAAATCTCCCCAATTTGACAGATCCCGGATGCGGCCGGATTCTCCCGAGAGCGGGCAATCCGGCGCTCCCTAACATGGGAGCCTGTGGGGCCGGATTGCCCCGGACTGGGAGGATCCGGGAACCGGACACTAGCGGCTGCACGCCGCTGTTGTTTCAGGGCCGCGGCTAGCTCCATGCTAGCCACGGTCGTGAAAAATCAGCAGCTGCGGCTACAATTAGCAGCATCCCGCTGCACACAGGACCGGAGGGCACATTTGGCCCTCTGGTTCTGTGTGCTGATCCGGTCCGGGGCTGTCAGGGTCATCCCGGACAGCCCCGGACCGGATCACACCGTGGTGTGAAGCCAGCCTTAGGCTGCTTTCACATCAGCGGTAAATGCTGATCGCGGCAGTTGCGGTGAAAAAAACGCAAGTGCCACGATTACCGCATAACGGCCACACTTGCGGTTCACCTGCGGCAAGCCCCATGCAATGTCTATGGGGCTTGCGGCAGGTGCAGCAAGTGCACTACAGTTGTGGTCTCGGCACTTGCAGCAGATGCGGCCGTGAAAAAAAACGCGCTTTGCGGTGTTTTTTTCACGGCTGCACCTGCCGCAAGTGCCGAAACTGCACCTGCCGCACACTTACCGCAAGCCCCATAGACATTGTATGCGGCCATTATGCGGTAATCGCAGCAGTTAAATTTTTTTCACCGCAACTGCCGCGATCAGCGTTTACCGCTGATGTGAAAGGGGCCTAATCCGAGTTTTACACATCTTTGGCTGACCTAGTATAGATTGGATAGTATGGGGTCATGTCGGGTTTGGATCGAGACCTCCAGCTGGTCTGTGCAGTTACAGGTTGTAAAAACCGGCCTAACTTTAGTGAATTTATAAAATTCATTTATTTTTAAGAGACTAACAGCTAAAGAGAAGATTTAAAGAATATTAAAAACTTACAAAAAGTATGAAATTTGCTAAAAAAAATTGACTCATGGCTTTTTCCCTGTACTGCCGCTCCGGTGGCCCCCACTGGTCTTTCACACGGCTTCCAATGAAGATGTTCTGAAAATGCTTGTGATCAATGGGGACAATTGCTGGTCATACTTGTCTACCGTCAGCCATGCTACCATCACTTCTCTGGCAGTAAATGGATCAAGGCCGCATGATTGGCATTTCATCACTGCAGGACAAATGAAAGGCAGGCATAAAGATAAGCAGCAAAGCAGAAGGTATTTTTTTAATTAACACGCTCTTCCTGCCAATTTCAAAGGTTTTTATACCAACCACTCCCAATTTCTTCTGTCTTTTATTGTTTTATGCTTAAAGAGGGAGATTGCAGCAGATTAAGAGACCTGCTACACGTCTTTATAGTGGTTGTGACTATCACAACCTTAAAAGGTGAGCAATTCTAATTTTAGCCCTGAATATTGTCTCACAGGTATACGCCTCTGTACGCCTTTCTTTTCCAGTTATAATACCTGTCGGAGGCTGTCCTACCATACTTCATTCAGTAGGCCTATTGTCACGCTTGGAACGTAAGGGAATCAGGTAACAGGTACGTGAAATGGACAAAAGCCTAATATGACCCTGATGCAGGAGTCTCTAGCTCTCCCTGATCTCGGAGGTAGCTCTGATGGTGAGGAGTTCCAAGCCGCCACCGTGTAAAACTCCTGATTAGCCCTAAGCTGAGGGCCCCTACCTCCACCCACAGGTCAGGGATCACAGCTTCTCCCAAGGAAAGACTTAGCCCAGCAGCTAAGCATCAGCACAGCACCAAGACCTTGGGCAAATAGCTATCAGCAGCTCCTGACAGAGGAGAGGGAAGGCTATTTAAAGCCAGGGGGAGGGGATTCCAGGTGAGTCACACATTAACCCCTCGACCAGCAGTTGAATATAATAGTGAATATAGCTCTGGAGCACAACACAGGAGGCAAAGACCTTGACAACTATAAACCATGCAGCTCTTAAAGACAAACAACATACACAGTGGCATCCACCAATGTCAGCGCCAACTAAGCGTGTGACACCTATGACTTGTAAGACATCAGCAATACAGCAAAGGTAGTGCAATGATGACACTGCATTGTGCCGTCTGTGCCAGCCCACTATGCTTGCATATACGAAGAGAACTGGGATTAGGTGAGTATTTGGTGACACAAAAGTGGCATTATTCGTAACAGAGAAAGCAGTCAGAGGGCATCGTTACTCAAAAAGGGGGCACTAAGAGGACATTAACACTTTCTAAACAGGGCAATGTTTTTGTTGGCACTTGGGTCATATTTGTTGGTGTCCAGAATATGCCCAAAAGAAAAATGGCCACAAGTTATGGTTATGGTTCGGTGTTAGGGTTGCCTGCAGGCATTTTTTCTTGTGGGAATTTTTCAGGGAACGATATTTGTTTTATGGGGTCACTCAGAGAATATTATTGCTGGAGTAATGTGTGTAATACTTTCCTTGCCCTAGGTGCTGGCAACCTACATTTTGTTTCTATTTGGGGTCAACAATTCTGGCTCCTATGACACCCAACAAAAAGCACATTTTGTAAGAAATCCTTGACCATTCTGACATTTACACAGCAGAGAAATTGTAAAATTACATGGATAATTCAGGTGATGTAATATATGAGCGACCGATGTTCACCAGAGTCAGAACAACTTCTTGTCAATGGTTTTCCAGTCTGGCGTGTAGAAGGGAGTTCTATGGCTAAATTGAGACCCATCTAGTTATGTGATGATCACACATTGGTTTTCATGTGGAATTTGAGGGTATAAAATGCGGATTCATTTTGAATACAGTTGAAGCATATAACTTTTATGGTCTTAATAAGGACTTGCTGCATGACAAATCAGCATTGGCTTTGGCACTTTGCTCTCAGCCATACCGATTGCTACCTTTATAGAAATGCCATATTAAACCTATAGGAATTTGATATAGAAAATATATTGTAAAATTGTATTACAATGAATAACATTTAATATGTTAGCATAATGTAACGCTCGCAGAGGTGAGCATACCAGAGTGAATCCACTGGGTTGAAACATCAATTGCCACCTGCAGGAGCAAACAAGAGCAGCTACTGGGTCTTCTGCTGTGTCTCAGGTGGAGAGGTTTGGCTTATGCTGGTAGGTAGCCGCCACATGCAACTCTAGTGGGTCTCGGTACTATGACAGCTGAATCCAGAGGTCAAGCTCCTACGGGCAGACACAGTCTCTGGTGTTGATGCAACCAGGACGGATAGGTGTAGGTAGGCACAGTATCTGGGTAGGTGCAGCATGTGCAGCAACAGGACTAATGCAGATGATGCAGCAGCACATGTAGCAACAGGACTGGTGCAGATGATGTGGTAGGCTGGCAGCAGAAGGGTACAGACAAGTGCTTGTGGATCAACAGAACTGGAACAGACACAGATAATGCAAAGCACCTACACTAGACTGGTAACAGCAGGAGGACCTGAGACCTAGAGGTGTGTCTCTAAGGCATAGAGTCTGATGCCCAGGCACCTTCAAAATGGAGAAAGCACTATAAATAGACAGTGCTCCTCAGCCTTAGGCTGAGAAGCATTACTGGGTATGGCCCTCTGGCCCTTTAGGAAGCGTAAAACGCGTGTGACCTAAGTGCGCTCGCAGAGGACCTGTCTGGCATGTGCAGACCTTGGGAGCAGAAAGCATCAGACGCCGCCTGGGCAGATGCTGCAGGACCGCAGGAGGGGTCCAGCCACGGGCTCCAGCCTCTCTGCTGTGGAGGTGTCAGCACCACGAAGGACATAACACATAATGCCTCTTTAATTACAACCCAGTGTAAAAAATAACAATTCACTATCATAGAAAGGCATATCGCCCTTATAATAGAGGACAAACAAAATCTTCAGAAAAAAGGTTTAACAATGCGATTACATGGAGAAGTAGATAGATCTATGTTAGTAGGCTAAAAGGTTCCTTTATAGCAGTATAATCCGTGATCCTTGTATTAAGGTCATAAATGAACCCCGTCCTTTATATAACTTGGAAGGTTCCTTCCAGGTAATATTTTCTGGTGATGCCTGGAAAGTGTCATCTGCAGCTCTGTGCCAGAAATGTCCCGATCTAAAAAAAAGGGGGTGAGAATGCGCAAAATAGGGTCTTATCCTTAGGAGACAGGTTATGATGGTGTAACTTAGGAACTGCTCACCTGATAAGGTTGTGTAGCACACAACCAGCGTGATTGCTCAGAACAATACAGCTGCTGCCAGGACCGTACTTCCACAGGTCACTGTGGTCACAATAAGCTTCCAGTAGGACAAAGTACCTTGTGGTCCGAGCTGCTGTGTTCGTATGATGTAAAAACCAGATACAGCGGTATGTCTGGGTATAGTAGTAGCTGTTTATTTTCCGACGCGTTTCAGAGTCATATCCCAAACTCCTTCCTAAGGGAACAAGGAAGGAGTTTGGGATATGACTCTGAAACGCGTCGGAAAATAAACAGCTACTACTATACCCAGACATACCGCTGTATCTGGTTTTTACATCATACGAACACAGCAGCTCGGACCACGAGGTACTTTGTCCTATTGGTAGAAATGTCCCGATGGTTTAGACACTTTACCCTTTTACATTGGTAAATAGGTCTGCTGTAAATGCCAATATGGTGTCCAATGGAAATTTATTATACATGTCCTGAGATCGAAGACAATGACAATTACATTCAGACTGAATTCAACCAAAAGTAATACATGAAATCAAGTCCTATAAGGCATTGTAGTGCCCCATACACTTCAATATACTTCTGCTCCAAACAGCTCTAAGGTTATCTGTAATATATAATGCACTGAGTAAATTGATATGTAGATTTATGGAAAATAAATTACTGTAAACTTATTTTTTACTTGTAATTCCTGTTCATTGTGAGCCTAGGGGATGGAGTGGGCAGTCATCCTGAATAAACAGCTGTCAGATGTCTGACCTATAATTATTAATCATTAATTAGAACCACCCACTTGACATCTAAACCAAGAATGAGCAGTGGCAGCTGTCAATCACAAATTGAGACCGCCCATTTGACGCCTAATCTCAGACTGAGCAGGATTTTAATAGAGAACATACTGAATCTATTACAAAAATTCTTTCTATCAACTTGTTGACTTCTTCCTGTTTAATAACATGATGGGGGCCGATCAGACTATATTTACAGTGACAGCTTCCCTTTGTGGCATTATGGGTTTTTAGTGAAAACCTACTGGCTGCAAAAATGAGGAATAGTTTTTAATTTACACTAGCAATAATGCTTGGTGTCATCCAGGTCATGTGGGCCTGTTTGCACATTCTGTTCTACCTACCTCTTTTCCCACCTCTTCTCAACAGTCATCTCATTATTTAAGGGCAGGATGAAAATGAAAAGTAACACACAAGGTTGTAGCGAGACTTTCAGCAGGTAAAATAAGTATACACATCAGCAATGTTCTAGGTTAAATCAATTTTATTAATATATAACTGTTGATACACTCATCTCCAATAGAGTAATACAGTAAAAATACACTGTTATATTCAAACATGACTTTGTATCGGTCTCGAGAAATCCTAATATTTACGCTAAACATTGCTGTAGGACTAATAACATTAGTGACCCTTTATATTTTAATATATGGTCCCAATGAGTAAGTAAGAAAATAAACCTTAACATGGAAAGTTAACAGGGTTGGATTATTTGTGGATACTGATTTGGCGTCCCGGGAATCGGGTTTGGTCACACTCTCCACCTTTCAACCCATATCCCTTCGGATACTGGCAAAATATACTTAATATTCTTATTCCAACTTTAGTCTGAATTCTGGAAATACATCCCAATATAAGGGATTTTAGATTATAAAAAGAAAGAAAACGTAGAAAGAGTCAGGAAAGCACATATGTGGAATTGTAAGAAAAGAAAAGAGAGAGAAAAGAGAGAGAAAAGATAGAGAAGTCGGATTGGAATGGGCTAATATATGTACATCAGTTATCTTGCCTGTCAATGAAGCGCTTGCTCCAAATGTTTGGATTACTTAATAATTTGAACTTAACAAGGGGTCTTGTTGATAATCTCGCCATTTCAATGGTGCTGCCTCCCATACCCACGGGTCTGCCTCCCATCGATTCATGTGAAAAAGGGGGGGATTCCTCTAAGCCCCCCTCGGGGCATCCCGGATCTCCGCCCCATCCTCCGTCTCGCTTATGTCAGCCAGGACCTCATAGTATCGGATTCCCTGAACATAATCCAGGGTGTCCAGAGGCGACAGTGTCTCTCCACACTCTTCAAGTCTGGAGAGCTGTGGCTAATGTTTTCCTCCATCCTACACACATGATTCAACTCGGCTATTAATTCCTTTTTAGTAGGTCTTTCTGTGTTTCTCCATTTTCTGGCAATCAGGGTTCTTGCTGCAGATAGAAAATACCTAGTCAGACTATTTTTGTAGTTCGATATTGATGTGTCTATGAGGTTTAATAGGGCCAAAGATGGAGAGAAGATCATGCGGGTTGATGTGGAATGTTCCAACAGGTCAGACACCTCCCTCCAGAAAGGCTGAATCTGTGGGCAGTCCCACCATATGTGGAGGTATGTGCCACAGGCTGTATTGCATCGCCAGCAGCGATCAGATAATGATGGAAAAATTTGATGTAGGTCTGCCGGACTTCTGTACCACCTTGCCATCACTCTAAAGTTCCTCTCCTGGAATGTGGCCGCCTTGGCAGATTTATATGTAAACAATAAAATTTTTTCCCAATCCACTGGAGAGAATTCCCTTTGGAGGTCCCTCTCCCACTTTATTTTATATTGAAGTGAGAATTTGTCAGGGGTTTCCAGTGAGCTGCGAAACAGATTGTATAAGATCGAGGTTATATGTGGGACAGGGCCTCCTTCCAGGCAAAGTCTCTCAAAGGCTGTGGGTTGTCTAGTGGCCGTCTCCCATTTTATGGAATTAATATAACTACAAAGCCTAGCGTGGAGAAGCCATGCACCCGGGGGAATCGGAGACTCTCGGTACAGTTCTGCCAGGCTTTTTATACCTGTTGTGTTGATAAAGGTCTGAATTGTGGGGTGCGTTCTCTTGTGTCTGCCTAGGAATGTTTTCCTATCTATTTCTAAACCTAGGGATGGGTTGTGAAATATTGGAGTTAGAGGTCCCGGGTTCGTAGTCAAATGTAGTGACGGGTTATGTCTTTTAAGAAATTGCTGCAGATGGTGTGTTAGGAACGAGGGGGAACGGGGACCACCCGTGCCAAAAAGCCACACTGCCGACAGAGGACTAATGTCGCTAAGCTCTGTTTCCACAACTACCCATTGGCGTCTGTCCTTCTGGGAATACAAGTCTAGAATGCATTTGCCCAGGGAAGCCAGATGGTACGTCATGAAGTCGGGCAATCCTGCACCTCCCTCCCCCGATCTCCTGCTTAGTAAACTATACGACAGTCTAGGTCTCCCGTGTGCCAATATATAACGCGTGATCAAGGTCTTAAGTCTGGAGAAAAAGGAGGCTGGAAGGAGGATCGGAATAGCCTGGAGAAAGTATAGAAGTCGGGGTAATAAGTCCATTCTAATTGAATTGATTCTGCCCCACCATGAAGTATTGAGTTTGTTCCATGTTTTGAGATCTGAAGTTATCTTGACGAGCAGGTGTTCAAAATTTTTCGTATACATTTTGGATGGGTCACTAGTTAATTTTATACCTAAGTATTTTAATTCTTCAAGTTTCCACATGAAGGGGAATTGGGATTTAAGCAGGGTGACCACTAGCTCTGGAAGGGAGATGTTCAGTATCTCTGATTTAGATTCGTTTATTTTAAAATTACTTAGGTTTCCATACCTGGTAAGCTCTTCCACTATGTTGGGGATTGATATAAGGGGGTTCGTTATGTATAAAAGTAAATCATCTGCAAATAGGGCTATTTTTTGCTCAACTTTACCTGTCGTCAGTCCCGAAATCGATTTATTAAGTCTAAGTGCACCCGCCAGGGACTCCATGCATAAGATGTAGATTAGGGGGGAAAGTGGACATCCCTGACGAGTGCCATTATGTATGGGGAATGTATCAGAAAGGGACCCGTTCACCTGAACCCGAGCCGACGGAGCTGTGTACAGTGCTTTGATTCTCTGAACCATCACCCCGCCCAGCCCGACGCGCTCCAAGGTGGCGAATAGGAAGCCCCAGTGCACCCTGTCGAAGGCCTTTTCGGCGTCTATCGACAGGATGCACATGGGTACCCCCCCCTCCCCGCCCCATCGACCACAGCTATCGATCTGATTATGTTGTCTCGGGCTTCTCGTCCCGGGACAAAGCCAACTTGATCGGGTTTAATTAGGAATGGCAGAAATCTCCTCAGTCTGTTAGCTATCATTTTCGAAGAAAATTTTTATATCTATATTCATCAGGGAGATGGGTCTGTAGCTACTGCATATAGATAAGTCCTTGCCGGGCTTTGGTATAACAACGATATGTGCCATCAATGCCTGAGGAGGGAACTGGTCTCCTCTGGATATGCTATTAAATACTTCCAGGAGACGAGGGTTCAAGTGCTCAGATAGGGATTTGTAAAATCCAGCTGAATAACCATCCGGCCCTGGGCTTTTACCAATTTTTAGATTCTTAATTACATCGGTCAGTTCTTCCATTGTGAAGTCTGAAGCAAGCTCCTCCTTCTCTTCCTCGGATAAGACATCAGCAATGTTCTAAGTAAATATATTTCTAAAGGTGCAATTGGCATGAATATCTCACCAGATGTCAGTAACAACCCATCCAATCCACACAGATGAAAAAATCAAACCATACATAAATTAAGTTATGTGTATTAATGAAGAATCATACAAAGAAAAAGTATTGAACACATGAAGAAAAGGAGGTGCAGAAAGCACTAAAAAGTAAGAAAAAAAAAGTAAGAAAAGCACTAAAAAGTAAGAAAGCAGTCCTTCCACTTAGTGAAAAAGAATAACAGCTGGTTCAATTGATGGCCAATAAAAAGGTGCCACACAAGAAACATCTCATGATGGGTAAAACCAGTGAGCAAACCTTCACAGCCTTATTGTTAGAAAACATACTGATTGCATTGATTACAGAAGAATTTCTAAACTACTGAAAGTCCAGTGAACACTGTTGGAGACATAATCCAGAAGTAGAAAAAAACATCATTTCTTTATAAACTGGCCACAACCAGGTGCTCTTTTCAAGAGAAAAAACAAAGGAGTGAAAATAATTATCTGAAGAGTTGTTCAAGAGCCAAGGACCATCTATGGAGAGCTACAGATAGACCAGGAATTAACAGGTACAATTGTTTTCAAGCAAACAATAAGAGATCCCACTCCCCCTCCATAACCTGTATGTGTGCTCCTGTATGCACACTCACTACGCAAGACCCCATTGCTGAAAAAAAGCAGGTTTAAGAGCATTTAAAATTTGTTCAACAACATTTGGACAAATCTGTAAAATACTGGGAGAATACAGTCTGGTCTGTGGGGGCAAAAATTCAGTTCTCTGTCCTATCCATGTATGAAGGCTAAGAAAACGTGACTTCTTGCTGCTTCCCCTGTTTCATGGCTCGATTTGGGAATTAATGGCGAGACCCCTTACTCTGTTGCAAGTCCACCTGCCCACTGACCTATGGCCCTTTTCTTCACTGCCTAATTCTAATGGTTGTGATTACTTTTATCTTTTCCTTTTTGGGCTTTATCATCTTCCGGTGTTTTCCATTCTTTTGTTTTGTTTTTTTTCCTATCACAGTGTGGGTGGCGATATATATATATATATACATATATAATATTCTCCCATCACTTTCTTGCTGGCTATATTTTTAGGTGGTTTATTGCATTGGAGTTCCAGCCCTTCAGCAATGTTTTTTTGCCTGCGAGGCACACATCATTTGCACTTCTGCTGTTTGTTTGCTTGTCTGACTTCCAAACACCTTTCCTCTTTCCTCAGTTAAGTTGCAGGGTGATTTTTCTTGTTTAGTTTCTTATTCTCCCTTTTCCCCCATTGTAGATATTTTGCGTTTCATCACCTTGGGTCCCCGTATATCTTAGCATTATTCCCCTCTCTTGTTAGCTGTGTGTAGTGGCCTCCCTTCTGGTTCCGCAGAAGGTATGAGAACACTTTGATGGCCTTTTAGGAAGCTATTTCCGAAGTGGTGTTTAATTGTGTGTCACGAGATTTTCAAGTATGTACAGGGACCAGTAGGGCATATCTGTGGCTTCTCTGCATAGTAGGCTGTTCTATTTCCATTACACACGTATGAATAAGGTATGTGCATAACACTCTGACCGGCATCCAGGGCACATGAAGCTGGAGAAAAATAAGTCAATCTGATCTTATCTCATCTCCTCCTCTGTCTCCTTGCACCAAGGCTTGGACCGGAATACAGTGGAGTAGGTGGATCTCCTGGCCTCTATGCAGGAGTGAACCCACCACATGAGCAGTGTATAGCAAGACTGGACCACAAAGAATCAGGTGTATTTACCATGGCTGTGAAGTCAGAGTGAGTGTCCATTTTGGTGGAGTTGGAGTCGGAGTCAGATTCAGGGAAATTGAGGAGTTGGAATTGAATGTTTAACTTACCAACTCCACCACTCTGGTATTTATGGCTTTCCCTTGTGCAGTGGTGATCCCTCCACATGAGCAGTAACAAGACTCAAATTGGACCACATGGAAACAGGTGGATTCTCAGTAGGCCTCTGTAGAGAAGTGTATAGAGAAAAACAAGGGGAGAGGCGCTAATAAGAGGGAACCGTTGGCATTGGGGAGAGAGGGGACACCACAGGTGGTCTCTCACCTTAAAAGGTTATGCTGTCCCCGCACAACCTCAGTATTGCGTGGGTTGAAAGACAGCTGTAGTGAGTGGTGAGTCCAGGGTGTTGCACCCGCCCTCCAGTCACGTGGTGTCCGTCAGCTGACTGTGCTGTGACATCAGGGCAGGTCCTTGTGTGCATTGGGCACAGGTCCTGTGTTATGGAGCTCCAACACAATTTCCCTAAGGGGCCCGTTACACGGTGCCACCTCGCCGCCAATGTCGGCGGGGAATCACAGGTGCGCGCATCCACGCTGACATCGCCGGTGAGATGTCACACGTGGCAACTCGCCGGCGTACTCACCGGCAAGTAGCGTCGGCGACCGCTATGTTAAACATTGCGGGTCACCAAGTTACACAGGGCGATCATGCCTGATCGCCCTGTTCAGATCGCCAGGTTTCACAACACTGCTGTGAAACTTGGCGATCATTCTGAGGCAATATTTCATCTCATTATCGCCGCATCACACTAGGTGACGCACCGGCGATGTCGGCGGTGATAGGCCACACCCCTGCATCACCGCCGAAATCGCCAGCGATGTCACCTAGTGTGACGGCACTCTAAGGGAGATTGAGAAAGTGATTGCAGAAAGATTTTTGTGTTTTTAGGAGCGCTCACACAGGGTGGCTCAGAGGTTAAGAGATAACTTAGCTTTATTCCCAACGCGTTTCAATGGCGGCACGCCATCTTCATCAGGTGAGGGTTACAATAAACAAAGGAAATTGCCTTATATAGATACTAACCAATCCACAACCAATCACAATCAAGTAAATGGTGTCGGGTACTTTAACCCTTATTTCACTTGACAACTGGCTGCAAGTTAATACAATTAAAACAATTATATGCTAATTAAAATATAATACTATAAAAAGCATTAAAATTGTGGAATTGTTCCACACAGTAATTGATTTCATAATAGTTAAAAATAAAATAAAAGAGAAAGAAAAAGAAAAGAAAAAACATGCATAATTTTTCTATTATAACAAAGCATACTATAAATGCATGTAAACAATTTTTTAAAAAATTAAAATCTTAAAAAACTTAAAAAATCACCCCCCAAAAAAACAAAAAAAACCCCAATTTCTCAAAAATTCTTTCCTTGAAAAAATTCTCAAATTAATTCTCAAAGGGTCTTCCAGAACGGACTATCATACATACACACATACATATATACTAGATGGTGGCCCGATTCTAATGCATCGGGTATTCTAGAATATGTATGTAGTTTATTTATGAAGATTTAAGAATAATGCAAAGTGAAGCTGCGTTTAAATCCTGCGCCAATATCGCTGATTGCTGGCAACCGGCCGGGCGAAGCAATCAGCGAAGCGTGGTTGAAATCCCGTGCCAATTTGCGGGCGGACTGTCCCTGTTGCTGATTGGTCGTGGGCGGCTGGCTTGACCAATCAGCAATGCAGGATTTGCGTTACAGACAAACAGACAGAAGTAGACAATTATATAGTAGATACCTACAACAGTACCAGTGTGCAGTGGTGCCAGTATGCAGCGGTGCCTGTGTCCAGGAGGGGGCCGGGGGACAGCGGCCAGGTGCAGGCAGGAGGGGCTGGGTAAGAGCGGCCGGGTGCGGGCAGGAAGGGGCCGAGGAAGAGCGGCCGGGTGCGGGCAGGAGGGCACCAGGGAAGAGCGGGCGGGTGCGTGCAGGAGGGGGCTCAGTGGTTAACACAGTATAAGCTGGCTCAGTAGTTAGCACTGTATACGGTGGCTCAGTGATTAGCACCAGGAGCTGGCCGGGTGGCAGTTCTGGAACGACAGCCCTGAGTTGGGGGTGGGGGGGGGGGGGTATCAGAAATTCTTGAGGACCGGGGGGACTTGCTATCAGAAAATTTTGAGGACCGGGGGAAAGGGGGTGCTACCGGCAGCTCTTTTACCAGCTCCGACGCCATCTGCTGCTGTATCGCCGCGACGCCCGCGGCCGTCACGTTTCTGTATGGGGGCGGCCCTAGATGTGGGCTATACCACCAGCCCAGGGGGCACTTGCCCCCTGCCACCTGGGCCGGTCCGCCCCTAATTAGCACTCTATGGTGGCTCAGTGGTTGTCACTGTATATGGTGGCACAGTGGTCAGCCGAGTATGGTGGCTCAGTGGTTAGCACTGTATATGATGGCTCAGTGGTTAGCACTATATAGTGGCTCAGTGGTTATCACAGTATGGTGGCTCAGTGGCTAGCACAGTATGGTGGCTCAGTGGTTAGCGCAGTATGGTGGCACAGTGGTTAGCACTGTATATGGTGGCTCAGTGGTTAGCACTGTATATGGTAGCTCAGTGGTTAGCACTGTATATGGTTGCTCAGTGGTTAGCACTGTATATGGTGGCTCAGTAGTTAACACAGTATGGTGGCTCAGTGGCTAGCACTGTATGGTGGCTCAGTGGTTAGCACAATACGGTTGGCTCAGTGGTTAGCACTGTACGGTGGCTCAGTGGTTAGCACAGTATGGTGGCTCAGTGGTCAGCACTGTATGGTGGCTCAGTGGTTAGCACTGTACGGTGGCTCAGTGGTTAGCACTGTACAGTGGCTCAGTGGTTGGGCTCTGACTGCGTCCTGTAAGTGCTTTTGGTTTTCTGTCTTTGGCATGGATGGTGAGTTTTTCTGATGCTGCTTTTTTTCTAGTAGTTTTTGTACAATTTTGTTAGGACTGGTGAGCATGGGATCCCTTGATCGTGGGTCATCAGCTTAAATGTCTTGGGCCAACACATGAACCAAAATCCCATCTATAAAGGTTTTTTATTTATCATATAAAAAACTTTTGCACTTTTTTATCCATCCAGGGCGCAGGTGGGCCCATAGGGGCGCCGTTCATCCAGTGGTGCAGAAGCATCGTACTGTGCGGCCCAATGCTCAGGCAGCGGAGCGGTTGGGTAGCTTTCAGACACTCTGCATCATATGTATCAGTGTGAATGGTGCTCTATGCAGGCCTAGTGTATGCATGGCAGGTCGCCTCCCACATTTTGCTGGTAGAGGCGACTCATCAGCCAGCAGCTGGCTTGCTCCACAATTCTGTCTGATGAGGGTTTTTTGATGCTGCTTTTTTTTAAGTTTTGTACATTTGTTAGACGGGACATGGGATCCTTCTGGTCTCACTTAAATTGCAAACAGACCAAATCCTTAAAGTTTTTATTTAATATAAAACTTGCATTTATCCACAGGCGCAGGTGGCATAGGGGCCTTCACAGTGAGAGCATCGTCTGCCAGCAGCGGGAGCGTGGTACTTCAGACACCGCATATATCAGTGGATGGTGCTATGCAGCCTAGTGTATTGAGCGCCACATTTGGTAGACACATCCCACACGTGCTCACAATGCTTGACGCGTCTGTAGGCTTTTGGTTCTGTCTTTGCATGGAGGTGATTTTTAGGTTTTCTAGTATTTTGTAATTTGTTAACGTGAGCATGGGATCCTGTCGTGGTCTAGCTTAAATCTTGCCAACCATGAACCAATCCCATCTAAGTTTTATTATATTAAACTTTTGCACTTTTATCCCCAGGGCAGTGGGCCATAGGCGCTTCATCCGTGTGCAGAAGCAGTACTGTGCGCCCAGCTCAGCAGGGAGGGGGGTAGCTTCAACACTCTGCACAATGTATCATGAATGGTTAGGGCCTATATCATGCAGTCGCTCCAATTTCTGTAGGACTCATAGCCAGCGTGCTTGCTCCAACGGGGCCCTGGGCGCTTCTAGTGCTGTTCGATTGGCTGATGGGGTCTTTCTGAGCTGTGATGTTGGTAGTTTGACACATTTTAATTGACATGGATCATGTGTGTATCAGCTAATGCTTGGCACAGCGACCACAATTCTCTGATAAAGGTTCTATACACAAGGCTTGTCACAATTGTTATCTCCGAAGGCTTTTGGCTTGTCTTTGGCATGGTGGTGAGTTTTTCTGTGCGCTATTTTTCAGTAGTTTTTGTACATTTTTAGACCTGGTGAGCATGGGATCACGTGATGGGCTAGTTATAATGCTTGGGCCAACACATGAACAATATCCTTATAAAGGTTTTTTATTTATCATATAAAAACTTTTCACTTTTTTATCCATCCAGGCGCAGGTGGGCCATGGCGCGTATCAGTGTGCGTATCATGTATTGGGCCCAATGTCAGGCAGCGGAGCGGGTTGGTAGTTTCAGACACTCTCTAATGTTATGGCAATGAGAATCCTATGCAGGCCTAGTGTATCATGCAGTCGCCTCCACTTTTATCGGTAGGGGCCATCAGCGCGTCTGGCTTGTCCAAATTGGGCTCTGACTGGCCAAGCTGTGGATTTGGTCTTTGGCATGTGTGTTTTTGTGCTGTTTTTCTGTGTTTTGTACAATTTGTTAGGAGGGTGAGTGGTCCCCTTATCTGGGTCAAGCTTAAATCTTGGCCAACTGCCAACTACCATCTATAATGTTTTTATTTTTGTTTTTGTTTTGATCATGGGAGTTGGATAGGGCTTTCTAGTTTGTAAATTGTATGTGGGCAGTGTAGGCACAGCTAATGTTTGGGCTTCAACACCTGACAAATCATCATAATGGTTTTTATCAGACTTGTTTTATCCCCTCACATTTTGGCCCTAGGGCGCCTCACCAGGCTGGTTGCTCACTTGGGCCATCTGCGCTGTAAGGCTTTGGTTTTTGTCTTGCATGATGTATAGTTTTTGATGCTGTTTTTTTCTAGTATTTTGTACGTTGTAATTTGTGGAGCTGGATCCCTTGATCTGGGCATCAGCTTAATGTCCTTGGGCACCTGAACCAATCCACTATAAAGGTTTTTTTTTTTCATTATAAAAATTTTGATTTTTTATCTCGGTTGCAGTGGGCTATAGTGACTTTGTTCACGTGTGGCAGAACGATCGTCGTGCCCAATGCTCGGGCCAACGGATTGGACTTCAACCTCTATATTTTTATCATGTAATGTTTTTATCAGGCCTAGTGTGCATGAGGGTGCCTCACCCAATTTGCTGTGAGCGCCATCAGCCAGCGTGGGCTTGCTCACACAATTGTGGTGCTCTATGCAGGCAGTGTAGCTGGCGTTGCTCCATTTGCTGGTAGAGGGACTCATGCAGGTTGGCTGCTTCACATTGGTCTGATGCGTCCTGTAATTTTGGTTTTCTGCTTGGCATGGATCGTGAGTTTTTGGTGATGCTTCTTTTTTTTGGTCATAATTTGACAATTTTTTAGAGGTACATGGATCTTGATTGTCATCACTTAAAGTGGCAAAAGACCAATTCCATCTATAAAGGTTTTTTATTTATCATAAAAAAACTTTTGCGACTTTCATCCAGGGAGCAGGTGGGCATAGGGGCGCCGTTCTCCAGTGGTGCAGAAGCATCGTACTTGGCGGCAATGCTTAGGCAGCACTGGTAGCTTCGAACTCTGATCATTGTAAGTGGAATGGTGCTCTATGCAGGCCTAGTGTATGCATGGCAGGTCGCCTCCCACATTTTGCTGGTAGAGGCGACTCATCAGCCAGCAGCTGGGCTTGCTCCACAATTGGGCTCTGACTGCGTCCTGTAAGTGCTTTTGGTTTTCTGTCTTTGGCATGGATGGTGAGTTTTTCTGATGCTGCTTTTTTTCTAGTAGTTTTTGTACAATTTTGTTAGGACTGGTGAGCATGGGATCCCTTGATCGTGGGTCATCAGCTTAAATGTCTTGGGCCAACACATGAACCAACATCCCATCTATAAAGGTTTTTTATTTATCATATAAAAAACTTTTGCACTTTTTTATCCATCCAGGGCGCAGGTGGGCCCATAGGGGCGCCGTTCATCCAGTGGTGCAGAAGCATCGTACTGTGCGGCCCAATGCTCAGGCAGCGGAGCGGTTGGGTAGCTTTCAGACACTCTGCATCATATGTATCAGTGTGAATGGTGCTCTATGCAGGCCTAGTGTATGCATGGCAGGTCGCCTCCCACATTTTGCTGGTAGAGGCGACTCATCAGCCAGCAGCTGGGCTTGCTCCACAATTGGGCTCTGACTGCGTCCTGTAAGTGCTTTTGGTTTTCTGTCTTTGGCATGGATGGTGAGTTTTTCTGATGCTGCTTTTTTTCTAGTAGTTTTTGTACAATTTTGTTAGGACTGGTGAGCATGGGATCCCTTGATCGTGGGTCATCAGCTTAAATGTCTTGGGCCAACACATGAACCAAAATCCCATCTATAAAGGTTTTTTATTTATCATATAAAAAACTTTTGCACTTTTTTATCCATCCAGGGCGCAGGTGGGCCCATAGGGGCGCCGTTCATCCAGTGGTGCAGAAGCATCGTACTGTGCGGCCCAATGCTCAGGCAGCGGAGCGGTTGGGTAGCTTTCAGACACTCTGCATCATATGTATCAGTGTGAATGGTGCTCTATGCAGGCCTAGTGTATGCATGGCAGGTCGCCTCCCACATTTTGCTGGTAGAGGCGACTCATCAGCCAGCAGCTGGGCTTGCTCCACAATTGGGCTCTGACTGCGTCCTGTAAGTGCTTTTGGTTTTCTGTCTTTGGCATGGATGGTGAGTGTGAACATGACATTCTCAGATTATTTGATGGGATGCGCATATTAATTAGCCCTTTTATTCTTTTATACATTACATTCAGAAACTTCTTTAGAGCAAATGAATATTTTTATAATCTTAATAGTTGGATGCCAGTAGAGCATATACGAGAAAAAGAGTAAAAGATGGACGCACGCATGCATGTGTGTATGTATACATATGTGTGTACATGCATATATGTATTGTGTGTGTGTATATGTATATATGTGTGATATATATATACATATATGTATGTGTGTGTATGTATGGTAAGTCCATTTTGGAAGATCCTTTGAGAATTCCTTTGAGAACTTTTTGAAGGAAAGAATTTTTGAGAAATAGTTTTTTTGTGTTTTTTGGGGGGGATTTTTTATTTTTTTTAAACATTATTTAGATGCATTTATAGTATGCTTTGTTATAATAGAAAAATTATGCATGTTTTTTCTTTTTCTTTTCTTTTCTTTTTAACTATTATGAAATGAATTACTGTGTGGAACAATTCCACAATTTTAATGGTTTTTATAGTATTATACTTTAATTTGCATATAATTGTTTTAATTGTATTAACTTGCAGCAAATTGTCAAGTGAAATAAGGGTTAAAGTACCCGCACCATTTACTTGATTGTGATTGGTTAGTATCTATATAAGGCAATTTCCTTTGTTTATTGTAACCTTCACCTGATGAAGATGGCGTGCCGCCATTGAAACGCGTTGTGAATAAAGCTAAGTTATCTCTTAAACCTCTGAGCCACCCTGTGTGAACGCTCCTAAAAACACAAAAATCTTTCTGCAATCACTCTGTAGAGGAGTGAGTCCACTACATGAGCTGCTTCTCATTTATGTATCAAACTATTCATTTTATTATTTCATGGACGTATAGGCTGAAAATGCACAAAAGAGGAGCTCCAAACCCCCATAGTATCATCCTTCCCAGTAATATTTGCAAGGAGCTGAAGAGTGGGCACCTAGAAGCAATATTATTAGTGGGCCCTTGGTATCTGTCTATCACTGCCTGCACGAGTCACAAGGCATGCATGTATTTTGTGCAGTCCACACTCGGACCAAGGTGCCCAGATTGACTGTAGGTTCCCCCAAGCCAAACTTGTCAGCCTCACAGACCTATTTGACCACAGCCAGTCTGAGCATAGCGATCTGAGTACAGACTGTGAAACACAGATGTGTGAAACCGAAGTCTAAGGGCCACGTCACACACACAGATATCTGTGCACATATTGTTCGCAGATCTCTGGCTGCAGTGAAATCATGGACACATTGTTCCATTTTGTGGCTGTCTACAAATGGAACAATGTGTCCATGATTTCACTGCAACCAGAGATCTGCGAACAATATCTGCACAATTATCTGTGTGTGTGACGTGGCCCTAAGAGCCTAATGTAAGAAAATCAAAGTAGCCAATGTGATGGCAGGTTCGGCTAGGTGTCTGCTCACATTATTATACAAAAAATAAATAAAAATGTACAAACTAAAGAAAATTAAAAAAATATTTAAAATAAATATTTCAGTTTTTTTTCAAGTTAAAGTAGGAAGCAATAATAATTATTAGTATAATAACAAAAAATAATGTGTGTCATTTCTTTAGCTAAGAGGACCTATCTATAGTACTTTTATCAAGATATACACAACACATACACCACATTTTGTAAGCAGCTTTTTGAGCCGCTGCTGGACGAGGAGCTGGAGGATGAACAAATCTGAGAGTTTATTTTATATTTCTCATTCTTAGATCTTCAAGTTTTGTCTCAAACACTTGCATCCAAAAGTTCTATGGAAACTGTGCTTTTTTTGTGTGGATCCTCCCATCACCACTATGTAGTAGTAGTAATAGTAGATTGTAGTTTCTGTGGTTTGAAGGTCTGTTTACTCAAGTATTTCTGTTTATGTAGCACCATACGCCTCGAGCATTTGCATTTCACGTGGACGATGAGCGCTGGTGTTGAATGATAAATGGTTGGGGCTGTGACTTGACATAAAAATGCAAAAATAAAATGTACTTTTTCAAGGCCAAAATATTTGAATGGTATAAAGATCTGGAGAGGATGTTTCTTTCATGATTGTGAACTCAGATGGATCAGCACAAACCAGCAATATACTCTGCACTATCTACATTTTACATAGGTACAAACAAGTCAGCAGTGAAGATACTTTTGGTAATATTGTTAATTCAATGAAAACAACACTGACGCAAAGTGCAGTAACTGAAAATTGCGTGTCAGTACTGTTGTAGGGTTTTTCTAATCTGCTGTCCTCTGGGGCACAACGCTGCTCTGCCTACCAGCAGGGTTGAGGGGGGTAGTCCACTCCTGTAATTGAGGGTTCAGACCAGTGACATGATCACACCATTGGTCTGAACCATGCATTTTTCAAAGCTACTAACAGAGGCATCTTGTAGGCGGCTGGATTCAGCAAATTAGCCAGCTTCAGGGTGGTTGTCACAAGTGTCACAGACTAACATTACCTCTAGGGGATTTAAAATCAGAAGGTCTCAGCATTTATTTGATTGCAGATACTCTTTAGAGCCTGCTCGTCATTTATCATGACTAGGAGCTTATTTAATTGAAGTGGTGTTGAAGGAGTTAAGATTGTTTTTCTATCTTGCTGTGATTACCATGTAGTTATCATCTCAGCTGCTGCAACTCCCTTCCTCTATATAAATCCACTACTTAATCTCTCCTATGCTCGCTATAGTTCATTCTATGGTGACCTGTGAAGGAGATGTCTCTGGAGAAAGCTGTTATGTTTCCAGTGGGTGCAGTAGAGTACCTATGGAGGAAAATTGGAGATTTTTTTTAAATCTGTTCCCCTTGCTTGTCTCCCCTTCCTCATGTTATCTTTATGTTAGTAGTAAGACTAGCATATTGCTGGCATGCTCACTAGTCAGGGCTATTCCAGGGTCAGCCAGGGTCTAGGTAAATGTGGAAAAGGACCTGTCTAACAATATTAAGGAGCTCAGGGATCAGCCACAGGTGAGTTAGGTGGTTACCCCTTTCCCTATCACCTTTACATCTTCCCTGGTGTACCCCTCCTGTTGTGCAGGACTTTCCCTTGCATTGGCATGACAGCGTTGCTTGTGTGCTCTTTAGCAAAAAGATTGCAAGCATATGCTGTTTACCCAGGAATCCAACTACTCCCATACATATCGTAGGTGGCCATTAACTTTGTCAATAAGCAGTAACCTTAAACATCCCTGCATACTTTTGCGCAAAGTCGATTTTCAGGAGATGATAATTGCAAAGTTGTTTGTTTTTACAAGTACTTTGTAATTTTAGCTATTTAAGACAGCTTCTTTAAACCCATACGTGAAACCTGTGCCAGTACATGCAGAAAAAGGTAAGACTTCATTGGTAAAATGTCTTATGTACTGCTGAAACCCCTCAGAATTTAAATCTTCTAGAAAGCTTCTTCATGTTGCTAGGATACTCAGTCTGGGACTTAAGATGTTTGCCACTACTTTACAAGTCCCTTTGATGTGGATCTACTGCCATATACTGTATAAACACTTTTGGAAATCCCTTGGTTTCTCAAATACTTCTGTAACCTAAAGGTACCATCACACGTGGCAATATGGCTTCCAAATCACAGTAAATTTGTGTATTTTGGCGATGTGTAAACCACATCACCTGTGCGTAATGGAGTGAGACAGTGAGATTTTACGGCGTGAAATCGCCGGTGGAGCGTTGCCTCATTGCCCTGCTCTGCTGAGAAATCAGACAATTTCCACCAGGCGATTTCAGTGCATCATGGCGTGTGACTGGGTGATAGCGATGTAGAAAGTGAGCTCAGGCCATCTGGAAGCAATTTCAGAGGCGTGCCTGAACGTTCTGTTTGGCGTGCCCTGTCTGCCGCGATTGCTCCTGCGTTCCCATTGGCTGGCCATGGCTAAGGCGCCATATTTGAATCGCGATGTAGTAGAAAGGACACATGCGTCATGTAGTGGGCAGACCTCCTGACAATTGTGTTGGCCAATCGGAGTGGTAGGGGCACGGTGTACAGCACTTTTCCACGCCTGTATCCTCAGCACGCCCACATTGCCGATGCGGTGGAGGCGTGTGACGCACAGATTTGGCGGCGATGTGGGTATGTGAAATTGCTTCCTGTCTGCTGCAGGGGATTTCCGGAACGCAGGATCGCCGAACATCGCGAGATGTCTATGTGTGACAAGGCGACAGCGATGTGTAAAAAAGCTGTTCTCCTGATCACAAGATCTCTAGCTGAAAATCCTGTTACTTCTTGTAATGTGTCCCAATAAAATCTCCCCACGTTTGAGGATCTAAAAAATAATGGGTAGCTGTGGCTGGTAAGATGGGCCTCTATTCAGCAGTGTTAGAAAAATCAACAGCTAAAATTTAAAGTAAAATATACAGAATTTCCAAAAGATATTCAGATGGCAGGGACAAAATAATGTTTAAAGATTTGTACTTATCAAACACCTGTTTCTGAAATCTGACTGTTACCTTGGATTTGTTAAGAACTTGTATTATTAACATCTGTGGGTAAGATAAGCAGGCATATTTTGGGGAGAAAATTCAAGACAGCGTCTTCGCTTCAAGTATCTTTTGTATGATAACTAACATTCTGGGAAGTTAATTAAGCAAATAGATTTTGTGTTTAACCGATAATAAATTGGTAACTACAGTATATCAGCTTTGTTGTCTTCTTCTTGGCAAGAATATACTGCTGCCTACCTTTGAACTCTGATGTCAATGTGCCTCCATTAATAGAGTAAAAAATGTTTCCACCGTGTTAGCCAGTAGATAGAAAAATATTAGAATCCTCAGTGGTTGATACCTTTTAATGGTGAACTGAAAAGATGGTAAACATGGCAATCTTTCGGGAAACTGTGGCCCCTTCATCAAGCAGATAATGACACAGATTCTGAAGACACATATATATATACATAAGCAAATGAAGCAAAAAAGCCAAACAGCAGTCTTAGATGTTATAGTAAATGCGACAGGTGACGTAAAACAGTCAGGCTAGGGAGGGAGAGATGGGCCTGGGAATTGAAACTAAAAGTCTAAGATAAGCAGAACAAATTGTATAATAGTTATATGGTGGTGGTCTGGGAGAACTGAAAATACTTACATGAGTTGAGGAAAGTAATAAAAGGAAGCAAGGGTGTTCACATAAGAAGTGTCAAAAGTTCATTGTCCTCAAAATGGAGTCTGTTGGAGATGTGTTATCCCCAAATGTTTTTTCAATTTGTATAAAAACGCATGAATCTGTGATGTCCCCAAATGTCCATTCATGTTATATAAAATCCCATGAATCCATGTGATACATTTAATCCTGTTTTGAATGTGTCAAAGGTCATAATCAATTTGTATTCCCAAATTATTCTCTGTCTCTGAGATTTGAAGTGGCTTTTTAAGATGAGCAGTGAGTCCCGTATCGGTTTCACTGTGGTCAGGGCTGGAAAAATGTTTTGCTACAGGTAGGCCCATACACTTTACTTTTATTGAGTGGTGATGAGAATTAATTCTTGTCCTGAATTTTTGCCCGGTCTCACCTATGTATATGCCACCTGTTGGACATTTGGTACATATGATTAAATACATCACATTGCTTGTGGTACAACTGAGCTACCTGGGATCTTGTAGTCCTGATCTGTCCCAGGAAGATAAGGATCTTGTCCGTTGTCATTATAGATAGAGGTTTTGCACCTGTTCTGGTTGCAGGGAAAGGTTCCTGTTGCTGCTGGAGAGGACAGGGCGCTTCTGACAATGATGTTTTTTTAATTCGGAAGTTGTCTAAGAGTGGGGGATCCGGAAATATTGATTTTAGTAGGGCATCTTTTTGTAGGAGTGGTTGCAGGTTCCGCGCAGCTCCTCTTAACACCTCCAGACTTTGATTGTAGGTGACTACAAGAGGAACTCTGTTGTTTTCTTCTCTAGTTTTGTAATGTAGGAGATGTTTCCTTGATATACTGGTGACTCTTGAAATCTGGTTCTCGATTGTTCTTGGATGGCAGCCCTGGTTCAAAAAAGTCTTTTTGAGGTCCTCAAGGTGATAGAGACAATCAGTACGGTTGGAACATATCCAATTGTATCTGATGGCCTGGCTGTACACAATATCAAGGAATCATCTCCTGCACAGTGGAGTGGGTGTCTGTTCATAGTATGCTATTGGCTCATTTACATTAAATTAGTATGGAAACACATTATAACTTACTTGTGTTAAATCACAAATAAATCACCTTTGATAAATTGTCAGTGCTCATGTGACATCAATTAGCCAATGAATGATGACTTCAGTGTTTTAAAGGGAACCTGTCACCTCCATTAAGCCCCCCAGGCTATCATTACCTGTCCCTGCATCTTCCTATTACTACTCTAACTATCCCTCTCTGTGCTAAATGTGCCTTGCGACTGTGTAATAAAAGCTTTTTATCACTTTCTCATTACTATGTTAATGATCCAGGGGTTACCGTTGCTAGCTTCCCTGGGCATCCTCTCTGTTTCCCGAGGCCACCTCCTGTGTAGTTTATCACGATGGGTGTCATATTGACTTCCAAATGCGCGCCCCCCAGCCTGGCTCGCTCCGCTTTGAAGAATTATTGCTGCCATTGAGTTCCATCGAAGCTGCTGGGTTTCCCAGTCCGTGGATGGAGGTAGGTGCCCTTACTCTGGGGCTGATCAAAAGCAAAGGGCTAGGGTAGCAACCCGAACCTCCTAACCTTCAGAGGTACCTTTGGGAACAGGGCTAGTTAGGGACCCTAAGTCCAGAGCCAGAATAGCTTCCCTGAATGCCCTTGCCCACCTTATAATCTTGCCTCCTGATTCCCTATCCGTTATATCACCCTGTAACAAGTACTCAGTACAAGAGATAGTAACAAGACTGTGCATAACGCTGGGGGAGGGGTGGGAGTGGTACAGTAAATAGGTTAGGGAAGCAGACAACCTCTTTTACTAAAGTCATTACAGGAAATGCAGTCACACAAAGGCCCTCTTGACTCATAAAAAGATCAATACTTGTCAGGAGTCAGGATCTTCAGATTATCTTTTGTGCCTTTTCGCTCTGTTTTCCAGTATGGTGTCTTCTGCTTCGTTCCTCTCCGTGTGTGTGTATTCTCGGCCTGTATAAGCTCCAGTTAATCTTTGAACCCTTTTCTAGAGGATTCTGCTTGTATTTCAGCTTCTTGTGTATCTCAAGTTTGCTTCTCCTCCTCCTTCAATTTTGGTTTGCCTCTTTCCAGCAACTGCATATCTCAAGTTAAGCTTACCTCACCTGCTGTTGCCTCTGCTGTAGTTCCTATCACATAAGCTAGTTTGCTTTATGAGCTCTTAGCAGAGTCCTTGTTTGTTAATTGTTACAGTAACAGTGCTCTGGAAAGTTTGAGACTTTTTAAGTAAAACTGCACTGTATCACATTCTGGACTTGTTTTCAGAGACTTCTGTTCCCAGACCTCCCTGGCAGTGAACTGTGCTCAAAGACTCTTTCTACAGCATTTTTCAGTGTGAACTCTACTCATAGACTATTCTGCTACAACATCTCGGAGTGTGTACTGTGCTCTAGACTATCCTACTTACAGCATCTCCCAGTGTGTACTGTGCTCTAAATGATCCTACTTACAGCATCTCCCAGTGTGTACTGTGCTCTAGACTATCCTACTTACAGCATCTCCCGGTGTGTACTGTGCTCTAGACTATCCTACTTACAGCATCTCCCGGTGTGTACTGTGCTCTAGACTATCCTACTTACAGCATCTCCCAGTGTGTACTGTGCTCTAGATTATCCTACTTACAGCATCTCCCGGTGTGTACTGTGCTCTAGACTATCCTACTTACAGCATCTCCCAGTGTGTACTGTGCTCTAGACTATCCTACTTACAGCATCTCTCAGTGTGTATTGTGCTCTAGACTATCCTACTTACAGCATCTCCCAGTGTGTACTGTGCTCTAGACTATCCTACTTACAGCATCTCCCAGTGTGTAATAGACTGTTCTGGTATCGCCATCTTCCTGTGTGATTATTCTAGAGACAATTCCATTTGGCTTCTTCAGAAGAATCATCATCTTGTGTTTAATGAACTTTGGTTTATTGCTGTACTTTTGATTTGTTCTGCTGCCACTTGTGTTAATACAGACTCTTTCACCGTTAAGCCTTGTCTCAGTTGCGTCTTTGCCTTACACTAATAGATTCCTGAGTTATCCATAATAGTTATTACTATACTAATAAATATCCATATTAGTTGGTGGCCCTGATGGAGATATAGCAGTAGGACCCATGGACATCACGTTATGCCACTGTGCGCCATCTTCAGATGGTGTCATGCAATCCAATTCTACATTCATGGCGCCAGAAACAGGGTGTGGTCAGATTTGAAAAGGTGCAGAAGGTTGTGGCTTTTAAAAATAGGGATGCTTGCAAAATTATTTTGCACAGATCCTCACATGTCCACCTTTAAATACCCTTTGAAAAAGTTGGCAACCATGATTATACTTCAGTAGCTCTTAATAGGATTTGTAGAATTTTCTATGTAGAAACCAAAACATCTGATATCTGAGAATGCAAGTGGAGAAGAAATTTATGTAAATCAAATAGCATACAGATTAACTGCATCAGTGCCATTAGAAACTCATTTATAACAAGGACTATATCTGAGAGGCATAAAGTAAGCAGTGAGGGTTAATGGTGCCAGCCAACTCTGGAAGCCATCCGCAATAGTAGACCTTAGAAACATTACTACAATGACCATTTCTGGTTAACCTCGTCAATCATGTCAGATTCACTTCATATTATGTTATAATTGTTTCCAGTGTCTCAACCCCCGAGATGGCTATATGCATAATAACAGGCTGTTTTCTCATAATTTTTTTACGTGCTTTGGAACCAGGATTCACAATGGAAGCACAACAATTATAGAAGTAGACTTCAGTGCATTTTGAAAATTGCTTGTCCCCAGCTACTCGCAGGCTGGGGCTGTGGTTTAGACTTACATGTAACCATCTTGTCAGTCCAAAGCAAACACATCAAGCATGAAACCAGTTTCACAAAAATAGCAACTCTGTGCTGAAAAGCATTAGAGTAAATCATTTGTTTCTGAACAATTTTTTGCCTTTCTCCAGGCCCCAGCCGAAGACAAGACCGTGAGTTTGGAATCAATCACTTATGCTAATGTTATTACCAGCAGGGTCTGCTTCTTGTAGGATGACTAAACACTTATTAGACCCTACTAATAAAATTTCCTGCTTGTACAAATTTTAAAGATGATCTGTACCAATTCGAGATAACTATAAATTTCACAAAAATGCAAAATACTGGAGAATCTGAAGTTTTGGGGATTTGAATTACAAAACTTGGGTCAATGGGTCATCATTTAGCTGGATTCTCTTTTGGGCTGGGGAGGTGTTGAAATAATAGTTTAAAAATAAATCATAATCACTTGATTTGGTACGGCCTCTGGATTAAAAAATGAAAAAAACATTATACTCACCTCACTTAACTCCTTACACCTCTTCCACTAATGCTTCCTGGTCCTCATGGGTCTCTCTGACTCTTTTGGAACTTAGGTATGATAACTTGCGAGGAGATTTATTTAATTAATGTCAATGACATATTTGTAAAGAAGTAGACGAAGCAGAAGACACACTCAGTGAATACCTCACAGTGTCTGCAAGTGAATATCGTTGTCTGCTGGTCTGAAATAATAGATAGAGAACAAGCTGGAACTTAAGAGTGAAGTGCATGTTTCCTTGAGGAAGATATTGGAAGACACACCAGATCAGGTGATAGCTGGGGCACAGTTAGTAAATATAAATTTCATAGAAGAGCAGAGAATGGGAAGAGTTGGTGCCTGAACCTGTAGGAGGATGGTTGTGTGAGCAACGGAGTGGGCTTATAACTCACCCATCAGGGCAGTGGGGTACTCGGAACTGGGTGGCAGTTCTGCTGGGGGAGTCACGGGGTCTACATCCGGCTCCGTAACCCTGGGTGGTCAATTAAAGGGGGGTAGTTTTTAGGGATAAATGTGACACCACCCGCTGCTGTTGGGACCTCTGGGGATGATGGAAGTAGCAGTGAGGATCTTGAGCCGTCCATGGGATGAGCTGGTCCCTAGGGTAATTGTGATGTCTATGAATATGCAGGTTTGTCTGGGCTGCGGAGCTCACAGTCATCGGCAGCCTCCTGCTGCTGGATCACAGAACCAGTCTATCTCCCCTCAGGCACAATAATCACAGCCTCAGACAACATCGAGCTGTAACCGGGTTTTACTCTTTCTCAGCAGTTGGTAAAGTTCACAGACAGTACATTAGCAGCTCCGGTGTGGTCTAAGGAGCCAGGATGGTTCATCTGTGTCACCCACTTTTGTGTCTCTTTCAGGCCTTTTCGGTCTGTATGCATGCTAGCTGCGATCCAGTGGTCACTGGCTTTCATTGGGTGACCTACCGGGTCCCCTAGCCCTAGCACAACGGCCTTCTTTTCACTGCGCCGGAGGTTGGGTCACAGGACATAAAGGCCTCGCACCCCGCCGGGGTCTGTGGTTGGAGCATACAGTGTCCTGGCCACTTAAGCAGAGTCGTCATTCTGGTTCTGGCCCAGTCCCACAGTGTCCTTGCTAATTCAAACACACCTGGACACCTTCTTTTTCTCACCATGGTCTACATCCTTGGACCCAGATTAGCCACATAGTGGCACAAGCAGTCGGGTTCGTGTCCTCGCAGTCCTGTCTGGTGGTGTTCTTGCCTCTCCTACTGACTGGAATGGACTTCACTCCTCAACTTCCCTTGGCTGACTGGATTACTGAACTAGTTGTTGTTTCATGTTGTTGTCCTTTTTATTCTGTTGTTACTTTCCCTAACTGGGTTCTTCTCTAACTTTACATCCACCACCTGGCTCCTCCCGCTATCCTGTTGATGGGCATAGAGTCCCTAGACTTAGGATCGGAATTGTGTCGGGTGTGTGTGTGGGGAGACCGATTTACCAATCCCGACTGCTGCACCATTTAGTGGTGACTGGTCCACAGGGCCGCCACACTTACAGCCCCAGATCCCAGAGAAGATCTGAGACCAATCCAAGAGAAGACCCATGAACAGACCCTAGAGAACACCTGAGACCAGTTCAAAGAAAAGATCCAAGACAATATTCAAGAAAAAATGCAAACCAATAAAGCCAGAGCTTAAAGACCAAAGAAACACAGACACAGGAATGTCTGGATCAGCTCAAGCCTTTATTTTCCGACGCGTTTCGGAGCCTCCTACCGAGCTCCTTCCTTGAGGAAGGAGCTCGGTAGGAAGCTCCGAAACGCGTCGGAAAATAAAGGCTTGAGCTGATCCAGACATTCCTGTGTCTGTGTTTCTTTGGTCTCGGAGCAGCAGCGCGGACACTGAGGCACTCCGTCCAAGAATCTGCATTACAACCACGGTCACCGTTGGGAGTGCGGTCCCTGCAGCAGCTGCCTTTACGCTTTTCTACCAGTTGTGGGTTTCACAACTGACAAAGGTGAGCAATTCCACATCGCTAAATGAAAGTGTGTAATTGAGATAAGACCCTATATGCGCATTCTTTTTTCGCAGAGCTGAAAGAGGGGGAGAGACAACCAGGCCATAGTTGAGGAGCGTCTGTGTGAGCCGTCGCTTCCTGCATAAACGTACAGTACCAAGTGAGATTGAGGCTGTGCTTCAGAGGATGAAGGTGGTCAACGTGCCCAGAGTGCAGGGTAACTTACCAATTGGAACTTGCAGCCTACTTAGTAGTATTGTAAACCCGGTTGTGGTCCATATAGCATTTTGTGCTCAGTAAGGAGTTATAGGTACAGTAGTGTCAATGACATTTCCTGGGATGGGGTGTTAAGGCTAAAACATTAGCAAAGGTTACAGTGACTTTATGATTAATATAGGACTATAGTGTGTAAATAGTATTGTATTGATATCCTGTTTGTCTCAATTTCTGTATTTTACTCGCTAATCTGTTTCTTTGCCATTATTTTTATTACTTCTTGACCCTGGGCCTAAGGCATCTTATCCTTGTTTGTGTTAAGTGAATAGACAATTGATGGGTTCAGCTACCGTTGTCTCCTCATTGTCTGCACTGTTGAATTGTCATACCTTTTCATACACTGTCCCCACTAGACGACATAAGCGACAATGCTAGAAGAATAAAAAAGTATAGGGACGCATGCCTGATCAGGACTTACCAGGAATTTGCCACATACCAACACAAAACAGAAAAGTGCCAGTGTGAATCCACCCTGAAAGTGCTGTGCAAAAAAAGTTTGTTCATAACATACACACAACTTTGTGAGGTAGACAGCCACAGCTAAATTTCTGAATTTTGGTATTTTTTTTAATGCTTCTGCAAAGTGTAACATCCTCTTCACACGTGTATAAAACATGTATGTGTAAAAATGGTATTGGTGTTATGAATGTTTTCACTAACCGCATGCTGTCAGGGTTTTTCTGGTATGGATAAAGAAAGCCATGCTACACATGTAGAGCATATGGACGGCACATGGATGCCATCTGTGTGCTGTATGTGTTTTTAATAGACCCATAGACTTATATCGGCCCTCGTCACCCATGCTACCAGAAGAAAAGAGATAAGTCTCCATGTGGTTCACATGAATAAGCGAGCACTTACAGGCTCAGGTGCTTGATGATGAGTCCTGAAAAAATCTCGAGTTCCCCTTCAATTTTATTATTCTCAGTATACAAGATGAACTCATCTATATCTAAACATCTGAATGCTCGTTACCAGTACTGAGCACTCGAGCATGGTAGTGCTCACTCATCACTACATGGGACCACTGTACCAGGGATTACATCGGATCTTCATGGCCTTTTCTTTTTAAATAAATTGGTAAAGTAGAGATAGTGTGGGGAAGTCTTTATTCAAACAGACTATTTTTACCTGTGTGTGATACACACGGATGGGCATACGAAGGGGGCAAATGTGAATCATGAAGGAAGGGTGGGGGGAGATGAATCCAGCAGGTGAAAATGTCAAAGGAAATGTGCTGTAGGCACTGAGGGACACATTATCTACAATACACTGTGCACTTCATTTTGTCTCTAAAATTATTGAAATGTTTTTAAAACTAAATACCGTATATACTCGTGTATAAGCCGACCTGTGTATAAGCCGACCCCCCTACTTTTGCCCCCAAAAACTGGGAAAACTTATTGACTCGCGTATAAGCCGAGGGTGGACTCCAGCACAGGTATACAACCCCCAGCAGTGAGGTATACAGCAGCCTCCCCAGTGGTAGTATACAGCAGCAGCCCCAGTGGTAGTATACAGCAGCCCCAGAGGTATATACAGCCCCAGAGGTATATACAGCTCCAGAGGTATATGCAGCCCCATATGCAGCCCCAGAGGTATATGCAGCCCCAGAGGTATATGCAGCCCCATATGCAGCCCCAGAGGTATATGCAGCCCCAGAGGTATATGCAGCCCCAGAGGTATATGCAGCCCCATATGCAGCCCCAGAGGTATATGCAGCCCCATAGGTATATGCAGCCCCAGAGGTATATGCAGCCCCAGAGGTATATGCAGCCCCATATGCAGCCCCATATGCAGCCCCAGATGCAGCCCCAGAGGTATATACAGCAGCAGCAGCCCCAGTGGTATATACATCAGCAGCCCCAGTGGTAGTATACAGCAGCCCCAGAGGTATATGCAGCCCCAGAGGTATATGCAGCCCCATATGCAGCCCCAGAGGTGTATGCAGCCCCATAGGTATATGCAGCCTCAGAGGTATATGCAGCCCCAGAGGTATATGCAGCCCCATATACAGCCCCATATGCAGCCCCAGATGCAGCCCCAGATGCAGCCCCAGAGGTATATACAGCAGCAGCAGCCCCAGTGGTATATACATCAGCAGCCCCAGTGGTAGTATACAGCAGCCCCAGAGGTATATGCAGCCCCAGAGGTATATGCAGCCCCATATGCAGCCCCAGAGGTATATGCAGCCCCATAGGTATATGCAGACCCAGAGGTATATGCAGCCCCATATACAGCCCCATATACAGCCCCATATGCAGCCCCATATGCAGCCCCAGATGCAGCCCCAGAGGTATATACAGCAGCAGCAGCCCCAGTGGTATATACATCAGCAGCCCCAGTGGTAGTATACAGCAGCCCCAGAGGTATATGCAGCCCCAGAGGTATATACAGCCCCAGAGGTATATGCAGCCCCATATGCAGCCCCAGAGGTATATACAGCAGCAGCAGCCCCAGTGGTATATACATCAGCAGCCCCAGTGGTAGTATACAGCAGCCCCAGAGGTATATGCAGCCCCAGAGGTATATACAGCCCCAGAGGTATATGCAGCCCCAGAGGTATATGCAGCCCCATATGCAGCCCCAGAGGTATATACAGCAGCAGCAGCCCCAGGGCTGTATACAGCCGCAGCCCCAGGGCTGTATACAGCAGCAGCCCCAGGGCTGTATACAGCCGCAGCCCCAGGGCTGTATACAGCCGCAGCCCCAGGGCTGTATACAGCCGCAGCCCCGGAGGTATACAGGCCCCCCATCAAGTTCCAGGGCCCCCCCCACCTTGCGCGCAGCCTGTAAAGGAAAATCATACTTACCAGTGTCCAGTCGCGCCGTCCGCAGCTGCCGACATGACGATCCCGGGCTCCATTCAGCGTCTTCCGGCTTCCGACTTCCTGTGCGCGCGGGCAATGACGTCATTGCCCGCGACTACAGGAAATGCGGAAGACGCTGAATGGAGCCCGGGATCGTCATGTCGGCAGCTGCGGACGGCGCGACTGGACACTGGTAAGTATGATTTTCCTTTACAGGCTGCGCGCAAGGTGGGGGGGGCCCTGGAACTTGATGGGGGGCCTGTATACCTCCGGGGCTGCTGCGGTATTTTTTTATTTTTTTTTATATACTCGCGTATAAGCCGAGGGGGGACTTTTCAGCCCAAATTTTGGGCTGAAAAACTCGGCTTATACGCGAGTATATACGGTAAATGGCTTCACTATGTGAAACATCCCTACTGAATTTTTATATTAACCCTAGAACGCATACCCATAGAAATCTACACATTCACGCACCTGGGGCCTTTTAGGCCCGTTTTCAATTATCATGGAATAACTAAAAAAAAATACTTTTCAAAGTTTATTGCAAAGTAAGGATGCATTCCCACTAGCGCTGGAGTCCGCCAGGACGGGATTCCGTAATGGATCTGACCTCCTGGTGACCCCAGCTAAGGCTGGTGGACGCATACCTGGGGCCTCGCAGGCCTGCCAGGTTACCTGTTTTCTATTTTCTGTAAAATTACTTTAGTTAGATTTTTGAAACTCTAGGTATTCCTCAGGTATATAGTTGTTAGTAATTTCCAGTTGTTCTTATATTTTTATGCTATAGGCATTTCGGTATAACAACCTTTTTTTGGGACTACCCCATATTCACGCACCTGGGGCCTTTTAGGCCTGTGTGCAAATAACACGGAATAACTCAAATAAAAATACTTTTCAAAATTTATTTTACAATTGCAAAGTAAGGATGCATTCCCAGTAGCGCTGGGGTCCGCCAGGAGGGGATCCGTAATGGATCTGACCTCCTGGTGACCCCAGCTAAGGCTGGCGGAATGACTGTGCCATTGTAATTTTAGATGTCAGTAAACTAAAAAGAAAAAAAGAAAAAGATTACAATCAGGCTTGTGCACTGTAAACAGTATGTGATAAGACTCTTTGTTAGGGTCCCAGCACACCAAGCAATATAAAGCAGGTAAAGTGCAGCCCCCCTCCTCTTACCTCCAACAGATCACTTTCTTGTAGTGCAGTAGAAGTCTCTGGTTTTGGAGCTCAGAAAGTTTCTATTTCCATACAAAAGAAAGCTGACTTCTTCCTCCAAAGTCTCTCCAGCAATTAGGACAAAAAGACCTGTGATGAGGTCAGAGACACATGACTTTGTGAGGGAGCCTCCCTTCCAAGATCACATGACCATGTTGTCATGCAGAATCCACACTCTTCCCAGAGTCATAAAAGTTCTTCCCCAGCAACAATACAGACAAAAAGACTGAATATCACATGTAAACCTAGTACAGGCCTAAAAGGCCCCAGGTGCGTGAATATGGGGTAGTCCCAAAAAAAGGTTGTTATACTGAAATGTCTGTAACATAAAAATATATGAATAACTGGAAATTACTAACAACTATATACCTGAGGATTACCTAGATTTTCAAAATTCAAACTAAAGTACTCTTACAGAAAATAGAAATCAAGTAACCTGGCGGGCCTGCGAGGCCCCGGGTATGCGTTCTAGGGTTAACTTCTGAATTTAAAAACTCCCTGGGATTCTAAATAACATAAAAAAAACAATTTAGCCTTTGCCCAAATTCTGGAGTCCTCTGCAGGCTTGTAAGGGGGTAGAGGGTTCTGTCACCACCCCCCCCCCCCCCCCCGCTCTGAGGAATGCTGTGCATATATTGATGTGTTATGGACTTGTGTGTATGTATGCTGACATGTTACAGATTAATTTGAATAATGTTTGTGCTGCTGCTCTCTGGTACTATGGGTTAACTAGGGTTAAATCAGCTAGTTAGCTAGTACAACCCTTAAGGGTGGGGTTGTGAGTTTTCTCTGGAAGTGAAAGTGAAATTGCTATTAGGCTAGCTAGTGTGTCCACCCACTAGGGGTCGGGTTTAAGTAACAAAACAAGCCTGCACATGTCTGCAGAGAGGAGAGTTGTAGGTAAAAGAAGCTTATGAGTAACTGAAGTCCCCCCTTAATTTGACTGGGCACTTTGTGTCAGGCCAGGATTTGTGCTGAAGATCTAGAACATAGGGTGGAATACAGAGCGGGTGCGCCCCTCATTGTTGGTACTCTGGCAGGTGCCTGGAAAGCAGTTATTCCCTCTGGTGTTGCTTTGGTAGGTTCCCAGCATAGACTCAGGCGAGCGGGTTACCACTTTGCAAGTGGTGAAACATCTCTATTTGGCTGTACCATAACTGTCCTTTGGATGTGTCCCCACTAGTAGGATAGTACTGAGGCTTCAATAGACCTTATGAATTCACAGAGGATCCTGGTGCTGACTGAGGAGAGGAGTCAGGAGATACTGGGACAAAGAGATCAGCCTGATACAAATTATACAACTGTGAATTACCTGTCTCTTGCAACGTTCAAGTATATCCGAGTTTCACGAGACAGTTGAAATATATTTGTTTTACAGATGATTGACAATGTAAATACCTTAACCCTCACCCGGCACTTCACGACTGACTTTCTGCACTGAGTAGCCGGCTTGGGCGAGTGCTGCAATACTAGAGCTGCTCCACACCCAAGGCCTTGCATCACCAGATACGTCTGCGCAGGCCCTCTACGGCTGGTACCTTGGCAGGCCTTACATCACTTATGTGAGTAGCACAAAATGTAGAAATTTATGGCTACATTCCTTTATCTAAAGATGGCCATGACAGCCTAATATTTGTGCAGCTTTATTAACCATTTCCTACAGCCACTAGATATGTTATACTTCACTAGTAAGATATGTGTCATGAAGGACACTAATGTCGCTCAGCAGACCCCACTGACTACAATGGGATTCATCAGTCTGCCATCATGATCCCAGCATTTCAGAGGATAACCCCTTAATGCCTATTATTGTGTATTTTCATCATACTAGTTCAATTAAAGGGAACCAATCACCTAAAAATCGCTATCTAAGCTATAAATATCTGTCCCTGGAGCCTAAAATTACTATTCTAACTATCCCTGACTGACTAAATCTACCTAACTAGAGGCACACTAAATCACTTTTTATACTTACCAAATTCTTGTTGGCTGGGTGTTTCTCCAGGCTCTTTGTCAGCGAGGTGGGTCTCCTCACTGCTGTCCGTCTTCTTCCAGGATTCAAATTATCCGCTCGTCCTCGCAATGAGCGGGTCACGTGCTGCAGGCCCCGATTCACTTCCGCGAAAAGTAATTTAAAAAATGTAATTTTTTTTCTTCGTTTACATAATTTCGGTTTTCAAATCCAAAAATGAAGACATTAAAAAAATAGAAAAATAAGCACATTTAGTATTGCAGCTCCTGTCAATGTCCAATCTTCACATGTAAAGCACCATGGAATGAATGGTGCTATAATAATAATAATTAATAATAATCTATCATAAGAGAAAATGAATTAATGCATACATTTGTGCAACTCTATCAACAGAAAAATTAAAACAATTTTAGGTCTGAAAATGGTATTTTTTAAAATTTGTTGGAACTATTAGAATATAAAAGAAACAATACAATTTTAGCAACACGGTAATTGAAATGACCTGGAGAATGGAATCAGATTATATTCACTGCACCTTGAGTGCTGCAAGAACAAAAATAAAATATAATGTCGGAATTGTGTTTTTTCTCACCATTTCACACCATTTCACACCATGTGGAATTTGTCTACTCATTCTTCAGTACATTTTGTGATAAAATGAATAATTTTAGTGAAATCTACAACCTAGTCTGCAAAAATACAAGTCTCAAGTTGACAAAGTTAATGCAAAGATAAAAAAAGTTATGGCTTTTGGAAGAAGTGGAGGAAAAATACCCAAAAGTGCTGGGGTTAATAAAAATATTAGAATCTAGAAAATATGGGCAAATGTCCTTTGATAATTTTACTATTACATCACTTTAACCCCTTGCCGACACAGAACATTGTACAACGTCCTGGGTTTCGGGTCGTTCCCGTGTGTTTGCGCTAGTGCAGCTCCGGTGATTGGTTTAGAAAAAAAACATCGGAGCTGCACGTAACCAGGGACCTGTACTTGTCCCCAGGGAGGGTGCCCCCCTGCTCACCCGCCTCCTCCCCCCCGATCTCATTGGAGCAACAGTCCATGTGACGCTTGCTGTCCAATGACATCTGGAGGGGTGGTGTGACCTGTGCATGCCCTCCCTCCTCAGCCTCATCCTGTCCAAGGAGGCTGAAGAGAGAAGACCCCCTGCTGCTGCCGCCTCTGACTGCCCGCCGCCTGGTAACTACCGGTAACTACCCCCTGATCGCCGCCGCCCCTGCTACCATCGTCACCGCTGATTGTTCTGCTGCAGCAGCACTACCTCCCCGCCGACCCCCCCCCCCCGGTAACCCCCCTGCCGATCACCGCCACAGAACCTCACCACCCCATCTCTGTCCCCCCCCAACCACTTGTTCTGCAGCAGCACCACCGCTTGTTCTGAGCAGCTGCTGCAGAACCTCACAACCCCATCTCTGTCCCCTGCCTGCTTCTCAGCCCCCATCTACTGCCCGGACTTCCCTCCAACCACTTGTTCTGCAGCAGCACCGCTCCTACTGCCCCAATCTGTGTCCCTTACCTGCGTCTCTCCCTCTACTGCCCGGTGACCCCCCACCGCTTGTTCTGAGCAGCTGCTGCAGAACCACGCTGCCCCCATCCTCATCTCTGCCCCCTACCTGCGTTTCCCTCTCTACTGCCCGGTAACCCCCCACTGCTTGTTCTGAGCAGCTGCTGCAGAACCTCACCACCCAATCTCTGTCCCCTGCCTGCTGCCTGCTTCTCAGCCCCCATCTACTGCCCGGACCCCCCCTAAAACGACTTGTTCTGCAGCAGCACTGCTCCTACTGCCCCATCTCTTTCCCCTACCTGCGTCTCTCCCTCTACTGCCCGGTGATCCCCCACCGCTTGTCCTGAGCAGCTGCTGCAGAACCTCACTGCCCCATCCCCATCTCTGTCCCCTACCTGCGTTTCCCCCTCTACTACCCGTTAACCTCCCACTTCTTGTTTTGAGCAGCTGCTGCAGAACCTGTCCCCCATTCTCTGCTTCCACCGCCGTCGCCCCCGCTCCTTCTGCTGCAGCACCGCCGCTGCTGAAGGATCTAGCCACCCCGTTCCTTTTACTGCAGCGCCGCTGCTGCAGAACCTCCTCCCCGCTCTCTGCCGCCATCACTCCCGCTCCTGCCGTAGCACCGCCGCTGCTGCTGCAGGATCTAGCCGCCCCCGCTCCTTTTACTGCAGCACCGCCGCCTCTGCAGAACCTCCTCCCTCACTCTCTGCCGCCGTCGCCCCGCTCCTGCTGTAGACAGGCCCTGCACCAGACAGCCCCCGCTTTAAATCCCCCGCCCCAGACAGCCCACGCATCAGACAGCCCCCACCTTACGCTCCCACACCAGACAGCCCCCGCCTTATACCCCTCACACAAGACAGCCCCCGCACAAGACAGCCCCCGCACCAGACAGCACCCACACCAGACAGCCCACGCACCAGACAGCCCCCGCCTTATACCCCCCGCACCAGACAGCCCCCGCACCAGACAGCCTCCGCCATAATCCCCTTGCACGTGACAGCCCCCGCCTGAAAGTTACACCAATCACTTGCACATACACACGTACACACACACTATAATAAAATTTAATTTTTTGTACACACGCACACAGCACACAAAATGTCCCACCGGTCCCGCTCAACATGGTCAGAAAAGGTGTACACGGCTGAGGAGGCATATGCTTTTGGTGCCTCCGAAGCCGATTGTGAGGAAGAGGACCTCACGTTCCTCTATTCCTTATACGTTGCACACACCAACCTGACTTACACTACACCAGACCAACTTGACATACACTACATACTCTCCATATGCAACATGGTGTCCGCTAACAATTGGAATTGTTAGCATCACCATGTCGCATATGGAGAGCCCCTGTGTGCCTCAACATTGGAGCACCCCCACAAGTGACTCCATATTGAAAAATAGACCCCCCAAGGAACAAATCTAGATGCTTAATGAGCACTTTGAACCCCCAGGTGCTTCACAAATTGATCCGTAAAAATAAAAAAATAAGATTTTTGTGGAAGAAAATAATTTTTTTCATTTTTACGCATCAATTTGTGAAGCCCCTGGGGGTTCAAAGTGCTCATTATGCATCTAGATTTGTTCCTTGGGGGTTCTAGTTTCCTAAATGGGGTCAGTTGTGGGGGAGCTGCAATGTTTAGGCACACAGGGGCTCTCCATACGCGACATGCTGTCTGCTAACCATTGGAATTGAAAAAGAGCTCAAATTGTTAGCGGACACCATGTCATGTTTGGAGAGTCCCTGTACGCCTAAACATTGGAGCTTCCCCACAAGTGACCCCATTTGGAAACTAAACCCCCCAAGGAACTTATCTAAATGGGTGGTGAGCACTTTGAAAACCCAGGTGTTTCTCAAATCAATCCTTAATAATGAAAAAAACTTTTTTTGTGGAAAAAAAAGTACTTTTTCATTTTTATGGATCAATTTGTGAAGCATCTGGGGTTCAAAGTGCTGACTATGCATCTAGATTTGTTCCTTGGGGGTCTAGTTTCCAAGATGGGGTCACTTGTGAGGGAGCTCCAATGTTTAGGCGCACAGGGGCTCTCCAAACACAACATGGTGTCTGCTAACAATTTGAATAGAAAAAGAGCTCAAATTGTTAGCGGACACCATGTCACGTTTGGAGAGCTCCTGTGTGCCTAAACATTGGAGCTCCCCCACAAGTCATCCCATTTTGGAAACTAGACCCCCCAAGGAACTTATCTAGATGCATAGTGAGCACTTTGAACCCCCAGGTGCTTCACAAATTGATCCGTAAATATGAAAAGGTACTTTTATTTTCACACAAAAAATCTTTTTTTTTCATTTTTCTTTTTTCATTTTTATGGATTTATTTGTGAAGCACCTGGGGTTCAAAGTGCTCACCACACATCTAGATAGTTCCTTGGGGGGTCTAGTTTCCAAAATGGGGTCAATTGTGGGGGAGCTCCAATGTTTAGGCACACAGGGGCTCTCCATACGTGACATGGTGTCCGCTAACAATTTGAATAGAAAAAGAGCTCATATTGTTAGCGGACACCATGTCACGTTTGGAGAGTCCCTGTGCACCTAAACATTAGAGCTCCCCACAAGTGACCCCATTTTGGAAACTAGACTCTCTCAAGGAACTTATTGAGATGCTTAGTGAGCACTTTGAACCCCCAGGTGTTTCACAAATTGATCCGCAAATATGAAACAATACTTTTTTTTCCACAAAAAATTATTTTATTTTAAATTTTTTTCATTTTCACAACAACACGACAACAGGATAAATTGTTTCCTAAAATTTGTTGGGCAATTTCTCCTGAGTACACCGATACCTCATATGTGGTCATAAACCACTGTTTGGGCGCACGGCAGGACTCCGAAGGGAAGAAGCGCCATTTCACTTTTTGAATGGAAAATTGGCTCCAAAAGTCAAATTAAGCTCCTTCCCTTCTGAGCCCTGCTGTGCGCCCAAACAGTGGTTTATAACCACATATGAGGTATCGGTATACTCAGGAGAAATTGCTCAACAAATTTTAGGATCCATTTTATCCTGTTCTCCATGTGCAAATGAAAGAATTGAGGCAAAAAGAACATTTTGTTTGAAAAATTAAAATGTCCATTTTTCCCTCCACTTTGCTTTAGTTCCTGTGAAGCACCTGAAGGGTTAATAATCTTCTTGAATGTAGTTTTGAGTAGCTTGAGGGGTGCAGTTTTTGGAATGGTGTCACTTGTGGGTGTTTTCTGTCATGTACACCCTCAAAGGGACTTCAAATGTGATGTGGTCACTAAAAAAAATGGTTTTGTAAATTTTGCTGGAAAAATGAGAAATTGCTGATAAACTTTGAACCTTTATAACTTCCTAACAAAATTTTTTTTTTCCAAAATTGCACTAATGTAAAGTAGACATGTGGGAAATATATTTATTAACTATTTTGTGTCATATAACTCTCTGGTTTAGCAGAATAAAAATTCAAAATATGAAAATTGCTACATTTTCAACATTTTTGCCAAATTTTCAATTTTTTCACAAATAAACGCAAAAATTATCAACCTAAATTTAATACTAACATGAAGCTCAATATGTCACGAAAAAACAATCTCAGAATCGCTAGGATTCATTAAAGCGTTCCAGAGTTATTACCTCATAAAGGTTATGACACTGGTCAGAATAGACAAAAATGGCCTGGTCATTAGGGTCAAAATAGGCCCGGGGTGAAGGGGTTAAAAATATTTGAAAAGTGTAATATGCCAATAATTAATTATTCTGTGGGTAATCAAGATAAAATTTGACTACAACTATGTAATTGCCTGCTAGTGACGAGCAGACCTTGACTTTAAAAAAAAGATGAACCCCGCCCTCCCTCCCCCGGAAGTGCTCTGTTTATGGCTGCTATATGTGATCGGAGATCATAACTGACCTATCAGTGACTTCCAATGAGATTCTGGTCAAGTTTGTTTCCAAAACTAAAGTCTGGTTAAACATGGGTCTGCTCATCTCTAGTGCCTGCCTGACCACTGTTAACACATTTGCCCTGTGGGATTTTGGGACTCTCATTTTTGGAATAGTTGAAGATTGATTGCTGGGATTTTACCACTCCTGTGGAGGATAGAAAATATATCAGTGATTCCGTGTAATATATTCTACCTGTCTATTGCAATAATGTATGTAACTGATGATTGATCTGAGTTTGGCTACATTCACACACCTGCATTTACTTTTATATCCATGTAAGAGGGTCTAGAGTTCAGTCATCCCGAACCCGAAAGGTACATTGTCTTTATGTTTGTGCCTAGTAGTTGCATGTTTAATTATGTGTATGTGGCCACCTAGTAGTTAAGTTAATGACTGCAGTCCCCTTCATTTATGAAAGTCATTAATAACAATTATTGATACTCCCTAGAGATGAGGCCTAGTCAATAAACAGGACATATAGTGTGGAGTTACCAGAAGAGTTTCCCAGTAGAAGAGACAGGAACCATAGGAATTTTATGCCCCTTGCCTTAAATTGACAGGACCCTCCAGGTCTCCCCATGAATGGAGTTTGGCAACTGGGACTAAGGGCGCAGGTATGTGTCTCTAACCCCTGCCTTTGGTGGCTTCTTGGGAAGTGATTTATCCCTGTGGTTTGTGTGTGGTGAACTTAAGTATAAACTTGGGTGAATGGATCAACACGGTGCTGGTGGTAAAGGAACATTTGTGTAAACGACCCTAACCGGTTCACTGGAGCAGATCCCTACGGGAACAGTTGGGCTGTAGCCAGTAGCCATGGTGCTGAGGAGTGCCAGGTACCAGAAAAGGTGGGAGCAGTCTGCACCAAAGTCAGTCATTGTGAATACCCCCTAATATTGTCACGTTCAAGCTGTATGCCTGTGCTTCACAAGACTGTTTAAGTAAAAAACTGTTTTTGAGTATCATTGACTCATTGTCTCACATTGAAGAAAGAGGCACTCACCCGGTGATAGTTGTTCCTCAATGGAGGAACAACTATCACCGGGTGAGTGCCTCTTTCTTCAATGTGATTTTACCTCTCAGGCTGTTATAAGACTGTGCACCCTAGACACTGCTGAACACGCTACTTTGGATCTTAAGTGATCGCTGCCCCGCTATTCTGCTTCCCAAATATCGATTGACTCATTGTCTGTCTTGGCTCTCAAAGAGGCAATTGTGAACTCAACTGTCGCAGTGGAAAACCGGCCAGGGTGTGTGCTGAAAAAACAGGCGCTCTCAGTGAGGCTGCTTCACCCGTGACTACCAAAGCCCAATTTGGCCGGCCCCATACATTGGTGTAAAACTAACTGAGTTGAATCATCTGCACACAAGACAGTCTGACGGTTGCATTATTTTCTATTGGTCACACTGTGCTGTCCTAGAACAAAAACAGACCTGTATTGTGGAAGTGTGAATGTAGGCTAAATTCCCAAAATTTCATAGCTTACTTACTTTCATAGCTTATTTATAGCTTACATCTTTTCATCTGCTGGAAATTAGTTTTGTTTTAATTTCCTTAAAAAATTGTCCAAAATCAGCTTTTACAAAAAAAAGTAATTGTGTTTTAAGCAAGAGGGATTCTCTAATTCTTGACTTATTATTTGCAGACTCTAATGTTCAAATCCTCCTCCTAGATCCTAGATGGAGAGTCAGATATCATATGCCACGCTCCCCACTTCAAGACAAAAGACAAAATAAATAATAAAACAAAAAAAACAATGAAAAGGAACAGAACTAATACTGTTATATCAACTCCAAGCCCTACTGTTTACTCCCAGCGCCATGACCTCATGCTCAGGAGAAAATGGAAATCTCCAGCATGCCAGCGATTAGACAGTCCTCTTCCCAACAGACGCTGTAATATAAATGCACATAAATTGAATTCCTTCTTGAAAAGAAATCTGAATACCTTTGGAGCGTTTTAGCAAATCATCTCCAGCTCTTATGGCAGAACTTCAAGGAGCAGCAGAAAGGGGATCGCTACACTCCCCCCCATGGCCCCCTCCGTCATGGCACGACTTCTTCTATAGGAGGATATGGAAAGGCTGGGGACCGCCAAGAATAACACTGAGAGCTTTATTGGGGATTCAGAATGGATTTTTATTAAACTCACTCAAAGGGATTTGAAGATGGGACTTTGGGTGAATCAACCACTGTGATGTATAGCGAGGGTGGGGTATATCTGGATGTAGTAGCAAGCAGTTAATAACATGAAGATTGTGGGGTTAGTCAGATAACATTACTATAAAGAAAATCTTGTGTCAAAAGCTTTCAATCCACTAACGTATAAAGACACAACATTCAAAACCTAAAATGTCTAGAAATTGTGCCGAATTGTGTTTACGTCTTGAGAATGTAATGACCTGTCACCACTGTTGACATGTCCGTTTTGTAAATAGTTCTGAATCTCTATGTTGTGTCTTTCCTATTTTCTTCCTGCTTGAATAAATTGACAATAGGGTGTTATCATTCTGGTTATATGGGTGAATATGGGTGAACACTAACCAACCCTGGTGTCAGACTGTGACCAGGAGAATATTATCCATGCAGAAATGTCATGGGTAATGCAACATTTTTGAGGGAAAAGGCCCATCAGGCCAGTCATTAGGTAAACTTTAACGCCGCAGTAAAATGATTTAAGTCTTGTATTCTGCATCTGTCCCAGATCTGTGCTTTGCTTCCCTCATCCCAGTCCACTAAACTCTGTTGTGCTCCACGTTGGACTTTGCAGGTGGCGTGGCATGATCCCCATGTGATCATCTGCTCAGGTCTTTGTAAGGCTCTCCAAGACACACACCAGTGTCTTGTTATTAATACTATGGTGCTCCTAAGATCTATTTGACTGCTGCTTTTAGTACCTCAGCTACATGTCTCCCTACAGCTTCCATTACCTCGTTTCCTGTCTGCCTATGGTTCTAGAATCTCAGCTTCCTGTCTGCCTACCACTTCCATTACACAGCTTCCTGTCTGCCTGCGGCTCCCAGTACCTCAACTACTTGTCTCCCTATTGCTTCCACTACCTCAGTTTCCTTTGTGCCTATGGTTTCCAGATCTCAGCTTCCTGTCTGCCTATGGCTACCTCTACCTCAGCTTCCTGTCTGCCTATGGCTACCTGTACCTCAGCTTCCTGTCTGCCTACGGCTTCCATACCTTAGCTTTCTGCTCTGGTTCCAATACTACGCTTCCTGTCTCCATCATTACCCACTTCTGTTGCAGTGTCTAGTACCTCTTATATGGCTAACTTTTGTCTGATTTCAGTAGATGTTCTTTCATGACAGACGCATCTCATGCATGCGACCTGATGCGATCCAAAGTGAGCTAATTATATTTAGACTAAACATTTTAATGATGTTCTTTACTGTGATTACATTCATTTACTACATGGTTGCCACTATGAACCCTTCAGACAGTCAAGATGTATCTCATGAGTCCCAGAAAATGTGAATGCAATTACACTGCTGCATAGAAATACCTGATCATATGCAGAGGTCTGAATACCGTCCTTCTAGCATTGCCGCACAGTACATGATCTGCCATGGTATAAGGCGCCCCTATGTGTCCCACCTGCCGCCCGGATGTTTAAAAAGTGCAGAAAGTTTTTATATGATAAAAAAACCTTATAGAGGTCTTTGGTTCTTGTTGGCCCAAGACATTTAAGTGATGACCCACGATCAAGATCATGTCTTACACTACAAATTGTAAAACTATAAAAAACGCTCAAACACCATCCATGCAAAGACAGAAAACCAAAAGCACTTACCAGACGCAGTCAGGCCCAATTGTAGAGATGCCCAGCTCTGGCTATGAGTCGCCTCTATCCATGCATAAGTCATCTGTTGGTAGGCAACCTGCCATGCATACACTCAGGCCTGCTATATAGTCCCATTACACTGATCATATGATGCATGTCTGAAACTACCCAGATATACCCGTCCTGCTGCCTGGATTAGGCCCACTACATGCTTCTGCACCACTTGGGATACGTGCCTCCTATTGCCACCTGCGCTCCTATGATAAAAATGCAAAAGTTTTTATATGATACATAAAAACCTTTTTGTGCATATTGGTTCATGTGTGGCTCCTAAGACATCTTAAGCTGCATGACCAGCGATCAGTGTCGCCATGCTCACCAGTCCTAACAAAATTGTACCAAAACTACTTTTTAGAAATAATAGAGCAATAGAACTCACACATCCATTGCCAAAGACGAAAACCAAAGCACTTACAGACGCAGTCAGAGCCCAATTTAGAGCAAGCCCAGCTCTGGCTGATGAGTCGCCTCTACCAGCAAAATTGGAGCAACCTGCCATGCATACACTAGGCCTGCAAGAGCACCATTCACACTGATACATATGATTGCAGAGTTCTGAAAGCTACCCAACCGCTCCGCTGCCTGAGCATTGGGCGCACAGTACGATGCTTCTGCACCACTGATGAACGCGCCCCTATGGGCCACCTGCGCCCTGGATGGATAACAAAGTGCAAAAGTTTTTTATATGATAAATAAAAATCCTTTATAGATGGATTTGTTCATGTGTTGGCCCAAACATTTAAGCTGATGACCCACATCAAGGATCCATGCTCACATCCTAACAAAATTGTACAAAAACTACTAGAAAAAAGCAGCATCAGAAACTCACCATCCATGCCAAAGACGAAAACCAAAAGCACTTACAGAGCAGTCAGAGCCCAATTGTAGAGCAAGCCAGCTGCTGGCTATGATCCACACAAAATGTGAGCAACCTGCCATGCATACTACGCCTTTGTATAGAGCACCATCACACTGTATACATATGAGCAATGTCTGAAGCTACCCAATGCTCCGCTGCTACATTGGGACAGTAGATCTTCTCACCCTGATGAAGCGCCCCTATGGCCCCCTGCGCCTGGATGGATTAAAAAGTGCAAATCTTCTTTATATATAAATAAAAAACCTTTATAGATGGGTTTTGTTCATGTGTTGCCCAGACATTTAAACTATGTCCCACGATCTGGGATCCCATGCTCACCATCCTGACAAAATTTGTCAAACTACTAGAAAGATACAGCATCATCAGAATAAACTCACCATCTCATCCAAAGCAGAAAACCAAAGCACTTACAGCCAGTCAGCCCTAATTGTAGACAAGCCCAGCTGCTGGCTGTTGAGTGCCTCTCCAGCAATGTACAACCTGCTCATGCATACACTAGGGCCTCATAAGCACCATTCACACTGATACATATGATGCATGTCTCGAAAGCTAACCCAATCCCTCCGCTGCCTGAGCATTGGGCCCACTACGATGCTTCTGCATCCACTGGATACGGCGCCCTATGGCCCACATGCGCCCATGATGGATAAAAAAGTGCAAAAGTTTTTATGAAAATAAAAATACCTTTATAGATGGATCTTTAGATTCATGTTTGGACCATGACATTGTAATGCTATGACCCCTCGATGCAACGAGATCCAATGCTCACCAGTCCTAACAAATGTACATAAACTACAAGTAAAAAAAGCACATCAAAAAACTCACCATCCATGCCAAAGACAGAAAACCAAAAGCACTTACAGGACGCAGTCAGAGCCCAATTGTAGAGCAAGCCCAGCTGCTGGCTGATGAGTTCGCCTCTACCAGCAAAATGTGTGGAGGCAACCTGCCATGCAATACACTAGGCCTGCATAGAGCACCATTCACACTGATACATATGATGCAGAGTGTCTGAAAGCTACCCAACCGCTCCGTGCCTGACATTGGCCCACAGTACGATGCTTCTGCACCACTGGATGAACGCGCCCCTATGGGCCACCTGCGCCCTGGATGGATAATAAAGTGCAAAAGTTTTTTATATGATAAATAAAAAACCTTATAGATGGATTTTGGTTCATGTGTTGCCCAAGACATTTAAGCTGATGACCACATCAAGGGATCCCATGCTCACCAGTCCTAACAAAATTGTACAAAAACTACTAGAAAAAAAGCAGCATCAGAAAAACTCACCATCCATGCCAAAGACAGAAAACCAAAAGCACTACAGGACGCAGTCAGAGCCCAATGTATAGCAACCCACTTGCTGTCTGATGAGTCGCCTCTACCAGCAAAAGATGTGGAGCAACCTGCCATGCATACACTAGGCCTGCATAGAGCACCATTCAACTTGATACATATGATGCAGAGTGTCTGAAAGCTACCCAACCGCTCCGCTGCTGAGCATTGGCCGCACAAGTACGATGCTTCTCACCACTGGATGAAGGCGCCCTATGGCCCACCTGTCGCCCTGGATGGATAAAAAAGTGCAAAAGTTTTTTATATGATAAATAAAAACCTTTATAGATGGATTTGGTTCATGTGTTGGCCCAAGACATTTAAGCTGATGACCCACGATCAAGGGATCCCATGCTCACCAGTCCTAACAAATTGTAAAAAACTACTAGAAAAAAAGCAGCATCAGAAAACTCACCATCCATGCCAAAGACAGAAAACCAAAAGCACTTACAGGACGCAGTCAGAGCCCAATTGTAGAGCAAGCCCAGCTGCTGGCTGATGAGTCCCTCTACCAGCAAATGTGGGAGGCAACCTCCATGCATAACTAGCCTGCATAGAGCACCATTCACACTGATACATATGATGCAGAGTGTCTGAAAGCTACCCAAACCGCTCCGCTGCCTGAGCATTGGGCCGCACAGTACGATGCTTCTGCACCACTGGATGAACGCGCCCCTATGGGCCCACCTGCGCCCTGGATGGATAAAAAAGTGCAAAAGTTTTTTATATGATAAATAAAAAACCTTTATAGATGGGATTTTGGTTCATGTTTGCCCAAGACATTTAAGCTGATGACCCACGATCAAGGATCCCATGTCACCAGTCCTAACAAAATTGTACAAAAACTACTAGAAAAAAAGCAGCATCAGAAAAACTCACCATCCATGCCAAAGACAGAAAACCAAAAGCACTTACAGGACGCAGTCAGAGCCCAATTGTAGAGCAAGCCCAGCTGCTGGCTGATGAGTCGCCTCTACCAGCAAAATGTGGGAGGCAACCTGCCATGCATACACTAGGCCTGCATAGAGCACCATTCACACTGATACATATGATGCAGAGTGTCTGAAAGCTACCCAACCGCTCCGCTGCCTGAGCATTGGGCCGCACAGTACGATGCTTCTGCACCACTGGATGAACGGCGCCCCTATGGGCCCACCTGCGCCCTGGATGGATAAAAAAGTGCAAAAGTTTTTTATATGATAAATAAAAAACCTTTATAGATGGGATTTTGGTTCATGTGTTGGCCCAAGACATTTAAGCTGATGACCCACGATCAAGGGATCCCATGCTCACCAGTCCTAACAAAATTGTACAAAAACTACTAGAAAAAAAGCAGCATCAGAAAAACTCACCATCCATGCCAAAGACAGAAAACCAAAAGCACTTACAGGACGCAGTCAGAGCCCAATTGTAGAGCAAGCCCAGCTGCTGGCTGATGAGTCGCCTCTACCAGCAAAATGTGGGAGGCAACCTGCCATGCATACACTAGGCCTGCATAGAGCACCATTCACACTGATACATATGATGCAGAGTGTCTGAAAGCTACCCAACCGCTCCGCTGCCTGAGCATTGGGCCGCACAGTACGATGCTTCTGCACCACTGGATGAACGGCGCCCCTATGGGCCCACCTGCGCCCTGGATGGATAAAAAAGTGCAAAAGTTTTTTATATGATAAATAAAAAACCTTTATAGATGGGATTTTGGTTCATGTGTTGGCCCAAGACATTTAAGCTGATGACCCACGATCAAGGGATCCCATGCTCACCAGTCCTAACAAAATTGTACAAAAACTACTAGAAAAAAAGCAGCATCAGAAAAACTCACCATCCATGCCAAAGACAGAAAACCAAAAGCACTTACAGGACGCAGTCAGAGCCCAATTGTAGAGCAAGCCCAGCTGCTGGCTGATGAGTCGCCTCTACCAGCAAAATGTGGGAGGCAACCTGCCATGCATACACTAGGCCTGCATAGAGCACCATTCACACTGATACATATGATGCAGAGTGTCTGAAAGCTACCCAACCGCTCCGCTGCCTGAGCATTGGGCCGCACAGTACGATGCTTCTGCACCACTGGATGAACGGCGCCCCTATGGGCCCACCTGCGCCCTGGATGGATAAAAAAGTGCAAAAGTTTTTTATATGATAAATAAAAAACCTTTATAGATGGGATTTTGGTTCATGTGTTGGCCCAAGACATTTAAGCTGATGACCCACGATCAAGGGATCCCATGCTCACCAGTCCTAACAAAATTGTACAAAAACTACTAGAAAAAAAGCAGCATCAGAAAAACTCACCATCCATGCCAAAGACAGAAAACCAAAAGCACTTACAGGACGCAGTCAGAGCCCAATTGTAGAGCAAGCCCAGCTGCTGGCTGATGAGTCGCCTCTACCAGCAAAATGTGGGAGGCAACCTGCCATGCATACACTAGGCCTGCATAGAGCACCATTCACACTGATACATATGATGCAGAGTGTCTGAAAGCTACCCAACCGCTCCGCTGCCTGAGCATTGGGCCGCACAGTACGATGCTTCTGCACCACTGGATGAACGGCGCCCCTATGGGCCCACCTGCGCCCTGGATGGTATAAAAAAGTGAAAAGTTTTTTATATGATAAATAAAAAACCTTTATAGATGGATTTTGGTTCATGTGTGGACCCAAGACATTTAAGCTGATGACCCACGATCAAGGGATCCCATGCTCACCATCCTAACAAATTGTACAAAAACTACTAGAAAAAAAGGCATCAGAAAAACTCACCATCCATGCCAAAGACAGAAACCAAAAGCACTTACAGGACGCAGTCAGAGCCCTAATTGTAGAGCAAGCCCAGCTGCTGGCTGATGAGTCGCTCTACAGCAAAATGTGGGAGCAACCTGCCATGCATACACTAGGCCTGCATAGAGCACCATTCACATGTCATATGATGCAGAGTGTCTGAAAGCTACCCAACGCTCCGCTGCCTGAGCATGGGCCGCACGTCGATGCTTCTGCACCACTGGATGAACGGGCCCCTATGGGCCCACCTGCGCCTGGATGGATAAAAAAGTGCAAAAGTTTTTTATATGATAATAAAAACCTTTATAGATGGATTTGTTCATGTTTGGCCCAAGACATTTAAGCTGATGACCACGTCAAGGATCCCATGCTCACCAGTCCTAACAAAATTGTACAAAAACTACTAGAAAAAAAGCAGCATCAGAAAAACTCACCATCCATGCCAAAGAAGAAAACCAAAAGCACTTACAGGACGCAGTCAGAGCCAATTTAGAGCAAGCCCAGCTGCTGGCTGATGAGTCGCCTCTACCAGCAAAATGTGGGAGGCAACCTGCCATGCATACCTAGGCCTGCATAGAGCACCATTCACACTGATACATATGATGCAGAGTGTCTGAAAGCTACCCAACCGCTCCGCTGCCTGAGCATTGGCCGCACAGTACGATGCTTCTGCACCACTGGATGAACGGCGCCCCTATGGGCCACCTGCGCCCTGGATGGATAAAAAAGTGCAAAAGTTTTTTATATGATAAATAAAAAACCTTTATAGATGGATTTTGGTTCATGTGTTGGCCCAAGACATTTAAGCTGATGACCCACGATCAAGGGATCCCATGCTCACCAGTCCTAACAAAATTGTACAAAAACTACTAGAAAAAAAGCAGCATCAGAAAAACTCACCATCCATGCCAAAGACAGAAAACCAAAAGCACTTACAGGACGCAGTCAGAGCCCAATTGTAGAGCAAGCCAGCTGCTGGCTGATGAGTCGCCTCTACCAGCAAATGTGGGAGGCAACCTCCATGCATACACTAGGCCTGCATAGAGCACCATTCACACTGATACATATGATGCAGAGTGTCTGAAGCTACCCAACCGCTCCGCTGCCTGAGCATTGGCCGCACAGTACGATGCTTCTGCACACTGGATGAACGGCGCCCTTGGGCCCACCTGCGCCCTGGATGGATAAAAAAGTGCAAAAGTTTTTTATATGATAAATAAAAAACCTTTATAGATGGGATTTTGGTTCATGTGTTGCCCAAGACATTTAAGCTGATGACCACGATCAAGGGATCCCATGCTCACCAGTCCTAACAAAATTGTACAAAAACTACTAGAAAAAAAGCAGCATCAGAAAAACTCACCATCCATGCCAAAACAGAAAACCAAAAGCACTTACAGGACGCAGTCAGAGCCCAATTGTAGAGCAAGCCCAGCTGCTGGCTGATGAGTCGCCTCTACCAGCAAAATGTGGGAGGCAACCTGCCATGCATACACTAGCCTGCATAGAGCACCATTCACACTGATACATATGATGCAGAGTGTCTGAAAGCTACCAACCGCTCCGCTGCCTGAGCATTGGGCCGCACAGTACGATGCTTCTGCACCACTGGATGAACGCGCCCCTATGGCCCACCTGCGCCCTGGATGGATAAAAAGTGCAAAGTTTTTTATATGATAAATAAAAAACCTTTATAGATGGGATTTTGGTTCATGTGTTGGCCCAAGACATTTAAGCTGATGACCCACGATCAAGGATCCCATGCTCACCAGTCCTAACAAAATTGTACAAAAACTACTAGAAAAAAAGCAGCATCAGAAAACTCACCATCCATGCCAAAGACAGAAACCAAAAGCACTTACAGGACGCAGTCAGAGCCCAATTGTAGAGCAAGCCCAGCTGCTGGCTGATGAGTCGCCTCTACCAGCAAAATGTGGGAGGCAACCTGCCATGCATACACTAGGCCTGCATAGAGCACCATTCACACTGATACATATGATGCAGAGTGTCTGAAAGCTACCCAACCGCTCCGCTGCCTGAGCATTGGGCCGCACAGTACGATGCTTCTGCACCACTGGATGAACGGCGCCCCTATGGGCCCACCTGCGCCCTGGATGGATAAAAAAGTGCAAAAGTTTTTTATATGATAAATAAAAAACCTTTATAGATGGGATTTTGGTTCATGTGTTGGCCAAGACATTTAAGCTGATGACCCACGATCAAGGGATCCCATGCTCACCAGTCCTAACAAAATTGTACAAAAACTACTAGAAAAAAAGCAGCATCAGAAAAACTCACCATCCATGCCAAAGACAGAAAACCAAAAGCACTTACAGGACGCAGTCAGAGCCCAATTGTAGAGCAAGCCCAGCTGCTGGCTGATGAGTCGCCTCTACCAGCAAAATGTGGGAGGCAACCTGCCATGCATACACTAGGCCTGCATAGAGCACCATTCACACTGATACATATGATGCAGAGTGTCTGAAAGCTACCCAACCGCTCCGCTGCCTGAGCATTGGGCCGCACAGTACGATGCTTCTGCACCACTGGATGAACGGCGCCCCTATGGCCCACCTGCGCCCTGGATGGATAAAAAAGTGCAAAAGTTTTTTATATGATAAATAAAAAACCTTTATAGATGGGATTTTGGTTCATGTGTTGGCCCAAGACATTTAAGCTGATGACCCACGATCAAGGGATCCCATGCTCACCAGTCCTAACAAAATTGTACAAAAACTACTAGAAAAAAAGCAGCATCAGAAAAACTCACCATCCATGCCAAAGACAGAAAACCAAAAGCACTTACAGGACGCAGTCAGAGCCCAATTGTAGAGCAAGCCCAGCTGCTGGCTGATGAGTCGCCTCTACCAGCAAAATGTGGGAGGCAACCTGCCATGCATACACTAGGCCTGCATAGAGCACCATTCACACTGATACATATGATGCAGAGTGTCTGAAAGCTACCCAACCGCTCCGCTGCCTGAGCATTGGGCCGCACAGTACGATGCTTCTGCACCACTGGATGAACGGCGCCCCTATGGGCCCACCTGCGCCCTGGATGGATAAAAAAGTGCAAAAGTTTTTTATATGATAAATAAAAAACCTTTATAGATGGGATTTTGGTTCATGTGTTGGCCCAAGACATTTAAGCTGATGACCCACGATCAAGGGATCCCATGCTCACCAGTCCTAACAAAATTGTACAAAAACTACTAGAAAAAAAGCAGCATCAGAAAAACTCACCATCCATGCCAAAGACAGAAAACCAAAAGCACTTACAGGACGCAGTCAGAGCCCAATTGTAGAGCAAGCCCAGCTGCTGGCTGATGAGTCGCCTCTACCAGCAAAATGTGGGAGGCAACCTGCCATGCATACACTAGGCCTGCATAGAGCACCATTCACACTGATACATATGATGCAGAGTGTCTGAAAGCTACCCAACCGCTCCGCTGCCTGAGCATTGGGCCGCACAGTACGATGCTTCTGCACCACTGGATGAACGGCGCCCCTATGGGCCCACCTGCGCCCTGGATGGATAAAAAAGTGCAAAAGTTTTTTATATGATAAATAAAAAACCTTTATAGATGGGATTTTGGTTCATGTGTTGGCCCAAGACATTTAAGCTGATGACCCACGATCAAGGGATCCCATGCTCACCAGTCCTAACAAAATTGTACAAAAACTACTAGAAAAAAAGCAGCATCAGAAAAACTCACCATCCATGCCAAAGACAGAAAACCAAAAGCACTTACAGGACGCAGTCAGAGCCCAATTGTAGAGCAAGCCCAGCTGCTGGCTGATGAGTCGCCTCTACCAGCAAAATGTGGGAGGCAACCTGCCATGCATACACTAGGCCTGCATAGAGCACCATTCACACTGATACATATGATGCAGAGTGTCTGAAAGCTACCCAACCGCTCCGCTGCCTGAGCATTGGGCCGCACAGTACGATGCTTCTGCACCACTGGATGAACGGCGCCCCTATGGGCCCACCTGCGCCCTGGATGGATAAAAAAGTGCAAAAGTTTTTTATATGATAAATAAAAAACCTTTATAGATGGGATTTTGGTTCATGTGTTGGCCCAAGACATTTAAGCTGATGACCCACGATCAAGGGATCCCATGCTCACCAGTCCTAACAAAATTGTACAAAAACTACTAGAAAAAAAGCAGCATCAGAAAAACTCACCATCCATGCCAAAGACAGAAAACCAAAAGCACTTACAGGATGCAGTCAGAGCCCAATTGTAGAGCAAGCCCAGCTGCTGGCTGATGAGTCGCCTCTACCAGCAAAATGTGGGAGGCAACCTGCCATGCATACACTAGGCCTGCATAGAGCACCATTCACACTGATACATATGATGCAGAGTGTCTGAAAGCTACCCAACCGCTCCGCTGCCTGAGCATTGGGCCGCACAGTACGATGCTTCTGCACCACTGGATGAACGGCGCCCCTATGGGCCCACCTGCGCCCTGGATGGATAAAAAAGTGCAAAAGTTTTTTATATGATAAATAAAAAACCTTTATAGATGGGATTTTGGTTCATGTGTTGGCCCAAGACATTTAAGCTGATGACCCACGATCAAGGGATCCCATGCTCACCAGTCCTAACAAAATTGTACAAAAACTACTAGAAAAAAAGCAGCATCAGAAAAACTCACCATCCATGCCAAAGACAGAAAACCAAAAGCACTTACAGGACGCAGTCAGAGCCCAATTGTAGAGCAAGCCCAGCTGCTGGCTGATGAGTCGCCTCTACCAGCAAAATGTGGGAGGCAACCTGCCATGCATACACTAGGCCTGCATAGAGCACCATTCACACTGATACATATGATGCAGAGTGTCTGAAAGCTACCCAACCGCTCCGCTGCCTGAGCATTGGGCCGCACAGTACGATGCTTCTGCACCACTGGATGAACGGCGCCCCTATGGGCCCACCTGCGCCCTGGATGGATAAAAAAGTGCAAAAGTTTTTTATATGATAAATAAAAAACCTTTATAGATGGGATTTTGGTTCATGTGTTGGCCCAAGACATTTAAGCTGATGACCCACGATCAAGGGATCCCATGCTCACCAGTCCTAACAAAATTGTACAAAAACTACTAGAAAAAAAGCAGCATCAGAAAAACTCACCATCCATGCCAAAGACAGAAAACCAAAAGCACTTACAGGACGCAGTCAGAGCCCAATTGTAGAGCAAGCCCAGCTGCTGGCTGATGAGTCGCCTCTACCAGCAAAATGTGGGAGGCAACCTGCCATGCATACACTAGGCCTGCATAGAGCACCATTCACACTGATACATATGATGCAGAGTGTCTGAAAGCTACCCAACCGCTCCGCTGCCTGAGCATTGGGCCGCACAGTACGATGCTTCTGCACCACTGGATGAACGGCGCCCCTATGGGCCCACCTGCGCCCTGGATGGATAAAAAAGTGCAAAAGTTTTTTATATGATAAATAAAAAACCTTTATAGATGGGATTTTGGTTCATGTGTTGGCCCAAGACATTTAAGCTGATGACCCACGATCAAGGGATCCCATGCTCACCAGTCCTAACAAAATTGTACAAAAACTACTAGAAAAAAAGCAGCATCAGAAAAACTCACCATCCATGCCAAAGACAGAAAACCAAAAGCACTTACAGGACGCAGTCAGAGCCCAATTGTAGAGCAAGCCCAGCTGCTGGCTGATGAGTCGCCTCTACCAGCAAAATGTGGGAGGCAACCTGCCATGCATACACTAGGCCTGCATAGAGCACCATTCACACTGATACATATGATGCAGAGTGTCTGAAAGCTACCCAACCGCTCCGCTGCCTGAGCATTGGGCCGCACAGTACGATGCTTCTGCACCACTGGATGAACGGCGCCCCTATGGGCCCACCTGCGCCCTGGATGGATAAAAAAGTGCAAAAGTTTTTTATATGATAAATAAAAAACCTTTATAGATGGGATTTTGGTTCATGTGTTGGCCCAAGACATTTAAGCTGATGACCCACGATCAAGGGATCCCATGCTCACCAGTCCTAACAAAATTGTACAAAAACTACTAGAAAAAAAGCAGCATCAGAAAAACTCACCATCCATGCCAAAGACAGAAAACCAAAAGCACTTACAGGATGCAGTCAGAGCCCAATTGTAGAGCAAGCCCAGCTGCTGGCTGATGAGTCGCCTCTACCAGCAAAATGTGGGAGGCAACCTGCCATGCATACACTAGGCCTGCATAGAGCACCATTCACACTGATACATATGATGCAGAGTGTCTGAAAGCTACCCAACCGCTCCGCTGCCTGAGCATTGGGCCGCACAGTACGATGCTTCTGCACCACTGGATGAACGGCGCCCCTATGGGCCCACCTGCGCCCTGGATGGATAAAAAAGTGCAAAAGTTTTTTATATGATAAATAAAAAAACCTTTATAGATGGGATTTTGGTTCATGTGTTGGCCCAAGACATTTAAGCTGATGACCCACGATCAAGGGATCCCATGCTCACCAGTCCTAACAAAATTGTACAAAAACTACTAGAAAAAAAGCAGCATCAGAAAAACTCACCATCCATGCCAAAGACAGAAAACCAAAAGCACTTACAGGACGCAGTCAGAGCCCAATTGTAGAGCAAGCCCAGCTGCTGGCTGATGAGTCGCCTCTACCAGCAAAATGTGGGAGGCAACCTGCCATGCATACACTAGGCCTGCATAGAGCACCATTCACACTGATACATATGATGCAGAGTGTCTGAAAGCTACCCAACCGCTCCGCTGCCTGAGCATTGGGCCGCACAGTACGATGCTTCTGCACCACTGGATGAACGGCGCCCCTATGGGCCCACCTGCGCCCTGGATGGATAAAAAAGTGCAAAAGTTTTTTATATGATAAATAAAAAACCTTTATAGATGGGATTTTGGTTCATGTGTTGGCCCAAGACATTTAAGCTGATGACCCACGATCAAGGGATCCCATGCTCACCAGTCCTAACAAAATTGTACAAAAACTACTAGAAAAAAAGCAGCATCAGAAAAACTCACCATCCATGCCAAAGACAGAAAACCAAAAGCACTTACACGACGCAGTCAGAGCCCAATTGTAGAGCAAGCCCAGCTGCTGGCTGATGAGTCGCCTCTACCAGCAAAATGTGGGAGGCAACCTGCCATGCATACACTAGGCCTGCATAGAGCACCATTCACACTGATACATATGATGCAGAGTGTCTGAAAGCTACCCAACCGCTCCGCTGCCTGAGCATTGGGCCGCACAGTACGATGCTTCTGCACCACTGGATGAACGGCGCCCCTATGGGCCCACCTGCGCCCTGGATGGATAAAAAAGTGCAAAAGTTTTTTATATGATAAATAAAAAACCTTTATAGATGGGATTTTGGTTCATGTGTTGGCCCAAGACATTTAAGCTGATGACCCACGATCAAGGGATCCCATGCTCACCAGTCCTAACAAAATTGTACAAAAACTACTAGAAAAAAAGCAGCATCAGAAAAACTCACCATCCATGCCAAAGACAGAAAACCAAAAGCACTTACAGGACGCAGTCAGAGCCCAATTGGGCCCAATTGGGCTCTGACTGCGTCCTGTAAGTGCTTTTGGTTTTCTGTCTTTGGCATGGATGGTGAGTTTTTCTGATGCTGCTTTTTTTCTAGTAGTTTTTGTACAATTTTGTTAGGACTGGTGAGCATGGGATCCCTTGATCGTGGGTCATCAGCTTAAATGTCTTGGGCCAACACATGAACCAAAATCCCATCTATAAAGGTTTTTTATTTATCATATAAAAAACTTTTGCACTTTTTTATCCATCCAGGGCGCAGGTGGGCCCATAGGGGCGCCGTTCATCCAGTGGTGCAGAAGCATCGTACTGTGCGGCCCAATGCTCAGGCAGCGGAGCGGTTGGGTAGCTTTCAGACACTCTGCATCATATGTATCAGTGTGAATGGTGCTCTATGCAGGCCTAGTGTATGCATGGCAGGTTGCCTCCCACATTTTGCTGGTAGAGGCGACTCATCAGCCAGCAGCTGGGCTTGCTCTACAATTGGGCTCTGACTGCGTCCTGTAAGTGCTTTTGGTTTTCTGTCTTTGGCATGGATGGTGAGTTTTTCTGATGCTGCTTTTTTTCTAGTAGTTTTTGTACAATTTTGTTAGGACTGGTGAGCATGGGATCCCTTGATCGTGGGTCATCAGCTTAAATGTCTTGGGCCAACACATGAACCAAAATCCCATCTATAAAGGTTTTTTATTTATCATATAAAAAACTTTTGCACTTTTTTATCCATCCAGGGCGCAGGTGGGCCCATAGGGGCGCCGTTCATCCAGTGGTGCAGAAGCATCGTACTGTGCGGCCCAATGCTCAGGCAGCGGAGCGGTTGGGTAGCTTTCAGACACTCTGCATCATATGTATCAGTGTGAATGGTGCTCTATGCAGGCCTAGTGTATGCATGGCAGGTTGCCTCCCACATTTTGCTGGTAGAGGCGACTCATCAGCCAGCAGCTGGGCTTGCTCTACAATTGGGCTCTGACTGCGTCCTGTAAGTGCTTTTGGTTTTCTGTCTTTGGCATGGATGGTGAGTTTTTCTGATGCTGCTTTTTTTCTAGTAGTTTTTGTACAATTTTGTTAGGACTGGTGAGCATGGGATCCCTTGATCGTGGGTCATCAGCTTAAATGTCTTGGGCCAACACATGAACCAAAATCCCATCTATAAAGGTTTTTTATTTATCATATAAAAAACTTTTGCACTTTTTTATCCATCCAGGGCGCAGGTGGGCCCATAGGGGCGCCGTTCATCCAGTGGTGCAGAAGCATCGTACTGTGCGGCCCAATGCTCAGGCAGCGGAGCGGTTGGGTAGCTTTCAGACACTCTGCATCATATGTATCAGTGTGAATGGTGCTCTATGCAGGCCTAGTGTATGCATGGCAGGTTGCCTCCCACATTTTGCTGGTAGAGGCGACTCATCAGCCAGCAGCTGGGCTTGCTCTACAATTGGGCTCTGACTGCGTCCTGTAAGTGCTTTTGGTTTTCTGTCTTTGGCATGGATGGTGAGTTTTTCTGATGCTGCTTTTTTTCTAGTAGTTTTTCATACAATTTAATAGGAACATTCTTTTAATTGTTCAGTTTTATTGCTATTTTTTTTTAACTTATTTGATAAAACAAAATAGCAGCTGATGAAAATGCAGTGAGAACATACGCTTCTTTTTTCTTACCAGATACTAATCTCTGGACACAGATTATATGAAAGCTTGGACTTGCCCAACAGAGGCTCCTTAAAGATTTTTGCTTGATCCTCAGAATCACCTTAATGGCTGTTAAATGTTCCTATTTAGCCAAAACAGGTGGAAACAAATGTTTGCAGATGTTTTCAAAGACTTTGGGTTTGAGCCCTTGATGTGTTTGAAACTTAGGCGAAACCGCCAAGTTTTTCAAGAAGAAGATGTTTCAGAAATCTCTGGCATGTGATGTGTGTTTAGAAGCCAGGTGGAAGGATTATGTGCACCTTGTAGATGCTGGAACAGCTGTTGAGTTTCCGAGGTGAAGCTACTTTATGGAAACACCATTCTTTTACAAAAAGCAGCTTTGCTTATATTTTTGCCATTGTTCTTGCATCTTTTACTATATACTGTGTACTCTATAGCGAAGGTGACCATGTAGAGAACGAGCATAATGAACACGTCACTTCTTTAAACGACGTCAATGTTACTGATTGAACGAGCACAGCGGTATCGCTTTTTCATTGGGTTCAGTTTGTTGGGCACTTTTTTCTGTAAAAGACACGTGTAACGGTTGATTTTTGGGAGACTTTGCCATCACACAGAAGATTTTCCAACTCTTTTCAGATTCTTGACAGATCTCTCCTTTGTTCTTGACTCCTAGACTTTTGGGAAATGTTTGCAGGTATTATGGGTAGGATTTTCAAAGTCAGGTTGGGGATTCCCACCAAATTGTTTTCCCTTGTATTTCCATCAATTATAACCAGGAACTTCTAATCAATAATAATAATGTATGTAATGTAGAATCTGGCATATTCCTAAGACTAGGGTCACATGACTGTATTTCTCTCATCCAAGAACATTGGTTTGATTATCCTAACCCCGCTCGGATCAGATCTCAGATCGATTTTTTTGAATGTGGAGAAGACTGAAAAACAAATTCTCTATCTTCTCTATTCTGTTCATGAAAATCCAAGTGGGCTCCAATTTTTTTCACCAACCTATTGACTTGCATGGCTGAGTGTGATCTGAGATGTGCTACAATTTTCTCCTCGGACAGACTCAATTTGAGGAAGAAATCAGACATGCACATGGCCCCATAGGCTAACATAGGTTTGAGTGCCATTTGTCAAAACTAAAAGGAAGAAAGAGAAAATACGAGCGCTCCTTGAGTGAGTCTGTAGGGACCAGCGTGTCTGAGCCAAGTGATGGACAGATTCACCTGGACTTGTGCAATTACAGCAGGCACAACTCTGCTAGAAGCGAAGGGAAGGACTGCAGCACTCGTCAACGATCTCCAGACGGATACAATGGTGGATATAAAAAGTAAAAAGTGAAGATGGGATGCTCTCTCCAGCCAAAATGAAGGTGAAAACGGATTCATTAAAATATAAAAATACATTGGGTTTCTAGAGCGTACCTCTGCCTGATTAAGAGAGCGGTCTGCGCTTTGTATTTTATTTATTAATAAACATGTTTTTAACTTCATTTTGGCTGGACAGTGACTCCCATCGTCACTTTTCACTTTTTATATCCATTTGTCAAAACTAGGGATAGCACTTGTCTGATTTTTACAGCTGTGTGTATGAGCTCTAATAGTCGTGTTCCACAAATGACTATGTCGGACCAGTTCTTTTGTCAACCATGTCAACCACTGTAGCCAATATTGCAGTCGACCAAATCCATTGGAAAGAGAGTGTTTGGTGATTGAATCAGATCATAGAATCATAGAATGGTAGATTTGGAAGGGATCTCCTGGGTCATTGTTTGAAGAGACTTCCTGGGTCACTAACCCTCCCAGACAGATGTCTGTCCAGCCTCTTTGTGAAGACTTCCATTGAAGGCACACTCATCACCTCTCGTGTACAGTGTAGAAAAAAACTTAATGGACGAAAAATTCATAAAAAAAACTCGCCGAAAATTGCCATGGTCCAATATCCATTGCACTTACCAAGACGCTGCAAGCCCCACTGAGAGGCAACACAGGTGCCTGATACCGATGCACAATCTCCTGCAACCAGCCAAAGCCATGAGGGAGGTGATTTGTGGTATTTATAGGCACAAGGTTACCATAGGGCATCAGTCACACAGGTACGTGCGATGCAAAGTCTCTGCTTACAGCCTATTGGTCACGCCCATACTATTAGATCAGGTGGGCTGCCCAGCACTATGTATATGCACATGGGACAAACGCCCCCCCAGAGGGTTCAGCCGCATCCTGCAACACACTCTACAATGTGACAGCCCTTGAGATATTTTTAAATCACTATTAAGTCTCCTTTTTAGCTTGCAAAAAAGAAGACTAACATTCCCAGATCCTGTAACCGTTCTTCATTGGACAGGGTTTGCAGACCGGTCACCATTCTGGTCGCTCTTCTCTTAACTTGCTCCAGTTTGTTGATGTCTTATTTATAATGTGGAGCACAGAACTGGACACAGTATTCCAGATAAGGTCTGATCAAAAAGGAGTAGAGGGGAATAATGACTTCACATGATCTAGACTGTATGCGTCTGTTAATACATCCCAGAATTGTGTTTTCCTTCTTTGCTGCTGCATCACACTGGTGACTCCTATGCAGTCTGTGATCTATTAGTATACCCAAGTCTTTTTCACACGTGCTGTTGCTTCGCCCTATTCCTCCCATTCATGCTTTTTTCATTTTACTTACCCAGATGTAGGAATTTGTATTTCTCGTTGGTATAAACCATTCTGTTAGTTGCTGCCACTGTTCCAGGTTGTTTAGATCTTTGTGAATCCTCTCTGTATCTTCTCCAGTATTATCTTTCCCTTCTAGATTTGTTTCATCAGCAAATGTAATCAGTTTACCCTCAATTCATTTATCCTAATCATTGATATAGGTGCTGAAAAACACTGGGCCCAGGACAGAGCCCTGTGGTCCCCACTTGAGACATTCTTCCAACTGGATGTGCAGCAATCAATCAATATGTCACACATCGTTTATTGATCCCGGGTACTATGGTTGATGTTGTCATTATTTGCGTTTAGTTCAGGCATAATACAACTGGCCAGACCCAACTGCTATATGAAAACCCAGCCTAAGGTCGATCCTTCAGCATTGAGCATGTGACATTGTTGAAACTGCTGAAGGTCTGTCCAATGTGTCACCGACACGTAAAATACAAAAAAAAATTGTTTAGGCTCCCAGTATGCAAGAACAGGAAATTCTAACCTCTGTCAGCATAGTTTTCAATTCCAGGAATATACAGTACTTGGCCACTATTCATTATTCACATATGTATTTTAACGAACAAGTATGCATTGATCTTTCTGGCCTGTATGTCAGCCATGTGTCTGTGGAGACTTTGAGATTTTGTTAAAAAACACCTCTTGACATCCACAGAAGCTGTCCGATATTGTGCCACCTGTTCCTTTGCCCTTGAGTCAGACCTCAAAAGTCTTAAGTAATAAAAGATGAAGGTTTGTGATATTCCTTTTTAATTTTATGTCAAGCTAAGGAAATTTATTTGGCTCTCTGTCCATTCAAAATCCCTCTTATTTCCCTTTGCAGGAGTAGAAAGAAAAAAAAAATGTTTGTGTGCCAAGATAGAATATTCCAGCCAACGGAGCTCAAGAAATGGTATGTGGCCACAATAGAAACCTCAAAACACATGTACAATCCGGAATCACGGCTTGTATAACACGCTCTGCACGCAGCCTTTTCACTGGCATACTCAGAAGGAGCTGTTTGCTCGGAGATGGTGGGAGCCAATATAAAGATGCTGAAAAGATTAATACACAGGGTCAGTTGTCAGATCTGACTTTGGAGTGTTTTAAATCCACACGGCATTCCTCTAGGCTGGATGCCCTCCCCGGGCACTTGTGGGAATGGCACAACTCTCATTCTTGCGAGCAATCCATCTCTATAATCTACATTATTCAGGGCTAATGAGAACCATTGCCTTGGTGTTTGGTGTCAGTCGGACCTAAAAATTTTACATCTTTTTGTTAAATAGCTGGAGAGCCATGAATAGACAAATACATTGAAAGCATTATTGTCTACAAGAATACGATTTACAATATAAATATGTAATGGAATGCCAACACACAGGACAAGACAAGTATTGTGCTGGTAACCCCAGTAATAATATCCCTTGAGTGCTCCGATAAAAAAAAAATCCTTCCTGTGTGACTCCTTAAAGGGAATCTGTCAGGTCAAAAATTCATATGTAACTGCTATCATTTTCTAATTCCTCTGGTGAAGCTGTTTCTATTCATGTGCTTCTTTTATTTATACTCACCTCCTATCATCTGTAAACTGCAAAAAATAGGTTTAGTCTGTCTGTCAATCACAGTGAGTGATCACTTACTTCTTTGCTGCCCACTCCCCGGGGAATGAATATTCATGTAGTGACATCACTGCACTGCACTGCTTTGATCTGCAAGCTCACATCGAAAGTGAAAATGAAAGTGAGACACAGAGCACAGAGGGAAAGAAGGAAATAACAGCTTGGGTGGGCGTGAATATTTATATAACATTTACGCTGGGCTATTCAGTAGTGAAATTAATTAACTGGAGTAGTGCAGGCAGCTATGTCCTGGGTGTGAAGATGATTATAGCAAGAAAACTTCAAAGGGTACAATTTTGATTTTTACATGTTTTTAAAGTGCTGCCTTAGACCTGACAGAGTCCCTTTAAGATAAATAATGCCCCCTAAGTGCCCACTTTAGGGTTAGGGGGTTGTCATTCCAATTGCGTTGGCACTGACTTTTCTATTATGTCACACGAACCCTACAGCCAATTAAAGTGAGCATCACTGTTGCCTCCTTCAGACATATTTGACATGTGGAGGAAGTAAGCTGCTAGTCTCTCCATTCTTTTGGATGTCTGATTTGTCTGAAGGAGGGAACAGTGAAGTGGCCACTGATTGTCATTAAGGTGTCCCATCCTTGGGAGACATATGACAGGTTTAAGATCTAATTCTCATTCTGTATTGCGCCACATGTTGGAAGTTGTTTATCCTGGCGTGACACTGATTAGCTACAATACTATAGTACTATAGTATTAGTGAAGAGTTTATTCTAAATTTATGCTATCCATATCAATAATAGAGAGGATTATGTACATTAGGGTGTACGTATGTGTCACAATAATATATACTCCCTTATATCTGTGATTCCTTTGTTTCTGAATAACTGCAAGGATTGCATTACATAACAATGTGTAATAATTATTTTGTATACCTTAGAAATTTAATGGTGTGGGACAAAGACATTAAAGTGGAAGTCTTTATTTGAGCACAAGTGCAGCAAACAGGAGAGTAATTAAGCAGTACAAGTTAAGCCAGGCAGGAAAGTCTCTAAGCTAAAGTTCACACTAGTGTAATGAGGTGTACAATTCAGATTGTATTATTGAAATTGACACTGAAATGAACTGTGCACAGTCCGCACTTGTCCACCAGGGGCATCAGTGGACTGTACAATCACAGAGGGTGGAAAGCCCCCACCATCTCTGTTGTTTACCCAGGAAGTGAAAGCAGAAAAACAGTGCAGATCCAGAGAGCGCAGCCAGGACAGACATAGGGCTCTTTTGCAGCCAGATTCTTGGGAAGAAATACCCTGTGAAGATCGTTGCTGCAACCCCCGGTCTGCAGGACCTTGCCTTACCGAGGGTCCCACTCAAATTCAGGACATTGCCTCCGGAATTCAGGACATTGCCACTGGATTACATGTGCAGGGGCTGTGACTGACATAAGGGAGCCATCTGTGCTACTGTGATCTCCCTTCTGCTCATCGGTTTGCCCCGAGACTGAGAGAGACTTCTGTGCTGCTGTGGGCTCCCGTCTGCTGCTCGGTGTGCCCTGAGACTGGGAGAGACTAACAAAGAAAGATTCTTTTACCTGCGGAAGGAGACCACAGAAGAAGACTGAGGAGTTTCCCCCTTCAGCGCTGCATCGGGACCCGTCATCGTGAGATCCCCAGGCCTGCTACGTGGGAGCGACACCTTCTTCTCTGATAGACTGGTACGTGATTTTAGGGAAATTGTTGTGTTTTTTTCTTTGCTAGCTGCGTACCCGGAAGAAGTGAAGATCCAGAGACCCCACCATATACATGTGTGCAGCTAGATCAGTTGACTGTGTTATAGACATGTTTTACAGTAAAGAAATGTTACTACCGGTTAAATCTGAGTATGGGGATTCTGTTGAGAAAGATCATACACACACACCCGCGGCCTTACCACCGGTCGCTACACTAGTAGCGGCTGAAAAGTGTATAGGTAACAGTTCCCACTAGTAGTGGCCAATCATAGAATAGCCTTTAAGTAACAGTTCATATCCAGGGAGGCCTGGAAACAGTATAGTCTTTGATAAAACGGTCCAGAACTGGATGCAATGCAGAGCAACAAAATGCAAGTCCCAAACAGTCCAAAGCTCTGAAAGTGCACTTTCATGAACTTAATTGAGTGGCTGCAGTGCAACTTTTAGAACAAATAGGCTTACGTGAAGCAGGGCAGGCTGGCAGAACCTGAAGCAGCAACAAACTCCAGACAGAGCAACTTAATGCAACAAGGCCAACTGGAAGCAGATGGAGATTAACTGGATATTAGATTGCAGAAAAGCTGGGAGACCTGAGCCGGAATATCTGTGAAGGAGCACAGAGCAGTCAGAGATCCAAGCAAAATACTCAAGAACGGACTGGAAGATAGACCAGGAAAGCAGGAACACATAGACAGGATCGAGGTAGCAGACATTATTTTGGATAGGGGTGAGGAGACACAAAAGGTAATCAGATGAGCTGGAATCCTGACACAATTTGGAGAACTGTGGTGTGGGCTTCACCCTCTTTTTGATTGCCAGCCAATGTAAAACTTGGCAGCTGGGGGCTGGGTTTCTTAGCGTGGTAAGTCCCAAGCATTCTGGGCCCCCTACGCTGAAAATCACAACCCGCAGTTAACCCCGAAAATGGTGCATTCATCCGGAGCGCCATTTTCAGGCACTTTACCCAGCTTTTCCAGAGGCCCTGGTGGCATTGACATTCTGGGTAATAATGGGGTTGATGCCAGCTGGCACCAGCCCCGAAATTCATAATGTCAGGCCAATGTTAGGCCTGGCCATTATGTATCTCTAGTAAACATTAAAAAAAACAGAACATGGAGAAAAAAATCTTGTAATTGGAATAAAAGACAAAGACATCCCTGGTTGACATCTTTATTAACCAAAAAAAAAAAACCCTCCCACAATAATCCACAAGTTTGTCCCTCGGCGAACATGCTCAACTCTGCTACATCACTGTGAGCAGACATATGTCTGTTCACAGAGAATAGCAGGCTCACACTGACACCCAAGTGTGATTTGGGTGCTGGGAGAAAAGTTCATCCAAGTTTACAGCAGAGCCGCATCAGCTGTGAACTTGGATGAGCTCGACTCTGACATCATTGTGCTCACCCCTGAGAAACTGACTTCAGTAGTGATCACGGTGACGTCAGAGCTGGGGGTGACAGGCTACAGCTGTCTACTTTATTGGTGCTGACAATCAGATATACAGTGGAGCGCTACATCATTTTTATATTACACTGTGTGCAGAATTATTAGGCAAGTTGTATTGTAGAGGAGTATTTTTATTATTGATCAACAACTATGTTCTCAATTAACCCAAAGGACTCATAAATATTAAAGCTAAATATTTTTGGAAGTTGTAGCGGGGTTTTTTAGATTTGGCTATCTTAGGAGGATATCTATTTGTGCAGGTAACTATTACTGTGCAGAATGATTAGGCAACTTAATAAAAAGCAAATATATTCCCATCTCACTTGTTTATTTTTACCAGGTAAACTAATAAAACTACACAAAATTTAGAAAAAAACATTTCTGACATGCAAAAACAAAACGCCAAAAAATTAGTGACCAATATAGCCACCTTTCTTTATGATGAAACTCAGCAGCCTCCATCCATAGATTCTGTCAGTTGCTTGATCTGTTTACGATCAACATTGCATGCAGAAGCCACCACAGCCTCGCAGACACTGTTCCGAGAGGTGTACTGTTTTCCCTCCCTGTAGATCACACATTTTAGGAGGGACCACAGGTTCTCCATGGAGTCAGATCAGGTGAACAAGGGGGCCATGTCATTATTTTTTCTTCTTTTAGACCTTTACTGGCCAGCCACGCTGTGGAGTAGTTGGATTCATGTGATGAAGCATTGTCCTGCATGAAATTCATGTTTTTCTTGAACGTTACCAACTTCTTTTTGTACCACTGCTTGAAGAAGTTGTCTTCCAGAAACTGGCAGTAGGTCCGGGAGTTGAGCTTCACTCCATCCTCAACCCGAAAAGGTCCCACAAGTTCTTCTTTGAGGATACCAGCCCATACCAGTACCCACCTCCACCTTGCTGGCGTCTGTGTCGGAGTGGATCTCTCTGCCCTTTACTGATTCAACCTCTGGCCCATCCATTTGGCCCATCAAGAGTCACTCTCATTTCATCCGTCCATAAAACCTTTGAAAAACCAGTGTTAGATATTTCTTGGCCCAGTCTTGACGTTATCTTATGTTTCTTGTTCAAAGGTGGTCGTTTTTCAGCCTTCCTTACCTTGTCCATGTCCCTGAGTATAGCACACCTTGTGTTTTTTGATACTCCAGCAACGTTGCAGCTCTGAAATATTGCAAAACTGGTGGCAAATGGCATCTTGGCAGCTTCATGCTTGATTTTCCTCAATTCATGGGCAGTTATTTTGCGCCTTTTTTGGCCAAAACGCATCTTGCAACAATGTTGGCTATTTGCCATGAAACGCTTGATTGTTTGGTGATCATGCTACAAATGTTTGTCAATTTCAAGACTGTTGCAACCCTCTGCAAGACATCTCACAATTTTGGACTTTTCTGAGCCCGTCAAATCTCTCGTCTGACCCATTTTGCCTAAGGAAAGGCATTTGCTTAATAAATAAGCACACCTTATATAGGGTGTTGATGTCATTACACCACCACAGTAGGACAACATGTATAAAAAGTATCATGTGATCAAAATACTCATTTGCCTAATAATTCTGCACACAGTGTATTTATTTTTATGCTACTATGATGTCAGTCAATAGGTGAGGGGGCAATCACAGATGCTGTCACAGACAATGGGCGTCTGTGGCTGTTGGAGTAACCTGAAAACAGCCTTTACATTCTAGCATCTACCAAGCTAGAATGTATGAGCTGTTTCCAGCCAATCACAGACACCCACTCTATATGACAGACGCCACTAAGTATGATGTTGCCGTTTATAACTATTTTCTCTACAGCTCCTTTGCCCCGAAACCCAAACTGTAACATGAACTTCCCGGGGAAGTCCGCATTCAGGGTCTGTACCTGGACACTAGGTGTTTGGTATGGAGGCCGATCTTTACAGTTTTTTTACAATCGGGTTTGCCCATCCCTAATTCCGACACTAAAAAGGCCCAGGATGTTAATTATTTCTGACACTTTCTTGCTTGGCTGCCGTACAAGAACCCTGCAGTTGGCATGTCACCATCTTTATACCTATTCAGCAGAGAAGATCAGAGCAGAGGATGGGACGCTACCACACCGGTCCTGCCATTGTGCGTAGTGAAGTGCCTTTGCTACTGCGGCTCACTATGGCAGAGAAGGATAGGTCATCAATATAGAAATAGTGGACAACCCCTTAACAGTTAATGGGGCATAGCCACAATGTTTTACTCAGTACTTTGCAGGGAACAATTAGGGGTCAATTTAGCAAGGGTTTCGCAGTAGTTTATGATAATAAAAGAATTTTGTCATGTGAGGTTTGGGGTTTTTATTCCACGCTCTTGACAAAGGGATGTTTTCTGGGCATGCAGATAAGTTTTAGGTCGGTATGGACACCATAGAAGGGAGCAACTCAAAATAGCAGTATCCATTATGGATAAAAAGGGAAATGACTTACCCCAGTTTTGACGCACGTCCAAACCAAGGAGTCCTCTTGGTGTCTAATATATATGCAGAAATAGAAGACAGCGCCTTACAAAGTTGGTGAATCAAACACAATTTCCTTTATTCCACCATTTGTGCAATGTTTTGATCCTGAACATATAGGATCTTTATTGATCTTTATATGTTCAGGATCGAAACATTGCACAAATGGTGGCATAAAGGAAACTTTGTTTGATTCACCAGCTTAGTCAGGCGCTGTCTTCTATTTCTACCTTAAGGAGTGTCAAGGGCGGTACTTTGATAAATTTGGTGTGAGTAACGACAATACAGAATGAGGCAAAATTGACTTTCTACCTTACAGAGTGACAAGCTTCCAGCTTTATGATTGCACATACCATTATTTGATCCACTTGAGGAAAAAACACAACATTAGAATTTTTGTTAAGGTTTTTGCACGACAACTGAAGTTTACTTCATTGACAGAAACTTTCATGTAATGCATCTTCTTTATACAGCGAGGGACAGGAGTCAGTCTGTCTATCTGGTCTCTTCTAGGCTAAATTACAGCCACCGCTAATTAAATCCCTTATTACCACATACCTACGAGGTAATCTTCCTTAAAGTGGTAGTTACTTATAATGAAAATACACATTGCAAACATTTTCATTGGTCGATTTATAAACCTTAAATTGACTATTATTAAAGTGAGACATTTTCTGCTCAGCTTAACACCTTCACTGCCAAAAAGGTATATACTGGTATGGAAAGCTATGAGGTGTTCTAAATTTTGCAATACAGTTCATAGACTGCAAAAAAAGAAGCTTTTATGAAATATTTACTTATTATTTAATTATTATACTTATATAGCAGCAAATTATTCAGAGCTTTAGACATCGTCATCACTAGGGTTCACAATCTATATTCCCTATCTGTATGTCTTTGGAGTCTGAAAATATTTAAGGGAATGTGTCATCAGAGAATGACCAATTTCTCACTTCAAGTTCGGCAATATTTACCCTATTTTAGATACCTATTTTGTCTCCATTCATGAAGCGTTTTCCATGGTCTCATTATCACCATAGGCAGGATTTCAATAACAGATAACACTTCTGTACAAGGTAAATAAAATGTAATAAACCTCAGTAGTGATGTCACCGCTCCCCTTTTCTTCTTGCACACGCTCATTAGAGTCAGTCCATTGCTGCTAATGTACATGTGCATTTCCTGAGACAACAGGTAGTTAAAGTCTAAAAAAGTGAGTGAAAATATTGTAAGATTTCTAAATTTTATTTGAAACACAGATCTGAGAAAATACATTACCAATATATATGTTTTTCCGTTGATCCAGTTGGATGAGAGCTTGTTTATATGCGATGACGTATTGATATTTTTTATTGCACTTTTTTGGAAGATTTTCAAGGAGTTTACCCCACGGGTTTATTCTTTTTAGATTTTGATAGAGCTGCCTTTCACAGACTCGGTATCGCCAATGTGCTTAGTTTATCATTTTTCATTTCAGATTGGGGAAAGGTGGTGATTTATATTTTTACGGTATGTTTTTTATTGTTTTTTTTCAAAATTATTTATGCATAGCTCATTCTTGGTTGTTTCATTTGGATCTACCCAAGGATGTTTATTAAATGTTTGTTTTCTATTGTTATTGTTATAATGATAACCCCATGATATATTTTTTTTGTTTATGAAGTTTATAAACTTCTCTAGTATTGTAAATAGTTCTGATGAAGGCACTGGCCCACTGCCAAAACGTGTAGCCTGTTTCATCCTGGAAAATCCTAATAAAACTATTCTACATGACTCCTTATGTGTGTTTGTTCACACAATTTTTTTGCCAAGTTTGAGTCCGAAATCTTCTTGGTATCAATTAGATGTTGGTGCAGCCACTGAGTTTTCCCAGTTGAAGCTTCTTCAGGAGTAGGTACCCCAGTGCTTTGCCAGTGGCAGCTTCACGCTACACTGGTAATATAGAGTGTGGGCGGTTTCCCTGCCTGAAGAATGAGCATGTAACTTCCTGTAAACGTTTCATCGGATCTGAACCCTAAAGTGGTTAAATGAAGTGACGTCATTTTGACAGTGCTGTGCATTTTAAAGGACACTTTTGTGGTGCTTCTTCAGGTGTGTCCACATGAAATAGATGCAGAGTGCACATATCCTAACTTTCCAATCAAAATTTATGTTTTATTCACTTCTGCTTTTGCAGAGTTTATTCCTCAAAAAAACAGCAAAAATCTGAATGTGAAGACATTCCAAGACAGCAATGCCATTGGTTACCCATTTTAACTATATATTGTCCAAATGATCAATATGCTTGGTGCCTCGGAGTGATACTTGACTCTGCCCTCTCCTTCTAGCCACATATCCAAGCCCTTGCCTCCTCCTGCCGAGTCCAACTCAAAAATATTTCCCACATCCGTACATTCCTTGACCAAGATACTGCAAAAACACTTGTACATGCCCTCACCATCTCCCACCTCGATTATTGTAATCTCTTGCTCTCTGGCCTCCCCTCTTGCATCCTTGCACCAGTCCAGTCTATCATAAACTCTGCTGCCTGATTAATCCACCAGTCTCTCCGCTATTCCCCAGTCTTTCCTCTCTGGCATCGGATTGGAGGGAGAGGAATTTGCACCATTTATTCATTTGAATTAAAATAAAGATTCTCAGACATCCCCCTTTATGATATAAATCTCACTATTTTATATTTGTTCTTCAGGAATAGGAATTATAAGTGTCACGGTGATACTTGTTCCATAAATGAATATCTGCTTACATGTACAGTGACAAAGGCCCAACAAAATATCCCAGCGCCCAAGGCAAACAGATTCCCATTGACCCTGTGCTGTGAATCTGCACAAGCAATTTCTCAGACTAGAAAAGGATTATATGTCAGGGCTGCATTATGCAGCAGAAACATCGCAGGCGTCATCCAGCAAGTACTAATGTAAACCCACAAGAAGAAATCATTTTTCCCCTTTTTTGAGTTACCAATATGAGCTAAGCTCCAGATGACCCAACATTGAGTAGGGGGCAAATGCATGGATGAGATTGTGCATTATTAATACTGGGTTATAGGGCCAGAGTTGATATGGACATATGCATAGGTTTACATGAATTGTTGATTATTGTGGCAGAGGACATGATATAAATACAAGAGTTGCCTAATTTAATTTTCATGATTTTTCCCTGTATTATGTATGTGACCATTGCTATTTTAAGAGAATGCAAATTAAAGTATTTATTATTAAAACTTACCTGTCATTGTACACAAAACAATTTTTTTTGCTGTCCTCATACTCTACAATAGGTTAACGCTGCATTTGGTGGACATAACAGTCTGAATATACATGTATATATACATATATATACATATATATATATACACACAGTACTGGCTCCCCCCTCTTCATTTTTGATTTCTTGATTATAAAACAGTTGAGAATTTGGCCTTATGTTCGCGCTGTGGACTTGGTTTCGGAAGGAGGATACCTGACTAGTTGATAAGATATCCAAGAACCTTTATTTTTGATACAACTCAACGCTTTTCGTGCGCATCCGCACACTTCCTCAGGAGACAAAGGTTACAGTGCTATGTCCTGGCAGTCTATTTAAGCCATATTGCATTCGGGAATGAGGAAATATCTGGTCAGTAGTAACATCACTGTGGTCTTGTTTGAGTATAATCTTAGCATCAAGGATGGCTTCAGTCTCCCGCCAATGTCTCCTCTTCCGGCGCTCAGCCCGCCCACAAACCGTTTCTCAACTAAAGGTTCTTGGATATCTTATTAACTACTCGGGTATCCTCCTTCTGAAACCGAGTCCACAGCGCAAACATAAGGCCAAATTCTCAACTTTTTCTTCAGCGCATGGACTATTGGCTGATTGCTGCAGTGGACCATAATACAGGCGCATTAGTGGTTGTGTCTCACACAACCTAATAAGGTGAGTGTATTAAGTCACAACTTTCACTCAATACAACACGGATAAGACCCTATGTGCGCTTGTCTCTCTTTATATAGTATAACCCTCTTCATTTTTCTCATGGACTATACCATATCTTCAGACATATATGGAAATGTACTAAAGTTTTATTCTCAGGATTTTATAATCAGTGTCCAAAAACAATAAAACATTGCTAACTTACATGTTATAATTTAAAAGAAGAAACATCACGTACAGCAATAAAGGGTCCTAATTAATACTTGGTCGCCCCCTTTAGCTTTGATGAAGCCTCCAGACGTTTCTTGTAGCATCTAGAAGCTTCTTGTTCTTTTCCGCTGGGATTTTCTCTTCCTTTGCAGTTTTTTCAGCTCTTGAATGTTTGCAGGTTCTTTTTCCTAATGGCAGATTTCAGCTCACCCCAAAGATTTTCAATGGAACTGAGGTCAGGGCTCATTGTTGCCATTATAAAACAGTCCATTTTTTTTCTCTTTACACCATTCCTGTGTACTTTTGGATGTTTCTTTTGGTTATGGGTTTGCTGGAGAACCCATGATCTTCGAGTCAAACCAAATTTTCTTACACTGCGTCAGACATTTCACTCTAAAATCTCTTGATAATTATCTGATTTCTTGATTCATGTAACATGGTTAAGGACCCCAGTATCAGACACAGCAAAGAACCCCTCAGCATTATGGATCCTCCACCGTGCTTAACTGTCTGTAGTGTGTTCTTAAATAATAAAACTGTTACTTTGCATTGTCAAAAAGGTCTATTTTTGTTTCACCTGTCCACAAAAAATATTTTCTCGGAAGTATTGTGGTTTGTCTTTGGCAAGGATCAGTCTTTCCTTTTTATGTCTTCTCTTCAGCAATGTTTTCTTCCTTGACCTTGACCTATAAAGATTTGCTTGGTTTAGTGTGCGGTGTATGGTACTTATTAAAACCATGACCTCAGACTGTTCCAGGCTTTTAGGTCTTTGGATGTTTGAAGTGGTGTTTTTTTCCACCATTCGTATGAACCTTCGAAGACATCTCTTCTCAATTCTCCTCTTCACAGTTCCATGCTTGGCAAACTTCTTAATAACATTGAGCACTGTTGAAAACGGGATACGATGGTCTTTGAAAACGGCCTTATACCTTTTGAAATTCTTGTGTTTGCTAATAATAGCAGTTCTGATCAGCTCCTTTATCTTCACCATTGTGACAAAGAAATAGGGCCTAACATGTGGCTTTTTAAAACACTGAACTCATCATTGGCTAATTCATGTCACATGACCACCGACAATTTATCACCACTGATTCTCATCAGTCTTCACCTCCCATAAACAATCTCTCGTCCACTCTTGTTGCTTGCACCTGAAGAACATCTCTAGAATCCGCCCTTTTCTCACCATGGAAACAACAAAAACCCTCACTGTGGCCCTAATCCACTCCCGCCTTGACTACTGCAATTCTCTATTAATCGGCCTTCCCCTCTCTAAACTTTCCCCTCTTCAGTCCATGCAGCAGGCAAGATCACCCATCTGGCCAATTAGGGAATGGGAAGTGGAAAGCTCACCCCTCCTCCTGTATTGATCCGGATCAGGTGCACAGCGGCAGCCGGCCACCTCCCAAGTCCAAGACCATAGCAAAGAAAGATGCCGACACCTGGAACCAGTATTCTTCAGACTTTATTTAGCAAGTTCACAACAAATATATAAAAAGCATCCTAAGGCAGTGAGCCTCGTCAGACGCGTTTCAGTTAAAAACCTGTCACTGAAGAAAGTTTTTAACTGAAACGCGTCTGACGGGGCACACTACCTTAGGATGCTTTTTATATATTTGTTGTGAACTTGCTAAATAAAGTCTGAAGAATACTGGTTCCAGGTGCCGGCATCTTTCTTTGCTATGGTCTCTTCTGGCCATTGTATTGTACTGGCTGCCTGTACACTACAGGATCCAATTCAAATTGCTTGCTCTCATCCACAAAGCTCTTCACAGTGCAGCACTTCCCTACCTCTTCTCCCTCATCTCTGTCTATCACCCTACCCGTACTCTACGTTCTACAAATGACCTTTGACTAACATCTGTACTAATACGATCCTCCCACTCCCATCTCCAAGACTTCTCCCGAGCTGCACCAATTCTCTGCTATGCTCTACCTCAAGAAATCAGGACTATCCACAACTTGCATAGCTTCAGACACTCCCTAAAAACACATCTTTTTAAGGCGGCATATCATATCATTAGGGAAATCGCTGATCGGATTGACAGACTACTGGGAGGGGCTGGTGAGGACGAAGCAGTCATGGTGCACATTGGCACAAATGACAAAGTTAGAGGTAGGTGGAAGGTCCTTAATGATGATTTCAGGGAATTAGGCTGCAAGCTTAAGGCAAGGACCTCCAAGGTAGTATTCTCTGAAATACTGCCTGTACCACGTGCCACACCAGAGAGGCAACGGGAGATTAGGGAGATAAATAAGTGGCTCAGGAATTGGTGTAGGAAGGAGGGGTTTGGGTTCCTGGAGAACTGGGCCGACTTCTCTGTTGGCTACAGGTTCTATGCTAGGGACGGGCTGCACCTCAATGGGGAGGGTGCAGCTGTGCTGGGGGAGAAAATGGCTAGAAGGTTGGAGGAGTGTTAAAACTAGGGATTTGGGGGGGAGGGTATTTATTGTTCAGGAGGGGAATATAGTGTAAATAGTAACCTGGGCACAAGTAGTAAAATTGGGGGTGGCATGGGGTGGGGTTAGAACAGGCAATATAGCAGGAAGGAATAGAGGTAATGAGAGATGCATAAAGTGCATGTACACTAATGCCAGAAGCCTCACCAACAAAAAGGAGGGATTAGAATTTATTTTGTTGGAAAATAATTATGACATGGTGGGGATATCGGAGACTTGGCTGGACGAGAGCCATGACTGGGCTGTTAATTTACAGGGCTACAGTCTGTTCAGAAATGACCGTACAAATAAGCGAGGGGAAAGTGTATGTTTATACGTAAAATCATCCTTAAAACCCATCCTGCGTGATAATATAGGTGACTCTAATGGAAATGTAGAGTCTCTGTGGGTGAAGATAAGGAGAGGGGGAAAAAATAATACATTACTGGTAGGAGTTTGTTATAAGTCTCCAACAATAATGGAAGAGGAGGAGAATATCCTCATAAAGCAAATAGATGAAGCAGCGCCTCAGGAAGAAGTCATTATTATGGGGGACTTCAACTACCCTGAAATACATTGGGGAACAGAAACCTGCAGTTCCAGCAAAGGTAATAGGTTTTTGAAAACTATGAGAGACAATTATCTTTCACAACTAGTTCAGGACCCAACAAGAAGGGGGCACTGCTGGATATAATATGCTAATATTAACCAACAGGCCGGACCACATATCACATTTACGGGTTGGAGGTCACTTGGGTAATAGTGATCATAAAATAATAAGTTTTCAAGTATCCTTTAATAAGATGGGTAGTAGAAGGGCTACAAGGACACTAAACTTCAGAAAGGCAGATTTCCAACGGTTGAGAGATGATCTTAGTGCAATAAACTGGGACGATAAACTGAGACATAAAAGTACACAAAGCAAGTGGGAGACGTTTATTAGCATCCTGAATAGGACTGTGCACAATACATACCCTATGGGAATAAACACGCTAGAAATAGGAGGAAACCACTATGGCTACATAAAGCGGTAAGAGGCGCAATAAGTGACAAAAAGAAAGCATTTAGGGAATTAAAGCAAGTAGGTAGTGATGAAGCGTTAAATAAATGCAGAAAATTAAATAACATTTGTAAAAAGCAAATCAAGGCAGCAAAGATTGAGACAGAGAGACTCACTGCCAGAGAAAGTAAAAATAATCCAAAAATATTTTTTAACTACATAAATAGTAAGAAACTACAAATGATGGTGTTGGCCCCTATAAAAATAGTTTGGGTGAAATGGTGGATGAGGATGAGGAAAAAGCCAATATGCTAAATGACTTTTTTCAACAGTATTTACACAAGAAAATCCCATGACAGACAATATGATCAGTGATAACAAAAATTCTCAATTAAATGTAACCTGCTTAACCCAGCAGGAAGTACGGTATCGTTTAAAATCACTAAAATTGACAAATCCCCAGGCCCGGATGGGATACACCCCAGACTGCTGCAGGAATTAAGTACTGTCATAGATAGACCATTATTTTTAATATTTAAAGATTCCATAGTAACAGGGCCTGTACCGCCTGTATAGCAAATGTGGTGCCAATATTCAAAAAGGGGACAAAAACTGAACTTGGAAATTATAGGCCAGTAAGCTTAACCTCTACTGTGGGTAAAATCCTAGAGGGTTTTCTAAGGCTGGCTTCACACTGGCATTTGTGTCTGCATGCGTATGGCAGCCATACTGATGTGAACGCAGCAGAGAATCTCCGCATGCTTTCACATTAGTATGCACCATGGCCAGCCAATCAGCTGTCTCGGGTGCGGCAGGGAGGAGGAGATCAGTGGTGGAGATCTCCTCTTCCCGACCGCCGCTGCTCTCCCGCCGGTGTCGGCGCCGGGGATTTGAAGAAACAGCTGATCTGACAGCTGTTTAAATCTCACTCGCCGACACCGAATAGGTGATATTGGTGCAGGAGATAAGAAACAGCTGATTGCTGTTTCAAATCTCCCGTGCCGACATCACCTATTCGGTGTCGGCGCGGGAGATTTAAACAGCTGTCAGATCAGCTGTTTCTTGAAATCTCCCGCGCTGACACTGGCAGGAGATCAGTGGCGGCTCTAGCTGATCTCCTGGCGGCCGCCGCTGATTAGCGGCGGCCACCAGGAGAGATTTCAATGTGATCTGCAGCGTTCTCCTGCGCTGTCATGCAGAGGACACTGCAGATCCATTGACTTCAATGCATGATTTGTGCGCTTGCAGATAAAACAAGCGCCCGCGAACGCACAAAAATGCAACAAGCTGCGTTCGGAGTGCGCTCGAAGGGCGCACAAATTATTCGCATCCGAACGCAAACGCAACCGAATGCAGCCAAACACAGGCACATGCATTCCCATGTTAAACATAGGAACGCATGTGCGCAAGCGTTTGGCTGCCTTTCGGTGCGCAGAGTTTACATACGCCAGTGTGAAGCCAGCCTAAGGCCCAAGGCTAGCTTCACACTGGCGTATGCAAACGCCGTGCACCGAACGCAGCCAAATGCTTGCGCACATGCGTTCCTATGTTTAACATGGGAACGCATGTGTGACGGGGTGTGTGACAGAGCAGGAAGGGACACCTGGCCGATGATCAATCCAAGGAGATTCATTAAACAAGAAAGCTGGAACAACACACAAGGGTAAATCTGCAGAGCCTGCAATGAATCCAAACAAAGGAAACAGATACGGAGAACCTCCCGATAATCCTTGTGCCAGATAAACGAAAGCAATAGTCCTTACAAGAGTCCAATGGATCAAACACAATCCCACGGACGAGGAGATCTGGCCTCAGCTCAGGTCTCGCTCCGTTCACTTTCACAGTCAACTCACATCTGATCCTAAAACATGAATGTATTGTCTGGGTCTCTGGGATCAGCCCATGTGAAAGGGAGTAGGGGTTCACACCTACTATTGAATGGTTTGCTCCATCAGATGATTCTAGAAACGTATGGCTCCAGTGTGTCTGGTAGTATGTGCATTGGACTAGCCACCTGCTGGGAGGAAGAATGGCTAATCCTTCACTAGCTGTTAACCGATGCTTAACTACAGTACAGTCCAGGAACGCAATTCTTGGGGAAAGGAGACATGTTAAATTACAGCAGAATAAATTGCATAGTATACAGAAATACAGGACAAGAAAAAGGCATGTATCATGACAGCATGTGCCTGCGTTTGGCTGTGTTCGGTTACATTTGCGTTTGGATGTGCATAATTTATGCGCCCTCCGAGCGTACATCAAACGCAGCTTGTTGCATTTTTTGTGCGTTCGTGGGCGCTTGTTTTATCTGCAAGCGCCGCAAGCGCACAAACCATGCATTGAAGTCAATGGATCCGCAGTGTCCTCCGCATGACAGCGCAGGAGAACGCTGTGGATCACATTGAAATCTCTCCTGGTGGCCGCCGCTGATCAGCGGCGGCCACCGGGAGATTAGCTAGAGCCGCCACTGATCTCCCACCAGTGTCGGTGCAGAAGATTTGAAGAAACAGCTGATCTGACAGCTGTTTAAATCTCCCGCGCTTACACTGAATAGGTGATGTCGGCGCAGGAGATTTGAAACAGTGATCAGCTGTTTCTTATCTCCTGCACCGATATCACCTATTTGGTGTTGGCGCATGAGGTTTTTAAACAGCTGTCAGATCAGCTGTTTCTTCAAATCTCCCATGCCGACATTGGCGGGAGAGCAGCGGCGGCCGGGAGGAGGAGATCTCCACCGCTGATCTCCTCCTCTCGGCCGCCCCCGAGACAGCTGATTGGCTGGCCGGGGTGCATACTAATGTGAATGCATGCGGAGAGTCTCTGCTGCGTTCACATCAGTATGGCTGCGTTTGCACTGCGTTTGTGCCTGCATGCCATATGCATGCAGACACAAACGTGTTATGATCTGGTGACCTTGGAGCCGCATGAATATGTTTCACAGGTGTAAGTGGTACCTATACTGACCGCAGTTCCTGACCTAACTCCGCAACTAGAAGTAACCGTGGGATGTGACTAACCATACCCTAGACACCTCAACACGGCCGGAGAACTAGCTACCCCTAAAGATAGAATTCCTGCTTCTATCTTGCCTCAGAGCAGAACCCCCAAAGGATAGAAAGCCTCCTACAAATATTGACTGTTAGTAAGAAAGGAAAAGACACACTCAGGCAGAAAACAGAATTTAGCAAAGGAGGCCACTCTAGCTAGATAGGTAAAGACAGGACAGAAAACTATTGCAGTCAGTATAAAAATCTTTTAAAAAATATCTACAGCAGATAATACAAAAACACCCGTGAGTCTACTCAAGACTCGGCGCTAACAACAAATGAATAGCACTTAAATCCTAGGAAGAAAACTTCCTAACAGAGAGCAGGTTAAAGAGGACCTGTCACCAAACCAGGCATGGTGATCTAATTACAGCACTGGATGCAGCATGTCTGCAGCATGCAGACAAGGGGTCCCCCAGCACTTGAGCAGCCCTGTACTCCGAGATAATACACTTAGAAAACTTACATGCTATAGCCACTAAGGAGGTGGCATTTAAACAGAGTTTTTTTCTCTCCCGTTTAGCCCCGCCCCTGGGGGGCAGGGCTAACAGACTTTCTGGGAGAGAGAAAAAAACTCTGTTTAAATGCTGCAGACAGGGAGAGAATAATTGGCAGTGGTGGGCAGATTAAACATGCAGGGGGTGTGAATCTGCCCTTGGCTGCAGCCCCTAGCCACCTCCTTAGTGGCTGTAGCATGTAAGTTTTTAACTGTATTATCTCAGGGTACAGGGCTGCTCAAGTGCTGGGGGACCCCTTGCCTGCATGCTGCAGACATGCTGCATCCAGTGCTGTAATTAGATCACCATGCCTGGTTTGGTGACAGGTCCTCTTTAAGACAGACATGCAGACCAAATATCCACAATAACCACAACTCTGAGTAGAAATAAACAATTCCAAAACAAGCACACAGCATGTGTGCCACAAGAAAACAAAAATATTCGCTTAGCCTGGAAGTTTTGCAGCAGGGCAGGAAGAGACCAGGCAGAGGTGAAACACCTCCAGAAACAATTGACAACTGGCAAGGACTGAGGGAAACCTGCAAACCTAAATACCCCAATCTAAATTCCAATTATTCATTTCGCCTAACTAAGACTGCAAAAACAGGATCCACTGAATTACCAGCCACAACCACAGGAAGGAGCCCACAAGCAGAATTCACAACAGTACCCCCCCATGAGGAGGGGACACCGAACCCTCACCATAACCCCCAGGCCTATCAGGATGAGCCAGATGAAAAACACGAACCAAATCAGGGGCATAGACATCAGAGACAAAAACCCATGAATTAGCCTCCTATCCATAACCCTTCCATTTGACAAGGTACTGAAGCCTCCGCCGTGAAAAACGAGAATCCAAAATCTTCTCAGCCACATACTCCAACTCCCCATCAACCAACACAGGGTCCGGAGGAGCAACAGTGGGAACCACGGGCTCAACATACTTCCACAATAAAGATCTATGGAAGACATTATGGATCGCAAAAGAGGCCGGAAGTGGCTATCGAAAAGACACAGCATTAATAATCTCAGAAATCCTGTAGGACCAATAAACCGAGGCTTGAATTTAGGAGAGGAAACTTTCATAGGAACATGTCTGGAAGACAACCAGACCAAATTGCCAACCCAAAGCCGGGAACCAACACACCGACGACAGTTAGCAAAATGTTGAGCAGTCTCCTGAGACAACACCAAATTGTCCACCACATCCACATACACCACAGCCCAAATCTGCTGCAGCCGCTCCACCACCGAATCCACACCTGGACAGGCAGAAGGCTCAACTTGCCCTGAAGAAAAACAAGGATGAAAACCAAAATTACAAAAAAAAGGGCGAAACCAAGGTAGCAGAATTGTTAAGTGCAAACTCGGCCAAGGGCAAGAAAGCCACCCATTCATCCTGATAAGCAAACGCAAAGCATCACAAATAAGTCTCCAAAGTTTGATTAGTCCTCTCGATCTGACCATTGGACTGTGGATGAAACGCAGACGCAAAGGGCAAATCAATACCCAGCTTAGTACAAAATCCCGCCAAAACCTAGAAACAAATTGGGAACCTCTGTCAGAGACAATATTCTCCGGAATACCATGCAAACGAACAAAATGTTGAAAAAACAACGGAACCAATTCCGAAGAGGAAGGCAATTTAGGCAAAGCCACCAAATGAACCATCTTAGAGAACCTGTCACAAACAACCCAGATAACCTACATCCTCTGGGAGACCGGAAGATCCGAAATAAAATCTATAGAAATATGCGTCCTAGCCCTCTCAGGTACTGGCAAGGGCAAAAGCAACCCACTAGAATGTGAACAACATGGCTTGGCCCACGCACAAGTCGCACAGGACTGCACAAAAGAACGCACATCACGGGACAAGGAAGGCCACCAAAAAGATCTACTGACCAAGTCCCTGGTACCAAAAATGCCAGGATGACCGGCCAACACAGAACAGTGAACCTCACAAATCACTTTACTAGTCCATCTGTCAGGAACAAACAACTTCCCCCCGTGGACATAACTCAGGCCTGTCAGCCTGAATTTCCTGAAGAGCCTGTCGTAAATCAGGCGAAATGGCAGAAAGCACCACCCCTTCCTTCAAAATGCCAACCGGCTCCGAAACCTCAGGAGAATCAGTCAAAAAACTCCTAGAGAGAGCATCAGCCTTAACATTCTTAGAACCAGGAAGGTACGAGACCACAAAATCAAAACGGATAAAAAACAAGGACCATCTAGCTGTCTAGGATTGAGTCTCTTGGCAGACTCGAGGTAAACCAAATTCTTATGATCGGTCAATACCACAATACGATGCGTAGCCCCCTCAAGCCAATGTCGCCACTCCTCAAACGCCCACTTCATAGCCAACAACTCCCGATTGCCGACATCATAATTGCGTTCAGCAGGCGGAAATGTACGGGAAAAGAAAGCACACGGTTTCATGGAGGAACTAACAGGATCCCGCTGAGACAAAACGGCCCCTACCCCAATCTCAGAAGCATCAATCTCAACCTGAAGCGGAAGAGAGACATCTGGTTGGCACAACACAAGAGCAGAAGTAAACCGTCGTTTAAGCTCCTGAAAGGCAAATTTGCAAAACCCAAAAATTTCTGAAGGCTCTTCACAGACGTGGGCCGAACCCAATCATGAATGACCTGAACCTTAACCGGATCCATCTCCATAGACGAGGGAGAAAAAATGAAGCCCAAAAAAAGAGACCTTCTGAACCCCAAATAGACACTTAGACCCCTTAACATACAAAGCATTGTCACGAAGGATCTGAAATACTGTCCTGACCTGTTCCACATGAGAATCCCAATCAAGCAATCAATCAATCATCCAAATAATCAAGAATTTATTAATATAATTCCTAAAGATATCATGCATAAAGGACTAAAAAGCAGATGGAGCATTAGTGAGCCCGAACGACATCACAAGGTATTCAAAATGGCCTTCGGGCGTGTTGAACGCCGTCTTCCATTCCTGACCCTGTTTAATACGCACAAGATTATATGCCCCCCGAAGGTCAATCTTAGTAAACCAACTTACCCCCTTGATCCTAGAAAACAAGTCGGAAATCAAAGGTAAAGGGTATTGAAACTTGACCGTTATCTTATTCAAGAGGCGATAATCAATACAGGGTCTCAAGGAGCCATCTTTCTTAGCAACAAAAAAAACCCGCTCCCAACGGTGAAGAAGACGGCCAAATATGCCCTTTCTCCAAAGACTCCTTAATATAACTCCGCATGGCAGCATGTTCAGGCACAGACAAGTTGAAAAGTCGACCCTTAGGAAACTTACAGCCCAGAATCAAGTCAATTGCACAATCGCACTCCCTGTGTGGTGGAAGAAAACTGGACTTGAGCTCATCGAATACATCCTGAAAATCAGACAAAAACTCCGGAATCTCAGAAGAGGAAGAGGAGATTGACATCAAAGGAACATCATCATGTACCCCCTGACAACCCCAACTAGTCACAGACATAAACTTCCAATCTATAAACAGGATTATGTACCTGCAACCACGGAAAACCCAGCACGATCGCATCGTGCAAATTATGCAAAACCAGAAATCGACAATCTTCCTGATAAGCTGGCGCCATGTGCATGGTCACCTGGGTCCAAAACTGGGGCTTATTTTTAACCAAGGGTGTATCATCGATTCCCCTTAAAGGACAGCCCCAACGCCTGGTGAACTCAAAATAACATTAAGTTCAAGGTGTTCTGGCACCCTCCCTCTGTACTCCTGAAGAACGAGTTGACAGACAGGTAAACTCTTTCCCATCAATGCATTGACATGGACGCTGGGGGTCCTTTTCAACTTTTATTAATGGGTTAAGTGTAAAACTAGAAAAAACAAATAGAAATTCTCAGTACAACATAAGCATATATGAAGTGCAAAACATTACATTGTTATAGGTCACACAATGTGATTGCATGATACGGCAAATACACAATATGTATAATCGCAGAAGAATGATAAGATGATAATCAGCAGTGTAGCTACATTGTACATATAGGTGGGCAGCAGCATATTAAACTCACCGACTGTGCTATGTTGAGGGAAACATGCAGATAAGTTGAAATCCAGGGAGAGAAGGGTCAGCACACCAGGATGTCAGCTTGTATGAGGCTGTAAAGGCTTCTGGAGGAGAAGGGGCAGAGTCTAGAGCACGGCCTCATGGGATTACATAGGCATGGAGGGACCAAAATTAGACTATGCAGTAAACATAATGTAATGTGGGAACATTGTCAACAGATGGCGCTATGGGATAAGTCATCGCTGAACAAGCAAACAATATATTGTCTCAAGCAAACTAAATGCACGTATTTCTAAGAAAGGCACGACACAAGGCGGTGCCTGAATCCACAAACGCCATAACAGAAAATGATGACAATCAACAAATCAAGGACACAGATACTAAAAATTTAGGTTGTACAGTACTGATGGTAAATGAACTAGCGACCCTCTTTGTCCGCTTAGGGCAGACAGAAATGACATGAGAAGCATACCACCAATAATACCACAACCTATTCTGATGTCTAAATCTTTGCCGTTGAGTTCTGGATAGAATCCTATCACACTGCATTGGCTCAGGATTCCTCTCTGAGGACCACGCCACAGAGTGCACAGTTCTGCGCTCCCACAAACACCGATCAATCTGAATGGCCAGAGACATAGAATCACTCAGACCGGAAGGTGTGGGAAACCCCCCCATTACATCCTTAACTGATTCAGAAAGACCCTTTCTGAAAATTGCCGCCAAAGCATCATCATTCCATTTACTTAACACAGACCATTTTCTGAATTTTTGACAATATACTTCCGTCGCCTCTTGACCCTGAGACAGGGCCAACAACGTCTTTTCAACTTGATTCACAGAATTAGGTTCATCATATAATAGTCCTAAAGCCTGAAAAAAGGAGTCAACATTAAGCAACGCTAGATTCCCAAATTCAAGAGAAAACGCCCAATCCTGCGGATCACCGTGGAGCAGGGAGATGACAATTTTAACCTGCTGAATAGAATCACCAGAGGATCGAGGTCTCAGAGCAAAAAACAGTTTACAGATGTTTTTAAAACTCAAAAATTTGGACCTGTCACCAATAAAACAAATCAGAAGTGGGAATTTTCGGCTCCAAAACTGGAGTCTTAACAATATAATCTGAAATTCCCTGTACTCTTGCAGCAAGCTGGTCTACACGAGAAGCTAATTCCTGAACATCCATGCTAGCACAAGACTCCTCAGCCACCCAGAGAAAAAGAGGGAAGAAAAGACAAAACAGACTGCAGAAAAAAAAATGCCCAAACACCTTTCTTCCCTTCTTTTGAGATGCATTTAACTCATTGTTGGCCAGTTGTACTGGTATGATCCGGTGACCTTGGAGCCACATGGTTATGTTTCACAGGAGTAAGTGGTACCTATACTGACCGCAGTTCCTGACCTAACTCCGCAACTAGAAGTAGCCGTGGGATGTGACTAACCATACCCTAGACACCTCTACACGGCCAGAGATCTAGCTATCCCTAAAAATAGAATTCCTGCTTCTATCTTGCCTCAGAGCAGAACCCCCAAAGGATAGAAAGCCCCCTACAAATATTGACTGTGAGTAAGAGGGGAAAAGACACACTCAGGCAGAAAATAGAATTTAGCAAAGGAGGGCACTCTAGCTAGGACAGAATACTATTGCAGTCAGTGTAAAAATCCTTTCAAAAATTTCCACAGCAGATAATACAAAAATACCCCTGAGTCTCCTCAAGACTCGGCGCCCTCTAAATCTGCAGAACTCCTGTCAATCCAACTATGCTGACACAATCAAAAGCTGTACAAGCCAACAACAAATGAATAGCACTTAAATCCTAGGAAGAAAACTTCCTAACAGAGAGCAGGTTAAGACAGACAAGCAGACCAAATATCCACAAAAACCACAACTCTGAGCAGAAATACACAATTCCAAAACAAGCACACAAGCATGTGTGCCACAAGAAAACAAAACCATTCACTTAGCTTGGAAGTTTTGCAGCAGGGCAGGAAGAGACCAGGCAGATGTGAAACACCTCCAGAAACAATTGACAACTGGCAAGGACTGGGGGAACCCTGCAAACCTAAATACCCCAGTCTGAATTCCAATTATCCAATTCACCTGAGCAAGACTGCAAAACAGAATCCACTGCAATACCAGCCACAACCACAGGAGGGAGCCCACAAGCAGAATTCACAACACAAACGCCAGTGTGAAGCCAGCCTAAGAGATGCTATACTGGAGTATCTGAAGAAAAATAACTTCATGACCCAATATCAACATGGGTTTACGAGGGACCGCTCCTGTCAAACTAATCTGATAAGCTGCTATGAAGAAGTAAGTTCTGGACTCGACCAAAGAAATGCAATGAATGTGGTGTATATGGACTTTTCAAAAGCTTTAGATACACACAAAAGGTTGATACATAAAATGAGAGCAATGAGGATAGGGGAAAATATCTGTAAGTGGGTTAAGAACTGGCTTAGTGATAGGAAACAAAGGGTGATCATTAATGGAACACACTCAGAATGGGTCACAGTTAACAGTGGGGTACCACAGGGGTCAGTATTGGGCCGGCTTCTTTTTAATATATTTATTAATGACCTTGTAGGGGGCATACAGAGTAGAATCTCAATATTTGCAGATGACTCTAAACTCTGTAGGGTAATCAATACAGAGGAGGACAATTTTATATTACTGGAGGATTTATGTAAACTAGAAGCTTGGGCTGATAAATGGCAAATGAGCTTTAATGGGGATAAATGTAAGGTCATGCACTTGGGTATAGGAAACAAAAGGTATAATTATGTGCTTAATTGTAAAACACTGGGCAAAACTATCACTGAAAAAGACCTGGGTGTATGAGTAGATGACAAACTCACATTTAGTGGTCAGTGTCAGGCAGCTGCTGCAAAGGCAAATAAAATAATGGGATGCATTAAAAGAGGCATAGATGCTCATGAGGAGAACATAATTTTAGATCTACACAAGTTACTAGTGTGACCACACTTAGAATACTGTGTACAATTCTGGTCTCCAGTGTATAAGAAAGACATAGCTGAACTAGAGCGGGTCCAGAGAAGAGCGACCAAGGTTATTAGAGGACTGAGGGGTCTGCAATACCAAGACAGGTTATTACACTTGGGGTTATTTACCTTGGAAAAATGAAGGCTTAGGGGTGATCCTATAATAATGTATAAATATATGAGGGGACAGTACAGAGACCTTTTTAATGATCTTTTTACTCTTAGGCCTGAGACATGGACAAGAGGGCATCCTCTACGTCTGGAGGAAAGAAGGTTTAATCATAATCACAGACGTGGATTCTTTACTGTAAGAGCAGTGAGACTATGGAACTCTCTGCCAGATGATGTAGTAATGAGTGACTCACTACTAACATTTAAGAAGGGCCTGGATGCCTTTCTTGAAAACGATAATATTACCAGTTATATATACTAGATTCTTTGATAGGGCGTTGATCCAGGGATCTAGTCTGATTGCCGTATCTGAAGTCAGAAAGGATTTTTTTCCCCCAATGTGGAGCTTAGTGTTGCCACATGTTTTTTTTTGCCTTCTTCTGGATCAACATATTAGGCTATGGGTTGAACTAGATAGACTTAAGCCCCCGTCACACGGGGCGATATCGCCGCACATTACAGGGGTGACATGAGGGCGTGGCCTATCGGCGGTGTCATCGCCCCTACGTCGCCCCCTGTAAAGGGGCAATGTCGCCGGTGCCGGGCGGTTGCCTGATTTCAGAGCAGTGCTCTGACACCTGGCGACCATCATGGGGCGATGTGCACACATCGCCCCATGTAACTGGGCGCCGGCGATCTGTCAGGCGATGGGAGCCAAAAGCTCCCATTGTCCTGCATCGCCGCTGGGGTTTCCAGACACTCCGGCGGCCATGCCGCCTGATAGATCGCCTGCGCAGGGCTGGAGATATCGCCCCGTGTAAACGGGGGACGGCCACGCTGGCGGGGCACCAAAAACGTGTGCACACCCGCCAGTCGCCGCCGACATCTCCATCCCCATCGCCTGGTGTAACTGGGGCTTTAGAGTCTTCCTTCAACCTTAAAAACTATGTTACTATGTAAATAGAATTCCTTTGTACTGTATATAGCCCATTCGCTATGTCTCTGGACATAACTCTTCTTCAAACTCCACCAAACCCAAAAGCTCCACACAGATTGTTTAGTAGCCATTCATGTAACTTTATTTCTACCCCCACTTCCACAAGATGCCTGGGCCATCACTGTAATAAGCCCCTGTACTTTGTGTAACCCCTTTCTCGTTGTAGATTGTAAGCTCTTTTGAGCAGGGTCACCTTTATTTTTGCTTTAATTATAATATTGTACTTGTTACACTGATTCTATGCTTATTGTATTGTATCTAATTACTGTACTGTATTTTTTACATTGTTTCTCTGCTTTAATTATTGTACGATTTACATTGATTCCCTGCTTAGTGTATTGGATTTTTTTACATTGATTCTCTACTTTCATTACTTACTGTATTGTATATTTTTCATTGTTACCAATGACTGTTCATGCACAAACCACTGTCTTGTAAAGCACTGCGGAATATGTTGGATTTATTATTTATATTATGATTTCCTCTGGCATCTCCTCTAATTGCTCAGCAGGGAGGGCTTGGCATCTTCATTTGAAATTGTATTTGTATCCTGCACTATTTTGAAGATGGCGGCCCAAGTACTGGTACGAATGGGAGGAACTATGGTAGCTGAAATCATATGACATTACATGGGTATAGGCAATCCGACTTGTTCCTCCTGTATAGTTAATAATTGGAATGATAACATCTGCTATAATTTGTTAAATGGTTCTTTGCACTGTTGCTTTCTTCTAGGTTTTAAATACCTAAAAAAAAGAAACACAGTTTTTATATGGCCAGAATCAGAGCAGGCTTGTCTAGTACATGGCCATTGTCGCTACAAGGTAAATATGGATGTATTGCTGATGGGTTTGAGTACTTGTATGTTGCACTGAAGTGACAAGCAAGGCCCAGCTGGTCCGTGACACAGCCTGCCCTGCCCTGACCTTCATTTCTCAGCTGATGTGAAAATAACCTCTCATTCCTCACACATGGATTCCAGATTCCTAACTGCAATGAAAAATAAAATGGGCCCCTGTAAAAGTACAGGTCCGCTGACCATAGGAAGATGTTACTTGTAAAGGGTAGAAGTCTTAGACGTGGTTAAACCCACAGCTGTTGGCACTTAGTGTTTAGACACAAGAACATGGAAACTTGAAGTCAATAGGTGTCATCCAGCCTGAGCCGTTCCTTGGGTGGGCCTTGGTGGCTACCGCTAACACATTCCAGATGATGGTTAAGTACAGTGTTAAGCTAACAGGACATTATCAGCTGGTAATTTGGGAGAGAGGTACTCTTATTGGGATTTACATACTGTCATCTCGTTACCGAAAACAGAAACCATGTCATTGCCTTCTTCCTCCACAAGCCAATACTCCTGTAATTACGAGCAGCCTTGCAACATTCGCACTGATGTGTGTTGTGTAAAGCTTAGAAGAAAACTTAACCTCTACATGACTTCACAGTCTATTATTTTAATAAAGTTTTTTTCATATTATAATGTTTTGTAAAGCTGAGCCAAATCAGAAAGGGTTTTGCTGGCTACTTTCTTTATTTTTACCGAATCTAATCGACTCCTTGGTTTTCACCCATTCAAGAAGTCCTTACAGTGACTTTTTATTCCCCCTAAGTATGTATGTACTGTATGTGTCTGTGTGTTAATATACTCACGTACCGCCATCTTCTCTGGGATCCAGCGGCATTCTGCTCCACTACTGAGTGACGTCACCGCTGTTCAGAATCTTCAGATCACACTGCACTTTTTGTGAGCAGAAAGTCTCTTTTCCTTATAGGCTTATAAAGGATCAGATTGAGGCTCCATAGACTTAAAGTGTAAGGCCTCAGTTGGACTTGCGTTTAGAATGGACAAGTGCAAACCGGTAAAACATTGGATTGCACTCGCACCATTGTTAAACAATGAAGCAGTGTCCATCTGTGAGTTTTGTTCTCATACCTATAGCTTTGACTTTTCAACTTTGCTGCATAGATTGAGGTAGTATGAACAGAGTCATCTCACAATTATTACTGTGGTCTTTTTAATAATTGCCCGATTGAACTACTTCATATCTAGATAAGGCAAGACAGTAATACTTTTAACTAAAGTAAAGCTCATATTCACCTTCTTGTCTTGCCTTTCCACTTTGGGAATGTACTATACAGTCATGACCAAAACCTTGCAATTGTTGTTTTATTCTCCTTTTAGAATGCAGGGGCATAGAAATACACTGCTATGTACAATGAATCTCTATGTACCAGTATAATCTATCTGTGGAGTCAGAAGCTACAGTGTAACTTCAAGATTACAAAATCCTCCGAGTAACATCATGATAGCCTATGCTCAGAGATTTAGCTCCTGCCTGTTCGCACTCTGAATTTGTGGTGCTGATTTTGAACTTCCAAAAGCTGCACCTACTGTTAGAAAAACACACCAAAACCATCCCTGTCCGCATAGTGCGTTTTTGATGCATTTTTGGTGTTGATTTGATGCATGTTTGAAGGTTCTTTGTGTGTATTTCAGCAAAGATTGGATTCTTTGGTCAAAAATATGTCAAATCCTTATATATCTCATATCTGCTGCGTATTTTGAGCTAATATGAGGGTCTATGGGTGAAATATGCAGCAAGAATTAACTTGCTGCAGATTTTTCCACAATAAGCTGCAGAAAAAAACTCACCATGCAGACAGGACATCACAAATCCCATAGACGTGCCTGGGAAAACACGCTGCTGCAAACTTAGTGCTGATCTGCAGTGAATCTGCACCAAATACTTGATGAAATACACATGGTGCAAACAGGTCCTAAAAGTTGTAGGTGCAAGACCCCAGTGAGATCCTTCCCTGAGGAAGGAGTTTGGCACGTGGCTCCGAAACGCGTTGGAAATAAATCTAGATCACCAGTACCCAGACGTCCAGTGTCGTTGGTATATCTTTCGGACAGCAGCGCGGACATATAGGTACTTCTTCCGAAAACCTTGTGATTTAAGCACCGCATCTTATTGGAAGTACGGTCCCTGCAGCAGCTGTTTCTGAGCAATTACGCTGGTTGTGTGCTACACAACCGCACCAGGTGAGCAATACTAATATTATCATTTCATACCTGTCTATAAAGGATAAGACCCTATTTGCACATTCTCAACCCTTTAGATATATTTAACTATATCAGATGTGACACACCCATGGGGAGGATCCCAGTTTGTCAGACACTCCCATGGGTTCTACAACCTGGAGTCTAGCACATGTAATGCATTATATGCACCTGTGAAAGCTCAAGTCCCAACATAATGCCTTAATGAACCATGCTGAACTACCAGTCCCAGCATAGGTATTTGCAAGGCAGCTAGAGATGCTGCAGCACAATCTATGTAATCTGCTTCTGAGTCCTTGACTTCAATACAGCTCAAGTATACCAAACTCTCCTATTTCTCCCAGTCTGGGCTGGGGCAGTGGTTCGTAGACATTGCTGCTCAGGAGATCACAGCGGATAATTGTTTAATTTTATGTGTGCAGAGAGATGCCGACTCTGCCGCCCAAAGAGAAGGAGCTACGGAGAGGTGAGAAGTAGTTGGAACAAAAGTCCTGACTGCTGGGATAGTGGAACTGAGCCCTCAAATCGGACACATAGGACCGATATACTTCCAGTCATCCTGTATTCAGACGGACTGTCCCGATTTGAGGGCTCAGTTCCACTGTCCCAGCAGTCAGGGCTTTTGATTCGACTTCCTCTTGCCTCTCCTTTCAGTCCCCATAGCTCTTCTTTCTGGCCGGAAAGGTGCTAAAAATATAAAAATAATGAATAAGCTTGGTAACTGGTGTAGGTCATCTTAGGCTGACTTCACACCACAGTTTTTTGGATCCGGGGCTGTTCGATTTTGCCCCTATTGTATCCCTATGGTGCCGATGGGGCTGGATGGTAGTTATTTGCCATCCAGTTTGGTGTCTGTCTGGCAGGATCGGCTGTTTTTTTTTTTTTTCCCTGGACACAAAATCGGAGCTTGCAGCATTTTTTGTGTCCGGGGCAAAAATCAACAAAACTGGATTCTCCTAGATCCTCTCGAATCCAAGGCGATCCGGCACCCATAACAGTCTATGGGTGCCAGATTGCGCCAGGTCCGGCAGAAAAACGATCCTTTTCCCAGACGCCGGGTGCTGAAAGAGCAGCGGCTCTGAAATTCAAGCCGTGCTCGTTCAGCACCTGGACAGCGCAGCTGAAAGAGATGCGGCTGAAATTTCAGCACTGGAGAGCTCCCCTACAGCAGCTATGCTGAGATTTCAGCACTGGACAGCAGCAGCCACGCGCAGGAATGATTCCGGCACAAAACAGGATCGGAGGGCTGTCAGTTCTGTCCGGTGCATCCTGCAAAACACCAGACAGAACCTGACAGGGAAAAATCGTGGTGTGAAACCAGCCTTACCCATTTGTTGGCACCTGGTATATTTGTCATCTCTACTACTGACTAAGCTGCAACCTCATGATATCGCTAACTGGCCATCTCAGGAAACACTGAAGATGACCCAGTGAAGACTGCACCAGTGACTGTACCATGAAGATGATCTGAATGGAGTGGGACAGATTAGTATAATTTTTACATTTTTTTCACATGTTTAAGTTTAAGTGTCATTTATACATTTGTTTATGATTATTTTGAGAAATAACACAGCAATATACATTCGATTACATCAAATTTCCTGTCCAAATTAAAGTAAATGGCAGGATTTGTATTTTGACACTTTTGTTCAACATTAGTTTTGAAGCAGTTATAACTCCAACGTAAAGGTTTCTGGGATTCTTTTTACGGTTCCATTGAAAATCACAGAAATAGGCAAATAATTTTCAACACTCTCCAAAGAAAAGCTGAAGCTTTCGTTTATTTATACCCTTCAGGAACATGGGTGACCCGTGCATAAATGTAGGAGTTTATTACATGATAGCAAATTGAACAATGTATTGTATATATTTGTATTTACTACACACAGGTCTAATAAAAATTATTTTCTCTAATCATCGCAGGTGACTTTGTACTTTTCTGAATCATCTTTATGTCCTGATTTAAAAAATGTATCTAGTTTTTTTGTATCCCGTATAGTTTCCATGGAGCAGCATCATTATTATAAGGTGTAGGAAATATACTGGCGACATTAAAACCTGTCACCCGATTTTAAGGCCCTACACTATCTCTAGCTGTCCCTACACCTTCCTAGCAGCTCCCTATCTATCCCTTTCTGATCTAAAGTGGACCCTATGAAAGATGTGTAAAATAAGTATAAACTTACTGCAGTCCCCGAGGTTGGGGACTGGGTAGGCGTGGCCTCATTTCCTTCAGCACACCTTTGTGGTGTAATGCACGCCCCGCTGGGCGGCATTATTCTGTGTCGCTCTGCCCCATTAATTGGAATCTCCCGCCCTCTACACCTCTTTGCACCGGCCTGGCGTCACATCGGCCGTGCATTTGGGCCGTCACGTGATCGGCCCCAGTGCATTATGGGCTTGATCACGTGATCGGCCCCGGCTTCAATAAGGCATTGCGCATGCGCGGAGCGGGGGCCGATCACGTGATCAAGCCCATAATGCACTGGGGCCGATCACGTGACGGCCCCATAATGCACTAGGGCCGATCACGTGACGGGCCATAATGCACCGCTCAGACGTGACGCCCGGCGATGCAAAGAGGTGTAGAGGGCGGGAGATTCCAATTAATGGGGCATTAATTAAAGGTGTGCTGAAGGAAATGAGGCCACGCCTACCCAGTCCCCCAACCTCGGGGACTGCAGTAAGTTTATACTTATTTTACACATCTTTCATAGGGCCACTTTAGATCAGAAAGGGATAGATAGGGAGCTGCTAGGAAGGTGTAGGGACAGCTAGAGATAGTGTAGGGCTTAAAATCGGGTGACAGGTTCCCTTTAAGAAATGTCAGATCAGAAAATGCTTCTCTTTACATAACAGTTTTTATTGAACCAAAATAATTTCACATCCAGAATAGAAACCAAAATATGAGCAGAAATTAACAGTGCTTGACATTAGACTGTGTAGATCTGATTTTCAAGGTTGTTCCTATATAATACCCAACAGTAATCTGCCATCATTGAGTCATTCCAAAAACCCTGGTAGCAGTGTTCCTTTACTTCAATTACTTTAATGTCCTGGTGAAAACGCTCGCCTTGTTTATTCGCTTACATTTCAAAGATTTTGAGGGAAGAAATCTAAAGGTGAATGCAAAAAATGCATTTTCAGAGACATGCGACATCCAAGACATCAACACATTAAACATATTCTGGAGATTTTTTTCTTCAACTTGAAGCTTGAATCCACTTGAAAATTCACAATTAAGTAAGACAATCAAAGAAATGGGAATAACAGGAAAATCCACATACACTGAGAATGCAGAAATAGCATAAGAACAAAAATACTTCTATCTCAGAAACTTTATGTGATAGAGCAAAACTATGCAGATTTTGTAATCAGAACATCAACTCCATGAACAGAGACATACAGTCCTGTGCAAATTAATTGGGACAAAGCATTTTTGTAAGTAAAATGGTAAGTTGGGGTAACCAGTCAGTGATTCAAACCAGTTTTAACTGCTTTGAACAGGTGAGTGTACAACCTTGAGTAACAAAATGTGGTTTGACTTGTTTTAGTCAGAAAATACCATCTAGCTGCCCCCTCAATTCAGGTGAGAGCTTGTTTCTGTGAGGAGTGGTTTAGTGGACTTTTTCTCTGTGTCATTCGTGCCTGTAATAATGGATGTTACTCAACAGAAGAGATCTAGGATTATTACTCTTAATGAACATACAAGTCTGACTGTAAGAGAAATCGCTTCCACCGTTGGGATTGGAAAATCTATTGTTTCAAGAATAATTCACTGCACACAATGAAACTGGATCGTTTTCTCCAAAACCAAAAGGGAAATGTGGAAGAAAAAGGAAAACGACACCAAGAACTGATAAAACACTTATCAGAAATAGTAAAATTAATGTAAGAAAAACAAGTAAAAACTTGCTGTGTCCCAATTAATTTGCACAGCACAGTATTACCTTTGCTGATAATTGTTTTGTGTTGACCAGTGTCACCACCCCCCTCCCCAGGGTCTATTAAACTAAAATTGCCACCTTCAGCAGTGCCTATGCCGCATTTTAGTGAATCCCCTACCCCCCCAGGATACCTAAATTAAGAATTTTTAACATTTCCTGCCCTGAATGTTAATGCTTTCTTTAGGTCCGGGAGGTCCCTTCACTGAACCTGAATGCCTCACTGGTCTTACTCCTCCTCATAAAGAAATGTATGGACGATCCAGTGGCATGCTTCATAATCCTTTTATTGTGAGATTATAAAAACATCACAGCACACAGGGGGCGCTGCAGGACACGTTTCGGAGGAACTAGCCCCCTTAATCATCAATGATTAATGCTGATGATTAAGGGGGCTAGTTCCTCCGAAACATGTCCAGCAGAACCCCCCTGTGTGCTGTGATGTTTTTATAATCTCACAATAAAAGGATTATGAAGCATGCCACTGGATCGTCCATACATTTCTTTATGATTATTGAGGTGGACGCCAACCACTAGATCCAGTGGAGGAGCCTTGTGAGTATACTGCTGCAGGTCTCTCCCTTCTCCCTTTCCTGCAATTAGTAACTTCCTCCTCCTCCTCCTCTTTCCTCGGGACCCTCCTCTTCTCTTTCCTAGTGATGTTGTTGGCACATGCTCAGTTCCCTCAATTCTTGGGCATGCTCCCAGAGCTCTGTCCAAGAACTGAGGTCACATGGTTTCTGAACATTGTGATTTATAAGCAGTGTGCACCCACACCAGACAGCCTACTGTTTTCTACATAGCAGTCTACATGGCGCTCACTCACGACAGCTTCACTTACAAGATCGCATGTAATCATCATCTTACAGCATTTAGCATCTGTCCAATCAAGATAAATACAGAGCAGATGTTAACCAGCATTGGCAGTATGTTTAGTTAATACATGTTACAATTTGTGGATAGTTATGTCTTAATTAGCCTAAATGGCCATCAAAGAAACAGCACATGTGGACACATTAAAGCATAATTCTGAACAAACTTCTCAGACTGTATCTCTCTTCTTAAATTGTAAATGATTTGCGGCATATATTCAGTGGACAGACATCGATTTTAAAAGTTTCTTCCAGAATGCATTACTTATTAAAGAAATCAGTGGTGCATGGAGAATGTGTAGCTAGGTAATGCTATGGAGAGGAATATGTCTACCGCAACCTCCACAGTAAGCCTAATGGTGCCGTCACACAGCACGATCTGGCCAGCGATGTTGGAAGCGATGCGTGGGTGCCCGCTCGGTTCCGACATCGCTGGCCAGCTGTCACACAGCATCGCTGGGCCGGCGACACCGCAGCGATGCGGGCGGTGACATTGCTCGCTGGGCTGGGCTCAGCCCAGCGAGCGATCCGCAGCAACGCTGCGGTATAGGCTGGATCGCCGCCGACATCGCTCTGGCGATGTCACACGGCGTGATCCAGCCTTATCGCAGGTCGCCGGTTGACAGGTTTACGGTTTTCCCGTAAACCTGTCAACCTGGACCAGCGATAAAACGCGGTCGCGGCGCTCGTTTACACAGCGCGACGTCGCTAGCGACATTGCTGATACGTCACTTTTTCGGCGATGTCGCTAGCGACGTCGGCAGGTGTGACGGCACCTTAAGCCTTCGCTCACATGGGTGTATTACTCGGATGACGGTTAGTTGATGTTTTATCGAATAACCGTCAGACCAATATTATTCTATGGGGCAGTGCCATTCGGCATGAGAACAGTATGCTACAACTGGCAATGCAAATTCAATATAAGAATATTAAATGACATTATGAGAGAGCAGAGTAGGACACTGATGCAATTTGACTCCGGAAGAGTCTTAGCCTAAACATGTTAAGACAAAGACTCTTCCGAAGTCGAAATGCATCAATGTGCTACTCCACTCTCTCATGATGTCTTTTAATATTTGAAATAAAGGAAAAAACTTGAATTTTGTCTTCACACATCAGCTACTGTATAACATGTTTTCTATTGAATTACTACTAATCACCCAGCAGACGGATGGCTGAATGTTTGAAGCTAACTGTGGACTAAGTGAGAATTTCTCAACATAAATTCAGCTGTATGGGTGCTTGGAAGTCATTGGACTGCAATCGGATTTCCAGAGACTCTCAGAATGGAGAAGATGGAGAAATGTTGTTCTCCATCTTCTCCTCACCTGTGATTCTTTTCTCTAATGCGAGAGAATCAGATCACACTAAGTTGACAGTATCAATCTCTGGTCCTCTCCATCAGATAATCTACGACTATCTGACTGCAGCCTAAGGGCCTGATTCATCAGCGTTTGCTTTTTTTTTTATGAAATCCTTATTTCTTTTTTAACTTTTTTGCTGACTATTTTTACACCAAAGTCATCAAGATGATGAGTACAATTAATGATTAATGTGCAAAGGCCAGAGTTATATTTCTTCTGTCTTTGACTACTTTTGTTACTCACGTTTTGAAAATATTTAGCAAAAATTGCAGCAAAAAGAGAGGAAAAGTACTCCGGGTGGAGAGGAAGTTTTAACTTGGCTGTATCATTAGCAACACATTACTTCAGCTGTGCCCATAATGAAGGCTTCTTTACGAATGTATTGAAGGCACACTCATTCCGTTACCCATCTCCCAGTATTTAAGAATTTGTCATTGGTTTAGGTCTGAAATATCTTCAAACAGAAGGGGATGTTTATCGGCATTTAGAAACAATGACAATCAGCTTCAAAGGAGATGTGGATGACTAAATGATCTTTAGTTCTATTGATTCGAGTCATTGGAAACCAAGTGCTTTGTCTGTGGGGGTCTCACTATACAAAAAAAGAAAAGGACGGAATATATGAGAACCTTTTGACATTACCCCACAAGAATGAGAGCAGCAGCTATTGTAACTTCAATAGTTCAAGCCGTACGTTTCATTAAGATAGGAGGCAGTGATGAGGTCTGCGCTGCCGGCAAGTCAAAGAGTGAAGAACATGAACGCGTTTTGAAACTCACGGTTTCTTCATCAGGAGAAACCATTAAGTTATTATAAGACTCTCCTCATCCATCAGGAGGACGAGCACACCATCTTTGATTGTTCAATGACAGCATTGGCTGGTTCAATTCTGCTTCATATAACCCTCATTCAAATCTCTGCTTTTTGCTTACAAGTTTTTTCTGTATTTTTTTGTAATTGGTTGAACTCATATCTATTATAATCTGTAACAAATAAAGGGACAATTGCACTCTGAAATGCTAAAGCATGCAAACCATGAATGTAAGAATATAGACATGCATTACTGCTAAGGAAATATATAAAAAATCGAGATACATGTATCGCCCTCAGGGCTATGGGTTACTCAGGACCGGTCCTTATTTCTGCTTACAGGGGGATGTCACGGAGGTGGCCGTGGACCGGTTCCGTGACCCTGAAGGGACCGCAAATAAAAAGAGAAAAAAATACAAATACAAATAAGAGTTTGTCAGTGACGCCACCTGTGGGATGCGGCCAGATATGACCACCGCTGCTTATCTCAGCTTCAGGGGATGATGTTGGGATGCAGCAGGATGATAAACCCTCCACAGGTAGGGCTAGATGATCCCTGAGCTGGTGATAATAAGTGTTATTGGTGTTAATGGGGATGCAAGAATTAGCTCAAACAATGATATGGAGACACAAGAGTAACAGTCTTTTCTTTACCTTTAATGGTGGAACTCAGGTAGTACCGGGTACTTTTTCTAAAGTTCACGGGGTCCGGAGCTTGGAGGTAATTTTAGGCTTTCCACGTCAGGCAAGTCCTGAGGCTTTCCTTTTAGATTGTGTCCATTGAGCCCTGGCTGCATAAAGCAATGCTGTGACCCTCTCTGTTCTGTACTAGCAGAAGGGCAAGCATCCTGAAACCCTTCCCTTGGCTGTATTTCTACTTAGCTCTCCTGGGCTCTCTAGTGCGGCTTTGTCTCTTTAGCTTTACAGGTGAACTGGCACTACTACCACTCCCAGATCTTCCTTCTCTCCTCCTCAGGCCCTCGCTATGGGCTCCACACACTGTCAGTTTCCTTGGACCGGCCTAACACTTCTCCTGTCCCCAAGATCACTTTCCTCTCCTCCTTCCTGCTCTGCTCAACTGTCACATCAGTTATCCTGACAGGAACTGACTAGCTCGCCCCTGCTCCCCCTGCATATCTAGGGGACCTCTACTGTGTCAGCAACTGACCTGACCTCAGCTGTTAGAGCTCCCCCTACAGGCCCAGGTTGGGATATGTTATATGTGTGCTTCACCTGGTAGATGCCTTGCCTCCAAGCTTGTAAATGTGATTACCGGACCCCGGGGCGGACACATAAATATAAAGATGGTCATATCTGCCCAGTAGTAACGTCACGGTGTATCTCATTACTGGGGTCCTACATTAAAAGAAAGCCTCTCACTGGATAAAAAAAAAAGAATCTCCATTTGTATGGGCGAATAGAAACCTGCTAACAGAAAATAAAGCCACCTAAGGCTAATGAGAAGGAGTGCACAATGTCTTTTCTTATTATAATCTATGGTCCTATTCACAAGGAGTTATTTTACAAACTGACTGATCCATTCAAAAGCCATATCTGATACTGATTTTAGTGTCGGACCAAAATTGGTAATACATATCTGTGGGACTGTGAAGAAGGCCATCCGATACCTGTCTGTTTTTTAAGGACTACAAGGTCAGAGAATGGACAGAAGTATCTACAGGAGCGTATCATATACAGGATATACAGGAGCGTATACATGAATTACAATATCATCAAAAAGCTATTTTTTTTCAGTAATTAAATACAAAAAGTGAAACACATATATTATAAAGATTTATTATTTTTGTTAATGTTGATGACTATGGCTTACATCCAATGAAAACCCAAAGGTTATTTTCTCAGAAAATTAAAGTAGAGAGGATGAAGGGTTAAAAACCACGCTGCCGTATTCCATGATACATAAAAGGGTGAATATAATATTGATTTATTAGTCAACGCCTTTCAGTACTCCCAGAAACGCCCTGAAACATGGCAATATAATATTGATTTATCATGAGGAATGGGCCATTGACTAATAAATCAATATTATATTCACCCTTTGATGTCTGGTGGAATATGGCAGCGCGGTGCTCAACATTTTACCCTCCCTACTCTATATACACCACGCTGGGGACTCCAGCAGCCATGATCTGCTTTTATAGTGGTTGTGACTCTCACATCCACCCAAGGTGAAGCCTCTGATTTAGCTCATATTTTATCTCTCAGATCCTTCATCCTCCCTACTTTAATTTTTTGAGATAATGACCTTCGGCTATTCATTGGCTGTAAGCCATAATCATCAACATTAACAGAAATCTACACATGAAATAGATCCCTCTGTGTGTAATGACTCTATATAATATATGTGTCACTTTATGTATTGAATTACTGATATAAAGTCACTTTTTGATGATGATATTCTAATTCACTGAGATGCTCCTGTATATCTGCTTCTGTCCATTCTCTGACCTTGTAGTTCTTAAAAAACAGACAGATATCGGATGACCTTTTTCACAGACCTTTTTCCACCCAACATGACTCTGATGAGACTGATCAAACAAATCAGGTAAAAAAATGTTTATTTCAGGTAAAATAAAGGAAAAAAGACGGCACTCATCGATTTGCAGCTTAGTGCGGTGAGAGCCTTACAAGTGGAATCACTGTGAAATGGTGCTGTCATCTGGCCTCCACCACCCCTCCCCGCACTAATATAGTAACATAGTAACATAGTATTTAAGGTTGAAGGAAGACCTTAAGTTCATCTAGTTCAACCCATAGCCTAACATGTTGATCCAGAGGAAGGCAAAAAAAACCATGTGGCAACACTAAGCTCCACATTGGGGGAAAAAATTCCTTCCTGACTCCAGATACAGCAATCAGACTAGTTCCCTGGATCAACGCCCTATCAAAGAATCTAGTATATATAACCGGTAATATTATAGTTTTCAAGTAAGGCATCCAGGCCCTTCTTAAATGTTAGTAGTGAGTCACTCATTACAACAGCATGTGGCAGAGAGTTCCATAGTCTCACTGCTCTTACAGTAAAGAATCCACGTCTGTGATTGTGATTAAACCTTCTTTCCTCCAGACGTAGAGGATGCCCCCTTGTCCCCGTCTCAGGCCTAAGAGTAAAAAGATCATTAGAAAGGTCTCTGTACTGTCCCCTCATATATTTATACATTATTATAAGATCACCCCTAAGCCTTCGTTTTTCCAAGCTAAATAACCCCAAGTTTAATAACCTGTCTTGATATTGCAGACCCCTTAATCCTCTAATGACTTTTGTCGCTCTTCTCTGGACTCGCTCTAGTTCAGTTATGTCTTTCTTATACACCGGAGACCAGAATTGTACACAGTATTCTAAGTGTGGTCGCACTAGTGACTTGTATAGAGGTTAAATGATGTTCTCCTCATGAGCATCTATGCCTCTTTTAATGCATTCCATTATTTTATTTGCCTTTGCAGCAGCTGCCTGACACTGGCCACTAAATGTGACTTTGTCATCTACCCATACACCCAGGTCTTTTTCAGTGACAGTTTTGCCCAGTGTTTTACAATTAAGCACATAATTATACCTTTGTTTCCTCTGCCCAAGTGCATGACCTTACATTTATCCCCATTAAAGCTCATTTGCCTTTTATCAGCCCAAGCTTCTAGTTTATATAAATCCTCCTGTAATATAAAATTGTCCTCCTCTCTGTATTGATTACCCTGCAGAGTTTAGTGTCATCTGCAAATATTGAGATTCTACTCTGTATGCCCCCTACAAGGTCATTAATAAATATTAGTGATGGGCGAATCCTAAATTACTCGGAATCGCTTGACTCTAGCGAGTCCGAGCACAGGACTCGCTACTCGTTGCGAGTCTAGCGAGTCCAATGTTAATGAATGGGGAAGCGAGTAATAGCGAGTAGTGTGAGATTTACAAATCGCAGATGTGTCTCGGAAGCTTCAGCCTGAAGCAATCCTAGTTTTGTCATTTATTTGCATTGGACTCGTTTACTTTGCAACTGTAATCGCTGGGAAACTCGCACAGATAAGAGTCCTGCTTTCTCCTCTGTGCTGGCTGCCAGCTCCAGGGTCCTAGAGCCTGCCTGCTGCCTGATGTAGCAGAGCTGAGATTGTTCTCAGTCTGCTCATTCCCTGTGTACAGACATGAATGTCTGTGTACAGAGATGATGTAGCAGAGCTGAGATTGTTCTCAGTCTGCTCATTCCCGGTGCATAGACATCTATATCTATGCACAGGGGATGTAGCAGAGAGGACATCGCGTTTTAGACTGCGTCGGACGGAAGAGGATTTTATTAATTAAAGATGGAGTCCCTAATGGCTTTCTTTTTTTTTTATTTCTAATAAAAAATTTTCTTTGTGTTGTGTTTTTTTTAAAACAATTTAATAGAAATTCATGGCGGTCATGTCTAATATTGGCGTGACCGCCATAAATTTCGGGCTTAGGGCCAGCTGATAATACAAAGCTGGCCCTAACCTCTTTATTACCCAGCGTGCCACCGCTACCAGGGCCGCTGGAAGAGCGGTGTTCAGCGCCAGAGGATGGCGCTTCAATGAACGCGCCATCTTCTGGGGCGGCTGCGGGCTGCAATTTGCAGCGGGGGGTGCCCAGAAAGCTTGGGCATCCCTGCGCTGCGGATTCCAGCCCCCAGCTGCTTAGCTGTACCTGGCTAGACATAGAAATTGCGCGGAGCCCCACGCATTTTTTTAAAATTATTTCATGAAATTCTGAGATTCTGACTCTTACTCTGACTCTGAGACTCTGACTCTGACTCTGAAATTCATGAAATAATAAAAAAAAAATGCGTGGGGCTCCGCGCAATTTCTATGTCTAGCCAGGTACAGCTAAGCAGCTGGGGGCTGGAATCCGCAGCGCAGGGATGCCCAAGCTTTCTGGGCACCCCCCGCTGCAAATTGCAGCCCGCAGCCGCCCCAGAAGATGGCGCGTTCATTGAAGCGCCATCCTCTGGCGCTGAACCCCGCTCTTCCAGCGGCCCTGGTGGCGGTAGCACGCTGGGTAATAAAGGGGTTAATACCAGCTTTGTTATACAAGCTGGTATTAAGCCCGAGATTCTTAATGTCAGGCCACGTTTGACCCAGCCACTAAGAATCTCCAATAAAGGGTTAAAAAACACAACACAGAGAAAAATTTTTATTTGAAATAAAAAAAAAAGCCATTAGGGACTCCATCTTTAATTAAAAAAATCCTCTTCCGTCCGACGTAGTCCAAAACGCGATGTCCTCTCTGCTACATCTACATCCCCTGTGCATAGATAGATGTCTATGCACAGGGAATGAGCAGACTGAGAACAATCTCAGCACTGCTACATCATGTCTGTGAGCAGGCGGGCTCTAGGACCTTGGAGCTGCACAGAGAAGACAGCTGGACTCGGCTCGCAATGTAACAGCAGTTACTTTGCGAGTTTCCCTGCTATCACTGGCACAGTAGCCGAGTCTAATGCAAACAATGGCAATCCTAGTTTTGTCAGCGTTTCTGACAAAACTAGGATTGATATTGATTTGCATTGGACTCGTGCGAGTAATCACTGGGAAACTCGCAGAGTACCGAGTCCTGCGAGTCCCTTACTACTCGCCGAGTAACGAGTCCTAGCGAGTAGATTCGCCCATCCCTAATAAATATATTAAAAAGAAGCGGGCCCAATACTGACCCCTGTGGTACCCCACTGTTAACTGTGACCCATTCTGAGTTTGTTCCATTAATGACCACCCTTTGTTTCCTATCGCTAAGCCAGTTTTTAACCAACTTACACATATTTTCCCCTATCCTCATTGCTCTCATTTTATGTATCAACCTTTTGTGTGGCACCGTATCAAGAGCTTTTGAAAAGTCCATGTACACCACATCCACTGCATTTCTTTGGTCCAGTCCAGAACTCACTTCTTCATAGAAGCTTATCAGATTAGTTTGACAGGAACGGTCCCTCGTAAAACCATGTTGATATTGGGTCATGAGGTTATTTTTCTTCAGATACTCCAGTATAGCATCTATTAGAAAACCCTCTAGGATTTTACCCACAGTAGAGGTTAAGCTTACTGGCCTACAATACCAAGTTCAGTTTTTGTTCCCTTTTTGAATATTGGCACCACATTTGCTATACGCCAGTCCTGTGGTACAGACCCTGTTATTATGGAATATTTAAAGATTAAAAATAATGGTCTATCTATGACTATAGTACTTAATTCCTGCAGCACTCTGGGGTGTATCCCTTCCGGGCCCGGGGATTTGTCAGTTTTAGTGATTTTTAGACGATGCCGTACTTCCTGCTGGGTTAAGCAGGTGACATTTAATTGACAGTTTTTGTTTTCACTAATCATATTGTCTGTCATGGGATTTTCTTGTGTAAATGCTGTTGAAAAAAAGTCATTTAGCATATTGGCTTTTTCCTCATCCACCATTTTACCCAGATTATTTTTAAAGGGGCCAATACAATCATTCTTTAGTTTCTTACTATTTATGTAGTTAAAAAATATTTTGGGATTATTTTTACTTTCTCTGGCAAGGAGTCTCTCTGTCTCAATCTTTGCTGCCTTGATTGGCTTTTTACAGATGTTATTTAATTTTCTGTATTTATTTAACGCCTCATCACTACCTACTTGCTTTAATTCCCTAAATGCTTTCTTTTTGTCACTTATTGCGCCCCTTACAGCCTTATTTAGCCATAGTTGTTTCCTCCTATTTCTAGCATGCTTATTCCCATAGGGTATATATTGTGCACAGGCCCTATTCAGGATGCTCATTAACATCTCCCATTTGCTTTGTGTACTTTTATGTCTCAGGATATCGTCCCAGTTTCTTGCACTAAGATCTCTCAACCGTTGGAAATTTGCCTTCCTGAAGTTTAGTGTCCTTGTAGCCCCTCTACTACACATCTTATTAAAGGATACTTGAAAACTTATTATTTTATAATCACTATTACCCAAGTGACCTCCAACCCGTATATTTGATATGCGGTCCGGCCTGTTGGTTAATATTAGGTCCAGCAGTGCCCCCCTTCTTGTTGGGTCCTGAACCAGTTGTGAAAGATAATTGTCTCTCATAGTTGTCAAAAACCTATTACCTTTGCTAGAACTGCAGGTTTCTGTTCCCCAATGTATTTCAGGGTAGTTGAAGTCCCCCATAATAATGACTTCTCCCAGAGTCGCTGCTTCATCTATTTGCTTTATGAGGATATTCTCCTCCTCTTCGATTATTGTTGGGGACTTATAACAAACCCCTATCAGTAATTTATTATTTTTCCCCCTCCCCTTATCTCCACATTCCCATTAGATTCATCTATATTATCACACAGGATGGGTTTTAAGGATGATTTTACGTATAAACATACACCTCCCCCTCGCTTATTTGTACGGTCATTTCTGAACAGACTATAGCCCTGTAAATTAACAGCCCAGTCATGGCTCTCATCCAGCCATGTCTCCGATATCCCCACCATGTCATAATTATTTTTTAACAAAATCAATTCTAATTCCTCTATTTTGTTGGTGAGACTTCTGGCATTAGTGTACATGCACTTTATGCATCTCTCTTTACCTCTATTCCTTCCTACTATATTGATTGTTCTAACCCCACCCCCCATGCCACCCCCAATTTTATTACTTGTGCCCAGGTTACTAATTACACTATCTTCCCCTCCTATACAATGAATACCCACCCCCCCAATCCCTAGTTTAAACACTCCTCCAACCTTCTAGCCATTTTCTCCCCCAGCACAGCTGCACCCTCCCCATTGAGATGCAGCCCGTCCCTAGCATAGAACCTGTAGCCAACAGAGACGTCGGCCCAGTTCTCCAGGAACCCAAACCTCTCCTTCTTACACCAATTCCTGAGCCACGTATTTATTTCCCTAATCTCCCATTGCCTCTCTGGTGTGGCACGTGGTACAGGCAGTATTTCAGAGAATTGGAGGTCCTTGCCTTAAGCTTGCATCCTAATTCCCTAAAATCATCTTTAAGGACCTTCTACCTACCTCTAACTTTGTCATTTGTGCCAATGTGCACCATGACCGCTGGGTCCTCACCTGCCCCTCCCAGTAATCTGTCAACCCGATCAGCGATGTGCCAGACTCGAGCGCCAGGTAGGCAGCACACTGTTCGACGATCCCTGTCTTTGTGACAGATTGCCCTATCTGTTCCCCTAATAATTGAGTCCCCCACTAGCAGCACCTGTCTGTCCTGCCCTGCTCTCCTGTTTCCCCCCTTACTGGAGCAGACACTCCTCTGGCTTTCAGAGGTCATGCCCTGCTGCAGCAGTGCTATCCCTGAACTCGCACCCCCCTCATCTGCCAACTTAGCAAATTTATTGGGGTGTGCCAGATCAGGGCTACCCTCCCTGGCACTCTTCCCTCTACCCCACCTTCTAACTGTCAACCAGCTGGCTACCTCACTGTCCTGCAGCTCCATACTACCATCCTCCTCCACCTCTATCCCATTGAGCAGCTGTTCAGTGAGCAGCAGACTCCTTTCCATATTGTCTATGGATCTCAGTGTTGTCAGTTGTTCATTTAGATTCAGTATCTGGGCTTCCAAATGCACAACATACTCACATCTCACACAGCAGTATGCACCCTCGACCGGCTGTTCAAGGAATGCATACATGTGGCAAGATGTACACTGGATGGCATTGCCAATTATGGAGGTCATTTCCTAATGGGGAGTGCACCAGACAGAAATGATAAGTAAAAAGAAATGCAAAGTATTAATAAAATACAACCAGCAATTCAGTAAGTCCTCCCTTCCAAACTCCCTGAATCCAAAGTCACTGAATCACAAGTCACACACTTACTTCCGTCCGCACTTTCGCTCCCGGTCACACTAAGCTTGCGGTCACACTCGCTAAGAACTAAGATTAAAATTTTTTTTTTTTCCTTAGCAGAAAATCAGCCTACAGCTCAGTGCACTTCCAAAGCCAAGTACCCCCAGGTTACAAATAAAAAAGAGCAAGCTGCAAATCGGTGAGTGCCGTCTTTTTTCCTTTATTTTACCTGAAATAAATATTTTTTACCTCATCAGACAAGGATTAAGTCATTCAACTTCTTTCTCCTTCTGTACTGATCTTTCACAAAATTCTCTAATTCACAGGTAAAATCTGTTCTCAGTGACTATGATTTTCTCATTACTAAGATCATGTATAGGAATTTGTGTACAGAATGTTTACTCCCCACATCCGGTCTCTCGCTCGCTCATGTCACCTACACCTCAAAAACATCTCTAGAATTCAACCTTTTATTAATGTTGACTCTACAAAAACTCTTAACTGTCGCTCTTATTCATTCTCGCCTGGATTACTGCAATTCTCTACTAATTGGTCTCCTTATTATTAAACTCTCTCCTCTCCAATCCATCCAGAATGCAGCAGCCAGGATCATATTCCTCTCCAACCGCTTCACCGATGCCTCTATCCTGTGCCAGTCATTGCACTGGCTGCCAATCCTCTACAGAGTACAACATAAAATTATCAATGTCACCTGCAAAACCCTCCACAGTTCTGCTCCGCCCTACATCTCCTCCCTCATCTCTGTCTATCGCCCTACATGTACCCTCCGTTCTGCTAGTGACCTAAGACCGACATCATCTACAATCCAAACCTCCCAATCTTGTCTGCAGGACGTCCCATGAGCTGCACCAATTCTCTGGAACGGATTACCAAGAACAAATCAATTCATTCTAAATATCCATAACATTAAGCAAATGTTAAAACGCATCTCTTTAGACTAGTGTAATGAGGTGTACAATTCAGATTGTATTATTGAAATTGAAACTGAAAAGAACTGTGCACAGTCCGCACTTGTCCACCAGGGGGCATCAGTGGACTGTACAATCACAGAGCTGGGAAACTCCCAGCCATCTCTTTTGTTTACCCAGGAAGTGAAAGAGTTTAGTACAGACACAGAGTTGAACAAGAGAACATCTGCCTGTGGATGTGTGTTGAAAGAGGGCTACTTTGCAACACCTTGCCGGAAAAATCACCCCGCAGAAGCCCCCGTGCCTGATCCTGGGCCACTGGACTTTGGTGCTGTGACTCTGGCCGCTCTGCAAAACCTTGCCCGCCGAGCACCCAGAGTGCATGTGCTGGGGCCGTGACCGACATAAGGGAGCCATTTGTGCTGCTGTGATCTCCCTTCTGCTGCTGCTCTGTGTGCCCTGAGACTGGGAGAGACATTAAAAGAAAAGTTCTGTTACCTGCGGAAGGAGACCGAAGAAGAAAACTGAGGAGATCCCAGGCCTGCTACGTGGGAGCGACATCTTCTTCTGTGATAGACTGGTACGTGATTTTAGGGAAAGTTAGGGAAAGATACCTTCATTGTTGTGTTTTTTTCTTGCTGCGTACCCGGCAGAAGTGAAGATCCAGAGACTCTAATATATACAAGTGTGCATATAGTTCGGTTGACTGTGATATAAATATGTTTTACAGTAAAGAAATGTTATTACCGGTTAAACCTGAGTATGGGGATTCTGTTGAGAAAGATCATACACACACACCCGCGGCCTTACCACCGGTCGCTACATCTGGCGTAGTCGGCAGGATGTGTGATCAACAGAATCTCCTCCCGGTAGTAGCTTATAACCAGACTTATACTACGGCCTGCAGGTCCATATCCGGTGCCAGCACTCCGAACAGTGACACGGAAGAATTGAAGCAGATAGTAGCAGAGTTGCAGAAACAGATACTACAGCTGCAGCTCATGCTAGACCAACAGGCGGACAGGCAAGCGAGACAGCAACCCAGTCGGCCTATGGGAAGGTGCTGGACATGCGGCGACCCCCGCCATAGGGCAAACCGTTGTCCGCATCCTCCACCCGTGGTCCGATATACCAGAACCAGCAAGCCATGCCCCACAACAGCAGCCACCTTTAAACTAGACGCCCCAGCCAAAGCGGTTCGCTCGGCAGGGGAGATCAGGGAAAAGGGTGTGAAGAGACAGAGCCAGACCGATAAGCAAGTGCTGGCCACTCGGGTCCAGGGGACGGTGAAGTGGTTTAATGTCCGCGATGGGTATGGCTTCATCAACAGGAATGACACAAAGGATGACGTGTTTGTACATCAGACTGCCATAAAGTGTAACAATCCTCGTAAGTGCCTCCGCAGCGTTGGTGATGGGGAGGTGGTACAGTTTGATGTTGTGAAGGGAGAGAAGGGTACAGAGGCCGCCGACGTCACCGGTCCCGGGGGTGTTCCCGTTAAAGGAAGCAGATTTGCCCCCAACCGGCGCCGCTACCGCCGGCGATCCTACTCTCCCCGGGTAGAAAACGTGACTGAGTTTATTGGAGATATTGTGAGCCCTGAACAAGGGAGCGAAGGTGAACGGGGGGATGACGGTTTCCCCCAACAGAGGTCCCTACTCCGCCGGAGATCAATCCCTGTGATATCAACGGCCATCACTGCCTTGGAGCCGATGGTTGTTGACAGGGACTGTCAACCTTTAAGTGGGGGGGTATGTAATGAGGTGTACAATTCAGATTGTATTATTGAAATTGAAACTGAAAAGAACTGTGCACAGTCCGCACTTGTCCACCAGGGGGCATCAGTGGACTGTACAATCACAGAGCTGGGAAACTCCCAGCCATCTCTTTTGTTTACCCAGGAAGTGAAAGAGTTTAGTACAGACACAGAGTTGAAAAAGAGAACATCTGCCTGTGGATGTGTGTTGAAAGAGGGCTACTTTGCAACACCTTGCCGGAAAAATCACCCCGCAGAAGCCCCCGTGCCTGATCCTGGGCCACTGGACTTTGGTGCTGTGACTCTGGCCGCTCTGCAAAACCTTGCCCGCCGAGCACCCAGAGTGCATGTGCTGGGGCCGTGACCGACATAAGGGAGCCATTTGTGCTGCTGTGATCTCCCTTCTGCTGCTGCTCTGTGTGCCCTGAGACTGGGAGAGACATTAAAAGAAAAGTTCTGTTACCTGCGGAAGGAGACCGAAGAAGAAAACTGAGGAGATCCCCAGGCCTGCTACGTGGGAGCGACATCTTCTTCTGTGATAGACTGGTACGTGATTTTAGGGAAAGTTAGGGAAAGATACCTTCATTGTTGTGTTTTTTTCTTGCTGCGTACCCGGCAGAAGTGAAGATCCAGAGACTCTAATATATACAAGTGCGCATATAGTTCGGTTGACTGTGATATAAATATGTTTTACAGTAAAGAAATGTTATTACCGGTTAAACCTGAGTATGGGGATTCTGTTGAGAAAGATCATACACACACACCCGCGGCCTTACCACCGGTCTCTACACTAGCCTACCACCTCACCTCATCTATGTAATTATTACCATTCTGTCCTTCTAAATCTGGCCTCTTGTATCATCTAACTACACCCCCATGCATAATATAGCACTTTATCTGTACTTGTACAGATCCCGACTGATGACCAATTCATGCACCGTTACATGAATCCTCTAATTATTATATTGGTAGCTGGACCATATATGACATCATTTGTTACTGTTACCTTTTGTGTCTCCCCTATTTCCTCATAGATTGTAGCTTGCAAGCAGGGACCTCACTCCTCATGGGCTAAGTGATGTAATTATTTATTTTTTGTCTCATATGGTTTGTATTGTATTACATTTGTATTGTCTCATATTGAATTTTATTTTATCTTATTGATTTGCATTTTATCATATATTATCATTGTATTGTATCTGAATTGTAAAGTGCTGCAGAACATGTTGGCACTATATAAATAAAAGTTATTATTATTATGGAGAACTGTAGCTGTTTTTACAGGAGAATGTCTCTATCTGCCTCCAACCCCTCCATCTCTAATCACCATAGAACCCTATAAGCACCAATCTCATCTATCTGAGAAATGAGAAAGTCTGTAGTCACTAAAAACAGATTTTACCCAAGAATTGAGAGTAAAAGATCAGCCCTGGAGGTGAAAGAAGCACATTTTTCTGATAACATATATCACAACATTGCTTGTTAGCTATATGAATATATATATACATACACTACCGTTCAAACGTTTGGGGTCATTTAGAAATTTCCTTATTTATGAAAGAAAAGCACATTATTTTTCAATAAAGCTCACATTAAATGAATCAGAAATACACTCTATACATTGTTAAGTGGTCAATGACTATTCTAGCTGCAAACATCTGGTTTTTAATGCAATATCTACAGTACATAGGTATATAGAGGCCCATTTCCAACAAATGGTACACTGTATTTGCTAACTGTGTAAGGCGGCCGTCACACGGAACGATTTCTTGCCCGATATCGTTTAAGCGATCTCCTTTTTGATCGCTTAAGCGATATCGGGCAAGAAATCGTTGCATGTAATCAAGCGATTTACGATGTTAAATCGCTTGATCGTGACATCGCTGATCTGAGCTCCGGTTGTCAGATCTAGCGATGAACGATTTGACTATCTGTCTCATCGTGGTGTATAACACCACGATGATCCATCTCCCAGCAGCAGAGCCTATGCTGGGAGATGGTAACTATGGTACACGTCGGGTAACTAAGCGACGCGCGGCGCCTAGTAACCCGATGTGTACCATAGTTACCAGCGAGATCGCGGCTCCGCATCGCTGGTGAGTCTGTCTGTGTGACAGCTCACCAGCGATGTGAGCGATATTGTAAGCGATCGCGCGTGCACGTGATCGCTTACAATATCGCTATAGATATCTGTGCGTGTGACGGCCGCCTAAGCAGGCTAATGGATGTTTAGAAAACCCTAGAAAACCCTTGCACAAGTATGTTAGCACAGCTGAAAACGGTTTGGCTGATTAGAGAAGCTATACAATTGACCTTCCTTTGAGTTAGTTGAGAATCTGGAGCATTACTTTTGTTTGTTCTATGACAGTGATGGCGAACTCCAGGCCTCGAGTGCCGCACACAGTGCAGGTTTTCAGGATTTCCTTAGAGTTTGACAGTTGGTAATTTGATTGCCAACTGTCAAATGCAATGGAAATCCTGAAAACCTGGACTGTGTGTGGCACTGGAGGCCTGGAGTTCGCCATCACTGTTCTATGAAATTCTCGAAATGGCCAGAAAAAAAGAACTTTCATGTGAAACTCGACAGTCTATTCTTATTCTTAGAAATGAAGACTATTCCATGCAAGGCATTGCCAAGAAACTGAAGATTTCCTACAACGGTGTGTACTACTGCCTTCAGAGGAGAACACACACAGGCTCTAACCAGAGTAGAAAGAGAAGTGGGAGGCCCCGCTGCACAACTGAGCAACAATACAAAAAAATAAACAGAACACTTAAACAACACAATGTAACTCCAAGCCACTTCTGTGATAACATCTGTCCAGTTATGAAGCAACAACTGATTGTGAATCCATGTCTCCTGCTGTTGTGCAAATGGAAAAGACAACAGTTAAAAATCAAAGGCAATTACCAGACACCCCTTGAAAGGAGGGGTGCTGCAGGTGGTGACAGCAGACCATTTCTCTGTTCTCATCCTTTTTGGCTGTTGTTTTGGTCACTTTTGCAGTTTGTCATTGCTCTCACCCCTAGAGGTAGCATGAGAACATGCTCAGGTACTGCATCTCATCTAGGATGGCACATGAATGTAGACAGAAGGGGAGCACAGTGTTCAGACCATGGAGCAGATACCAGGAGACCGGAGATGTGGAGGAGGCTGTAGGAGTGCAACAACCCAGCAGCAGGACCACTACAACCCCAAAGCAGGACCAATACAACCCAGCAACAGGACCGCTACAACTCAGCAGCAGAACCGTTATCTCCTCCTTTGTGCAAGGAGGAACAGGAGGTTTAATTTGTAGGAAATGTTTTTCCTGTTTTCTGCTTTCTGAACCTGACAGTAAGTCTGAAAATAATATACTTTACAAGCAATACTATAAAATACATGAGATATTTCCAATGGGATCAATGAATTTAGATTTGGCCAGTGCAGTGATTATTATATTCTGTTATCAAGCCTTTGCCTGTTGACAAGATTTGAACAATGGATTGATTTTGTATGCGTTGTCTATTCCTGTTTGATTTATCCCCCACCTTGCCTGCATAAACTGTAAACTATAAAGTACAGCCATTCCCCCTCTAATGCATTCCTTGTTCTCTTTCTGCACTGAATAAAGTATTCCTGGGAATAGTAAATTGCCATTTTCATATGTACACAGTGCGGGAACTTGACCCGATGTTTCCAATTACCTGCCATGACATCGGGATAAGCATTTTTTGAAAAATGGGTCATCTCGAGTTCCCACAAATTCTTCTGTTCTGATCAATGCAGGAGATGATATTATTTGTGAGAACCGCTGTTCAGCCAAGACTCTAATAATTCTTTAATAATTATCTATATCATTATCTATAACCAGTATTAATGAGTTGTCAGCTCTTGTGAGGGATACGCTCCATTTTGATTAGATGGGTGATAATATCTATGTCTGTGCCCTACATTCTCCGGCTATAAATACAGCGCGTGATGTTTGCATGCAGCTAATGGCCGTCTCGCTCGGCTCCTTCGCGCACCTTGATGATATTTGCTGCTTATCGGCTGCTTTGCATAACGAGCTCAGACAGCAGCCCACTTCCACAAGGGCTGATTGACACATTTTAGCACCAAGAGGATTTTCAATACTAAACTGGGCCAGTTTATTTTTAAGTCTGTGGGTTAACCTCTTGTTGGCCATATTGGTTTCGCTATCATTAACACCTACATAGTCCTTCGACAAGAAAAACATAAGAAACTACACTGCAACAAGGTACAAATTAACCTTGTTAAAAAAAGAAGTAATGCAAGGATAAAAATGAATAATGTCTTTACTGAATATATATGCAAAACCGAAATCGGTAATAAATAGGCAGTGCCTCCATGGGACATACAAGAGCCGAAAAAAGAATTACAATTAAAATGGCACAAATAAGTAAAACATCTTATAGCTACCAAAAACATCCCAAGAGATGGTCGAAGCGCTCAATGCTCGGGTGCAGGGTAGTCAGGCCCGAATCCACGCCCAGGCTGCAGCATGAACCCGGGCCCACAGCATCTCACTCTCTGATTAAAATGTTTCGTTTAGCACCACACTCGATGAGGGACAAAGTACATAATGAACCTACAAAGTCATTCAAAAGCTCTTTACTGAAACAGTCTTGTGAAACAAGACATTGCAGGTTTAGAAATATTTACAGTTCTTTGCTTTGAGGCGGACTGCTCCCAACATTTCAGCACCACCAGGTTTTCACCCAACAAGTCTGACATCCCGATCTGTGGCTTCCCAGTAGGCAAGTTCCTTCAAAACTTCAACCCTGTCATTCCCATAGAAAACTGCTCAGATCAAGATTTGAGGCTAGTCATTGAAAACCTTTACTCCCGCTTACAGCACTGTATACACCCTCCATGCTCATGTATATCTTTCACAGGGGGTCAGTGGAAAGGGTCGAATTAATGGTAATTGTTCCTGCGAATCCTTTTCTCCTTCTGAGGATTCTCCTCACTGTCCACCATTTGCACTCACACACATGAGACTAAGCGTATAGGCTAAGATTATAGACTACGACTATAGACTATAGACTAAGCGTAAGACTATAGACTAAGCCTCTCCCACAAAGAGCACCAGTACTGATGTTTATTAACACCTAACGGGGGAGCAATTGTTACTGTGGGCCCTATAGGGAAGCAGACAAAGAAAAAATGCATACCTATACCATTCTTACAAATCCCTGAGTACAGAGCATTTTTCACTGTAAGGGGGACCTACGTACCCCCACACTCCCTTACACAAGGCTACAACTTTCTGGGTACTTTAAACCATGGGTATGGGTATAGCTAATATATACAAAAATATAGTCTAATGTGACACGGTAAAGTGCAAGTTTAACAAGGCCATTAATTACTGTTCAGAGAATTAGTATAGAATTAGTATAGTACTCCTTGTCCCTCCACCCCGACATACGTTCTACCCAGCTTCTTTAGCTAAGTGAGATAAGGGAGAATCTTCTGTTAAAGGAGTAGTTCTCATTCAATTAAATGTGTCCCCTGGTTGCAGTTTGCCATAAAACATGAACAAACAGAACTGTGATCAACCTTCCACTGGCCACAGTCTGAACCGCATTTCTAATGTCACGTTTGCAATGCAGAAGTCAATCAGTGAGCTCAGCAGCTCCATACAGGGAGTAGCAATCCTCAGCGAAAGCTTCTTTTCTGGGACAGCCGATGTCATTCTGATTTACAGCTGGTCTCTCTCTACAGAGCTGGCTGTCAGTAAGCATGACGCCCATCAAGAGAGCCAAGAAGCCACCTCTTTGAAGATGTGATGTCAGCGTGAGCTGCAGGAGCGGTGTCAGACCGCTACATGACAGCAAAGAACACCGCCAAGCACAACTGGAAAGTACCTCCCTGTTACCTGCCTGTGCTTAGGCACATTTTATTTCAGGGTAAAATCCAAGATATACCCTTTGTTGAAAGGGTAAAACCCCTTTTTTTTTTCCCAATAATTTTTTATTCAAATTTAGCATAGAGAAAGGGAAACATCAATTGGTCTCAGCCAGAAACAATCTGGCGAGTCGGCCAAATAACAGATTTGAAGAGCAACAAAGAAACTGTGTCCACTAACCGCCCCAACCGAAACAAAACCCCCACAATCTTCCAGGTCTGGTATAGAGTTTGAAGTTCAGGCGGACAGATGTTTGGGCAAGCAGAGATCGCTTTGGATAACCTCTATAGATGGTCCGAGTCGTCAGCATGAGGCCCAGCAGGGCAAGCAATGTGAGAGGGACAGGGTATAGGAAGGAGCCCAGGGGGACCGGAGAGGCCTGCGGGTGGGAGGCCCAAACCTCCCATTTCTCCCGAACATCTCGTCTGGCAGGTTTAGTCAAAGCTAAGAAATACTCCTGGTGAAAGATCCAGTTAATCTTTTGAATTAGCTCAGACAGGGTGGGAGCCTTCCACTTCGCAGCCAGGCATAGCCGAGCAGCTATGAGTATATATGCAACTGTGCCACGCAGCGGCAAAGGGAAGTCTTGCACGCCAATATTTAGCACTGCCAGTTGTGGCGTCATGTCTTGTTGTACTCCGTAACAGAGTGAATCAGACTTTGGACTAAAGTCCAGAAGGGGCGTATGTGCGGGCAAGACCACCACATGTGTGTCAGATCACCTCGTTCCCCACACAGCCTCCAACATAACGAGGACTGTCCTGTGGTGAAGCGGGCAACTCGAACCGGAGATAAATACCACCGGAGATGTATTTTTTTGATGTTCTCCAGGTGGTTCACACACCTGGTGGCCCTCCTCACCTCCCTAGTCGCCGAGTGCCAATCCTCTACTTCAGCAGTAAAGCCCAGGTCAGCCTCCCATCTCCTCATATACGGTAGCTTTGTCCCCCCGTCTCCCAACACCAATATTCCAGACAGAGTTCAGGGTTTTGGAGAGTCTGCTGTAATCAAATTTAGTAGTGTCGACTGGCAGGGAGGGGAGGGGGGAGAAGCCAAGGGGATACATGCGGAACTTCGGAGCAAGTGGTCTAACTGGAAAAATTGCAGGAAGGCAGGGCGGCATTCCGGGAAGTGCTCACAGAAGGTCTCAAATGAAGGCCACCGTCCTTCCGGACAGAAGTCTCCCAAAAATTGCAATCCCGTGTCCTCCCAAATCCGAGTCTGCAGGGACGGAACAAGAAGACGTAATGCTTGGATGGGGATGTCTCCTGGGGGGAGCCGGATCCAGGCCCACGGGACAGACCTCCAATAGTGTAGGAGGGTCTGGGTCATCTCAAGGCGGTGAACCCGACTCACCGGGCGAACGGACTCAGCTGCCAGGAGGTCCCGTAGTGTGCCACCACCCAGAAAGGAGGTCTCAATAGAGATCCACCTAAGGTAGTCAGGGCTGCGCCACCAGGACCCAGCCTCCTCCAAAACAACAGCTTTGTGGTATGCCGACACGTCAGGCATGCCCATTCCTCCCGCCCCTATTGGTAGATACATAACCTCCCTTGCCACCCAAGGTGTTTTATGCGCCCAAATATATGTATTAATTCCTCCTTGTAGTTTAGCCAGGAGGGTCCTGGGTATTCTAATAGGGAGACACCGAAAAATATAGATAATCTTTGGTAAAGTCATCATTTTGAAAAAATGTAAGCGTGCAATCCAGGACAGATTTTTAGAATCAAAAGCGGCCATATCGGAGATGACATTGGAGAGCAGAGCATCATAGTTTAATCGTAATGTGAGACGAGATGGTGCTAGAATAACACCTAGGTAAGGGACCATTGAAATGGCAGATCTTTAGAGAGGTCTAAAATCTCCTGCTGTGATATGTTAATCGAGAGAAGTACTGATTTATCCGTGTTAAGCTTATAGTAAGAAATTAATGAATAGCCTCGAAGATTATGCATGATCGCCGGGAGGGACCGAGCCACCTCTGTGCAAGTGATGATAATATCATCAGCGTACAGGCCAATGGCGTGGACCACCCCACCCACCCTGATCCCGGACACGTCTTGGGCAGATCGTATTTTTTCGGCCAGGGGTTCCACCGCCAGAGTGAATATCACCGGGGACAGTGGACATCCCTGTCGCGTTCCATTTGTGATTAAGAAGGCAGGCGAGAGAAAGTCAGATGTAAGGACTCTGGCGTTAGGATGGGAGTAAAGAGACAGGACTGCCGAAAGAAAGGAGCCCGTGAAGCCAAACTTACGAAGGACTGCCTCCAGGTATCCCCAGTGCACCCTGTCAAACGCTTTTTCGGCATCAAGAGACAAGAATGCACCAGGGGTTCCCTTCAGCTCCAAGGACCTAATAAGATTCAACATTCTTCGTGTCCCATCCTTTGCCTGCCTCCTAGCCACAAAGCCGACCTGATCCGGGTTTATTAGGTGGGGCACCACACCCCTCAACCTGTACGCAAGAACCGCAGCAAAGATCTTAAGATCACAGTTCAAGAGGGAGATAGGTCGGTAGCTCCCAGGGAGATCAGGGGCCTTGCCAGTCTTAGGGATTACCATCAATGCCAAAAACAGAAACCAAGAGCACTTACAGGATGCAGTCAGAGCCCAAATGTTTCTGTTTTTGGCATTGATGGTAAGGTTTTTTGATGCTGCTTTTTTTCTAGTAGTTTTTGTACAGTTTTGTTAGGACTGATGAGCATGGGATTCCGTGACGTGGATCATCAGCTTAAATGTCTTGGGCCAATACATGAACCAAAATCCCATTTATAAAGGTTTTTTATTTATCATATAAAAAACTTTTGCACTTTTTTAACCATCCAGGGTGCAGTTGGGCCCATAGGGGCGCCATTCATCTAGTGGTGCAGAAGCATCGTACTGTGCGGCCCAATGCTCAGGCAGCGGAGCGGTTGGGTAGCTTTCAGACACTCTGCATCATATGTACCAGTGTGAATGGTGCTATATGCAAGCCCAGTGTATGCATGGCAGGTCGCCTCCCACATCTTGCTGTTAGAGGTGATTTATCAGCCTGCAGCTGGGCTTGCTTCACATTTGGGCTCTGACTGCATCCTGTAAGTGCTCTTGGTTTCTGCTTTTGGCATTGATGGTAAGGTTTTTTGATGCTGCTTTTTTTCTAGTAGTTTTTGTACAGTTTTGTTAGGACTGATGAGCATGGGATTCCGTGACGTGGATCATCAGCTTAAATGTCTTGGGCCAATACATGAACCAAAATCCCATTTATAAAGGTTTTTTATTTATCATATAAAAAACTTTTGCACTTTTTTAACCATCCAGGGTGCAGTTGGGCCCATAGGGGCGCCATTCATCTAGTGGTGCAGAAGCATCGTACTGTGCGGCCCAATGCTCAGGCAGCGGAGCGGTTGGGTAGCTTTCAGACACTCTGCATCATATGTACCAGTGTGAATGGTGCTATATGCAAGCCCAGTGTATGCATGGCAGGTCGCCTCCCACATCTTGCTGTTAGAGGTGATTTATCAGCCTGCAGCTGGGCTTGCTTCACATTTGGGCTCTGACTGCATCCTGTAAGTGCTCTTGGTTTCTGCTTTTGGCATTGATGGTAAGGTTTTTTGATGCTGCTTTTTTTCTAGTAGTTTTTGTACAGTTTTGTTAGGACTGATGAGCATGGGATTCCGTGACGTGGATCATCAGCTTAAATGTCTTGGGCCAATACATGAACCAAAATCCCATTTATAAAGGTTTTTTATTTATCATATAAAAAACTTTTGCACTTTTTTAACCATCCAGGGTGCAGTTGGGCCCATAGGGGCGCCATTCATCTAGTGGTGCAGAAGCATCGTACTGTGCGGCCCAATGCTCAGGCAGCGGAGCGGTTGGGTAGCTTTCAGACACTCTGCATCATATGTACCAGTGTGAATGGTGCTATATGCAAGCCCAGTGTATGCATGGCAGGTCGCCTCCCACATCTTGCTGGTAGAGGTGATTTATCAGCCTGCAGCTGGGCTTGCTTCACATTTGGGCTTTGACTGCATCCTGTAAGTGCTCTTGGTTTCTGTTTTTGGCATTGATGGTAAGGTTTTTTGATGCTGCTTTTTTTCTAGTAGTTTTTGTACAGTCTTAGGGATTGTAACTATTGTAGCCTGGAGTTGCAGCGGGGTGATCGAGCCTGTGTCAGTCCAATGTTGGAATGTTCGTTGACGGAAAGGAGCCAGCGTCCTATCAAAGGTCCTCAGATATTCATTAGGCAGCCCATCTGGGCCAGGGGCCGAGTGGAGCTTAGTATCCTTGATGGCTCGCAAGACCTCTCCTATATCAATAGGTCTGTTTAAGTGTTCTAGATCTGAGGCTGAGACAGAAGGCAGGCTCAGTCCCTCAAGGAAGGTCCCAATCAAGTCGGGGGTGGGCTGGGGAGTTGCAGAGTCGTTTTTCAAGTTATAAAGGTCAGAATAGTATTGGCTAAACACTTCAGCTATATCAACGGGGTTCCTCACCACCTGTCCCTGGTTATTTTTAATGTGATCTATCATAGAGCGCACAGACTTCTTTGTTAGTAGTTTTGCAAGAATGGTGCCCGCCTTATCCCCCGATTCATAGAATGCCGATTTCGAAAGACGTAAGGCCCGTTCATGACGGACAAGAAGCAAAGTTCGCAGCTGCATTCTGGTTGCGGTTAGTCGGGACGACAGAGCCGAAGTAGGGTTATGTTTATTTTCAGTTTCCAACCTGGAGAGCAAGGAGAGCAATTCAGTACGTTCCCTCTCACGCACCCTCTTGAGCTGTGAGGACTTCTGGAGGAGTAGACCTCTAATATATGCCTTATGTGAGGCCCACAAAGTCTTATCCAACACACAACCATTGTCGTTAAGGTGGAAATACTCCACCAGGCGGTGCATCAGACAAGAGAGCGCGGTTCAGTCTCCAGGAGCCCGGGGGGAAGGGTGAGAATGGAGGGTCAGGTCGAGGGACACCGGGGCGTGGTCCGACCAAGTGATCAGGCCCACCTCAGCTCCAGTACATGCTGTTAGAGTATTATCGTCTACCAGAAAGTAATCCAATCGGGAGTACGATTTGTGTCTATGTGAATAAAAGGAGTAATCCCGTTCTGTGGTGTGCAGGTATCGCCACGGGTCATGAAGGCGGTATTCTCGGCACACGGGTCCTGACTCTCTACTAGACCCAGGTGCCCCTCGAGACCTGTCCAGGGGGTATCAGGGACCAGGTTAAAGTCTCCACAGAGAACCTTATTGCCACCTGTGGGGGCAACAACTTTATCAAAGAGTGTCCTGAGGAACTTCACCTGGCCTTCATTAGGGGCATATGCGGTCACTAGGGTCATGGGTACTCCGGAGATCGTGCATGTGAGTACAATGAATCTACCAGCCGGGTCAATGCAAACGTCTATTAGGGTGAATTGCAGCGTATGTTTGACAAAAATACAGACCCCTGCCCTCTTGCTTGCTGCATTAGCATAATACGCCGTGGGGAACAGACGGTGACACAGCCTGTGATTATCTGCTTGTAGGAGGTGAGACTCCTGGACGCACACAATATCCGCCCTCGCTTTCAAAACGTCTCTCCATAGGAGAGAACGTTTAAAGGGGGAATTTAGCCCCTTTACGTTAAAGGAGACAATTCTCATGATAGTTATGATTAACTATAAGAGCAGTACCTGTCGGAGGATTCAGACCTCGGGGGGCAGGAGCCGATGTCGGAAGGGATGTGCTGGTGCCCGCTCGCTTCCGACATCGCAGGTCAGCTGTCACACGGCACGACGTTGCCGGTGACGCGGCGGCGATGTGGGCGGAGCCATTGCTCGCTGGGCTGGGCTCAGCCCAGTGAGCGATGGCTCAGAAACACTGCGAAATAGGCTGGATCGCACCGTCAACAGTGTCAGACGGCTCGATCCAGCCTAATCGCTGGTCACAGGTTGACAGATTTATGAACATGTTCATAAACCTGTCAACCTGCGACCAGCGATAATTTGCTGTCACACAGCGCGACGCACTTGCAATATCGCCCGCGACATCGCTGTGACGTCACTTTTCGGCGATGTCGCGGGCGAGATCGCCACGTGTGACCCCACCTTAAAGGTACCTTTACACGCCGCCACAACAGGATGGATACAACCCACTATAGGCTACAAATGTAGCTTGTAGTGATGGGCGAATCCTAAATTACTCGGAATCGCTTGACTCTAGCGAGTCCGAGCCCAGGACTCGCTACTCGTTGCGAGTCTAGCGAGTCCAATGTTAATGAATGGGGAAGCGAGTAATAGCGAGTAGTGTGAGATTTACAACTCGCAGATGTGTCTCGGAAGCTTCAGCCTGAAGCAATCCTAGTTTTGTCATTTATTTGCATTGCTCGTTTACTTTGTAAGTAATCGCTGACTCGCACAGATAAGAGTCCTGTCTCCTCTGTGCTGGCTGCCAGCTCCAGGGTCCTAGAGCCTGCCTGCTGCCTGATGTAGTAGTGCTGAGATTGTTCTCAGTCTGCTCATTCCCTGTGTACAGACATGAATGTCTGTGCACAGAGATGATGTAGCAGAGCTGAGATTGTTCTCAGTCTGCTCATTCCCTGTGCATAGAGATCTATATCTATACACAGGGGATGTAGCAGAGAGGACATCGCGTTTTGGACTGCGTCGGACGGAAGAGGATTTTTTTAATTAAAGATGGAGTCCCTAATGGCTTTTTTTTTATTTCTAATAAAAAATTTTCTTTGTGTTGTGTTTTTTTTAAAACAATTTAATAGAAATTCATGGCGGTCATGTCTAATATTGGCGTGACCACCATAAATTTCGGGCTTAGGGCCAGCTGATAATACAAAGCTGGCCCTAACCCCTTCATTACCCAGCGTGCCACCGCTACCAGGGCCGCTGGAAGAGCGGGGTTCAGCGTCAGAGGATGGCGCTTCAATGAACGCGCCATCTTCTGGGGCGGCTGCGGGCTGCAATTTGCAGCGGGGGGTGCCCAGAAAGCTTGGGCATCCCTGCGCTGCGGATTCCAGCCCCCAGCTGCTTAGCTGTACCTGGCTAGACATAGAAATTGCGCGGAGCCCCACGCATTTTTTTTAAATTATTTCATGAAATTCTGAGATTCTGACTCTGAGACTCTGACTCTGAAATTCATTAAATAATTTTAAAAAAATGCGTGGGGCTCCGCGCAATTTCTATGTCTAGCCAGGTACAGCTAAGCAGCTGAGGGCTGGAATCCGCAGCGCAGGGATGCCCAAGCTTTCTGGGCACCCCCCGCTGCAAATTGCAGCCCGCAGCCGCCCAGAAGATGGCGCGTTCATTGAAGCGCCATCCTCTGGCGCTGAACCCCGCTCTTCCAGCGGCCCTGGTGGCGGTAGCACGCTGGGTAATAAAGGGGTTAATACCAGCTTTGTTATACAAGCTGGTATTAAGCCCGAGATTCTTAATGTCAGGCCACGTTTGACCCAGCCACTAAGAATCTCCAATAAAGGGTTAAAAAAACACAGAGAAAATCTTTTATTTGAAATAAAAAAAAAAGCCATTAGGGACTCCATCTTTAATTAAAAAAATCCTCTTCCGTCCGACGTAGTCCAAAACGCGATGTCCTCTCTGCTACATGCACAGGGAATGAGCAGACTGAGAACAATCTCAGCACTGCTACATCATGTCTGTGAGCAGGCAGGTTCTAGGACCCTGGAGCTGCACAGAGAAGACAGCTGGACTCGGCTCGCAAAGAAACAGCAGTTACTTTGCGAGTCTCCCTGCTATCACTGGCACAGTAGCCAGTGATGACTCGCACGAGTCCAATGCAAACAATGGCAATCCTAGTTTTGTCAGTGTTTCTGACAAAACTAGGATTGATATTGATTTGCATTGGACTCGTGCGAGTCATCACTGGGAAACTCGCCGAGTACCGAGTCCTGCGAGTCCCTTACTACTCGCCGAGTAACGAGTCCTAGCGAGTAGATTCGCCCATCCCTAGTAGCTTGTCGCGCCAATATCGCCCGTAGTAGCAGCGTCTGAAGACGGGACGACACAGCCGGCTACAGATACATCTGTATCCGTGCACTGCCCATAAACAGATGGCAACAAAGCCGATTGTAGCGAGCTGTATCGGCGTGTAAAGAAGGAACAGAAGGGTTGTTTCTACACCATGCTATGTAGCTGGGGCGTGACACAGGCTCCGGGTTTCCGCGCCCCCTTCAGCGATCATTGGAGGAAGCTCCTGCGTTGCGATTGGTTGTCGCCGCACAGGGCGGCATATTTAAGGAGCTGACGAGTCACACTACACAATTGCTCGAGCGTCAAGTATTAATCTGCCTCCTGCGATGCCTGCCCAATCATGGTATTTTTGCTTTCTCCTATCAGCGTACGGACGTCTCGTAATCCACGATTGGAGCACGCCTATGTGCTGTCCCTGCTGCACCAGGTACGCCCATAGTAGCTGGTTGTAGCGGTGTGTAAATGAGCTACAGATGGCTACTTGAGACACCCGGCGATGTATCTAGCTGTAGATGTAGCGTAGCGTAGCGCACCTTGTGGCGGCGTTGTAAAGAGGGTGCGTTTCCCGTTTGTAACCGTTTGGGCGTGCTCGTGCACGTGAAGTAGCGGTTGGTATCCATCCTGTTGTGGCGGCGTGTAAAGGTAGCCTTAAGGTACCTTTACACGCCGCCACAACAGGATGCATACAACCCGCTACTGGCTACAAATGTAGCTTGTGGCGCCAATATCGCCCGTAGTAGCGGCGTCTGAAGACGGGACGACACAGCTGGCTACAGATACATCTGTATCCGTGCACTGCCCATAAACAGATGGCTACATCGCCGATTGTAGCGAGCTGTATCGGCGTGTAAAGAACCCACAGAAGGGAACTCTGGACACCCGGCGATGTAGCTGCAATGTAGCTAAGGCGTCACCCAGGCTCCGTGTTACCGCGCCCCATCTGCGATCATTGGTGGAAGCTCCTGCATGACGATTGGTAGTCGCTGCATAGGGCGGCATATTTAAGGAGCTGACCAGTCACACTACACAATTGCTCGAGCGTGCTGTATTAACCAGCCTCCTGCGATGCCTGCCCAATCATGATGTTCTGGCTTTGTCCTATCACCGTACGGACGTCTTGTAATCCACAATTGTGGCACGCCTATGTGCTGTCCCTGCTGCACCAGGTCCGCCCATATTAGCTTGTTGTAGCGTTGTGTAAATGAGGTACGCTGAGCTACAGATGGCTACTTGAGACACCCGGCGATGTAGCTAGCTGTAAATGTAGCGTACCTTGTGGCGGCGTGTAAAGAGGGTGCGTTTCCCATTTGTAACCGTTTGGCCGTGCTCGTGCACGTGAAGTAGCAGTTGGTATCCATCCAGCGTGTAAAGGTACCTTTAGGGTTGGGGAGGAAAGGGAGGGGGGAGAAAGCGAGGGGAAGGGGGGTCCAAGGAAAGGAAAGCAAGGGTGAGGAGGGAAAGAGAGGTTCGTTAGAGAGAGAAAAGAGAGAAAAATAAAGGCCATCAAAGAGGCCTAGAACGGATGTGACAACCAGAATAGGCAAAAAGAGACATAACATTAAGAACATAAGTAACATAGAGGTAGACATATCTTCAAGCACGGGCCCCTAAAGGGGCCCCTCCGTCTCGGGGGGGGGGGTTGCTGGGGCGGAGGTATAAACTTTCTCATAGAATACCTACGGCAGCAGTCTCCGTAGCCGTGGTCAAAATTTGAGAGTCTCTTTAACGGAGAAAAAGAGAGTCTTAGTCAATTAGGAAAGTCCCAGTCTGGGGTCCAGATCATGCTCCAAGACAAACTGTCATCATCAACATCAACCGAGCAGATCAGTTCAGGCAGTGGCGGGGGAGGAGTCCTCTTTTCTAGTTGGTGAGCGATGAGGTAGGGGGGATAGAAGTTGGTCCCCTGATGAGGGGGACAAGTGTTGAGGAGACGTCCTCTTATCTCCAGTGAGATTCCATTGCTTGAGGGCTTTCCCTAGTTGGCTGGGGGACAAGAAAAGTTGTGTCGTTCCTTTATAGCGGAACTTGACTCTAACAGGACTCCCCCAACTGTAAGCAATTCCTCTGTCTCTAAGTACCTTACAGTGTGGGGCGAACTCTCCGCCGGGCTATGGTCCCAGGAGAGAGGTCTGAAAAAGCCTGGATAGCAGCATAAGGGGCTGAGGGGGCACCCAAGCGTCTCGTGATCTGCATTATCAGTTCCTTAGCTTTTATGGAAGCAAACGAGACCAGGGTGTCTCGTGGTAGTGCCTTATTAATATGGGGGGGTTTTGGAATGCGGTACACTCTGTCAATGAGCAATTCAGCCTTAGGAGTCTCTGGAAGGAGAGCCTGCAGAAATTGTTCCACTGTCCGTCCCAAATCCTCCTCTGCTCCCTCCTCAGGAAATCCTCTGAGACGTAAATTATTGGCTCTGTGTTTGTCCTCTAAGTCCCATACTTTTCGTTTCATGAGTTTTATGTCCCCAGCAATAACAGAATAATCATCTGCTAAGTTATTGTGAGCCACTGCATATTCCCCCATTTTCTCCTCTAGCCTTGTCGTCCGCTCCCCCAGTGCCACCATTTCACCTCTTAGTTCCTGTAGTATGGCCCTCGTGTCCTCCTGGATCGAATGACGCAGCGAGCCGACTACCTCCATCAGGAAACTGCGGGTCTCCTGGGCTTCACCTCCGGTGTTCAGCGCGCGCTCATCTGGGCTGTGGGGAGCGCGTTGTTCAGCAGCATGTGGAGAGGAGTGGGAGGGGGAGGACGCCATGTTAGTATTCAGAGCTTGGTGCCGCTCTGGCGGAAAAAAGTCTGTGAGCCTGGTGGGTTCCCCACGTCTCTGGGCGGACTGCCTAGGCATTCTTGTGGTCTCCAGCCTCCTCCGGTCTCGGAAATAGGGTCTCAGGTCGGGTGATGTGCTTTAATTTGCCGCTATCTCTCAGGGCAAGGTCGGGAGCTCAGCACAGTGCGGCTGGCGCCATCAGCTTCCAAGCCACGCCCCCCCGTAAAAACCCTTTTTGTAAGGCTAGAGTCACACATCCATATTTTCAGTCCTAGTGCATCCTGACAAAACATTGGATCATGCTTAGACCAATGTTATTCATTGAGAGTTAGTGTCCTATTTTTTCCATGGACCAAGTCTTTTGAGGGGAAAAATTGCAGCACACATAATTTTCTGTCTGTCTGTGAAAAAGAAATCGGTCTCCGCACATGTTCTCATGAAGCTCACTTGCGTCCAAAATCTGCAATCACACTGAGTGAAGCCTTCCATCCATAGATTCTGTCAGTTCCTTGATCTGTTGACAATCAACATTGCGTGCAGCAGCCACACATCCTCCCAGACGCTGTTCCCAGAGGTGTACTGTTTTCCCTCCCTGTAGATCTCACATTTTGGAGGGACCACAGGTTGTCTATGGGGTTCAGATCAGGTGAACAAGGGGGCCATGTCATTATTTTTTCTTCTTTTAGACCTTTACTGGCCAGTCCACGCTGTGGAGTAGTTGGATGCATGTGATGGATCATTATCCTGCATGAAAATCATGTTTTTCTTAACGATACCAACTTCTTTCTGTACCACTGCTTGAAGAAGTTGTCTTCCAGAAACTGGCAGTAGGTCCGGGAGTTGAGCTTCACTCCATCCTCAACCTGAAATGGTCCCATAAGTTCATCTTCGATGATACCAGCCCATACCAGTACCCCACCTCCACCTTGCTGGCGTCTGAGTCAAAGTGGAGCTCTCTGCCCTTTACTGATTCCAGCCTCTGGCCCATCCATCTGACCCATCAAGAGTCACTCTTATCTCATCAGTCCATAAAACCTTTGGAAAATCAGTCTTAAGATATTTCTTGGCTCAGTCTTGATGTTTTATCTTATGTTTCTTGTTCAAATGTGGTCATTTTTCAGCCTTCCTTACCTTGGCCATGTCCTGAGTGTAGCACACCTTGTGCTTTGTAATACTCCAGTAACGTTGCAGCTCTAAAATATGGCAAAACTGGTGGTAAATGCATCTTGGCAGCTTCACGCTTGATTTTCCTCAATTCATGGGCAGTTATTTTGCGCCTTTTTTGCCCAACACACTTCTTGTGACCCTGTTAGCTATTTGCCATGAAACGCTTGATTGTTCGGTGATCACGCTTCAAAAGTTGGGCAATTTCAAGACTGCTGCATCCCTCTGCAAGACATCTCACAATTCTGGACTTTTCAGAGCCTGTCACATCTCTCTTCTGACCCATTTTGCCTGAGGAAAGGCATTTGCCCAATAATTAAGCACACCTTATATAGGGTGTTGATGTCATTACACCACACCCCTCCTCATGACAGAGATGCACATCACCTGATTTACTTAATTGGTAGTTGGCTCTCGAGCCTATACAGCTTGGAGTAGGACAACATGTATAAAAAAATATTGTGATCAAAAAACTCATTTGCCTAAAATTCTGCACACAGTGTACATAACAAGATCTGAGCTACACATATACTATACAATTCATAACCTGGAAACAAACTATTGCTTAAAAAGCAAAAAAATCAGGATTATGCATGTTCAAACAAAGTATTGGCTATAAGAGCCATATTTTATTTATTGATTCAATAAATATCTTCAGTGTAGAAATTCTATCCTGGTATAATCATCATTAGCAGTTTGCCTTTCCTAAACTATAGGTGCATTGGTGCAGGACTGGGGCAAGGGTCTTTGACTATGACCAGGCTACTCTGTGGCCTCTGATGTCTGTATTTTCGTCTTGTTTTAAATTATGCACTGGCACCATCCTAGCCACAGGTGGTGATTGTGCAGATTGAGCTTCCAATAGGCTTCATTAAAATAGCACCAGTGGAGGTGCATGTGCACATTGACCTCCCAGCCATCTTCAGTAAAATGGCACCGGTGGAGGTGCAAGCACAAATTGACCTTCCAGCCATCTTCAGTAAAATGGCACTAGTGGAGGCACATTGGTCTTCAATAATTTGGTTGATGGGCATGCGCAGATTGATCTTCCAGCTGTGTTGAGTAAAATGGCATCGGTGGAGACACAAGCACAGACTGACCTCCAGTAGTCTTCAGTAAAATGGCATGAGTGGAGGTGCAAGCACAGATTGACCTCCCAGTGGTCTTAAGTAAAATGGTGTGCAGACTGATCTCCCAGAAGTCTTCGGTAAGATGGGATCAGTGGAGGCGCATGTGCAGATTGACCTTCCAGTGATCTTCACTCAAATGGCACAGGTGAAGGCACATGTGCAGATTGACTTCTCAGTAATCTTCAGTAAAATGGTGCCAGTGGAGAAGAATGCGCAGACTGGCCTCCTATCGGTCTTCAGTAATATGGCACCGATGGAGGCACATGCAGATATATTTCCCAGAATTTTTCAACAAAATGGTACCAGTGGAGACGCATGCACAGATTGCCCTCACATGAGTCTCAAGTAAAAAGGCACTGGATGTGCAGACTGACCTCCCAGCAATCTTCAGTAAAATGGTGCTGGTGGAGACATATGCGCAGATTGACCTCCCTCCAGCATTCAGTAAAATGGCACTGGTGGAAGTGCAAGTACAGATTTACCTACCAGCAGTCTTCAGTAAAATGGTATGAGGCGGTCGACAGGGTAGGGGGGTACTCAGATCCCGGGACAGGACAACTACTTCGATGGTGGATCGTGATGGTCGGTTCCCGGTTCCGTGCCCTGGACCCTCAGTGGCGGGGATTAGGGGGAATGGTGATGAGGATGGGTGTAGTAGTATCGTGGCGCCATCTGTGGTTCCTGGTAACGATGGATACCAGCGCTGGGGCCGGTCGCTGAGGTGATGGTGGTGCAGCTCAGTGTAGTACAGCTCCCCACAGGTGGAGCTTTACCTCAGGGCAGTGAGGGTGGATGAGGGGAGTCGTAGTAGCGGCTTGAGTGGGACGCTGTGGGCAGCGGCGGGGAAGCAGACTCACACACACAATATTCTTTGTTTTGGTTCTTTTTTTACTGATGTCCAGTAACAGGTACAGTCCAGGTTCTCGGTGCAATTTGGGATCTTCACCTTGAGAGTTGTGAGGCCTCCTCTGCTACTGTGTACGGTGGTTTGGGTAAGTCCTGCTTATCACTGAACTCACCGCTTTCTTTCCTCCAGGGCTTTACTCTTTAACCGACAATGAGGGCCTTCTGTGGGGTCCCTACATTCCTCTTGGGCCCCTGGTCCTGTGCTTGGTCAAGTTTGAGTGTCTCTATTAAGTTAGTACCTCAGGGGAATAGATCCTCCTGGTTTCTCCAGGGCTTTTCCTGCTTCAGTGTATGTTCTACAGGTTCGACTCCGGTGTCCGGGTGAATTAAAGGGATCCTAGATCTGGTCCCTTGTTATGACCTACTGTTCCTCCACTGGCCTCCGTCCCTCTCTCTGGGGTGCTCCACAGCGGGTCAGTCTCCCTTGCTTCTGGGCCTTACTTTGCCCAGCAACAGGGTCTTTCCAGCACCTTCTCTAGGCTACTTCACTGGACTAACTGCTCTCTTCACTGCTCAGAGCAGACTAACTGACTCCTCCCCTGAGGCCTGGATACTCATAAAGGGAACTTGCTTAAGGCAGCAAGTAGAGCTCCCCCTCCAGGTCTGGGGTGGAAGGTGTTATGTGCTGTGTGTACCAAAGTGTAAATCCCTCTTTGCACCGGATGGGTCCTATGGCAATCCCCAGCAGGGGTGCCACTTTCCCCTAGTTAAATTCAGTCCTCCAGGACTGAAAAATTTTTCAACATAACATTAACATAACTTAACTATTTACATTTCAAAAGTTGAACAGAGTTTCAAAAAGTCAAAATTTACAAAAACCAGGTAAAATTTTGAAAAAACAGGTAACCAGTCCATACAGCGCCAGTCCATCCGTTGCAGGCTGTTTTAAAGGAAAAATTCGAAAGGTCCAACAGGTAAAGTCTCTGTGGGCTTAAAGTTCAACATTACACAACAAAACATTTACTACGGGTGCCTCGGCGTAGGAGTCCTAGGTACTGCAGGGGCCTCTACCGGGTCATAAGCGCTGTAGGCCTCCTGGCCCTGTGGTCACCTATTGGCCAAGATTTTGCTCTCCCTAGACAGCTCCTTACGCCAACTCCTCTCACCCCTCTTACTGGTGTTGTGTACCTGATTTGGGTTGTTTTAGCCTACTCTTCCACCCTTTTCCATACACTAGTATTACATATTTATATTTTAGAGTTATCTACATTTCTAGATTCACATTTTATTGCCTATATCTTAGTGGTGGTTGTCCCAAGTTGCTACGTGTTGACCTACGTAAAACTGGTATGCCACTAGTATGTAAGCCTGGTGTGGAGCGAACACTGTCTACCAATCCGTATGTTGATCTGCGTAGCACATCAACGGGTGGTTCTTCCACTCTAGGTGCTTCTACTGCTCGTGGGAACATCAAGGTTCGGATTTGGTATGTAACATCTATTTGAGGCCAATCTACTGGTAATTCTCCAATGAGCGTCTGGACTGTCTTTGGCTTCTCTTTCTCTTCTGGTTCTGGACAAGGTACATCTTCTTCTGGTTGTAACTGTTGAGGGCACTTCTTCAAATGATCTCTGGATACTGTGGCTGTTGTTTCGCCATTGTCTTTGCTGATTAGACAGTTTTTCTGGTTAGCAAAGTTGGATGGTAATACAGTCTATGGTTCTTTTTCCCATTGATCATCTAGTTTGTGCATTCTCAATTCACCTGGTGTTAAGGGTGTTCCTTGTTAAAGTTGGCCTCTTGCCTTTCCCTTGATTTTGCTAGACTTTTTTTCAACACATTCCTGTATTTTCTGGTGTTGTTCTTTTCTTCTAGTATCCCAATCTGCATCTGTGGTCTCTTCTTCAGGAACTGCTATGCCTATTTCAAAATCTACTGGCAATTTTCCTGGTCTTGCTCTCATGAGGTATGCAGGGGTTACAATTTGTTGAGCTAACTGGGATGTTGTTGTAGATGTCAACAAGGTCTGGTAGCTTCTCAGGCAATCTCTTCGTTTGTCCAAAGGCAGAGTTTTGAGCATTTCAATTACCACGTGATTCATCTTTTCGCATATTCCATTGGCTTGGGGATGGTAAAGCGTGGTACGAATTTTCTTGCATCCATATAAGTTACAGAACTCTTGAAATAATTCAGCTTCAAAGGCGAGAACCTTGGTCTGTCAAGATCTGTTCTGGGTAACCGTGTGGTCTGCAGAAATAGGCTTGAAAGGTTCTTGCTGCTGTTTGAGCTGTTAAATCCCTTACTGGAGCTACCACTAGGAATCTGAAATAGTGGTCCACCATAGTAAGAGCATAGGTGTAGCCTGATTTGCTGGGTGTGAGTTTGACATGATCTAAGGCTACCAGTTCCAATGGCTGTTTGGTGATGATAGGTTGTAGTGGTGCTTTCTGGATGTTACTGTTTTTTCTTCTTAATGAGCATGGTCCACAATTTTTACACCATTTCTCGATGGAGGCCCTCATGCCGATCCAGTAAAATCTCTCATGTAACAATACTTCCAGTTTTCTCCATCCAAAGTGTCCTGCTCCATTATGGTACGCTTCCAACACCATTTGGATGACTCTGTTTGGAACCACAACTTGCCATTCCATTTAATGAGTTCTAGGATTGATATACCGTCTGCACAATTGACCTTGATAGATGAATAACCTGCTTCTTTCTTTCCACTGGTATTGGGCCTCTGGTAGAGCTTTCTTCTTAATGTGGGAATCCGGTTGGGTTACCAGTCTCTTTACTAGGCTCACGGCCGGATCACTGTCTTGAGTCTCTTTCCATCCATAGTGAGGCAACGGGTTCAGTGCGACGTTTTGATGGTTTTGGTATATATGGTTTTCGGTCATCTTCCATTTTTGACTTTTATGGAAAGCTGGTAGTTTTATTTCCTCTAAGACATCCTCTTCTTCTTCAAGCCCTTGTAGATGTATTTGAGGATTTCTGGAGAGAGCATCAGCATTTGCATTGTTACGGCCTGCCCGGTATTTGATGGTAAAGTCATAGTTGGATAGTCAGGCCATCCAGCGTTGCTCTAGTGCATCAAGCTTCGCGGTATCCAGGTGTGTTAACGGGTTATTATCCGTGAAGACGGTAAATCTTGAAGCTGCTAGGTAATGCTTGAACCTCTCTGTTATAGCCCAGACCAAGGCCAGGAACTCCAACTTAAAGGAACTGTAGTTTTCCGGGTTCCTCTCGGTGGGTCGATGTTTTCTGCTGGCGTAGGCAATTACTCGTTCCTTGCCATCTTGTATCTGGGATAGTACTGCTCCCAGGCCTACATTGCTTGCGTCGGTGTAGAGGACGAATAGTAGGTTATAATTGGGATAAGCCAGGATTTCCTCACCGGTTAGAGCCTGCTTCATCTGTTGGAAGGAGTCTTCTTGTTCTTCTCCCCATTCCAATGGAGGCTCTGAAGGCCTTATCTTCTTAGATTGGCCTACCAGAAGATCTTGTAGGGGTGCTGCCATCTTTGTGTAGCCCTTTATGAATCTCCTGTAGTACCCAACCAAACCTAAGAATTGACGTACCTCGGTGACGGTGGTTGGCCTCTGTCAGTCCTGGATAGCTGTCAATTTTTCCGGATCTGGTGCTACTCCATCTGTGCTGACCACATGCCTGAGGTATTGGACTTTAGGTTTCAGCAGATGACATTTAGATGGTTTAAGCTTTCATCCTGTACTTTGCTAAAGCTGTAAATACCTCCGCCAGGTGTTCCAGATGTTCTTCGTAGGTCTTGGAGTACACGATGACGTCGTCCAGGTATAACAGCACCGTCTCGAAGTTCCGGTGTCCCAGGCAACATTCCATGAGTCTTTGAAACGTTCCTTGTGCATTGGATAACCTGAATGGCATGCTGTCGAATTCGCATAGGCCCATTGGTGTTGTGAATGCGGTCTTCTCTTGGTCTTCTTCTGTAACGGAGACCTGCCAATACTCACTAGTGAGATCTAATGTGGAGAAATAATTGTCAGCCTTTAATGCAGCAAGAGACTTCTCTATGCGGGGTAACGGGTAAGCATCTTTATGAGTGATCTTATTGATTTCCCTGTAATCCACACACATCCTCATAGTGCCATCCTTTTTTCCTGACTAGGACTAAGGGGGCTGCCCAGGGACTACAACTATCTCTTATAACCCCGGCTTCCTTCATGTCCTGCAGCATCTCTTTGGACACTGGTAGTGATTTGATAGAACGGATCTGTATCTCACTGTAATTGGGGGATGATCTCCTGTGGGTATGCGATGGTGTACCCCTTTAATCCTCCCAAAATCTAATGGATGCTTACTGAATATCTGTTCGAACTCTTGTGCTACCCGGTAGACTCCGTGCTTCTGGTGGGAAAGGGTGGCATCAGTTCCTACGTGCAACTGCTGACACCACTCATCCAGCTGTCCCTTGGAGTTGTTATCCTCCACCTGGTTTGACGAGTAAACGGCTCTACTGCCTGTATGTTATTGTTACAGACAGTCTACAGCTTTGCTACTGTAGCATACTGGGGTAGTTTTGTTTCCTCTTCCCCACAATTTAATACACTGATTGGTACTCTTCCCTTGCATACGTCCACCACCCCCCTGGCTGTCAGTAGTGTAGATTCTATGCTCTGAATATACCAGCTCTACAACTGCCTGGTATTCCTTTCCTCTGAGACCTATAGCTGCTCGACACCATATCATCATTTCACTTTTTGGTGGTAACACAATGGGAAACGGGTCTGTTACCTGCACACTGCCAATCTCTCCCCCAGACAGATTTACCTGTTCCTTGTGGATAAGGGCACGGATTTCTCTTTGAAGGACTCTCCTCTGCCCATAGCCAGCAGTCACAGCAATCTGTTGGAGTGAAAACAATACTTCTCCAAGCCAGTTTTCAATGACATTAGTACCAATTATCATGTAGGGGTATTTTTCATCAGGATTATCTTCTACCACACATAACCCTTGGCCCTTTAATTCCACCCTCCCCAACTTTATTGTCATTTCTCTGAACCCCACCTGAGTCTGTGGTTGTCCATTAGCAGCAATAATAACAAAATTGGGGTCTGGGGGTCTAAGATCAATATCAGACCAAAATCGTTCATAAAGGATACATGGGATGGTGGTAACCTGTGACCCAGTGTCCAGTAGGGCCAACATGGGGATTCCTTCCAGCGTAATGTTGAGGTACGGTCGGCCTCCCACGTACCGATTACGCCAGTCATATGGGCCCAGACATTCTACTCTACTTCCCCCCAGGAATCTCGGTTTAAAGGACATCCTCTTGCGAAGTGGCCCAGTTTGTTGCAGCATAGACAGATGGGTTGTCCTGAAGAATCCGTGTGGTCCCTGACTCTGCGTTGGAATGGTGCGTTGGTCCCCTGAACGGGCGACTTGTTGGTCCACTCCACGGGCGACTTGGACTTCTTCCTCATCCACGGGACATCCTCAGGGCAATCAGCTAGCTGGATTTTGCTTGGTGGGGGTGCACCTGGCATGGCCTGCAAGAGTTTCAGTACATAGTCCATATTTTTAGTCAGCTGTTGCACCTAGTTGCGCAAGTCATCAACGGGGTTGGGTGCTACAGCTTGCTCTGCCACTTTTGCAGGGACTTTGGGGTTGGGTTCAAAGTCTATGGGAGAGGTGTTAACCTGCCAGAGCTGGGCTGCAGGCTCTGCACGCACTGAGGGTTGTAGCACTGTGATTGCACAGTCTTTTAAATCATTTAACATCAGGATGATCCAGAACCCACATGTGTACCTGCTGGCGATGGTAGTCTGACCTCAATCCCTCCATAAACTGTTCCGCTAGCATTTTATATTCTTCCAGTACACTTGCCTGGTCTACCTGTTTTAAGGACCGGAGTGCCCCTTGTAAGCATAAGGCAAAGTCTCTGATGGTATCCTGCGGTCTCTGTTTGCACTGGTAGAACAGCATCCTCAGTTCAGACTGTGTGCGTTTTTCGAAAGCAGCTTTGAGCTTGTCAAACACTTTAGCTGCAGAGTCCCTATCAGCATCACTCCAAGACTCAACCTCTAGCTCCACTGCGCCTGTTAACTGTCCTAGCACAATGGCAGCTCGCTGCTTCTCTGTCATAGTATACATGTCCAGCACTGCGCACATCTTTTGCTTAAAGGCTGCTAAGGTACCGGGCTTACCGTCATACGTTAGCAGCCATTTTGCGCCCGGCTATCGGCATGATCAGGCCCACTGCTCCGGGTGCTGCATTCTGGGCATCCCCTCTGTCAGGGACCTGAGTGTCGTCCAAGTCACTCATGATGGGGCCCCCCTAGTTAATCGCTGCCAGCCGGTGAGATAAAAACCAACTTTTCCGGTTGTTGGCGGCTCTGCAGGGGAAGTTGAGCACCTCGGGTATTTCTAGAACTGGGAACTGCGCTTCGCTGATCTCTGGCAGAGTGAAGGGGTGGGGCTTATGTTCCTGCTCTTTTCCGCCCGCTCTGCGATGCAGTTCAATTTTCTGTGGCGGAGTAATGACGGCCTGATTTTACAGTACATAAACAGTCAATAAAGTCCAATTCTAGGCACACAGTACCCGGTTTTACCGGGCACGGAATCCTGTTCGTGACGCCAAACTGAGGCAGTCGATAGGGTAGGGGGTGCTCGGATCCCGGGACAGGACGACTGCTTCGACAGGGAATCGTGGCTGGTCGGTTCCCAGTGCCCTGGACCCTCAGTGGCGGGGATTAGGGGGAAAATGGTGATGAGGATGGGGGTAGTAGTGTCGTGACGCCACCTGTGGTTCCTGGTAACGGTGGATACCAGCACTGCGGCTGGCCGCTGAGGTGATGGTGATGCAGCTCAGTGTGGTACAGCTCCCCACAGGACAGCAAGGGTGGATGAGGGGAGTCGTATTAGCGGCTTGCGTGGGACGCTGTGGGCAGCGGCGGGGAAGCAGACTCACACACAATAGTCTTTGTTTCGGTACGTTTTACTGATGCCCGGTAACAGGTACAGTCCAAGAGGGGTACCAGGTTCTCAATGCAATTTGGGATTTTCACCTTGAGAGCTGTGAGGCCTTCTCTGCTACTGTGTATAGTGGTTTGGGGTAAGTCCTGCTTATAACTGTAACTCGTCGCTTTCTTCCCTTTCAGGGCTTTACTCTTTAACCGATAATGAGGGCCTTCTCTTGGGCCCCTGGTCCTGTGCTTGGTCAGGTTTGAGTGTCTCTATTATGTTAGTACCTCAGGGGAATAGATCCTCCTGGTTTCTCCGGCCTTTTCCTTCTTCAGTGTATGTTCTGCAGGTTCAGTGTCCGGTGAGCTAAAGGGATCCTAGATCTGGTCCCTTATTATGACCGACTGTTTCTCCATTGGCCTCCGTCCCTCTCTCTGGGGTGCTCCAAAGCGGGTCAGTCTCCCTTGGTTCTGGGCCTTACTTTGCCCAGCAACTGGGTCTTTCCAGCACCTTCTCTAGGCTGCTTCACTGGACTAACTGCTCTCTTCACTTCTCAGAGCAAGACTAACTGACTCCTCCCCTGAGGCCTGGATACTTATAAGGGGAACTTGCCTAAGGCTGCTGCCCCTCCAGGTCTGGGGTGGAAGGTGTTGTGTGTACCAAAGTGTAAATCCCTCTTTGCACCGGATGGGTCCTGTTGCAATCCCCAGCACGGGTGCCACAGGTACTGGTGGAGGCACATGCACAGATTGACCTACCAATGGTCTTCAGTGATATGGCACCGATGGAGGTGCATTTGCAGATTGACCTCCAAGTCAATTTGAGCGATCTTCAGTAAAATGGCGGACACGACAGATTGATCTCCCAGTGGCATTCAGTAAAATGGCAGCAGTGGAGGTGCATGCACAGATTGACCTCCCAGCAGTCTTCAGTAAAAGGGCAGGGGTGGAGGCGCATGTGCAGATTGATCTCCTTCTAGCCTTCAGCAAAATGGCACTGGTACAGACATACCAGACAATATTGACCTCTCAGCAGTCTTCTGTAAAATAGTGATGGTGGAGATGCATGTGCAGTTTGAGCTACCTGTGGTCTTTAGTAAATATCACCAGTTGAGGTGCATGTGCAGATTGACCTATCAGCAATCTTCAATAAAATGGCACTGGTGGAGGTGCAAGCGCTGATTGACCTCCCAGTGATCTTCTTCAGTAAAATGGTGTCAGTGGAGAGGAATGGGCAGATTGACCTACCAGTGGTCTTCAGTAAAATGGCACCGATGGAGGCGTATTTGCAGATTGACCTCCCAGCAGAGACATCAGAGCAGCAGAGGGTTCGGGGCTAAGCCAAAGACCCTTTCTGTAGTCTCACCGCACAGTCCTACTCCTACAGTAAAGGTAAAATTCTCATAATTATTATACCAACCAGGATGTCCATTTCTCCACTGAAATCAATATATCTGTGCCAATAAGACCATACCTATATTTTAACATGCATAATCCCCGTGACAGGTTCTCTGTACAGGTGGACTTTTACTGTATTATTCAGCATTCGGAGGTCGTACAGAGTTGGAAAAACATGGCTGCTTTATTTAATAATTGTCAGTGGTTTGTGCCTGGTTATTGTAGTACAATACAATGTCTTTTTTAGGTGGAAAAAACACTTAAAAATGATAAAAACAGAATGAACCTATATACTGTATACGCTGCAATGTCAAAACAACTTGCTGTGTACTTTTCAGCTTCTTTCAACTGCTTCAGGTTTCGATAGCTGCAAATCGGCTAAAAGACCTGATTATTCGTCAGATAGCTTTCAGCTCAGTCATTTACATAAACAGCTGTTTAAAAAAAGCTGCAAAAATTACCAAAAATAAAATATCAAAAAAGAAGCTTGTGTAAAAATAAAACCACCAGCATTTTCCTGCAGCATCTTCAGCTACAAAAACTCTGGGTGCGCAGGTTTCTGAAATACGTTGGGCGCACATACTGCAGTACCACACACCACCTGAGGACACGTGGTGCAGTACCACACACCACCTGAGGACATGTGGTGCAGTACCACACACCAGTTTTGTATTATAGGAGAAGAAAAAGAAGTCGCACTCAGAGCTTCTATAAACAGCGGTTCTTTATTGTGCTTCAGTGCACACAGCAGGTGGTGGCATGCGGGTGGGAGGACGGGGGGCACGACGTTTCGCGCCGTATAAGGCGTATGAGGACTAACCTGCTGAAGCGCTTTATACGGCGTGAAACGTCGTGCCCCCCGTCCTCCCACCCGCATGCCACCACCTGCTGTGTGCACTGAAGCACAATAAAGAACCGCTGTTTATAGAAGCTCTGAGTGCGACTTCTTTTTCTTCTCCTATAATACAAAACTGGATGTGACGTATCGGACTTTTGGGAGTGAGCACCAGAGCGTGCAGAGCGGTGCAGCAGGGAGGACCCTCCTCATCATCCTCCATAGCCAAGGGCTGAAAGCTTGCAGGCAGCGGTGAAATCTCCCCAGGCTGTATGGGAGACGCTGCAAGGTGGTGCTGACCCCATCCTAATCTTCAAAACCGTGCAGTACCACACACCACCTGAGGACACGTGGTGCAATACCACACACCACCTGAGGACACGTGGTGCAGTACCACACACCACCTGAGGACACGTGGTGCAATACCACACACCACCTGAGGACACGTGGTGCAATACCACACACCACCTGAGGACACGTGGTGCAGTACCACACACCACCTGAGGACACATGGTGCAATACCACACACCACCTGAGGACACATGTGGCGCTGTTTCTAGAAGTAGCTTTTTTTTAACATGTTTTGCACATTCATTTATCTCATGAATGCTCCAAATTGTGATATATAAATACATCTTGTATATTTGCCCCGAGGATGGACTTGATGGATGTGATCATCAGGTTTTTGGGCCTTTTTTGTGTAAGTCATGTTTTCATTATAATTAGTCGCGCACACATCGGCTTTCCATAGGAATAAGTATGTGAGTCCGTGTCGCGGTGCTGTCAGCGTTCCTGTTCCACCGCCCTGTTTTTATTGAGACAAACCGACCAACTGCACGACAAAAATAATTAGCATTGAGCATGTATAGTATGGCGGGTAGCGTTACAGCTCCACGCTCTTGATTTGTTTGGCACATTCCAGACCTTGTTAAACCTCCTGTAACCTTTTCCTTGGTGTTGATAAAACCTCCATTTACACTTGTTTCCAGTGTTCGCTGCATATTTCCCTTCACACACAGGCAGCAAATTAATTAGCTCACATGATAATTGTGTTAATGTTTAAAGAGCAGAGACTGGAATCACAAATATTGATTTAAATATAGCTCAGAGATCCTTAAGAACACTTAATCACTCTATTAAATATGCATCTGCTACAGAAACACATCTGAATTATGAAGGAGTTATCACGCTGTCACAGCTTTTTTTATTAAACCATTTGGAATTTAAGATGTTGGAGAATTGATGCAAGTTCTTATTGTGGCTCCACCGTGATTTTAGTCGTCTCAGAGAAATTGTGCATTGTGAAAATCAATTTGCCAAGATACATAATTCACAAAAATGTAGCAAATTTGGATTTCCTACAACTTGCGCGTCCCATCCACGGTCACAACATGGCACAGCCACTTTCATTATGATGCTGTGAAACTTTGACACAATGTGGAAAGAACTAATTCCTCTGGCGTTAAAAGAAATCGCTAATTACTACCATGCTCGTAACAAGCAGTTGAATGATCAGATGGGGCACAACTCGTTTACCGAGTATAATGGAAGTCAATGAAGGATTTGAGTATTTTTCTGGAAAGAGCAGTTGCACGGGCACGACTCAAGCACTAGAGTATAATGGAAGTCAACAGAAAACTCAAGTATTTTTCCCGAAGACCTTCCAGAAAAATTCTCGAGTTCCCCTTTGGCTTGTATACTCGGTACTCGAGTCGCATCCATCCAAGTATGCAACTGCTCATTCCAGAAAAATACTTGAGTTCCCCATTGACTTCCATTATACTCGGGTACTCAAGTCGCGTCCAACTGCTCGTTACGAGTACTGAGCACCTGAGCATGGTAGTGCTCACTCATTACTAATAATTAGGGCATATCCAATATTTTGAAACTTCTTTCCATTTTCTGCCGATCACAAGACTTTAAGAAAATTAAAAAGGCTTGTTATTTCATACATTTATTTAAAATGGACCTGTCAGCTTTCGAGAGATTTCTACTTTATTTATGTAATACTTGCCTTCTCCAATATAAATATATATATATATATATATATATATATATATATATATTATCATTTTTTTATTTATTTATTTATTTATTTTTTTCACTTACTCCTTCATATCATTACTCTGTTATTCCTCCTAGTAAAGTACCGTATGAATGAACTGATGGTCAATATTCCACTGGTGTATCGCTAAGGCCCTGTACACACAGTGCGTCATTATCGCATTTTCTTATGCATTTTTTTGTGCAGTTTTATCACTAAACTGTAAGCAAATTCTTATGGCAGCAAAGTCAAGGGTTGCTTTTTACCCTTGTAGATTGGTGCACATCTAATCTGCAGTGTGTTAATTAAAGCAGTGTTTTTACACCCCAAATGCATGAAAAATACATGCAAGAAATGCAGCCAAAATATGTCAGAAAAGTGCATTGTTTCTCTCAGAAGATACAAATTTGGTGCAGAAAATTCTCAACCCAAATAATCAACGTGTGCTCATACCTAAATGTGTAGGGACGCGCCCTAATGTCATTTAGGGTTGTTCCCTTTCACTTATGTTTCTATCCTCATTATAAAACAACAACTCCCCTTTCCCGGGTCCACAGGTTAGACTCCGCCGCTGCTCTTGGTATTTGGCATTGGCAGCAGCACTTACATCATGTTCAAGGTGCCAATCAGTGAAGGGGGTGACATCAGCTCTGTAGCCAATGGCAGGGGCCGGGAGCAGCGCCCAGTGGACCTAGGGATGATGGGTACAGAATGGCTATTAGGTAACAAGTGAACCTTTAAATATTGTGGCCTATGACGGGTGTGCAACATACATCCTATATTTATTAAATATACTAATGTATATTGTAAATTGTGTAGAAAATAATATCTGTGAGAGTCTTGGACTAATAGCGTAAAATACAATGTGTTTAGACTTGAACCCTCAGCACCAGCCTCGTGCCACCGTCCGCCCTGACTGACGCTTAATTACTGCCAGCAATCAATAATCTTTATAAGAACAAGTTGTTTACATGTGGTGATCTCCTAATCTAGGTATTTGTCTCCCTATTGATTGTGAAATTCCACTCTGGAGTGCTCTTAAAGCAAGTGATGTCATGGAAGAATGACAGGTTATGTTAATTGACTTTCTCCAGTGGCTCTAATGAGAAACATATAGGGGAAGCTCCTCACTGCAGTCAATCAAGGAGGTCGGATATGTAGAGGACGTGAAAAGCATCAATATACAATATCCAAACAGTTTACATCACTACACACATATATACTGTAGCTGTGTATAAACCAGACTGCACCGCGCTGCCACCAGCGCACAATGATACACAAAGAGGCTAAAATACAAAGACACAAATGTTAAAAGGTTCGTTTGGGGATTTCAAATAATGGAAGGGAATAAATGTCATATTATAAAAAATGCTAATTACTTATCCCGTAGATGCAGTGATCATGGGTGATATGTACAATTATAACAGCTGAGGCCAATAATTGTCAGTAGAGGACAGATGACTGATAGATGGGGCCGGCTGAAACCACCAGTGTTCCCCAACTCCAGTCATCAAGGGCCACAAACAGGTCATGTGTTCAGGGTCTCCTTACACAGGTGATAATTATAATCACCTGCACATGAGATGATTCAAATATCTGTGCAATGCTAAGGAAATCCTGAAAACATGACCTGTTGGCGGCCCTTGGGGACTGGAGTTGGGAAACACTAGACAGTCAGCATAGGGTACCTGATTATTTTTTTATTTCATAGCAATCTCCCAGCATACTTGCAGTATTGAGGACCGGAAGAGATTGGGCGTGGCGATAGTGGGTGGAGTGGGGAGAGTGGGTGTGACCAAGCAGACATTGTGGGTGGAGAGGAGACAGTGGGCCCACAGTTATTGGGCGAGAGCGAAGATGTGGGTGTAATCCACATGGGTTTGGAGTTCTTTATCGGGTGGGGGGTATAGGAGGGGGGTTGAAGCCCCTCCCTGTATAATTGAAGCTTGTTATGGGCTGCATATACTTTAAAATACTGTTTGATACACTATGATATACTGTGCAGAAAAAAACATCAGGCCACGCCCACCAACTAAGTTGTAATTATCCCACCTTAATTATGCAAGTGGGGACTTTGCCCCCTGTACCTCTTTTACTTCTGGGTCTTAGCCCCAGAGCCCTGTTTCTATTATAAAGAACTCCATAAAAATGGACTTAAAAATGAATGCTTATTCCGCTGTGTCATAAAATGAAATGCAGGCCAGACCCAGCACATCAGTAAAACTGAAGATGTACAATCAATTAACTCCGAGTGCTTAGTCATGCCCACTGTCTCCTCTCCGCCCGCTATGTCCATGCAGCCACACCCACTCTCTGCTCCACCCACTCTTCAGGAGGTTACGCCCATTCACTTCCATTCTGATACTATGCCGCATTCCCTACAATAGGCCCAATTGTGTAAAACCATAAACTTTTGATAGTATCATACAGGCATAAAAAGTGGCTAGTTAGCACAGTTGCTTGGAAGCTGCTAAATTGAAAAGTCCAACTAAGGACAACATCTGAAGTGTTTATGTTCTCCCCAAATTTTCCCATTTCAGGGACATTCTGATTCAAAATGTATTTCAGAAATTCATTGTTAAATGATTACTGTCATTTCAACCAACTTTGTATTAATCAATAATACACAATAATCGTCTTATTGGCTCACTTGGTGAGGTGGATTTTTAGACCACACAGAGGGATGAAGAACGTGGACTGAAGGTGATGGTGCAGTGTAGCAGGACTTGCTGGAATGGTAGGTGAATATGCGAGGAAGAGGACAAAGGGGTGAACAGGACGGCATACAGACAAGTCAAGTAGGAAACACCAGAAGACACAGCTATAATGTGGATACACAGTAAAACTGAAAATGTACAATCATTCCAGAACTCCAACAGATAAACATTTAACTTTAGAATTGAATGTTACCAGCAGTCAAATGGTCAACGGCAGAGATGCAGGCAAATAATTAAAGGGGTTGGACACTACTTTCCCCAAACATATTTGCAAAATTTCAAAATCAGTATGAACAATGCAGATTCTGTTTGTGATTGGAAGCCCCAGCAATTTACCAAAAAATTGGCGAACACGGCTTTGTTTGGGAAAAAAGTTCTAAATTAAAAATGGCCCTAAAACGTTCCTTGAGTGGGGCAAAATGCTCGCCGGAAGACCCGATGACTGAAAGCAACACTTAACCTTATTGCGAGGAGTGTTCCTACCCATCGAGGCTACAATTTTCTTTCAACCTGTAGAATTTTTTTGAGTTTTAAATGAATATGTTTAAGCTTCTTGGAGTTTGCAGTTGTTTTTGGAAACAGTGCCAGACGTGGAAGCAGCTGTGAAGTCCAGGAACCTTAAAATGTCCTTACAACATCTGTTTAAGGGGCCTTTCACACTTGCGTTTTTTACCTGATTTGGAAGATCAGGAAAACACCTGATTCTTACAGGATTCATTTTTTTTGCCCATTCTCTTTAATGATTTCAGGAAAAAACATGAAGTAACAAGATTCTACCTGACAAAATTAAAGTGAATGGGCAAAATATTGTAAGAATCGGGTTTTACCTGATCTTCCAAATCATGAAAAAAACGCCAGTGTGAAAGGCCCCTTAGGGTACTTTCACATCCGCGTTTTTTTTAAATCGCGGCAGTTGCGGTGTCTTACACTCCTGAAACACCATACTATGGATATAGCGTCTTGAAAATGTGCAATCCCTCTATTTCATTTAATTCCATACATTTACAATACAGATTTTTGTCATGTGCCAATGTATCATTATTATTGAAGTTGTACATGCATTGCTGCCCAATAGCCTTATTCAAAGGGTTAACAGAAAGTGCTGGGTTTCATAGATCCACCGCGCTGACCTCCAGTGAAGACAAACAGAGTGATGTATAAAACTCTGTTTAATGGGTAATTTGCCTACCGGTTTCGTGATTTCAGTTATCACTTCATCAGTTATCACTCTTGCTGGGCACCTGCTGCGACCATAAGAGAGAGCGGAGTTAGTTGGTTGTGACTTGCACAACCAAATCAGGTGAGTCCTTCGACTAAAGGGGGGCACTGAGGTTATTTATACAAAAGGAAATTACTCTATGTGCACTCCATTTCCCTTTTTACAATAGCCTTATTCAGCATTCCAGATAAATTGGTGGTGAGCTGAATAAACTTATTTGTCTTCATTATTTCTCCTCCAAATATGTCAAACGTCAATAATCACTACACCCAACCACAGTGCAAGGGTGAATTTTACCTGTGGCATGGGGAATGAGATTTGTAATGTAAGTCAGTTGCCTTCGGCAGCCTACCACTTGGAGGGGTTAATAAGGAGCTAGGCAACAAGATTGTGCAAACAAAATATCCTGTAATGGTACCTTTACACGCCGCTACAGAAGATTGAAAACAACCGGGTTACGGAGACAAATGTATCTTGCACGTCAAATCAACCCGAGGTAACGGCGTGTAAACTAGCTTGTTGCCACCCGTCACTTTCGGCACCTGTTTCAGAGCAGTGCTCTAAAACAGGTTGATTTCAACCCGATGGTAACGGCATCTAAATACGGTACAGTAAGGTGTTTTCGCCACGTAGTTAACTCCCCGGGGCGTAACACAGCCTCCGGGAAACCGCCCCCCTTCAGCGATCATTGGTGGAAGCTCCTGCATTGCGATTGGTTGTCGCTGCATAGGGCGGCATATTTAAGGAGCTGACCAGTCACACTACACAATTTCAATAGCATCATGTATTAGCCAGCCTTCCTGCGCTGGCTGGCCAATCATGATACTATTGCATTGTCCAATCACCGTACGAGCGTCTCGTAATCCACAACTCTGGCACGCCTATGTGTTTTCCCTGCTGCACCAGGTCCTCCCATATTACCTTCTGTCGCGGCGTGTAAATGAGGGACGCTGCTCTACAAAAGGTAACTTCAGGCACCCGGCGGTGCATCCAGAGATAGATTAAACCTTCTGTAGAGCACCTTGTAGCGGCGTGTAAAGGCGGTATTGGGTACCGTTTGCAACCGTTGGTATGTGCTCGTACACGTGAAGCACCCAGTTATTCCTAACCTTCTGTAGCGGCGTGTAAAGGTTGATTGTGTCCTGGCACTGGAAGAGGCGGTACCCCAGGCAAAGAAAGCAAAGAGGCATCATCATGGAGCCCGGCATGATCTTGGCAGTGCAGTGAGTACAATGTGCTACAGTTTGCTACTGTGTTCCTGTAGCACAATGAGTGAGTGAAATTAATGATGAATCCACCACAAGACATTCCAGCTCTGGAGATGTAATTTTCCTCATCATCCCAGATGCAGAGGGTGCTTCAGCACCAGAACCGGAGCAGTCTGCACAGGGCACATATATGACCTGGAGTTCCATCGTACTACCTGCAATGTGCTTCATATATTCAGGATTCGGCGCTTGGCTCAGATGCCAGAGGAGGAGCCGAGGAACTCACAGTCAGGAGCTGAGCTGATCACCATGCCAGCCAAGAGCAACACTCAGGAGGATCTTCCAGCATGCCTGTGGCGTTATTACACTTGCAGCTACAGCTACTGAATAGGTAAATCTAGAACCAGGAGCAAGATGAGGAGGACAAGCAAGAGGATGATGTGCTAGAGGCACAAGGCTCTGTTTCCCAGCCTTGTGTAGCACCCCTGCTAGAGGCCTTCGACTGGAAGAATGCCATGTGGGGACCCCTACCCCTCCAAGCAACTATCCAATACAACATGAACCACCTCAGCCTGTCTCCTTTCTTGAGGAGATTTGACTCACTCGAGAAAGGTTGTCTAATGCCTTTGGCAACCTAGGTACCCAAGCCAAGGCAATCATACAGCAGAGGGGGTTTGGCTTCATAGCTGAAGAAGGTACTGGGCATTGGTGCTACATCAACTGGTACACCCAGCTGCATTACCATCCTCCCAAAAGACTTGGCACAATTGGGGAGGAGGTCACCTTCATGAAGGTGATGGGCAGCAAGGGGTGGTAAGTTATACTACACCACTGACAACTTTGAAAAGTTGCAGCAAGAGGCTGACCAGTAGAGAATGATGCATTGAAGGAAGGTCAGACCTCTCTTGGTTAGTCAGCCAGCTGCACTCAAACCCACAGGGGCCATTTATCCTGAAGTGCCTGTCAGTGCTGCTCTCCTAGAGGCGGTAGTAACCCTCCATCCTCCTCTCCAGCAATGGCCTCATCACCCTCCGGAGAATGCCACTGGAGGTGTAGCCCCTGCAATGCCCCCAAGACCGTCCAGCAGCGGAGTACCATGAGCAACTTCGACTTTCATCCTGGGCAATGCTGAGAAAGCTGCTAGACAGTTATTACTCAAATTAAAGTGGACTTCCCTAAAGGGCCAAAAGGCATGTTGATGGGTCACTGACCTAATCCTTACTTGGCATTTTGTTTGAAGAATGACTTTTTCAGTGCTTTTTCAATTCTTCGAACGATGGGGCAAGTGTTTTTGTTCATTTTATTTTTACCCTTCCCAATATTAGCGCCAGTTGTACTACCCCCTACAGCCAGCACTGCAGCCTTTGGAGCCCTGTGGACTTTGCACTGCTGATTACTGTAGGACTTTCCTTATATATATTTCATATATGTGTGTTTGAGACTTACTATAGTCTACAGTAAAGCTTTTTTTTCTTCACTCCTTGCGTGCTGCTGGACTGTTTCTGCAAAGAGGTGCTTTGATACTGCTTTACAGAAACTAGCGAACTAGCCATAGGCCTCTGGCCTTACGGTCTGAGGTATGGAAATACAAGACTCTATGCACACTCCTGTAGAACAGGGCTGGCCAAGTGCAGTCTTCAAGGGCTGCAAACAGTGCATGTGTTCAGGACTCCACAGCATTGCACAAGGTGCTGGAATCATCACCTGTGCAATACTAAAGAAATCCTGAAAACGTGCAGTGTTTTCAGATCTTCAGGAATGCATTTGGCCACACCTGCCCTAGAGGTCTCTGTTGAAGTAGCCAGGGGGCAAGAGGAATTCTTGAATCCTTTCACCACAACTACGGCTCTCCCTGAACCTTGTTAGGCCCTGTACCCATAGTGCTTTGTTTGATACTTTTTTTGACGCATATTTTGAGAATGTGCTTTAAAATCTGTATGTCTATCCTAAGATCAGAAAGTCTGTGACAAGTCAGAAGTGCTGTGCCCCCATTCCTTTGCAGATTCTCAAAATCTTCTTCGAAAGAAGCATCAAACATTTTACCTTGGGCACGGGGCGTTAAAACAATATGGTGGGCTCACGTTCACAGAAAGCATCTCCCATATGCTGTGAGAGCAGGCACACAGGCACTGGTGACAAGGAGTGTGACAAGTGATGCAATCCCAAACATTCCTGCAGTTCAGACTTCAGGGATCACACAGGGGCTAGCCTGCGAGTTTGAACTCCCTAAACATCATCGCTTTTCACGCGTGCTGTCTCACAATACTGGCAAGATATATCCGCTATGTTTATATCACAATATTGCGGCTCTCATGAGACAACTAGTGTTACAAGCGCTGACGCCATTAAGGATATATTAGGTCACACAGTGGGATTCCCTGCTGCATGATACCCGCTGTGTAACCTGAGACAAACTCATGGAAATTATAAGGATGTCTGAGGTTCATGAGTAGGTCCGGAAGCAGGGTGACAGTGGCGCTTAAGTAAAAGTGTGTCTGTGCTAAAACAGTGGGGGTCCAGCTGTGTTTGGCAGTTTTTGTGCCCCTTTGAAGATGTTTTCTATGAACTTTATTTTGCCTCCCATTGATTTGAATCGGGTTCGGACGTTTGGCGAACTGTTCACCGATCTATTCTGCGAACATATGCCTATTTGGTGAACCGAACCTGAACTTTAAAAGGTTTGCTCATCTATTTTTATAAGTTCCTTTCTTGTGAACTCATTGCCATAGATCAGCTCTATTGTAAATGTAACCTGAGCTGCTCTCCAGAAGAACTGCTGAGAACTCTGACTTCATGTGATTTCTGCTCAACTTCCTGGCTCTGGTATATTATGGGATATATTATGGGACATATTATGGGTGGGTGGGCGGATGTCTCATAAGCAGAGTGACGCACACCAGGGGCCAGGGTTACTCCCGGTTTATACAGGCGATTCTTCTCCTTCCTTGTCACGGGTGGACCGCGCCTGCCGGTAGTGGGGCCCGGTGTAGTGCAGATCAAAATTGAGGACGTCTTACGGGAACAGATTAAAGGGGGTTTAATTTGTTTTCTTCGTGACGCCACCTATGAGTAGATTCGGTAAGGGCTACCGACGCTGCGGAACCTCCCGGGGTGATGGACAGCAGCAAGATGTTACGCTCCCCACAGGCTGAGCGGTGATCCCCGGGGGCTGGAGCTGCTCAAGATGTTGTGCGGCAGCTGCGGTTACCTTTAGTTCATGACGGACAGTTCATAAGGAGAAGCTGTTTCGCTAGTGAAAACTCGTGATGTTTTTTATTGGTGCTGTACACAATGATTATGCGACTCCAGGTCGCATAATCATTGTGTACAGCACCAATAAAAAACATCACGAGTTTTCACTAGCGAAACAGCTTATCGAGAGTGCTTTTGTTCTATAAGACTGACCACATTCTGGTTCTTTGATGACCCTTACAAATAGCACCTCCACCTCATACAAAGAGTGCACGCCAATTAACCATTACATGTAACAGTTCATAAGGAGACACGGACACAGTTAGTCTCTGCAACGGTTCTTTACTGTAACCAGCAGGCAGTACATGGCTTACAGTGGTTGAGTAGAAGACCGGGTGGACTCAGCAGTGATAGTGCTCCTCAGAGATCCGCAGTGTACCTCCTTTCTACCTCCTTAGCTTCTCTTGCCAGCGTCGCCCAGGAATACCAGGTCGGGTACGGGGAGGCTGCTTCAATGCCCTATCCATGATGTACGTTCTGGATTCTTTGGGGAGCCTTGGGTCCCTCGGTGGGTACACCGCTGGTTAGACGACTGGAAACTGGCTGGTGGTGGGGTGCTCCTATAAAGCTGCTCCTCCACGGGGCTGGTTCGCGTGGCAGAGGTGAACTGCTGCCAGCTTCGGTACCAGTGAACCGGCTGTAAGTTGTGGGCACGGGAGTCTTTTGGGAACCCGTGTAGATATGCCCATTCCCGGTGGTTAAGGCCTCAGGTGCTGACACCCGACCGGTGACGGCCCAGGGGCCCGCACGGAGTGCGGAGCCCCCGCTCCTCTCCAAGTTCTGTGTTCTAGGTTCTAGATTCCAGACTAGACTCTTGTGTGTTCTACTTCACTACCCTAACACTCCACCCACCAGGACCTATGATTGGTCCCCTGTTCTAGGTGTTGTATGTTGGGTTGGATCTCTGAGTTAACCATTGCACTGCTTTGTCTAGAGAATATTGCGGCTGCAATACTCCCTTGTGACGCACTCGTTGCGGGGCGCCACACTCCCCCTTGGTTAAATCAGCTTGTCCCCAAGCGTCAAACTACTCACATTACAGAGGTTTTTACATTTTTATACATATATATGACACACTTTTATTAAAATAGAAAAACAGGTAAAGATATGCTTTGGTGATATAAGCAAAGAAACAGGTAATCACTTTGTGCGGACCCGGCGGGCGGTCGGCTGTACTTTAACTAGAGTCCAGGCTGTAGCCGCAAGATCACACGGTCAGTGATTAACGGTAAAACCAGGAAGAAGTCTCGTTTAGTAGCAAAGTTCAAACAACAACAGTCACTTATGGAGGGCAGTGTTCCGGACCCGTATAGCGAACCACCCATCGCGGCATATATGGCGCTCATAGGTTACAATGTCCCCTCTATACAAGTCTCGGTTTGGATGGCCTCGCGGTAGGTGCGATTCCACATCACGGCGCCCCACAAACACTTCAGTACTCGCACCCTCCTCCCATACGAATCCCCACCCGGTGGACAAGTTAAATGTGCTTACCCACCCGGTTTTACGGAATAGTTCAGGCAGTGGAGATTGGCGGCGGGCCTCGGCACGAGCCTGCATGGTGGCTTGCAGTCGAGTGTGCCACTCGTCTCTCCGGATGCGACGTACCTCTTCGTCGGAGTGATGCGGCGTGTGGATAAAGTCACTACGGCGTGCTGGTTGTTGAACCGCTCGAGTTTGGTGGACAGTCTGGGATGGAGCCCGGTTCAACGGAACCGGAGGAGATACTGTTGCGGTGGCACCCGACCAGTGCACCCGAGCTGATCGCCCGGCAAAAGGGTTCCTTGTGTCTCCCCAGACGAACCTGGTGTAGAGATCCTCAGGTGAACTGTAGATCTCCTCGTCATCCCCCTCGATGACTACATCAGGCTGCTCGGCTGGCGAAGATGATGGGATGGAATCCTCTGTATCGGTGGGTGGCTGTGCTGCAAGGTTCTCCTCGGGGTCGTTGTGCAGGACTTCCAGGCTGCCTGCCTCTTCTTCTGTAGCAGTAGGAAGTGGTGTTTCAATCCCGGTTACCAGGTAGGCCTCTGTAGTTGCAAGGGAAGCCTCCGGTACGGGGACAAAACAGGCGACTGTCTCTGTAGTGGTGAAACATGTCGCGGGTTCCTCAGTGGGAACCTGGTAGAGATCTAATTCTTCCATGGAGCGTGTTATGAGCCCCGGCTCAAGAACGGAATCGGTTGCGATGTTGGTCGCTGGAACGGGTCGAGTTGCGGCCTCCACCGGAATGACACAGTCTATTGGCTCAGGTGACGGAGCAGGACAGGTGGTAGGCGAGGGTGAGGCGGTCGAGAAGCTGGTGACGTTGTCTGGGCTTGGAGAAGCTGCACCCGGTCGGCTCTGCTGCATCGCATGGTGTAGTCGTCTGCCTAGGGTCGCGCTCCAGCTACGGATCGTCCATTCCACTGTCTCTAGTAACCGCACCCGGAGGTCTTGTAGAGCCTCCAGCCAGAAGTCGGGGCTGCCATCTATAGTAAGGGCAGGATCCGGACCCGGTTGGCTGATGGCTGCTCTGGCCTCCGCCTCGACCTCCCGCATCAGGTCTTGGAGTCTCATGCTGGCCATTCTTCTTTGGAGGGAAACCACACCCGATCAACCGGTAAAACGTTCTGGTTGAGCTCGTCAGGAATTCCGTCTGTGTGTCTATGTATGACACTCCCATCTCCTCTGGGCTTTTGTAGTCCAATCGTGGGAAAAGTCTTTGGGGTCCGCCCCCATGGTTGATTCGAGCAATCAGGGCGGACAAAGAGTTTGGCGCCTTTTGTCTTTAGCCCTCCCACAGTGAGGGGGGGTTGACTCACTCCTGGGCTTCACGTGGCGGCTTCTTGTGGCGGGAACGCCATCTTGGGCGCCATCTTGACCCAATGGTGTAAAGGCGGGAGAGTTCTTTTAGGGACGAACAAAGTCCAATTGTAGACAATAAAGTCCAGTTTAAGCACAATATACCCGTTGGATAACGGGCCTGCTCGTATCCTGTTCGTGACGCCATTTTCTGACGCACACCAGGGGCCAGGGTTACTCCCGGTTTATACAGGCGATTCTTCTCCTTCCTTGTCACGGGTGGACCGCGCCTGCCGGTAGTGGGGCCCGGTGTAGTGCAGATCAAAATTGAGGACGTCTTACGGGAACAGATTAAAGGGGGGTTTAATTTGTTTTCTTCGTGACGCCACCTATGAGTAGATTCGGTAAGGGCTACCGACGCTGCGGAACCTCCCGGGGTGATGGACAGCAGCAAGATGTTACGCTCCCCACAGGCTGAGCGGTGATCCCCGGGGGCTGGAGCTGCTCAAGATGTTGTGCGGCAGCTGCGGTTACCTTTAGTTCATGACGGACAGTTCATAAGGAGACACGGACACAGTTAGTCTCTGCAACGGTTCTTTACTGTAACCAGCAGGCAGTACATGGCTTACAGTGGTTGAGTAGAAGACCGGGTGGACTCAGCAGTGATAGTGCTCCTCAGAGATCCGCAGTGTACCTCCTTTCTACCTCCTTAGCTTCTCTTGCCAGCGTCGCCCAGGAATACCAGGTCGGGTACGGGGAGGCTGCTTCAATGCCCTATCCATGATGTACGTTCTGGATTCTTTGGGGAGCCTTGGGTCCCTCGGTGGGTACACCGCTGGTTAGACGACTGGAAACTGGCTGGTGGTGGGGTGCTCCTATAAAGCTGCTCCTCCACGGGGCTGGTTCGCGTGGCAGAGGTGAACTGCTGCCAGCTTCGGTACCAGTGAACCGGCTGTAAGTTGTGGGCACGGGAGTCTTTTGGGAACCCGTGTAGATATGCCCATTCCCGGTGGTTAAGGCCTCAGGTGCTGACACCCGACCGGTGACGGCCCAGGGGCCCGCACGGAGTGCGGAGCCCCCGCTCCTCTCCAAGTTCTGTGTTCTAGGTTCTAGATTCCAGACTAGACTCTTGTGTGTTCTACTTCACTACCCTAACACTCCACCCACCAGGACCTATGATTGGTCCCCTGTTCTAGGTGTTGTATGTTGGGTTGGATCTCTGAGTTAACCATTGCACTGCTTTGTCTAGAGAATATTGCGGCTGCAATACTCCCTTGTGACGCACTCGTTGCGGGGCGCCACAAGAGCTCACTCACTACTCCTGTGCATTCTGCTGCAGACACAGCTTACTCTGCATCTTGCACATTTCTCCCTCCAGAGCTCTCTTATGTATCTATATATAAAGCAGGAGCATCTCAATGAATTAAAATATCATCAAAAATGTTATTGATTTCAGTAATTCAATACATAAAGTGAAATGTAGAGTCATTACAAACTAAGTGATCTATTTCATGTGTTTATTTCTGTTAATGTTGATGATTATGGCTTACAGCCAATGAAAACCCAAAGCTCATTATCTCAGAAAATTAAAGTGGGGAGGATGAAGGGGTCTAAGGGATAAAATGTTATCTAAATATGTATCAGAGGCTTCACCTTGTGTGGTTGTGAGAGTCACAACCACGATAAAAGCAGATCACGGTTGCTGTAGTCCCCAGCATATAGAGTAGGGGAAATAAAGGGTTAAACACTGTGCTGCCATATTCCACAAGACATCAAAGGGTGAATATAACATTGATTTATTAGTCAACGTGTTTCAGGGCTCCCTGACCCCTTCCTCACGACAAATCAATATTATCTTGCCGTGTTTCATGACGTTTTCGGGATCCCTGAAACGCGTTGATTAATAAATCAATGCAACAATATCTCGTGGAATATGGCAGCATGGTTTTCAACCCTTTATTCCACCTACTTTATTTTTCTGAGATAATAACCGTTGGGTCTTCATTGGCTGTAAGCCATAATCATCAACATTTACAGAAATAAACACTTGAAATAGATCACTCTGTTTGCACCTGTCAGAGATTGGCAGTGGCATTTAAGAGGTTAACAGCAGCGGGCAGAACTTGTCTCCATCCGCTGGTGTTAAAAGCCGATCCTGGCTGCAATTAGCATCCATTATCTGCCAGAAATGGGGAGGGTTAAGCATCTGAGACCACATCATGCAACTTCTCCCAACTTGTGCTGTACATGTATTGAAAAAGGGTTAAAATTGAGAGGTGCCCCATGGCAAGACTGAGCACAGTAACAGGACTACCTATTAGAGATGAGCGACCGCACTTTGACATTTTTTAATTCATACTAAACACAGACTTTAAAAAAAAATTCAGAGTTAGGAGTTCGAGGCTTTATGTACGTAACTCACTGGAGTGAGCATCGCTGTGCTCAGGTACACTCAGTGCTCAATGTGCTCAGGTACACGGTGCTCGCGGTGCTCGGTCCACTGTACATGTAAAGGGGGTATTATTTGGGATAAAATGTGTTTGTGATGCCACTTGGTATGATCAGCCAGATGTGGCTGCCACTTCAAGAGAATCCTGGGAGATAGGTGGTGATGGCAGCGCAGGTGGTTACCTTTTCCCAACCAGGGCTGGCTCCCAGGGAGATGATGGGGGTGATGATGGTGAGCGTAGTGAAAAAGTAAACAGCAGGGGTCAGTCTTTGCTTTAATTTTTTACTGACGGTTTCTGTAGCAGGTCCAAAGTATACATTCACCACCAGGCATGTGGTTCAGCCAGTCTGACAAGAACTGTAGTACGCTCTGCTGGGTGAGTAATATAGTCTTCCTGCTGACTTTACTTGAGTTTTAGGTTTCTTTGTGGCTTTAGCTGTCCAGTACTCCCTCTTGGTTGCTGTGGGTTACCTCCTGCCAGGCTGCTAGTGCGGACCCTGCTGGGGTGCAGTGAAAGGTGTAGTGCTGGATGAAAGTTATGGCCTGGATTTTCCCTTAGTCTCCAGGTTTTCAGATCAACACCTGACCTGCACAGCTGCAGCATGAGCCTGCACAACTGACTGCATGAGCCAGTCAGTTGGGAAGTCTCAGTGTGTGAGGATCTAGGCTGTATTAATCCTGAATGTGTAGTATTATCCGGTGATACGGCAGTAAAGGTCTGTGGCAAGACACTTAAGCAACCCTGGGAATGGCACCTGTGGACTGCAACTAACCACATACTTTTGGAAGTACACTGAGCTGTAAGCAAAGGGCAAAAAAAAAAAATCTTATTTCTTAGCGAGTGTGACACGAGCTTAGTGTGACCGGGAGCGTAAGTGCGGATGGAAGTAAGTGTGTGACTTCTGATTCAGTGACTTGGATTAAGGGGGTTTGGAAGGGAGGACTTACTGAATTGCTGGTTGTATTTAATTAATACTTTGCATTTCTTTTAACTTATCATTTTTGTCTGGTGCACTCCCTATTAGGAAATGAGCTCCATAATTGACAATGCCGTCCAGTGTACATCTTGCCACATGTATGCCATCCTTGAACAGCCGGTCGAGGGTGCATACTGCTGTGTGAGATGTGAGTATGTTGTGCATTTGGAAGCCCAGATACTGGATCTAAATGAACAACTGACAACGCTGAGATCCATAGACAATATGGAAAGGAGACTGCTGCTCACTGAACAGCTGCTAACTGGGATAGATGTGGGGGAGGATGGTAGCATGGAGCTGCAGGACAGTGAGGTAGCCAGCTGGGTGACAGTTAGAAGGCAGGATAGAGGGAAGAGTGCCAGGGAGGCTAGCCCTGATCTGGCACACCCCAATAAATTTGCTAAGTTGACAGATGAGGGGGTGAGAGTTCATGGATAGCACTGCTGCAGCAGGGCATGTCCTCTGAAAGCCGGAGGAGTGTCAGCTCTAATAAGGGGGAAAATAGGAGAAAAGGGCAGGCCAGACAGGTGCTGGTAGTGTAGTGGGGGACTCAATTATTAGGGGAACAGATAGGGCAATCTGTCACAAAGACAGGGATCGTCGAACAGTGTGCTGCCTACCTGGCGCTCGAGTCCGGCACATCGCTGATTGGGTTGACAGATTATTGGGAGGGGCTGGTGAGGACCCAGCGGTCATGGTGCACATTGGCACAAATGACAAAGTTAGAGGTAGGTGGAAGGTCCTTAAAGATGATTTCAGGGAATTAGGATGCAAGCTTAAGGCAAGGACCTCCAAGGTAGTATTCTCTGAAATAGTGCCTGTACCACGTGCCACACCAGAGAGGCAACGGGAAATTAGGGAGATAAATATATGGCTCAGGAATTGGTGTAATAAGGAGGGGTTTGGGTTCCTGGAGAACTGGCCCGACTTCTCTGTTGGCTACAGGTTCTATGCTAGGGACGGGCTGCACCTCAATGGGGAGGGTGCATCTGTGCTGGGGGAGAAAATGGCAAGAAGGTTGGAGGAGTGTTAAAACTAGGGATTGGGGGGGAAGGTGTTCATTGTACAGGAGGGGAAGATATTGTAAATAGTAACCTGGGCACAAGAAATAAAATTGGGGGTGGCATGGGGGGTGGGTTAGAACAGTCAATATAGTTGGAAGGAATAGAGGTAAAGAGAGATGCATAAAGTGCATGTACACTAATGCCAGAAGTCTCACCAACAAAATGGAGGAATTAGAATTGATTTTGTTGGAAAATAATGACTTGGTGGGGATATCGGAGACATGGCTGGATGAGAGCCATGACTGGGCTGTTAATTTACAGGGCTACAATCTGTACAAATAAGTGAGGGGGAGGTGTATGTTTATACGTAAAATCATCCTTAAAACCCATCCTGCGTGATGATATAGGTGAATCTAATGGAAATGTAGAGTCTCTGTGGGTGCAGATAAGGGGAGGGGGCAAAAATAATAAATTACTGATAGGGGTTTGTTATAAGTCCCCAACAATAATAGAGGTGGAGGAGAATATCCTCATAAAGCAAATAGATGAAGCAGCGACTCAGGGAGAAGTTATTATTGTGGGGGACTTCAACTACCCTGAAATACATTAGGGAACAGAAACCTGCAGCTCTAGCAAAGGTAATAGGTTTTTGACAATTATGAGAGACAATTACCTTTCACAACTGCTTCAGGACCCAACAAGAAGGGGGGCACTGCTGGACCTAATATTAACCAACAGGCCAGACCGCATATCACATTTACGGGTTGGAGGTCACTTGGGTCACAAAATAATACGTTTTCAAGTATCCTTTAATAAGATGTGTAGTAGAGGGGCCACAAGGACACTAAACTTCAGGAAGGCAAATTTCCAACTGTTGAGAGATGATCTTAGTGCAATAAACTGGGATGATGTCCTGAAACACAAAAGTACACAAAGAAAATGGGAGACGTTTATTAACATCCTGAATAGGGCCTGTGCACAATATATACCCTATGGGAATAAGCATGCTAGAAATAGGAGGAAACCACTATGGCTACATAAGGCTGTAAGGGGCACAATAAGTGACAAAAAGAAAGCATTTAGGATATTAAAGCAAGTAGGTAGTGATGAGGCATTAAATAAATACAGAAAATTAAATAACGTGTAAAAAGCAAATCAAGGCAGCAAAGATTGAGACAGAGAGACTCATTGCCAGAGAAAGTAAGGATAATCCCAAAATATTTTTTAACTACATAAATAGTAAAAAACTAAAAAATGATTGTGTTGGCCCTTAAAAAATAGTCTGGGTGAAATGGTGGATGAGATGAGGAAAAAGCCAATATGCTAAATTACTTTTTTTCAACAGTATTTACACAAGAAAATAACCTGACAGGCAATATGATCAGTGATAACAAAAACTCTCAATTAAAAGTCACCTGCTTAACCCAGCGGGAAGTACGGCATCGTCTAAAACTCACTAAAATTGACAAATCCCCGGGCCCGGATGGGATACACCCCAGAGTGCTGCAGGAAATAAGTACTGTCATAGATAGACCATTATTTTTAATATTTAAAGATTCCATAATAACAGGACTGGCGTATATCAAATGTGGTGCTAATATTCAAAAAAGGGACTAAAACTGAACTTGGAAATTATAGGTCAGTAAGCTTAACCTCTACTGTGGGTAAAATACTGTGGGTAAAATCCTAGAGGGTTTTCTAAGAGATGCTATACTGGAGTATCTGAAGAAAAATAACCTCATGACCCAATATCAACATGGTTTTACAAGGGACCGTTCTTGTCAAACTAATCTGATAAGCTTCTGTGAAGAAGTAAGTTCTGGACTGGACCAAAGAATTGCAGTGACATGGTGTATATGGACTTTTCAAAAGCTTTTGATACGGTGCCACACAAAAGGTTGATACATAAAATGAGAGCAATGGGGATAGGGGAAAATATGTGTAAGTGGGTTAAGAACTGGCTTAGTGATAGGAAACAAAGGGCGGTTATTCATGGAACACACTCAGAATGGGTCACAGTTAACAGTGGGGTACCACAGGGGTCAGTGTTGGGCCCGCTTCTTTTTAATATATTTATTAATGACCTTGTAGGGGGCATACAGAGTAGAATCTCAATATTTGCAGATGACTCTAAACTCTGCAGGGTAATCAATACAGAGGAGGATTTATGTAAACTAGAAGCTTGGGCTGATAAATGGCAAATGAGCTTTAATGGGGATAAATGTAAGGTCATGCACTTGGGCAGAGGAAACAAAAGGTATAATTATGTGCTTAATTGTAAAACACTGGGCAAAACTATCACTGAAAAAGACCTGGGTGTATGGGTAGATGACAAACTCACATTTAGTGGCCAGTGACAGGCAGCTGCTGCAAAGGCAAATAAAATGATGGGATGCATTAAAAGAGGCATAGATGCTCATGAGGAGAACATATTTTTACCTCTATACAAGTCACTAGTGCGACCACATTTAGAATACTGTGTACAATTCTGTCTCCGGTGTATAAGAAAGACATAGCTGAACTAGAGCGGGTCCAGAGAAGAGCGACCAAGGTTATTAGAGGACTGAGGGGGCTGCAATACCAAGACAGGTTATTAAACTTGAGGTTATTCAGCTTGGAAAAACGAAGGCTTAGGGGTGATCTTATAATAATGTATAAATATATGAGGGGACAGTACAGAGACCTTTTTAATGATCTCTTTACTCTTAGGCCTGAGACGGGGACAAGGGGGCATCCTCTACGTCTGGAGGAAAGAAGGTTTAATCATAATCACAGACGCGGATTCTTTACTGTAAGAGCAGTGAGACTATGAACTCTCTGCCACATGATGTTGTAATGAGTGAGTCACTACTAACATTTAAGAAGGGCCTGGATGCTATGTTACTATGTTACATTGCTATTGGTGACAAGGTGGCCGCTTTGTTAAGCCCGTCCAGTGCACAGGTGAGTTTGAGACTGGTGATCCTCCAAGTTGGAATACATTTATGTTGTTCTTTTTTCCTTCTGCCACCTGCTATTTTAAGTGTGAATAAAACACTGAAGTTTGGACAGTAAGCTTGTTTGTTGCCTCATTACTGCCTCCTTACCAGAGGAAATCCCTACAGTGTCTATAGAAGTTCCCTGATCCTCTGTACTACTGATGCTCCACAAAACTCCACTTAAGTTGCTGGTGAGCTTGCAATTCACCAGCATCCAGTTCAGCCACCAGGCCCTATAAGGCTGGATGGCCTAGGGATTGGATCACTGCTTGTAGCTGGTCCCTTCAGAGCAGCTTCTGCTGTCTCCTCGCTGGACCTCTCCACCCCTTTAAGGTTCCTGAATGTGTGAAAATTACCTCTGCAAAGTACCGTATATAGAGTTTTGACTGAGAACTTTCTTCCATAGTACAAAAAGCAAAAACATGCCTTCAGGAGCAAAATCATCTTCATGCATGACAATGCACCATCTCATGCTACAAAGAATACCTCTGTGTCTGCTATGGGCATAAAAAGAGATAAACTCATGGTGTGGCCACAATCTTCCCCTGACCTCAACCCTATAGAGAACCTTAGGAGTATAATCAAGCAAAAGATCTATGAGGGTGGGAGGCAGTTCACCTCAAAACAGCAGCTCTGGGAGGCTATTCTGACATCATGCAAAGAGATACAAGCAGAAACTCTCCAGAAACTTACAATATCAATGGATGCTAGAATTGTGAAGGTGATATCAAAGTAGGGTTCCTATGTTAACATGTAACTTGGCCTGTTAGGATGTTTTGGAGTTAAATAGCTTTTTAGTTCAGTGAATGTGACCTGCAAAATCAACAAATCAGCATTTTCAGTTCTTTCAAACATATCAAATGTTTAGAAACTCTACTGTGCCTAATAATTTGAAACAGTGCATTTAGATTTTTTTTTAATTTTTCAGATTATACTGTTATTATAGGGAGATTTATTCAATAAAATTTGATGTATACTGTAATGGGTGATGGCTTTTATTACAGTGACTGTCATTTGCACCGACCATTTAGGAAAATCAGAGAAAAAGAACATTTGCATAATAATTTGGAACATGATGTCTATTATAATGTGTTATACATATGTATAACAATAGTTCACAGTCTTAGTGTAATAGTCATCAATATAAAAAGCTCATAGAACAAGTTGTACATGTTTGCACAGTCACAGTAGTTCAACGTGTCTCTACAAGATATGAGCAGACCTGTGGAAGTTCGGGTACTGGGTGCTCACCCAGAGTTTTTAACAAGTTCAGTTCCGGTCTGGACCAAAACTTGACCCAAACCTAATTGTAAGTCACTGATGGGGCAGAAGCTCTCCACCCACATACAGCTAGCCATAAATTATGCACCTCCGACTCCAGCGCAAAAATATTTTCTGGATCCACGCTTTCCTTCACCACTGCAAAAACACTTGTTCATACTCTCATTATCTCTCACCTTGACTACTGCAACCTTCTGCTCACTGGCCTCCCCTTTACTGCACCCCTTTACTCTATCCTAAACTCCACTGCATGACTAATCCACCTGTCTCCCCGCTATTCCCCAGTCTATCCCACTTCCAAGCCCTTCACTGGCTCCCCATTTCTCAGAGACCCCAGTTCAAAACCCTAACCATTACATACAAAGCCATCCACAACCTGTCTGCTCCATACATCTCTGACATAGCCTCCTGATACCTACCCTCACACAGCCTTGATCTTCTCAAGAGCTCCTTCGCTACTTCCCTCTTATCTCTTATTCTCACAACCGCATACAAGATTTCTCCCATGCATCCTCCATACTCTGGAACTCTCCCCCAACATATCAGACATGCCCCTACCCTGGAAACCTTCAAAAGAAACCTGAATACTCACCTCTTCAGACAAGCCTACAGCCTACAATGAGAAGAGATAAGGAGAGAGAGGCGCTAATGAGAGGGACCCGCTGCCTTTCAGGGGGAGGGAAGAGAGGTCACAAGGTGGTCTCTCACCTTGTGAGGTTGTGCTGTCCCCGCACAACCTCGGTGCTGCGTGTATGGAGGAACCACTGTGTGAGCAGTGATTCCAAAGCTTGAATCCGCCCTCCGATCAGATGGGGCAGTCAGGTGACCAGGCTCTGATGTAGGGACAGGTCCTGGTGTGTGGAAAGTGCAGCTCCTGTGATGGCAGCTCCAAACACAATCTCCCTGAGGGAGATTTGAGAGCTAGAAAGCAAATAGACTTTTTGTGTTTTAGGAGCGCTCACACAAGGAGTTCAGGAGTCTAAAAGATTACTTAGCTTTATTTGATTCATAACGCGTTTCAATGGCGAGCCGCCATCTTCATCAGGTGAGGGTTACAATGAGCAAGGAAAATTGTCTTATATATCATCACCGCCAATTTGAGTGTGATTGGTTGTGGACTGTTTAGTATCCATAAGACAATTTTCCTTGTTCATTGTGACCCTCACCTGATGAAGATGGCGGCTCGCCATTGAAACGCGGTGTGAATCAAATAAAGCTAAGTAATCTTTTAAACTCCTGAACTCCTTGTGTGAGCGCTCCTAAAACACAAAAAGTCTATTTGCTTTCTACAGCCTACAATGAGACTTGCTCTGTAGGACGATGTGCCGCACGATCTGCGCTGCAGCTGAAAAGAACACCAGAAAAGTATCTGGAAATATTGTACGTGTTTTGGAGCATAACCCAGCTCCGAAACGCGTAGGATTGAATAAAGCTACAATCGTTCCAGATACTTCGGTCTTCAGGTGTTCCTTTCAGCAGCGGCGCAGATCATGCGGCACATCGTCCTACAGAGCAATTCTTGCACCGCAGTGACCTGTGGATGTGTGGGATCCCTCGCGCTCATACTTGGTTGTGGGTACACACAACCGGACCAGGTGAGCAGATTCTGATACTCCCTGCACCCTATGCATACAAATTGCATCTATTGCACATTTTCTCGCATTTCCAGATACAATGAGACTCGATCCACCGCACCACCGCACAATCTGCTCTACCCTCTCCTACTGTATCCTCACCCATCCCTCATAGACTGTGCGCACTCTCCCCTCCTATACCTGTGTGACTTGTCTTTGTTTGCCCTTACCACTTGTAAAGTGCCATGGAATTTAATGGCGCTCTATAAATAAATAAATAATAATGATAATAATTTTCTTTTTCTGTCCACACTACATCCGATAACTCTGTTTTCACCCCCAGGGTGAACCATTCAAACACTGCAAGTGTCATCGAGTGTACCCGAGCACTGCAAGCACCGAGTGCACCTCAGCACAGCAAATATCAAGTGTACCCAAGGCACCGAGTGTACCTGAGCACAGCGTGCACCGAGTGTACTGAGCACAGCGTGCACCGAGTGTACCGAGCACCAAGTGAACCCAAAGCCAACGAGCACTGATTGTACCCTAGTACAGTGATCACCGAGTGTATCTGAGCACAGAAAGCACCAAGTTTATCTGAGCACTGTGAGTACCGAGTGTACCCAAGCATAGCGAGCACCAAGTGTACCCGAGCACAGCGAGCACCAAGTGTACCTGAGTACCTAGTGTACCCAAGCACAGTGAGCATGAACTCAGCTCGGGCACCAAGTGTACCCAAACTCCAGCGATACTCACTCCAGTGATTTCCATACGTAAAGCTCCCAAACTCCAAAACTGAACACTACATTTTTGTAAAGTCTGCGTTCGGTATATACTCCGATCTTCAAAGTCTGGTTCACTCATCCCTAGTCTCCACACTACACAGATCATTCACCATTTATTGGGAATTCCTTCTGGAAAATGATTGAATCATACTGTCATGGGTGTGTCAGGAGGCACAAATGAGGCTGTAGATATAGAGGTCATTCGCAGAAGGTCACAGCATCTGGCCAAACAGCCAAAATACTAAAAAATGTCTTTGTCCCTTTAAGAGACATTTCTCACTTAGTGATAGCTGGAGGTCGCTAGGACCCAGCTGATCTATCATCTCCTGGCTCTCTCCTGGTTGTCTTCCTATCTTTCTGACCGCTCTTTCAGTGTATCATTCTCTGGCTCCACTTCTTCCCCTCTTCCTCTCACTATTGGGGTCCCTTAGGGTTCAGTCCTTGGACCTCTTCTGTTCTCTCTCTACACGGCCCCGATTGGACATACCATCAGCAGATTTGGCTTCCAGTACCATCTTTACGCTGATGACACACAACTATACACTTCAGCCCCTGACCTTACTCCTGCTTTAATAAAGAACACCAATGACTGTCTAACCGCAGTCTCCAATATCATGTCCGCTCTCTACCTGAAACTCAACCTTTCCAAAACTGAGCTTCTTCTGCTCCCACCCTCTGCCAACCTCCCTAAACCTGACATCTCTCTCTCGGTGTGCGGCACCATGATAATGCCTAGTCAGCAGGCTTGCTGTCTTAGTGTTTTGTTGGACGCTGATCTCTCCTTCACCCCATATATACAATCTCTAACCCACTCCTGTAGCTTGCACCTGAAAAATATCTCCAGAATTCACCCTTTCCTCACCATGGAACCAACTAAAACCCTCACCGTGGCCCTGATTCATTCCTGCCTTGACTACTGAAATTCTTTATTAGCTGTCCTCCCACGCAGTAAGCTTTCCCCTCTCCAGTCTATCCTCAATGCAGCAGCCAGGATCACCTATCTAGCAAACCGTTACTCAGATGTTTCTTCTCTGTGCCAGTCACTGCATTGGCTACCCGTACACTATAGAATCCAATTCAAATTGCTTGTTGTCCCCCTCAAAGCTATTCATGGTGCGGCACCTCCATACCTCTCTACCCTCATCTCTGTCTATCACCCCACCCATCCCCTTCGCTCTGAATGCGACCTCAGACTAACAGCGGCATTAATCCGAACCTCCCATTCCCAACTCCAAGACTTCTCTCGAGCTGCATCAATCCTCTGGAATGCTCTACCCCAAGAAATTAGGACCATCCACAACTTGCATAGCTTCAGACGCTCCCTAGAAACACACCTCTTTAGGGCGGCCAATCATTAGACATTTAGACATAAGATATTCATTGTTGTAAGCCCCTGTACTTTGTGTTCCCATCAAGTCTTAGATTGTAAGCTCCTTCGAGCAGGATCACCATTATTTTTTGCCGGATTTCCTACATTGATTCTATGTTTATTGTATGTAACTACTGTTCTGTATTACCTACCATTCTGTATTGTATATTTTTCTTATACGTACCATTGTACTGTAAAGCGCTGCGGAATATGTTGGCGCTATACAAATAAAGTTTTATTATTATTATTATTATTATCATCATCATTTATACTCCTTGGCTCCTAGGATGCACTGCTGGTGATAGCTGTTCAGGTGTTAGTGGTTGTTTACTAGCTCAAGCAGTGCATCCGAATCTTTCTGTTGGATTGCTATTTGGATCTTCTTAAGCTAAGTGTTTCTCCCGTCCCTCTTTGTTTCCCTGGTGTGTTTCTTTAGTCGTTAGCCAGGTTGACTAGTGTTCACCTGCTCTGATCCCTGTATAGTCTTAGTTCAGGGATAGCAAGGCCAGTTATCCGGTTTGGCGACAGTTGCGGTGACTATATAGGGTCGTTATGAAGTCAGCGCTAGTCTATCTATCTCCCCTTTGCCTTTAACATCAGGGACTCCTCATCCCTCCTGTCGTCCTACGCTGGGTGTCTCCCTGCACCCAGCGTGACACATACATGGCTTAATGTAAAGAGTCTTCACAGCTGAACAACGTTATGTGAAGTCCCTCAAGTTTCCATTACTAACCTTACACTGTATAGAAACTCAAATCCCTCCATCTTGCCATCCAAAAGTAACACCAACCTTCTAACTCCAAGAGTCAAAATGCCGCCTTACAGTTTTATCCCAGCAGATGTTTAGTGCCAGATAGAAATCCCAAAACCTCTTAAAGTTGTCAGCAGCGTGACGTGTGGCAATCAGTCTGCTATCTGGGGATGGTTAAATATACATGAAGTTTATGTTTTCATATGCACATATAGATCAGGACTATAAATAAACATGATGATCCCAACCAACAACTATGAGTGTCATGCGTGTAACTGTGTCTCTCCATTTGTGATCAGTTTCAGTCATAGATATCTTGGCATTACTTGTAGGATCCAAGGATTAATGCAAAGTAAGCGCCTTACTTGTTTTCAGCTGTCTACTCATCATTATTGGCACCTTGAAGTGCAAGCACATAATGTGGGATATCCCCTGAAGAAAATGAATCAAGGTAAACAGCTTTTTTGTATATAGAGACTCATGTTAAATACAAAAGAGCAAATTATAAACAACAAATTATAACACAAAACAATGAGGGGAGGGGGGAATAGCAAAACCTAAAGCTGCTGTGTCTCTGGTATTGGCACCTTTACAATACATTAGCATGGAAACAGAGTGACTCGCCTGTGGAAAAATCACAAATTAGAATCACCTGTGATAAATTGTCAGTGGTCATGTGACATGAATTAGCCAATGACGTTAATGTTTTAAAAAGCCACATGTTAGGCCCTGTTCCTTTGTCACTATGGTGAACTGCTATTTATTAGCAAACACAAGACTTCCAAATGGTTTAAGGCCATCTGCAAAGACCTTAGTATCTTAGTTTCAATAGTGTGCAATGTTATTAATACGTTTTCCAAGTATGGAGCTGTCAAGAACCTCCCTGGATGAGGGGGAAGATGAAAATTGACAAGAGATTTCTTCGAAGGTTGGTGCGAATGGTGGAAAAAACACCACTTTAAACAACCAAAGACCAAAAGGCCAACCTGGAGCAGTCTGGGATCATGGTTTCAACAAGTACCATACACACTAAATCAATCAGAGCTTTATGGACGAAGGCCAAGTAAGACACCATTGCTGAAGAAAAGACATAAAAAGAAACAACTCATCTTTACCAAAGACAAACCACAATCCTTCTGGGAAAATGTTCTGTGGATGATGAAACAAAAATAAAGCTTTTCAACAATGCAAAGCAACAGTTTGTTTACAAACAGAGCAATGAAGCTTATAAGGGAAAGAACACCCTACCAACAGTTGAGCAGGGTGGAGGATTCATAATACTGAGGGACTCTTTGCTGCGTCTGGTACTGGAGGCCTTGACCGTATCACATAAATTGTGAAATCAGAGAATTATCAAGAGATTTTAGAGCAAAATGCTTGGCCCAGTGTAAGAAAACCAGGTTTCAGTCAAATATCATGGGTCCTCCAGCAAGACAATGACCCAAAGCCACACCAAAAGTACACAGGAATGGCTGAAAGACAAAAAAATGGACTGTTTTAAAATGGCAGAAATGAGTCCTTACCTCAGTCCTATTGAAAATCTTTGGGGTGAGCTGAAATCTGCCATTGGAAGAAAAAAACCTGTAAACATTCAAGAGCTGAACAAACTGCAAAGGAAGAAAAAATCCCAGCAGAGAAGAGCAAGAAGCTTCTAGATGCTACAAGAAAATCAGGAGGCTTCATCAATGTCAAAGGGGCATCCAATTAGGGGCCTTTATTGCTGCATATGATGCTTATTCTGTTTCTTCTTTGAAATTACTAGTAAGTTGACAAACAATGCTTTGGACACTAATAATAAAAATCCTGAGGATACTTAGGTACATTTCACTTTATTTCTAAGGATATTGTACAGTGTATGAAAAAAATGATGGGGCCATAATGGTGAGCAGCGCTGTACAACAGTAGTGGCAATCAGGGAACAGGAAAAAATGCAGATTTATGGAGCACCAAGTACATCTATGTGATTGCATCGTGCCCAATGCATGCTGTTATTGTCAGGCCCAGAGAATACTCCAATCATGGCTCTTTAATCCATGTGACGAGGTGATGAGAAGCTTCTTGTGTGTTCTAACATTGGCCTCTAAGGCGGTCTTCAGATAATGTCGGTAGGGCACTTGCTGATTTTCTATACTTTGGACCATATATGTCTTTCTTGGCATTATTATAAAATGATACGACTTAAAAAGGGAAAGTGATCTAACTTATTAGTAAATAATTAAATAAATTAACAATTGATGATATTTCAATAAGTTAAAGACTGAATTCTTTGAAAAAGGTCTTGAAACCCAGAAATAAAATCTCTTAAAACAAAAAAGAAAAGTCTGTGCAAAGGCGAGAAATAAAAATATGCCCAAGTGTCATTGAGAAGAAAAGATAAGTGGATCCTCATTGTGCCGGATCCAGTTCTTCATTCAAGTTTCCACTTTTGTGATCAGTGGATCCTGGTTTTGTCGGGCCAAAAAAATGAAATAAAATAAAAATGTCCACGTTTTTCCGGGCTATTAAAAGGTTAAAAACAGAATTAATTGCACAGTTTTATGAAGTGTTGTATCCGATTATTCTTAGTTTCCTTTATAGAGTTTTTACACCATTTTTTTGGATTGTGCCACTTTCACTTGTTATTTTTGTCTTGTTAATCTTTTCTTTTTGTGTCCCTTATTCACACTTATATGTTTCAAGGATTTTTTGTCCTGTCCGTAAACGCGTTACATCTGTGTTTGGCAGAAAGATGGAGCTGCCTCAAAAATGCCCCAAAAGAGGCCGATTTTCATATTTTCCTATTGACTGACATAACAGGATCATTTCATCCCAAAAAAGGCGTCAAATGCTATTTATGAAATATTACTTCCACATCATTTTTTCTCAAAGACAACAAACAAAACCGTCTTTTTAATATAACTTATAATAGCACCATTTCATAGATTGTAAGCCGTTGCGGACAGCATCCTCTATCCCTACTCTAGCCTTACATTGTCTATGTATTATGTATTATACCCTCTACACATGTAAAGCGCCATGGAATTAATGGCGCTATAATAATAAATAATATTACTTCCCTTAAGAGCCCCCCCCCATACACACACACATTAATTTGTAGACACCTCAAATAACCATAGCAGCAATGTCTACCCCATGTCATCACACCTGTAATGGCTCACATTGTTGGAGGCGACTTGTATTTTTCTAGCTCATTACATCACCATTGTGCAGAAATAATATATGGTTTTCCATATTATCCAGTATATTATATTATATATAATATTCCACATTACCCAGTACATAAGTGTTATGTATCTGTCATCTGCAGCATTAGATACATTGTATCCCTTTCTTTACAACATTACTGTGTCATTGTAATAAAAGGTCAGCAGAACTGCAGGGGTCTACAGAAATCCATGATGTGATCTGGGATCCACATTTCTCAATAGTCAGTGATATTGGGAAAATATTGTGTTTTATTTACCATATGATAGAATGGTTATGATTTACAAAATGATCAATATGGTCATGTTCACACACTGTGTTTTAGTTGCAGCAAAAATGCAGTGTCTGTAAATACAATCCCTGGGTGGAAGATTCTGGGGATTTACAGTTAGGTTTTAATGTGCAAATTACCGAGATTCTACCTTATTTTTCCTTTCTTTCTCTTGAACTTGCTACAACGAACAAGATAGATAGATAGATAGATAGATAGATAGATAGATAGATAGAATAGATAGAATAGAATAGATAGATAGACAATAGATAGATAGATAGATAGATAGATAGATAGATAGATAGATAGATAGATAGATAGATAGATAGATTAGATAGAAATAGATAGATAGAAATAGATAGATAGATAGATAGATAGATAGATAGAAATAGATAGATAGAAAAGATAGATAGATAGATAGATAGATAGATAGAATAGATAGATAGATAGATAGATAGATAGATAATAGATAGATAGATAAGGTATATAGATAAGGTAAGGTATTGTATACCTATCTATCATATCTACTATCTATCATATGTACCTACCTAAATATCTATTATGTATGTATCTATCTATCTATCTATCTATCTATCTATCTATATCAAAGATGACAAACTACACGATGCTTCACACTATAACTAAACATGATTTACTCTGATAGTGAAATGATGTTTTATCTACAGATATAGATATGAGATATAATATTACACCACATGCTATATCAATCTACAAAATCTAATATAAATTCACTCTTATTTAATTCCCCTTTAATTATAGTATAAAGTATAATATTTCATAACTACAGATGGATAGATGTGATATAATGACATCTAATCATCTTATTTTATGCAAAGTATTAGAGAGTAACTGCTGTTTCCAAATTAAATATGACTTTTAGTGAATATTACTTATGTAATATAATAATATTACTTCATCACTTTCCACAATTGTTTTTAGATGAAAGTGTAAAAGTTTTCAGAAGCGAAGACCTTGTTGTTGCAGGAGGAGGAGGAGGAGTGCTGAGCCTTGTCCCATAGAGGGCGCTGTCACCCCACATTTGGCTGCTCTCACCCTTCCCAGCCCCATTATGTTATCAGTGGCATCTAGAACAAATCCTTTCACAGTAAAGACCTTCAGATAGATCTGTGCTGAAAGAAAATACAATAACATAACATTTGCAATCAATTAGTGCAGTGTATGTCCTGATGAGCTGAGTGTGAATGTGCCCCTCCCCCTATAGGGGCTCTATAGGGGCTGCATCCCCCCCTATACTGTATAGGAATCATCATTACATTGGTAACTGATCCCAAAGTTTCTTCTTCACAAATTCTTTAATGTTTATTTTTAAGGCCCCAATTATTCAGCAGCTGTTTGTGCCCCCAGATCACGTGATCCCCCCTCCCCCATCTGCCAAAACTTAACCTTCATAATGAGCACAAACTAATTACAGAGTGAGAAACAATGTAAAATGAATCATAATTGTGAATAATTAATCAGCAATATCAGATTAAATTCTTAACAGTTCATTTATTAACCAAAAATATATATTTTTCTTGTACAATTTGGCTTTTGGGACATATGTACAGTTTTTACTCTATATACAAAGAAAATAACAAAGGAAATGAAAGACTCTTCATTATCACAGAACAAAGCAAAGAAAGTGAAGGAGCTGCCGAGTATACAGCCAGTATACATGCTGACAGGAGGACTATGCACATATTTATATATATTACAGACAGGACAACACAGGGAAAAATAGAATAAAATTACAAAATAATAATAATAATAATAATATTAATAGAAAAAATGTTAGGAAGAAGATAATGCAGAGAGGATCATTGCTGCGTCCAACTGATTCTGTGACCTGAAAAGAAAATATTCATGGATTTAATCTCTCATTAAGTCTATATAGATTGCATATTTTTAACATACAGAATATATTAGTTTTATTTTAGATTTATTATTTTTGCAATCAATATTTTGGTTTCTATATACTTCACAAATAGTTTCATTTTGTTACAATTGTATTTATTATTATAAATATATCTTTAACTATTCGATCTATTTTTTTCAGTCTTTAGTTAGAAACTTCTTATAGAACTTTTGATCTTTTGCCTTTTTGTCCAGGAGCCAGAAATAATCTGGATATAAAAGCAATAGTTTTTGTTGTAATAATTCAGCCTGGATCCAGAAGCATCTGCCAGCTATAATAAGTATTCAGGGCAGCCATCACATACAATTATGTGGTCATAATGACAGACATAAAATTAAATATAATTGTGAAGTAGTCAGTGATTCATTGGCCCATTAAGAGCAATAGTGGTTAACTCTAAATAAAATACAGTGGAAATAACAAAGGACCAAGCACAGCAAGAGTACAGCGAGTGATATATATACACACACACGATCTAAATACACACTATATATACACATACATACATTTTATATATGTGTGTATGTATGTATGAATATAGCTGTAAATATATGTGTACGTATAAATATATGTGTGTATGTGTTTATATATATTTCTGTATATGTGTTTTATATATGCATGTGTGTGGATATGTGTGTATATATATATATATACCGTATATATATATATAAAATATAATATATATACACACACATATATATAAAAAGCAGATATACAGAAATATATATATATATAAATATATTATATATAAATATGTGTGTGTAAGTATAAATATATAAATGCGGATGTGTGTGCATGTGTGTATATATATATATACATACATATATACACATACACACACTTGTATATACATACGCACTCACATCCAGAGATGTATTTATACAATTTATACATACACTCACACATGTATGCATGAACACATGTATATGTACACAGACATGCACACACATATATGTATGTATATACACACACATATATGCACACACACATATACACAGAGATATATCTATACATACACACACACACATATATATATATAAGCGCATATATACACGCATATCCTAGCACATAATATGGATGCTGTCCTCTCACCTCCTCTGCACGGGTTGGAAGGCTGTTGAACTCAGTATTTTCTTCTCTATATCCAGCGAGCCCGACCTGTCTATAAATAAGATAAAGCATCAATTATTATTTATTATTTTCATTATTCACTTACTCCTAATTTTCCAAACGATTCAAAATAATGTGTAAGATATCAATAATAATAATGAGTGATATCAATAATAATGAGTGATATCAATAATAATATGTGATATCAATAATAATATGTGATATCAATAATAATGAGTGATATTAATAATAATGTGGGTGATATATAAGAGAATGTGTGTGATAATTTATTACTGGAGAAAAAAACTGAAGGAAAGGAAGAGAAGATCGAAAAGTTTAACAGAAACTTCAGTCTCCAAAATCACAACAGCGAAAAGCAAAAGAGGGAAACAAGGAAAAGAATGAAAGAATGAAAAGAGGGAAAAGAGGGAAAAGAAAGAAAAGAGGGAAAAGAAGGATAAGAGGCAAAAGAGGGAAAGAAGGAAAAGAGGAAAAGAGGGAAAAGAAGGAAAAGAGGGAAAAGAAGGATAAGAGGCAAAAGAGGAAAAGAAGGAAAAGAGGGAAAAGAAGGATAAGAGGCAAAAGAGGGAAAAGAAGGAAAAGAGGGAAAAGAGGGAAAAGAAGGAAAAGAGGGAAAAGAAGGAAAAGAGGGAAAAGAGGGAAAAGAAGGAAAAGAGGCAAAAGAGGGAAAAGAAGGAAAAGAGGCTGCTGTTCCTCCTTATAGTGTGATGTGTCCGGGGTGATGTGTGACTGATTATTAGTGTTTCTTTTCATCACAATTGTGTAATAATCAGGGGAGCACAAACTTCCCACATCACAGATGGAATTGTCTCCACTTATGTGACATTACTACAGTGTGTGATTATCCTCAATTTATATTGAGCCCAAACAACATCTGAACAAGCAATACAATAATAATAATATTATATAATATAATAAATACTACTACTACTACTACTACGAATAATAATAATAATAATATAACACTTATTATTATTACAGACGTATCAGAAGGCAAATATCACTTATTGTTATATATCATATGTTATAGAACAGAAATGATCCAAACTGTGCAGTATTACAGATAGATAGATAGATAGATAGATAGATAGATAGATAGATAGATAAATATAGAATTATTAGATAAATAGTAAGACGTAGGAATAGATATTAAATACAAATATATATAGATAGATACATGGTGAAATCTACTTTATCAGTCTCCCACATTTCAAAATGTCCTTAAATATTCTTTTCTTTGTTCTCACATATAAAAGGTATTTCCAAACATTCAATGTTTTATTATTTTATACTTTACTTCTATATTTTTCCAGGCTTTGTATTATTCTACAATTTTTCATAAATCTGTAACATTTCAGTATTTTATTCTCTGTACTCCTACTCACTAGTAATGTTCATACTTTTATTATTCTACCATTATCTATTATTTCCATGTATTTTACTCATTTACACTACTTATTTACAGACTTTCATTATCTCTCTCTATCTGTATCTAATGTATGTAACATATTTATAAATATTTATAATCTGAGTCTTTCTGTATTTAACAGTGTTTATAAACAAGTATTAACTTCGGAGAGCCTCTATGACTGCACCGTGTAAGATTCTCCTGTATTATCGGTGTATTATTATTCTGTATTGTCAGTGTATTATTATTCTGTATTATCAGTGTATTATTGTCTTGCATTATCAATGTATTATTGTCTTGCATTATCATTGTACAGTGTCCTGCATTATCAATATATTGCCCTGACATTACCCACCTGCTCCTGGCTCTCCTGGCTGGCGGCCCCCAGCTGTCTTGTGGAAGGCTGCAGTGTTGCTGGGTGAAGTGTGGTGTATGATTATCCTGCATTATCAGTGTACAGTGTCCTGCATTATCAATATATTGCCTGAAATTACCCACCTGCTCCTGCTCTCCTGGCTGCGGCCCACAGCTGTTTGTGGAAGGCTGCAGTGTTGCTGGTGCAGTGTGGTGTATGATTCTCCTGTATTGTTAGTATACAGTGTCCTGCATTATTATTATTAATCATTATCAGTATATTGCCCTGACATTACCCACCTGCTCCTGGCTCTCCTGGCTGGCGGCCCCAGCTGTCTTGTGGAAGGCTGCAGTGTTGCTGGGTGCAGTGTGGTGTATGATTCTCCTGTATTGTTAGTATACAGTGTCCTGCATTATTATTATTAATCATTATCATTATATTGCCCTGACATTACCCACCTGCTCCTGGCTCTCCTGGCTGGCGGCCCACAGCTGTCTTGTGGAAGGCTGCAGTGTTGCTGGGTGCAGTGTGGTGTATGATTCTCCTGTATTGTTAGTATACAGTGTCCTGCATTATTATTATTATTAATCATTATCATTATATTGCCCTGACATTACCCACCTGCTCCTGGCTCTCCTGGCTGGCGGCCCACAGCTGTCTTGTGGAAGGCTGCAGTGTTGCTGGGTGCAGTGTTGCTGGGTGCAGTGTGAGTGACACTCAGTCCTTGTAAGAAGTGAGCAGAGTTCAGTAATGAGAGCTGTTGGGCTGAGAATGTCCTCCCTGTCCAGCTCTGGAACCTGCTCCCCGGACAGGCAATCAGTCTATGTTGTGCTATCAGGCTCTGGGGGTTGCCAGTAGTTTGGGGGGATTTTCGGGGGTTGTCTGGAGCAGTAGCTGTCTCTGCCAGGGACCAGATTTTAGGTTTATGGACCGCTGGTAGATTGTTGTCCTGGGAAGGATTGGGTGAAATATTGTCCAGTTTGATGTGTTCACATGTGGGTTGTAGGGACTTGTCGTCCTCGGGGAGCTCACACTTATCGTGCACCCTGCTGTCCCCCACCACAGACTTCAGAAACCTGTCCTCCTCAGCTGCATTAAGGTCATCAAAGCCATCAGATCCCTCAGAGTCACTCCTGGGGTCAGTCTTGGAGTCTGAGTGCAGGTCTGTGTCCTCCTGCTCATCCAGATCCTCCTTACTCTCAATGTCCTCAGTGTCAATGTTCTCCAGATCGATCTCCTCCTCATCCTCCCTCTTATCTTCTTCATGGTCACTCTCATAAGGGTTCCCCTCCTCATCAGTCCTGCTCCTGGGGGCCCAGGTCATCTTATTCTCCTTTTTAAGCCTCCTCCTTGCGTTGGCAAACCAGGTGGACACTTGAGTGAGGGTCATCTTGGTGATGATGGCCAGCATGATCTTCTCCCCTTTGGTGGGGTAAGGATTCTTCCTGTGCTCATTCAGCCAGGCCTTTAAGGTGCTGGTGCTCTCCCGTGTTGCATTTTTAGGCCTGGAAGGATCTCCAAACTGATATTGTCCATATGGATAAAATGCTGGATGATGGTGGGAGAAGGCTGCATGCTGCACACCTGGACTGTCCTTTATCTCATACTGGGAGCCCTGCAAGAAAGCAAAAGGTGCTGTCAACAGTTGTAAAGCTGGACCAGCAATTTATATTTCTACACAATTACATATACATTACTTAATATACAAGTGATACAAGTATCACTACAGGACGCCTATACAAATGGGCAGCTTATATCCATAGCAAGTCTATATGATTAATTACATCTTAAATTATTAATGCACAAAACTAGAAAAAAATAATATATAAAAATTGCAGTACACACTGTGCAATGGTGCTCAATAACTAATAATAGCAGAATGAAAACATTAACAGTAGGGGGTAGTAGTAACAGTCAGTATATAGTACAATAGTATAATAGAAACAGGCTTGATACATATACAAATGAAATCAATGGTGCTCTATACATAAATAATAATAATAATTATATAGTTGGTAGCAGAATAAAAACAATAACAGTAGGGGGAAGTAGTAGAAGTCCTGATCACTGATCATCATCATAAGAAGTAATAGTAGTAATAGTAGAAGTCCTAATCATTATGATAACATATAAGAAGTCATTTGTTGCATTCGTTTGTTTATAAATATCTTAATATGAAGGTAAGAATGAGAGTTCTTGTGTCCACACAACTTCAATACAGTATTAGACTAATAGTAAACTTGACAGGGTTCAGCAGCAGAATATTGACAAGAGGTAAGAAGTGTGTAGTGCCCTTACCAGCTGTGGGAAGATGGGCAGCTCTGTGGTGTAGGGCAGGAAAGCTCCATAAGCCTGGGCTGCTGCAGCTGCTGCATAGGGAGCTGCATACATAGAGGAGAGCACATTGGAGAGAGTCCCAGCCGGAGACAGCTCTCCTCCACTCCTGGGGCCCCCCACAGCCTGTCTGTCAGAGGGGTACAGGGGTCTGATGTACTGGTATCCCAGCTGAGGGAAAGACATGGTGCAGCAGTCACAGCACAGGGGCCACTACTGGGGACACTGCACCCTGCTCAGGACTGGGGTCTTCCTCTCTGCCTCCTCCTGCACATGAATCTTGCAGGGCTGGATGGTCCTTGCAGGCTTCCAGGGCTGGATGGTCCTTTCAGGGCTTCCAGGGCTGGATGGTCCTTGCAGGTTTCCAGGGCTGGATGGTCCTTGCAGGACTCCCGGTGACTCTGTCCTCTCCCTCTGGTGCTATTGATCTGAGTGGACCCAGGTCAGCTCCTAACAGATTGCTTCAGATCATTGGCACTCACCCTCTGATTGACATTTCAAGTCCCAGCTCAGACTCCTCCCAAGTCTTCTAGTCTGGCTCTGCTTTCTCTTTCATCCACCACCCCTTCTCTCTTCCCAAATCCAGCTTAACTCATGCACTGCCAGAGGGCTATCTCCCCAAAAATAAAAAAAAAAAGCCTGTGAAGTGCTTAGGATGTGCAGAAGTTAATAATGTCTGCTGCGCTGCAAATGTGGAGTCCTGGATGGACTGGAGTCAGCACAGAAAACGTCCCACTGACACCTCGGATAGATACCTAGCTCTCACTATACAGACCGAGCTTCCTCCTCTCTCTGTCTATCTGCCCTGTGCCCCTGCTGTGCTCCTGGGCATTATTGTTACTGTAGGAGATAAATATCTTGGGTGTATGCAAAGACCACATCTGACTGTATGCAAATAGGGATTAGGGCAACTCAGGGAAGACATTGTGTTTCCTTGGGATTTTCTCTCACATCTTGTAGAAGACAAGCTGGCATTAGTGGAGCTATCAGTGGGCAATATAGGGGGTTAATTTTCTCCTAATAAGGGACTTCAAAGCCTTGGAGGTCACAATTTTACATCAAAGAAGGGGAAAAAAAACAGCAAATTGAAATCTTAACAAAGGGAGGACAGGGCAGCCCTCTGGGCGGTGTGTGGCTGTGCTGGGGCACACAATGCAGGCTCGGGGATTAAACCCATTAACACCTTTTTGTCTTGGTGTTAAAGTGTAATTAGAAAATTTATCATCACTTTTCTTCTTGTGAATAACCAGCATGAAGACTCCTGCTCCAGCTGATGAGGACACTGGACATGGGGGACATAGAGGACAAGCCCTGTGCACGGGTGGCATATCACACAAACTATTCCTCCAGCAGCCCTGTGCAAGGGTGGCATATCACACAAACTATTCCTCCAGCAGCCCTGTGCAAGGGTGGTACATCACACAAACTATTCCTCCAGCAGCCCTGTGCAAGGGTGGCACATCACATATAAACTATTCCTGCAGCAGCCCTGTGCAAGGGTGGCACATCACATATAATAAACTATTCCTGCAGCAGCCCTGTGCAAGGGTGGCACATCACATAAACTATTCCTCCAGCAGCCCTGTGCAAGAGTGGCACATCACATATAATAAACTATTCCTCCAGCAGCCCTGTGCAAGGGTGGCACATCACATATAATAAACTATTCCTCCAGCAGCCCTGTGCAAGGGTGGCACATCACATATAATAAACTATTCCTCCAGCAGCCCTGTGCAAGGGTGGCACATCACATATAAACTATTCCTGCAGCAGCCCTGTGCAAGGGTGGCACATCACATATAAACTATTCCTCCAGCAGCCCTGTGCAAGGGTGGCACATCACATAAACTATTCCTGCAGCAGCCCTGTGCAAGGGTGGCACATCACATATAAACTATTCCTCCAGCAGCCCTGTGCAAGGGTGGCACATCACACAAACTATTCCTCCAGCAGCCCTGTGCAAGGGTGGCATATCACATATAAACTATTCCTCCAGCAGCCCTGTGCAAGGGTGGCATATCACATATAAACTATTCCTGCAGCAGCCCTGTGCAAGGGTGGCACATAACATATAAACTATTCCTCCAGCAGCCCTGTGCAAGGGTGGCACATCACATAAACTATTCCTGCAGCAGCCCTGTGCAAGGGTGGCACATCACATATAAACTATTCCTCCAGCAGCCCTGTGCAAGGGTGGCACATCACACAAACTATTCCTCCAGCAGCCCTGTGCAAGGTTGGCACATCACATATAAACTATTCCTGCAGCAGCCCTGTGCAAGGGTGGCACATCACAAATAATAAACTATTCCTGCAGCAGCCCTGTGCAAGGGTGGCACATCACACAAACTATTCCTCCAGCAGCCCTGTGCAAGGGTGGCACATCACATATAATAAACTATTCCTCCAGCAGCCCTGTGCAAGGGTGGCACATCACATATAAACTATTCCTGCAGCAGCACTGTGCAAGGGTGGCACATCACATATAAACTATTCCTCCAGCAGCCCTGTGCAAGGGTGGCACATCACATATAATAAACTATTCCTCCAGCAGCCCTGTGCAAGGGTGGCACATCACATATAAACTATTCCTCCAGCAGCCCTGTGCAAGGATGGCACATCACATATAAACTATTCCTGCAGCAGCCCTGTGCAAGGGTGGCACATCACATATAAACTATTCCTCCAGCAGCCCTGTGCAAGGGTGGCACATCACATATAAACTATTCCTCCAGCAGCCCTGTGCAAGGGTGGCACATCACATATAAACTCTTCCTCCAGCAGCCCTGTGCCAGGGGCACACAAACCACATCTGAACTCTTCCCTCTCTTTCTCTCCCAATCTTTGTTTTCCTTCTTTCTCTTCTTCCTCTCAGTGTGGCTCCACTTGTGGGGACTTTACAGGATAAAGCTCGACCTTCACTGAAGCTTAAAGTCTCCAGATAATGTCTCCTCTTGTAATAGATACAGATTATTATATGACAAGTTTCAGAATTAAAATTCCCTGAATCAATATATGGAAATCTGAAAGAGACATCTCTAATCGTATTAAGGCGATGCCGCTATTAATCCCTGTATGCTAATCTGCTCCTCTCTCCCATAGTGGGATCTGCCTGGATTGCACTGATCAGCTCTGGACGATTTCATTGTTTCATGGAAGGAGCCTGATCTCCTGGTATTTAGCTGAGATCACAGAGATTTCTCCTCTCATTCACAGATCTCGAACATCCAGGATCAGATGGATCAGAGGAGGATCAGAGGGGCTTTATGGGCACAATGTCATTTATATATCATCTCTGCACATTCCCCCAGATGATCATTATCCAGGTTATTGCTACACTCATCACATACTCACAAGGAACCATTCCACACTACACACGTGGATTTACATCTTATATATACACCACTTTACCTATAGATTAGATTAGGATAAATCCAAATTATTAGTTCTAAATCATATATTACACATTATTAAAACATATGAGAAAATGTAAAATATCAACAAAATCGATCATTATTTGCATTATATTATTATCAATTTACCACGATCTGTTGTGTAACTATTTATACCTGCTATTAAACTGTTGAAATAAATATCTGAAAGTGGTAGTAAGTTTCTGCAAATATATATATATATATATATATATATATATATATATATATTATGAGAAATTTATCAGATATACATGCATTGATTACATATATGTATAAATATATACACATATATATATATGAGTGCATATGTGTGAATGTGTGCTTATATATGTGTATGAGTGCATTTGTGTGTGTATATGTGTGTGTGTATATCAATGTGTATATATGTGTGTGTGCATATATACAGATGTACAAACGTCAAGACCACAGACAACATTGTATTCGTTCATTTGTAACAAATATTAACCCTGACTCAAAGGAGACTCTTATAGCAAAATCAACAAAATAATGATAGTATTTATATATATACAGACACAAGCGATGCTGTCTCACAATTATGTGATAAGAAATAAATAGTTTATTTTATTATTTTGCTTTGTTTTCTTTCTTTTATTTTCTAAGATTATTTTGTAAATAATGTTCTTGTTGTTTTCCCTATATTATATAAATCCACAGTGTCCCTGTGTGATGATGGAGCAGGGTCAGATCCTTACATGATAGTGTATATGTACAGATGATTGTCTGCCTGATCCTGTGCTGAATATCCCAGAATGGACAGTCTGCAGAGACCTCTATAAAGCCGAGGTGATGAGTGCATTACCTGGGTGCATTATCCGGGTGCATTACCTGGGTGCATTATCCGGGTGCATTATCCGAGTGCATTATCTGGGTGCATTATCCGGGTGCATTACCTGGGTGCATTATCCGGTGCATTACCTGGGTGCATTATCCGGGTGCATTATCCGAGTGCATTACCTGGGTGCATTATCCGGGTGCATTACCTGGGTGCATTACCTGGGTGTATTACCTGAGTGCATTACCTGGGTGCATTATCCTGGGCTGCAGTGTAATGTCATGAAAATACAGTATTAATGAACACACACAATGAGTGGAGCCTGTGCTGTACAGGGGGAGAGGGTGCAGGGTCTGTAGACACAACAGATCAACTGCTATTTCTAATGAAATATTAGGAGGAAAAAGACCTGATTGATTGATGTCCAGGTGAGAAGCCTCCACCACAGGAACAAGGCAGGGGCACATAGGTAGAAGGAGGGGAGACAACCCAGGAACCCAGGGTGCAGGTCACAGGGGGAGTCATGGATTATTAATGGGAAAGAAATGGACAGGAAATGCAGAAAAGTCTACAAGACCAAGGGAGAAAATAGAAAGAGTCAGAGGAGCCTGCAGGAAAGAGGGAGCTGTGTGTACAGTCACATTCAAAGGGGCCGATAATTGAAGAAACGTGTGCTGGGGTGTGAGGAGCAGAATCAGGACACAAGACATAGGAAGCCCTGGATCCACTGAGGACAAGAGAGTCTGCAAGATGGAGAGACACTGCACTGTCCTCTGCGATTATTAATAATACTGATGATACATCAAGATTCAGCAAAGGAGAAGAAGCAACTGAAGAGCAGCACTTCACTACATAATAGCAGAGCATCCCTAATATCACCAGTCTATCTATCTATCTATCTATCTATCTATCTATCTATCTATCTATCTGCTCTTTAGTTAAAGCAAACATTTATAAATAAATCCAACATTTAGCTATTTCCCAAGATTTATCTCTCTTCAGTCATTCTCTATAAATGCTATCATTTATCTTTTATGTTCAGCTAACTTTCCTTTAGATTGTAAGCTCATATGGGCAGAGCTTCGAAAACCTGTGGCTTTGATAGCTGTCAACCATAAATGTGCTGTACATAAAGTATATTCGCATTTGATAAAATATAAAAATACTATTTGAGCAATATTTGATTTTTAAAAATATTTCATGTATTAGTGTATTTGTAATAAGCAGAGCTATTTTTACTAAATTCAGCCCATTCATTATTCGCTGAAAAATTCAAAAGTGTTTCTATATGTATAAAAAAGAAACTATATACAATATATCCTTATATATCCTTATTAATCAGACTCAGCAGAAGATATGAAAACTTCAGCTGTATAAACTATAGTACTAATAGTGAAATAACTAAACTTATCATATGCTGTCTCACACCTGAGCATATTATACGTGTACACCAGCAATGTGACTTTTAATACACATTAATGACATTTTATGCATTACAGAGATATATTTTAGTTATTACTTATTATTGTACTAATATGTCTCAAAATACAGATTACAGATTTACAGAATACAGACACTATTTCATAGTCATCTTTTCCTCCTGTATAGCATAATTAATTGTTGTACAAATATCTTTGCCATAACAGTACGCAAAACACATAGTCAGATGAGCTGATAGTCTATGAATGGTGGCGAACAATTCCATCACGCAGAGCAGAGGTGCAGTTCACTATCCTGATATAGATCTAAATATCCTGGATAAACCAAAGTGACTTGTTAGCCCCCACATCCCCCAGTACCAGAGGCAAATGCCACAGCACCAGAGGCACATCCCCCAGTACCAGAGGCAAATGCCACAGCACCAGAGGCACATCCCCCAGCACCAGAGGCACATGCCACAGCACCAGAGGCACATCCCCCAGCACCAGAGGCACATGCCACAGCACCAGAGGCAAATGCCACAGCACCAGAGGCACATCCCCCAGCACCAGAGGCACATGCCACAGCACCAGAGGCAAATGCCACAGCACCAGAGGCACATCCCCCAGCACCAGAGGCACATGCCACAGCACCAGAGGCACATCCCCCAGCACCAGAGGCACATGCCACAGCACCAGAGGCACATCCCCCAGCACCAGAGGCAAATGCCACAGCACCAGAGGCACATGCCACAGCACCAGAGGCACATGCCACAGCACCAGAGGCACATCCCCAGCACTAGAGCCACATGCCCAGCACAGAGGCACATCCCCCAGCACCAGAGGCAAATGCCACAGCACCAGAGGCAAATGCCACAGCACCAGAGGCAAATGCCACAGCACCAGAGGCACATGCCCAGCACCAGAGGCACATGCCACAGCACCAGAGGCACATGCCACAGCACCAGAGGCACATGACCTAGCACCAGAGGCACATCCCCCAGCACCAGAGGCACATCCCCCAGCACTAGAGGCACATGCCCAGCACCAGAGGCACATCCCCAGCACCAGAGGCAAATGCCACAGCACCAGAGGCACATCCCCCAGCACCAGAGACATATCCCCAGCATCAGAGGCACACCCAGCACCAGAGGCACATCCCCCAGCACCAGAAGCACATGCCCAGCACCAGAGGCACATCCGCCAGCTCCAGAGGCACATGCCACAGCACCAGAGGCACATGCCACAGCACCAGAGGCACATCCCCCAGCACCAGAGTCAAACCCAGCACCAGAGGCACATCCCCCAGCACCAGAGGCACATGCCACAGCACCAGAGGCACATGCCACAGCACCAGAGGCACATCCGCCAGCTCCAGAGGCACATGCCACAGCACCAGAGGCACATGCCACAGCACCAGAGGCACATCCCCCAGCACCAGAGGCACACCCAGCACCAGAGGCACATCCCCCAGCACCAGAGGCACATGACCTAGCACCAGAGGCATATCCCCAGCATCAGAGGCACATGCCCTTCACCAGAGGCACATCCCCCAGCACCAGAGGCACATCCCCCAGCACCAGAAGCACATGCCCAGCACCAGGAGGCACATACCCCAATAGTCCTTCCCAATTACACCTTTGTACAATGGATCCTTTGGCTGCAACTGATCATAAATAGTTAATACTTTGTATTAATCAAGCAAATTATATACTAAATGATATAAATAAAAAGTTGTAAATAAACAAAATCTGTTTTACAGACAAATTCAAGATTCAATTAAGAAACAAATGGCCTGACCTGCGTTGAAGCCGCGTGGACCATCCGGCTGTACAGGGTGAAATGACGAGATGAGCTCACCGAGGAGTAAATTTAGGACAAGCGTGCAGGTACACCTATGTGTTTTGTTAGCATAGGTAAGGAATGTGAGTTTTCTGCACAAATCCATCTTGAAGAATCACAATGAAGCCCATGTTTGATGTAGTAAAGTCACCGCTACAAAAAAAAACACTATTTATTTTCACAAAGTCAATAGAAAAGTTTAAGCAGACAAGACGTGCAGCCATGTACAGTCAGCTCTTTGTTTTTGGGCCCCCATATTACTTAGGAAACAAAACTGACAATTGCAAGTTGGTATATGTTGTGTTTTTTTGTTAATGCATCGTAAGGACATAGACATTGCATCTGTACATTGCTTTCCAAATTATTTTTGTGGCGCCCCTGCGACCAGGGTGGCCACAGGCAGGAAATACAGCCAGGCAGGTGGAGACAGTTTGTGCACCAAACACCTTGAACACACACACCCATCATACACAACACCCAACCTGGAGCCCAGGACTCTTGGCGGGCAAGGGGTGGTAGGGTAGGGTTTAGAGGGAAGTGGGTGGAATGTAGGTCAGGTGACGAACTAGGTACAAAAAGGGGGAATGAAGAGGAGTTAGGTAGTAGGTCGGAGTAGGCTGAGAAGTAAAGACAAGAACAGAAGAGACAGATTGACACTTCCCAGTCGGTCCTGGGTTCTTTGGAGGCGCAGAATCCTGCGAGACACCGTTCCCTGGAGAGAAAGCCCGCTCCAGAGCTTGGGAGTCGAGGGAAGGGGAAAGACTGAGCACAGACAACTGACAGGAGAGATTCCCCTGGCATACCCGGTAGTCACACGGGTAGGAGATGGCCCGGTGATCCCTTGCAAGACAGGGACACCCAAGGCCAGGCTAGGACCAGAGTGTCGGCTCTGAAGGGCTATACGCTGGATCCCAGACAAACCGACGGGGGACTCTGATTCCAGGTCAGAGTTCCTAACACATGGGCTGGAGGCAAAGCAACACCATAGGACCCAGGCTTGCTGGCCAAACACTGGGGAAGCCACACAAGGGACCGAGTTGCTGCCATACAGCCCACGGGAAGAACAGAGGAGAGGAAAGCCTGAAAGGTTTCAGAGAGTGAAGGGTCTCAGGAAGGAAACCTGGCTGCAGAGGGTTCAGTGAGTCTCCGGAGTTGCCTGTGTAAAGTGACTGTGTGAACTGTACCGTAAAGAACTTTTCTGTAAAACCCGGTAAACCCTGCTTAAGTCTCCCGTGTGTGATTCCCTGCCACCAGAACTTAATTTCACCTTTCCACCCTGTCAGGAGCATCCCCAACCCACGGCGGGATCATCCATCTAGCTGCCGCACCATCCATCCATCCTCCTGGTGGGAACAGCAGCAGCGGTGGTCCCCTCACTGACCACAACCCGTGGGTGACGTCACGTCAAATTCCTGTAAATACCCCCTTTTACTTGTGGGCTCGGGACACAGTCCGGACCAAGACCGCCGTGATAAGCCCCGTGATACCCCGATCCCGTACCGAGTACCCCGTCCCATAGGGCTCCACATTACGCAAATTGGCTTGCAATGTCAAAGACTACATTTATGTTATAAGATATTGCCTCAGTTCTTTGTGATTGATTTCAATGACCCAAACGCCTGTGATAATAATTAGTTTTGTTAGCCCAATTACAGTTAAGAAGGATGTTCCACATTTTTACGCAGCCACAGATTTCAAGCAGTATGGCAAAGAAAAAGGATCTCTCTGCTGCTGAAAAGCGAAAATAGTGCCATGCCTTGTGCAAGGTTTGAAAACATTAGATATTTCACAAAAACGTAAGCATGATCATCGTACTGTAAAGCCATTTGTGGCTGATACACAGCATAAATGAAATGAGTTTGTGCAGATAAAGGCATAATGAGGAAGGTTGCAAGTTTGTGAGCAGGAACTTCAGTCCTCTTGGTAACTGCTGAATTGTGTAATGCTGTAATGTCTGAACTTGTCCCCTCTGAGTTGTAAATTGCTGTTGTGGTGAGCCACGGGGGAGGCCCCAGGTATTGTAGAGGGGCCAGCTGGGATATGTAGTTCCACTGGAAGCAGATGATAATGTCATGCTAGCTGAAGTAGGTTGCTAAACCCCTAAACACTTGACTCGTGTCCACAAAAATGGTCAAGCGGGAGGCTGCACTCCCAATGGATTATATATCTAGTGATGATATATTACCCAACTCAGATGGTGATATCTGGGTGCAGATGTGATAGCGCCCATGACGTTTGTGCAATTTTAGGCAGCTGGACATCCGATGAACTTCAAAACATAATACTTTACTTCGGTTAATAATTGAATACAGTCTGTTGTGGGCAAAGTGGCTGTGGTTCACCATACACCGCATATTTTGTGTATGAAAGAAGGTGATTTCTCCTCAAAGAACAAGCAGATTTCGGGCCTCTCAGGCGGTGAGGACAGACACGCCTCCTCACGTAGTATGGAAGGTAACACTGTGCACAGTCCAGGTAATACTATGATGGAGGGACCTTCACGGCTCCGCTCCCGGGGTGATGGGGTATGGAGCTACTCACCATTTTAGTGCTACCGTTCCCTATTGCAGGGGGTCGGCCAGACAAAGTTTGTCTCGTGGAGTCACATTGAGCTGGTTCTGACTGGAAGCCAATATAATCCAGCATGGAGGAGATCCCTGTGCAGCCTTATCTCTCCTGGCTGTATAAGCTTCACTCCTTTGTGGAGAAGATTAGATGGAGAAAATGATGTGGCCACAGTGTGGCCTGGAATAGCGATGCTGGGAGCAGTAGTCCTTCCTCACTCTCTCCTGACTACACTGACTAGAAACCAGTTTGAAGCAGTTCCAGGAAGTGTGTGAGAGGCCTGAGGTGGAGACTCCTCCCACCGTTGCTATGTGTGAGAGGCCTGAGGTGGAGGCTCCTCCCACCGTTGCTATGTGTGAGAGGCCTGAGGTGGAGGCTCCTCCCACCATCGCTATGTGTGAGGCCTGAGGTAGAGGCTCCTCCCACCATCGCTATGTGTGAGAGGCCTGAGGTGGAGACTCCTCCCACCGTTGCTATGTGTGAGAGGCCTGAGGTGGAGGCTCCTCCCACCATCGCTATGTGTGAGGCCTGAGGTAGAGGCTCCTCCCACCATCGCTATGTGTGAGAGGCCTGAGGTGGAGGCTCCTCCCACCATCGCTATGTGTGAGGCCTGAGGTGAAGGCTCCTCCCACCATCGCTATGTGTGAGGCCTGAGGTGGAGGCTCCTCCCACCGTTGCTATGTGTGAGAGGCCTGAGGTGGAGGCTCCTCCCACCATCGCTATGTGTGAGGCCTGAGGTAGAGGCTCCTCCCACCGTCGCTATGTGTGAGAGGCCTGAGGTGGAGGCTCCTCCCACCATCGCTATGTGTGAGGCCTGAGGTGAAGGCTCCTCCCACCATCGCTATGTGTGAGGCCTGAGGTGGAGGCTCCTCCCACCATCGCTATGTGTGAGAGGCCTGAGGTGGAGGCTCCTCCCACCATCGCTATGTGTGAGGCCTGAGGTAGAGGCTCCTCCCACCATCGCTATGTGTGAGAGGCCTGAGGTGGAGGCTCCTCCCACCATCGCTATGTGTGAGGCCTGAGGTGGAGGCTCCTCCCACCATCGCTATGTGTGAGGCCTGAGGTGGAGGCTCCTCCCACCGTTGCTATGTGTGAGAGGCCTGAGGTGGAAGCTCCTCCCACCATCGCTATGTGTGAGGCCTGAGGTAGAGGCTCCTCCCACCATCGCTATGTGTGAGAGGCCTGAGGTGGAGGCTCCTCCCACCATCGCTATGTGTGAGGCCTGAGGTAGAGGCTCCTCCCACCATCACTATGTGTGAGAGGTCTGAGGTGGAGGCTCCTCCCACCATCGCTATGTGTGAGGCCTGAGGTAGAGGCTCCTCCCACCATCGCTATGTGTGAGAGGCCTGAGGTGGAGGCTCCTCCCACCATCGCTATGTGTGAGAGGCCTAAGGTGGAGGCTCCTCCCACCGTTGCTATGTGTGAGAGGCCTAAGGTGGAGGCTCCTCCCACCGTTGCTATGTGTGAGAGGCCTGAGGTGGAGGCTCCTCCCACCATCGCTATGTGTGAGGCCTGAGGTAGAGGCTCCTCCCACCATCGCTATGTGTGAGAGGCCTGAGGTGGAGGCTCCCACCATCGCTATGTGTGAGGCCTGAGGTGGAGGCTCCTCCCACCATCGCTATGTGTGAGAGACCTGAGTTGGAGGCTCCTCCCACCGTTGCTATGTGTGAGAGGCCTGAGGTGGAGGCTCCTCCCACCGTTGCTATGTGTAAGGCCTGAGGTAGAGGCTCCTCCCACCATTGCTATGTGTGAGGCCTGAGGTGGAGGCTCCTCCCACCATCGCTATGTGTGAGAGACCTGAGGTAGAGGCTCCTCCCATTATTATTATGTGTGAGAAGCCTAAGGTGGAGGCTCCTCCCACCATCGCTATGTGTGAGAGGCCTGAGGTAGAGGCTCCTCCCATTATTATTATGTGTGAGGCCTGAGGTGGAGGCTCCTCCCACCATCGCTATGTGTGAGAGGCCTGAGGTGGAGGCTCCTCCCACCATCGCTATGTGTGAGAGGCCTGAGGTGGAGGCTCCTCCCACCGTTGCTATGTGTGAGAGGCCTGAGGTAGAGGCTCCTCCCACCAATGCTATGAGTGAGAGACCTGAGGTGAAGGCTCCTCCCACCATCACTATGTGTGAGGCCTGAGGTGAAGGCTCCTCCCACCAATGCTATGAGTGAGAGACCTGAGGTGAAGGCTCCTCCCACCATCGCTATGTGTGAGAGGCCTGAGGTAGAGGCTCCTCCCACCAATGCTACGTGTGAGAGGCCTGAGGTGGAGGCTCCTCCCACCGTTGCTATGTGTGAGAGGCCTGAGGTGGAGGCTCCTCCCACCGTTGCTATGCGTGAGAGGCCTGAGGTCGAGGCTCCTCCCACCGTTGCTATGTGTAAGGCCTGAGGTAGAGGCTCCTCCCACCATTGCTATGTGTGAGGCCTGAGGTGGAGGCTCCTCCCACCATCGCTATGTGTGAGAGACCTGAGGTAGAGGCTCCTCCCATTATTATTATGTGTGAGAGGCCTAAGGTGGAGGCTCCTCCCACCATCGCTATGTGTGAGAGGCCTGAGGTAGAGGCTCCTCCCATTATTATTATGTGTGAGAGGCCTGAGGTGGAGGCTCCTCCCACCATCGCTATGTGTGAGAGGCCTGAGGTGGAGGCTCCTCCCACCGTTGCTATGTGTGAGAGGCCTGAGGTAGAGGCTCCTCCCACCAATGCTATGAGTGAGAGACCTGAGGTGAAGGCTCCTCCCACCATCGCTATGTGTGAGGCCTGAGGTAGAGGCTCCTCCCACCATCGCTATGTGTGAGAGGCCTGAGGTGGAGGCTCCTCCCACCGTTGCTATGTGTGAGAGGCCTGAGGTGGAGGCTCCTCCCACCGTTGCTATGGCAGCCAGTTAACCTTCATACATTGAGCTTGAGATGCAGTAAAATACCATATACATCTCCTGTATCTGTGCTCACTGCTCGGACGTCACATCATATATTTATGGCAGATTTCCTATCTCACAGCACAAGGTAACTGTGGCCACTGTCGCTATTCTCCAGCTGTGCATCGGCACTGCACACCTCACTGTGGGGTAGAGGAATGAACAGTATTACTATTAAATCCCATTACAAAGAATCACAGGAGTATGTGAAGGTGCTGCAGTCCCCGGAGGCTGGTGGGGCTGGTGAGTCTGGTGAGGCTTGTGAAGCTGGTGAGTCTGCTGAGGCTGGGAGGCTGGTGAGTCTGGTGAGTCTGGTGAGTCTGGTGAGGCTGATGGGGCTGGTGAGTCTGGTGAGGCTGGTGAGTCTGGTGAGGCTGCTGAGGCTGGTGAGTCTGCTGAGGCTGCTGAGGCTGGTGAGTCTGGTGAGGCTGGTGGGGCTGGTGAGGCTGCTGAGGCTGGTGAGTCTGCTGAGGCTGGGGAGGCTGGTGAGTCTGGTGAGGCTGGTGAGACTGGTGAGTCTGGTGAGGCTGGTGAGTCTGCTGAGGCTAGTGAGGCTGGTGAGTCTGGTGAGGCTGCTGAGGCTGGTGAGTCTGGTGAGGCTGCTGAGGCTGGTGAGTCTGGTGAGTCTGGTGAGGCTGCTGAGGCTGGTGAGTCTGGGGAGGCTGGTGAGGCTGCTGAGGATGATGAGGCTGGTGAGGCTGGTGAGACTGGTGAGGCTGGTGAGTCTGGTGAGTCTGGTGAGACTGGTCAGGCTGGTGAGGCTGGTGAGACTGGTGAGGCTGGTGACACTGGTGAGGCTGGTGAGTCTGCTGAGGCTAGTGAGGCTGGTGAGGCTGGTGAGTCTGGTGAGGCTGGTGAGACTGGTGAGACTGGTGAGGCTGATGAGGCTGGTGAGTCTGGTGAGGCTTGTGAGGCTGGTGAGGCTGGTGAGTCTGGTGAGGCTGGTGAGACTGGTGAGTCTGCTGAGGCTAGTGAGGCTGGTGAGTCTGGTGAGGCTGGTGAGGCTGCTGAGGCTGGTGAGGCTAGTGAGTCTGGTCAGGCTGGTGGGGCTGGTGAGTCTGGTGAGACTGGTCAGGCTGGTGAGGCTGGTGAGACTGGTGAGGCTGGTGAGACTGGTGAGGCTGGTGAGTCTGCTGAGGCTGGTGAGGCTGCTGAGGATGATGAGGCTGGTGAGTCTGGTGAGGCTGGTGAGGCTGCTGAGGCTAGTGAGGCTGGTGAGTCTGGTGAGTCTGGTGAGGCTGCTGAGGCTGGTGAGTCTGGGGAGGCTGGTGAGGCTGCTGAGGATGATGAGGCTGGTGAGGCTGGTGAGACTGGTGAGGCTGGTGAGTCTGGTGAGGCTGGTGAGTCTGGTGAGACTGGTCAGGCTGGTGAGGCTGGTGAGACTGGTGAGGCTTGTGAGTCTGGGGAGGCTGGTGAGTCTGCTGAGGCTAGTGAGGCTGGGGAGCTGGTGAGGGGCTGGTGAGCTGGTGATGCTGGTGAGCTGCTGAGGCTGGTGAGTCTGGTGAGCTGTGAGGCTGGTGAGCTGGTGAGGTGCTGAGACTGGTGAGTGGTGAGACTGGTGAGGCTGGTGGTTGGTGACGTTGCTGAGGCTGGTGAGGCTGTGAGTCTGGTGAGGCTGATGAGGCTGTGTGGAGCTGGTGAGGCTGGTGAGTCTGGTGAGTGCTGAGGCTGTGAGGCTGGTGAGTCTGGTGAGGCTGGTGAGACTGGTGAGGCTGGTGAGTCTGGTGAGGTGGTGGCTGGTGAGTTGGTGAGGTCTGGTGAGGTGGTGAGCTGTGAGGCTAGTGAGGCTGGTGAGTCTGGTGAGGCTGGTGAGGCTGCTGAGTCTGGTGAGTCGGTGGGCTGGTGAGGTCTGGTGGGCTGGTGAGCTGGTGAGGCTGGTGAGTCTGGGTGAGGCTGTGAGCCTGTGATGGGCTGGTGAGCTGGTGAGGCTGGTGGGCTGGTGATCTGGTGAGGCTGGTGAGGTGAGAGGCTGGTGGGGCTGGTGAGCTGGTGAGGGTGGCTGGGGTCTGGTGAGGCTGGTGGTGGTGAGGCTGGTGGGCTGGAGGCTGGGAGTCTGTGTGAGTTTGGTGGGCGGGTGGGCTGGTGAGTCTAGTGAGGCTTGTGAAGCTGGTGAGGTTGGGAGGCTGGTGAGCTGGTGAGTCTGTGAGGCTGATGGGCTGGTGAGGCTGGGGAGGCTGGTGAGGCTGGTGAGTCTGTGAGCTGCTGGTGAGGCTGGTGAGTCTGGTGAGGCTGGTAGGCTGGTGAGACTGGTGAGGCTGGACTGTGACTGGTGAGGCTGGTGAGTACTGGTGAGGCTGGTGAGTCTGTGAGGCGTATGTGAGGCTGTGAGTCTGGTGAGGCTGGTGAGGCTTAGTGTGAGCTGGTGAGTCTGGTGAGCTGTGGGCTGGTGAGCTGGTGAGGGGTGACTGGTGATGGTGAGTGCTGGGGTGGAGGCTGGTGAGGCTGGTGATGGTGAGGGCTGGTGAGTGGCTGGTGGGCTGGTGAGCTGGTGAGCTGGTGAGTCTGTGTGAGTGCTGGTGAGGCTGTGAGTCTGGTGAGCTGTGAGGCTGTGTGAGGCTGGTAGCTGGTGAGTCTGGTGGCTGGTGAGCTGGTGAGGCTGGTGGTGGCTGTGTGGGCTGTGAGGTGGTGATCTGGTGGGCTGGTGAGGCTAGGTGGTCTGAGTGCTGGTGAGCTGGGGGCTTGGTGAGGCTGGTGGAGCTGGAGTGGGGCTGGTGGTGAGGTGGCTGGTGGTGTGAGCTGTGAGGCTGTGAGCTGGTGAGGCTTGGTGAGGCTGGTGATTCTGGTGAGCTGGTTGGTGGCTGGAGGCTGGATCTGGTGAGCGGGCTGGTGAGTTGTGAGGCTGGTGAGGCTGTGAGTCTGAGCTGGTGGGTGGTGAGTCTGGTGAGGCTGGTGAGGGTGGTGGTGAGCTGTACTGAGACGTGGCTGGGGCTGGTGAGTGGTAATGGTGAGCGTGATGGGCTGGTGAGGCTGTGAGGCTGGGGGTGGCGTGAGCTGGTGAGTCTGCTGTGAGGCTGTGGGCTGTGGCGTGAGGGACTGGTGGGGCTGGTGGAGGCTGTGAGGTGAGCTGGTGAGTCTGGGTGGGGCTGGTGAGTCTGGTGAGGCTGGTGAGTGGTGGGCTGGTGAGCTGGTGGAGGCTGGGTGAGCTGGTGAGCTGGTGAGCTGGTGAGGCTGGTGAGTTGTGAGTCTGGGGAGGCTGGGGAGTCTGGTGAGGCTTGTGAGTCTGGGGAGGCTGGTGAGTCTGGGGAGGCTGGTGAGTCTGATGAGGCTGGTGAGGCTTGTGAGTCTGGGGAGGCTGGTGAGTCTGCTGAGGCTGGTAAATCTTGTGAGGCTGGTGAGTCTGGTGAGACTGGTGAGTCTGGTCAGGCTGGTGAGGCTGGTGAGGCTGGTGTGGCTTGTCAGTCTGGTGAGGCTGGTGAGGCTTGTGAGGCTGGGGAGGCTGGTGAGGCTGATGAGGCTGGTGAGTCTGGTGGGGTTGGTGAGTATGGTGAGGATGGTGAGGCTGATGTGGCTGGTGAGGCTAGTGATTCTGGTGAGGCTGATGAGGCTGGTGGGGCTGGTGAGTCTGGTGAGTCTAGTGAGGCTGGTGACTCTGGTGAGGCTGATGAGGCTTGTGTGTCTGGGGAGGCTGGTGAGTCTGGTGAGGCTTGTGAGGCTGGTGAGGCTTGTGAGTCTGGGGAGGCTGGTGAGTCTGGGGAGGCTGATGAGGCTTGTGAGTCTGGGGAGGTTGGTGAGGCTGGTGAGTCTGGTCAGGCTGGTGAGGCTGGTGAGGCTGGTGAGTCTGGTGAGGCTGATGAGTCTGGTGAGTCTGCTGAGGCTGGTCACATACCTGTGACAGTCTGATGACTCATTTCATTTCCTTTAAAAGTATTTGGCCATGTATAAAATTTGAAACAAATCTTCATGTACTATGTGCCACCTATTTGGTGTTGAAGGAGCGTTTGCGTGCAAACTCTGTACCTCATCTAAGTACTGTCCTATATACAGACAGAGGTGGAGGATAGACAAAAGACGAGGTAAAAAAAGGTGAATTCAAGAGCCTATTATAGAACGACATAAGTGAGTGCAGAAAAGTATCCTAACAATATGAAGTACAAACCCAGGAGCCATTACTGTACATATACTGCACCTTTAAGGAATTGATTATACATTGATACTGTGGTCAAAGTGGCTTGAAGTTGCACAGAAATCCTGGTGACTGATACTTTGTCCTTTTGGATAGATGTTTTTGGATAATTACATGACTTGCTTGAATCATTCGAGCAACATCTATTCCCTGCATAAAAACTGCTGCCAAGAATCATTATAAATATGCAGATTCCGATAAGGATTTGCCTTCCAAAGTTGGGTGAGATACTTATGTTTTATGTTGGAGGAAATTAATGTGCAGTATGATTGCAATATGTGGATTTTATTTGACCACAATGCATCCATTTTTTGTGCATCCATTGACACCATAACAATTCTATAAATTTAATTGCACTTGTGCCCTTAACTCCAACTCTAGGTAGTTTAATAGCACGCGATGTGCCAGAGATTTCAGCAGGATCACAGGGTCATTTGTTCTGTTGAACTGTGAAAACTATGAAATCTTTCTCTTCATCTTAAATTATGAATCTTTTTCGCATTTAAAGGGTCTTGAATTTTTGAAAATTATCCTAAAATCACTTCCTACACTTGACGGACAGTGGCGGTGGTTGTGGACAGCTCAATCATTTATAGTCACAAGGTGCCAATTTCACTCAATCTCTGGTGGGTTGAAGGGATGACATGACAAGATTTTCTTGATGTTGACTAACAAACTATTACAATATAAAGGACTTTGGCCCACGTCACACCAGGTGATGTCAGCGCAGATGTCGGCGGCAATGGGCAGGAGCGTCGCCGTCACATGTTTACATGTGTCGACACCTCCGGCAACGCACCGGCGATCTGTCAGGCGTCGTTTCCGCTGGGGTGTCTAAAAACCCCAGCGGCGATGCCTTAACATGGCAGCCTATGGCTCCCATCGCCTGGCAGATCGCTGTCCCCCATTTACATGGGGCGATGTGTACACATCGACCCAGAGTGGTCGCCTGGTTTCAGAGCGCTGCTCTGAAACCAGGCGGCCACTCAAATGCGTCGCCCTCGCCTATTTACATTAGGCAACTCATTAGGCAACGCATTTACCCTCTCCTTCTTGTGCAATCTTTTCAAATGAAGGGCCAATATTTGGCTGAAACATTGTGAAATACAACACATTTGTTTCTTCCTGCATCCCTTTTGGAGCGCCAAATTCATTTTTTCCTCTATATTTGGAGTGGAATCCTATTTGAGTACCCACTTTGAAAAGGAGCCTTTTTTGATCTTTCGGTAGAGCCGGAAGACCTCTATGGTCATTAGATGGCCATCTGGTCTATGAAAAATCAGAAGGTTTGACCAGCTTAAACCTAATGTGTACAAGATGCCTTTAGCTGGGTTTAACTATTGCTGTGCACTCTGGACTGGATGACGATTTAACAGTTGGTGTCCCAGCTTTCCCTTGATATATGGCAAAGTACTGTTGGCATTTAACATGTTTCGATACCTTTATGTGATGCCCTGCAAAATCAGACATCACAATTATCTGAGAACTCTGATGTGTGAGAAGCCAGCTCTTCAACCATTTTTTTACACACAGATGTAATTAGTGTAAGGGTGACTGTGAAGTCTGGTAGGTAGCAGCTTCTACAGGAGAACTATGGAGCCCAGGAAGAGCAGCAGCCCTCCCCTAGGACTGAATGGTGCTGGAGGTAAAGGAAGCCAGCCAGAGTATTTGCAGTGGTTGCTATTGGGACTCAGTGAAATCTGTGCAGACACATGGGACATAGCAGACAACATCAGTTAAGGATCAGAAGAGGGATGTCTTCATGTGATCCTTAGTTGCCAGTGTTGAGAAGAGAGGTGAGGTATTTTTGCTGTAAGCCTGAGATACCAATGGCAAGGTCCAGACTGAGAGAGGTTTTAGGGCCGCTTAACACTGCAGCGTGTTCCGGTCTGGGTCTGTCCGGGAGGACCCTGACATCCGCGGACCGGATTAGCACACAGGACTGGGGGGCTATTATGCTCTCCGGTCCGGTGTGCAGCCCCACGCAGCTGCAGCCGCTGACAGGTCAGGACCGCGGCGCCCGCGGTCCTGACTTATCAGCAGCAGGAACTGCGTGCGCTGCACACATGATCGGTGTGATAATCTGGTGCGCGGCTGTCAGGGTCCTCCCGGACAGACCCGGACCGGATCACGCCGCAGTGTGAAGCTGCCCTTAGTGGTTAGTATAGTGCTTTAACCAGCAGGAGTGAGGACAGCTGCTTCAGATTACTTGGAAAGATCTGGGTTCATCACAACATGAGGGGTGGTAAACTATCTATTGAATGACTGTAAAGCGCTGTAACCACCATCAACTGCTCCAGTAAAAGTGAGGGCTTGTTTCTGTTGCAACTGAGGTCTGGACATTGCTTATTAAGACAGGCTGATCCTGCATCCAGTCCACAACTATCAGCCCTTCATTCTGCTGAGGACATCCTGCCTGCTGGTGAGACCACCATGACCATTGGCTGCCATTAGGCTCAGCTCGATGGAGGCTGACCCAGATATTCGTTCCGTTGGTAGATAAGAGCAGGGGCGTAACTACAACAGGTGCAGGGGTTGCGATCGCCCCGGAGCCTAGGGGGCCCCAAAAGTCCCTTTGGCCTACAGAAAAAGACTATTGCTGTTAAAGATTTGTAATAATTGGGGGCCCCGTTAGAGCTTTCACATCAGGGCCCTTTAGCTTCAAGTTACGCCACTGGATAAGACCCAGTAGCTTTTTCTCCTCTTCCCATATAGAACACAAATGCTCAGACATGGGAATCATACTAGTGTATGGGTGGGGGGAGTAGCTGCTGGCCGAAGAAGGTTGCTGCTAAATTGTATTGCTGGCTTTAGAGGGGCCGTGTATCACATCAGTCCAGTAGTATCCAGGTTTTCATATGTTGTGTTCTATTTCTATATCATCCTTATCTGACAATGTCCAATATATGAATACCTGTAGAGATGAATCCTGTAATGTAAAAGCCATGAGGATGGATAGTGGAAAGGGAGGTGGGGAGAATTGCAAATTCATCAACAGGAAGGAACAATTAGTCCCTGGAGACAATTGGGAAGTTAAGTAGGCAAGTTATTGACTACTAGTTTACTACATTAGTGCACAATTAAAACCTACTTCAGGGATGTCTGTAAACTGCTCGCTGAGATTAAAGAAGATCACATCTTCCTCTGTGTTAAAATCCATTCGTTTTGTAAACCAGTCTTTTTTTGTATGGTAAATACGTTATGTGGGTCCATAAAATTACTAAAGGGATTGCATACATTGCAAATAGGTAAAACAACCCAAAAACAGAGTTCTTTGCTTTTATTCATTAGACAATTTTAGCCGGACTCAGATTATAAGTTTGCTAATGATCACTGCAGATAATCATTGACGTCAGCGGCGATGCCGAGCGATTGAGTCGTGTTGTAGATTGAGCATCATCAGTTCATCCCTGTAAAACAAAGGATATTTATTTTATTTAGAAAATATGACCGCTAACGGTATTAAAAGTTTCCAAGCCAAACTATTATTTTTCATTGCTTTTGTGTTAGAATGAGCTTAACCAATTCCAAGAACATCACGTTAGAATAGCGTGGTTGCATAACGGCTCCTTTTGCTCTCTACTTTCTCCGGCAGAACCATGGAGAATGAATGGGGCGCTGGCAGTCATTCATGGCTACAGTGCCATACTAACTACTGTCTGGACCTCCTCCTGGGATTGGTTTGGGTCCCAGTAATCTGACCCTCTCTGAACTATGTAGTGGTGATCATGTTAATGTTGGGAATAACCCTTTTCATATCATCTCTTCCAATATAAAATAGGATTTTTACATAGAAAACTTCAAAAGTAAAGTTAAAAAGTAAAGAGGGCCGAGGAAAGAATGGGATTTGGGAAATATTCTTGAGCTGGAGACGACAAGAGAGACTAGATGTGTGCTTTGAAGGACAAGGCAGAGTCAAACGTTAGGGTACCGTCACACTTGGGGACGCTGGTGAGATATCAAACAGTCAGATCTCACCAGCGACGCAGCAACGATACGCAACGATACAGCGGTTGTTGGGACCCTGTCTCTCAGACCTGTAGTATTGAAGTTGTTGTCCCTGTCAATCACACAGGTGCATGCTGGCCAGCGGGAGACCGACGATCAAAAAATGGTCCAGACGGTTTGTAACGATCAGCAATCTCACAGCGGGGGCATGGTCGCTGCTACGTGTCAAATCGCTGCTGGGGTAGTGGTGTCACAAAACATGTGACTCAACAGCGATCTCTCTAGCGATCTCGCTTAGTGTGACGGGGCCTTTACTCTGAGGCAACGGACTTCAGTTACAGGGCAAAGAGTGATGCCACTTACCATAATAGATAGATCGGGTAGGGAAGATACATGAGATGGAGGAAAGATGATGAGTTTGGATTTATCCACGTTGAGCTTTAGGGAGCGAGAGGTGAAGAAGGAGGATATGGCTGATAAACACTCCGGGATTCTGGACAACAGGGAGGTGATGTCTGGGCCATAGAGGTAGATCTGAGTGTTGTCAGTGTACAGGTGGTACTGCCTTACTAATGCGACCCGTTCTGTATAGATACTATATAATTACTCCTTCACACATCGCGGTCATTGTGTGGACTGATGTTTTACTGATGTGTGATCAGTAAAAAATCAGTCCACACAATGACCGCGATGCATGGACTGGCTGCAGGTCTCCTCACCTGAACTCGGCCTCCTCCTATGCGTTCAGTCCATCATTTTTACAGATGCCTGAAGGGCCCCTTATTCCTCATCTCTGATTTATCTTGATATTCCTTTACTCTTGCTGATTATAGGGCAGGACAAGTAACGCCATTTCAACATTATTATGTCATATTTACTTATATATATTTTAATTTTTTTCACTTTTATAGTTTTTCATTGTAGTATTGCAGTATTGTATTTTATTATTGTTCCGCTTAAAATCATTGTACAGTGTTGAAAAATGTTAAATAAAACGTTACATTTTCACAATCTTTCAAAAAGTCTAAATGAAACCAAAGTAATGAGGTAAACAGGGAAATCAACATGGACAACTGTGAAATCCTATGTAGACAATTATTTACCTGTCTGGACTAAATAGAGGACCTGGGAGGCCAAGTGTCATTTCACGCACCCATTCAGTAATTTGAACTGGTAACTGTTCAGTGATTTTGGTGGCAGTGGTTGAAGAATTAGGAAGTCCTGTTGTTTATGGTCACACTTTACATACCACTTTTACACTTGGGCAGTGGAAAGTCATAGATAAGTTTATTTACTTTACAAACTCCTACATAGGAGCACATCATTAAAGCGTCACTCTCTAACGTCTAATGACTTTGAAGTCTAATTTCCTGCCCATTATTGGTAACTTATTGATTAGGAATTGTGTATTGGGAAGGATTTGTTTCCCACAAAAGGTCAATAAGACTCTAACAAATGCTCAATATACAAAGTATAGGTATCAAACAAACAGCAAACAAAGGCCAAAAATGACTTTAATCGAGTTAACGAGTGATCAAAGGCTTGTAGATTGGAGGCTCTTTCCAAAGCTGAAGTCGAACGTTATCACACATGGAACCAATCTGGGATGGAGATCTGGTAATTGTAATAGTGTTTAATTTATAAACTGAGAATATTTAACCTTGCAATCTCCAGCCTCCGCTCAATGCATGGCTGGATATTCCTATAGAAATGGTTAATAAGGGACTTTCCACTACAGCGTTAGCATTGGAATAATAGCTGTAAAGGAGAGCAGTGAGAATGTATCTGCTTTTTGTGTCTATTTTTCACGTGTTTTTTTTCCTCATTTTTTTAAACTTCAAGGTTTTAGTGCTGGTATCATAAATCTAATGACCCTAGGTGAGAAAAAAAACTCTTTTATTATTTCCATTTGTGTATGCCTGTACGGTGGAAACAGATGTGATGATTTAAGAGAGCGAATGTATGTTACTATAAACACTTTCCGTTCGGCGCTTTCTGTGGAGGCGTATATTCTACTGTGCAAATCAGAAGAGTATGTCCGTTGGGCTGTCCGGTAATGTGATCCCACCTGAATACTTTACACTCATGTATCATGCATTAGTTGACCCACAATTGACACTTTACCCAATTTAAAGGGGTTTCAGGATCACAAAGAGAGTTTTTCCTTACTTCGAGGAACTGCAACACACTTGTCCAGTTAAGGTCTCACCCATCTGTTGGACTTTTATTTTTTTGCATATGAGAAATAAAGGATGATTTTCATACTGGATCCAGTTTCCTTCCACTATTGGCCTATTGTTACGTTCAGAGTAGCATTCAATTGTCTCCTATGCAAGAAAAAAATGTCACATTTTTCTTACCCATTAATTAATAAACGGACAGTGATCAGATGATCCACTGCTGTGGTTTCTTTCAAGTATAAAAATAAAAAGCATTGTGGCTTCAGTTGTGCAAAAAAACATGGTTCTATTGTGATGATGTCGCCAAAAATCCAAAACGCGGCCGCAGTCCTAAAATTTGTATGAAATGGTTATGGGGATTGTCTGAGTCTTTAACATGGTGGCCTATCCTTTAATGTCTGAAACACCCAGCATCGCCACAAAACAGCTGTTCTCAATACCTGCAGTTGCAAATCAACACAACAATATTCTGGCTTGGTACTGAATATTGGCCCGGATGTGCAGTATCCGGCCATGGCCACTATTCCATTGATGGAGCTGTGCAGTTCCACAACTGAGTAGTTTCAGCCACTGCTGATATTGGGAACAGCTGATCGGTGGCAGTGCATGGTGTCACACCACCTACTGAAATGATGACAGATAGGCCATCTATTTTAAAATCCCAGACAACCCCTTCACATCACATCTAAAATTGGCAACCCAGGAAAGTAACAAAAACTTAAAAGGGGTTGTCCACTTGTGGAGGGACAAGCCACGTTTTCCTTGAAGGCAGATGACACAAGGAACCTGAGAAAAAGCTTACAGTTCCCATGAGTAATTTATGAGATGGTTGAAGCAAAGGGGGGCTCTTATCTAGCACCGAACTAGAAAAGGAAGATATGCCAATGGAAGTCCAGTTTTCGTACCAAGAAGCAAGAAAGAGCAGACCAAAGAGATCAGATTTATTAGGAGAATTGCCGCTTCCCCCACAGAGACAGTGGCCAGTCACCATTTACAAGTACCAACTGTAAGGAAACAGAGCCTGTTCCCGAAGTGGCATCTACCAGACATCCCACTACAGATTTACATGGTCAACCCGCAGATGGTGCTGGTCAACATCCCGAAGCAGAGCTACGTGGTCAAGCCGAGAACTCCACCGGTCAAAACCTCACGTCAGAGCTATGAGGTCAATCCACAGACCCTGCCAGAGCTATGTGGTCAAGCAGCTGACTTCACTGGTTAAGATCAGAGTTCCAGAGTGGCCCGGGGCCCTCGCTTCCTTTGTGATATCTAAGGGGAAGTGGACAGGACAAATTAGTAGGACAGATTCTCCCCTTCTCTTTCCCTAATACAGACTTTATTGTGGGCATAGTTGAGGGGCTTGAGTACGGAAGAGAATAAGGTTAAAGACTAGAGACAGCAGGGTAAATATTCCTGACAAAAAGGACCCCCCCTCCCCGTGTATGCCAGGAGGTGACAAACAGTAAGGTAGTATAGTCTGCTAGGAACTGAGTTTTACATTATTGAAGGGGATTTTGCCTCTGATTATTGGAAACATTGAAAATGAAGTGTAACATCCATTAAAATTTTGTGTGAAGACTGCCACTGTGTCATTCATCCCTGTGTGTTGCATTGTTCTTCCTCCTCGTTTCACACTAGTAGTACAACCCCTTCTGATTTCACATGTTTCCTCCAGGTAAAATAAGACCCTGTACTCACCTGTCATGCCGGCACCTTGCAGCAGTGTTGCTAATTGTATTTCTGGGGCTCACGTGACATTGTGATGTCATGAGAGCACTCCGTCCTATCAGTAGTGCCTTCTCTTGCCACAACTTTGGACACAGGAGCAATGAATAGGAAGTGTGTATCAGACGCAGCATCACTTCCTCCTGGACCAAAGGCAAGGAGACAGATGGCACATGTGACGTCACAATGTCACATGATCACAGGAACCACATTTACCGGAAATGCTGGAACGGCGTCAGCAGGAAAAGTGAGTACTGGCTCTTTTATTTTACCTGGGAGAAATGTAATCAGAAGGGGTTGTCTAAATAGTGGAGAGCCATTTAAGATACACTTGTCCTAATTACACCCTACACGTGCCTCAATGAGACATAGCCCGACAATAGGCGACACACACAAAAATGCAAGTAAACTAAGAAAAGGGCACATATAACAATTAATAGAACACTATTATTGACTTCCACCAAACATTGCAAGAAACGTAGGAAACATGCGGGAAAAGAACGCCACTAACAATGGTCGTATTTGTCATAAGACGCTCCGTGACCAGAGCCAAGTGTCCCGATAGAGGGGGAAACGACATTTTCACTTTTTCTGCCAACAAAAATATGTAATGTAAGCCGCGTAATAGCACAAAAAATAAAAAGCATCTGGTCATTATGGGGTTAAGCTCCGATCTTATTTAACACATGGCTAAATAAAGCGCAAGCACTGGAATAATAGTCTATAAAATCGCGGCTTGCACCTCTTCACACACATTCCCAGGTTGTTTTATGCTTTGTACAAAAGGTAAATGCAAGTTTTTATGTGCAAAATTAATGCAAAAAAAAACCTCCTGAACGTTCGGCAGTTCATTCTGGGATAAACAGATCCGTTTCCCTTCATCCTGCAATGTTTTTACAGTTTACATTTTATCCGTCCTCCTGTTCCTAATTGAAGTCGAATTTGGACTATGGGAATATAGTTTATTTTTATGGATTTCTTGGGTCAGTAAACTGATATCCTTAATGTTGACTTATTGAGTTGGTTCAAGCTGAAGCTGTAATGATTTTTCCCTAACAGGCGGTATGTAAATATACCGAGCCATTATACAGCTTCACAAATCAATATGTTTATAATTGCCAGTGATTCTGACTATTAAGAGTTCATTGCATTATCAGCCTAATGACTTGAACTACACAGACAGAGATGTTTAGGCTCCTGAGAAAATTGAGTTGTTACAATGATTCCAATCTGTAGTTTAAAGGGATTGTCTGGAAAAAAGAAAAACTGTTACAGAAACAGCGCCCCCTGTCCATGGGCTGCATCTGGTATTGCAGCTCAGTCCTGATTCACATGAATGAAAATATACTGCAACTCCCAGATACAATCTTTAGAAAGTAGATAAACTTTATTTTTTAGAATATTGTGGAAAGTTATAAATATTTTTAAATTATTTAATAGGGAAATTGTATTAATTCCTGCATATAACATCATGTGTCAGAGAGTTCCATAGTCTCACTGCTCTTACAGTAAAGAATCCACGTCTGTGATTATGATTAAACCTTCCTTCCTCCAGTCGTTGACGATGTCCCCTTGTCCCCGTCTCAGGCCTAAGAGTAAAAAGATCATTAAAAAGGTCTCTAAGCCTTCGTTTTTCCAAACTAAATAACCCAAGGTTTAATAACCTGTCTTGGTATTCCAGACCCCTCAGTCCTCTAATAACCTTGGTTGCTCTTCTCTGCACCCGCTCTAGTTCAGCTATGTTTTTCTTATACACCGGAGACCAGAATTGTACACAGTATTCTAAGTGTGGTCGCACTAGTGACTTGTATGGAGGTAAAATATGTTCTCCTCATGAGCATCTATGCCTCTTTTAATGTATCCCATTATTTTATTTGCCTTTGTAGCAGCTGCCTGACACTGGCCACTAAATGTGAGTTTGTCATCTACCCATACACCCAGGTCTTTTTCAGTCATAGTTTTGCCCAGTGTTTTACAATTAAGCATATAATTATACATTGTATTTCCTCCAAGTGCATGACCTTACATGTATCCCCATTAAAGCTCATTCACCATTTATCAGCCCAAGTTTCTAGTTTACATAAATCCTCCTGTAATATAAAATTATCCTCCTCTGTATTAATAAATATGTTAAAAAAAAGTGGTCCCAATACTGACCCCTGTGATACCCCACTGTTAACTGTGACCCATTCTGAGAGTGATCCATGAATGACCACCCTTTGTTTCCTATCACTAAGCCAGTTCTTAACCCTCTTACTAATATTTTCCCTATATCCCTATTGCTGTCATTTTATGTATCAACCTTTTGTGTGGCCCCATATCAAAAGCTTTTGAAAAGTCTATATACACCACGTCCACTGCATTTCTTTGGTCCAGTCCAGAGCTTACCTCTTCATGGAAGCTTATCAGATTAGTTTGATAGGGACGATCCCTTGTAAACCATGTTGGTATTGGGTCATGAGGTTATTTTTATTCAGATACTCCAGTATAGCATTTCTTAGAAAACCCTCTAGGATTTTACCCGCAGTAGAGGTTAAGCTTACTGGCCTATAATTTCCAAGTTCAGTTTTTGTACCCTTTTTGAATATTGGCACCACATTTGCTTATGTCAGTCCTTTGGTACAGACCCTGTTATTATGGAATCTTTAAAGATGACGGTACTTAATTCCTACAGTGCTCTGGAGTGTATCCCATATGGACCCGAGAATTTGTTAACTTTAGTGATTTTTAGATGGTGCTGTACTTCCTGCTGGGTTAAGCAGGTTACATTTAATGGAGAGTTTTTGTTATCACTGATCATGTTGTCTGTCATGGGATATTCTTGTGTAAATACTGTTGCAAAAAAGTCATTTAGCATATTGGCTTTTTCCTCATCCTCATCCACCATTTCACCCAGACTTTATTTTATGCTTAGCATTAGTCTTGTACACCCCTTAAGGGTGGAGCCAAATAAACAAAAAGCGGTTTTGCAAATTGGGGAGCAGAAGACAGTACAGAAAGGAGAGAGATGTGACAAAATAGAGGCCTGTTGGAGGTGTAGTACAGAGGAGCCCAAGAATCTAATTCAGTCAGACCTTTGTGTCAAACTAGGGACTCGAAAGAAATGGAGGACTGAGTGGAGAGGGCCAGTCTCTGCATCTCCTACGGGTTTAGTCCGTAAGTTTCTAGGCGGCATCCGTTTTGTATTGGCAAAAACTCAACAACTCCCTTCAGTTGCAGAAGGCCTGGTTGGCTCTTGAGAACAGGCTGTAGATGTCCACAGAGAAGTGTTGTTTTCTTGGCCACTCCAATAGCTTATACTTAATCCCTGTGGGTGGGATGGAGTTGAACCAAAAAGACTGTTTGATTCTGCTATTTTATGAGGGCGCTGGGGGAGATGATGAAATGCTTAGGCCTATCTTCGGGACCTCAAGTACCTCAAGTTTTGGCTACAAAATATATTGTGACTGTTGCTATCGGTAACCCCTGCAGGGAAAATGGTCATACCACATTATGGATGAAAACATCAAGTGTTCTGTAACCCCAAGTGAAGCAACGTTTATAAGAAAGAGCCCTGCTGGGTCCATGTGTACCTGTTCATGTGAAACTGCACTGGGGAGGTGGCCGGGGTGCAGACTGACAACCCAAGGCTGATCAACAGCCAAGGCTCAACCTCGCCCGTGACACCTACAAGGCGTGCACCCCAACACGAGCCAAAGCTTTTACTCCCTCCCATGCCCAGATGCTGTGGTATATTCCACCTGTTTCTGTATGGTTGGACACATACATTACACAGGGGCTCATATATATAGGAATATCTCAGGGCAGGAACTGTTTTTTAACATCCAGTTGTGGAACTTATTTTTATTCTAAGATCTATTAATTACAATGTCCAATTGTTTGTGGCACAAACCCCTTAACTCTACTATGTATATAGTAACTTGCTAAGTTTGAGGATTTTTGGTGAAGAAAGCAAAACTTCTTTCATATCTGGCCTTTTTTTCATTACTATGTCATATAATATAAGTGTGTGTATGTATATTGTGAGGCACAGCCGTCATGCTCCCATGGCCGGGGTTGTCACATGGGTTGTCGGCTTAGGAGCCTGTTCACATTAGCCGGTTTTCCAGGGTGTGTGTGTTGTGTGAAACCTATCTGGAATACAGTGAGTTAACAGCTGAGAGTTAGTACTGTAATCCTGTCCGGTACACAGTGTCTTAATAGCGGAAGGAATCATGAGACCAATGAGTGGCTGAGAGAGCAATGTGTGTACTAATTGCATAGCAGCTCAGGTGGGTGTGTCAGTTTGGGTGTGGCAGCTACGATAAGAGCTAGGCAGGTGTCTGTGAGAGACACAACAGAGGGAGACCAGAGAAAGGAGCTCAGTGCAGACCAGACGACTGAGATGGAAGGGTGCTTGTTCAGGCGTGGGGCGAAACATGTCCTGGAGGAGACCGGCCCCTCTCCATAAGGGAGGCTCCTGACCCTTGAATGGTTGTGTACGAACCAGTGGCCGGGAACGGGGCGTTATGGCTCCTAGAGTGGGGAAACCGCGGCTGAACCAGGTGGACGCTGGCCTGGACGTGGGGCGAAATACGTCCAGGAAGGAGCCCTTGGGGAGGCATGGTGTACCCGTGACTCAGGTTGCTCAATCCCTGTTACGATCCCAGAGGAGCCTCAGTCAATGGGTGTATTATGATGGGCTGTGAGCATGTGTGAGGACGTATGTGATCCATGGATGAGTTATGATGGATCACATGCGGTGTGTATGGTCTCGGTCAGGCTGGAGCCTGTACTAGGGGTTAGTATTAAAGTGTTGTGCTGGGTAAATAAAGCCAGGCGGCTGGTACCACCATTGGGACCCACAGGGCCCGTGGATAAGTGGGGATAACTATTTATTATGTAAATGCTATGTGTATCATCAGGGTGTAAGTAAAATTACCCTGGGTGATGGATCAACATGGCTTATGGGCTTATTACCCTGGGTGATCAAAGGAAAGGTGGTGTATCATGGGTGACTCATGATGGCTGATGATTAAAGGGCCATGCATGAGACATCCACGAGGTAATAGGCGGATAACTCCGCCATTGGGACTGAATGTTAGGTCAATAAGGTCCCGATGATAGATAGTTATGGTAAATGTAGAAGTTCCATGTTATATGTAATGTAAATATATCATGTTGTGATGTGTTATTCTAGAGTAATGTATGTTTTATGTGATGTGCTTATGATCACTGTTTAATGTGTTACCCGGGCTATGAGATGTATGTGAGAAATAAACGGGTAGTCATTTGAAAAATTATATGCACGTACTAGTGCGCAAGCGAGTTCCCTGGGTAGCTACCTCACAATATATATATATATATATATATATATATATTATATATACTCAGTATCCCCCATAATCACAATCGCCTGCTGTCTGGTGTAACTAGCAAGCAGGGATTGATTTTATGGTGAATTCACTTTCGGATGAGAATGAGTAACTTCGGGCATCGCTATCACTGTATTACACGGAAATGGTCCAAGTAACAAGATGAACATTGATTCAGCATTATGTTTGATCAATAATGAAATAAGTAACTGCAGGGCCAAATTAAAATGCAAGCTGCTTCCCGCTGCCGAGACCCGGCCAGATGACAAGGCAAATTTACTAGGAATTTATTTAGACCAAACGCTGTGACCATCGCTGTGCGGCTCCAGTAAATTGCTTGTGCCGTTATCTGGCAATTTGCACTTCCAATATCATTGTCAATACTACAGATCATTACCAAACACCCCAAAAGGGGGAACTGCTAAAGCCACCAGGACACAAGCACTGACCGTCATTTCTCTTCCAGGGTTACCAACCATCCGGAGATTCCAGGACAATCCATAAATAAATGCACTTTTTTTCCGTCCATACAAAAATTCATTTTTTGAAGCTGTAGAAACCTGTACAGATTATTGTGACTGTGATTCCCATCATTTTACAGTTTAAAGTGAATGAAAATAATGGGCTATAAATATGTATCACTGATAATCATATTGATTCTCCATTGTCCGTAAAAAAATGTAGACGGTGTGTGATTTTCTGATAAGGTAAGGAGTTAATTTGTCATCAACCCTACTCAGCCCCCGTCACACATAGCGAGATTGCTGTTGAGTCACAGGTCAGCGATCTCGCTATGTTTGACACGTAGCAGAGACTATATACACATGGTGAGGCAGTGACAGGAGTCATATGCGACGGTCGCTACGTATTCCCCAGAATGTGCATGGAGACCTACTGAACCCGCTGTAGTGTGTTCTATTCACAGCTACTGATGTAAAACAAAAGTAAGGCCCCTTTCACGCTAGCTTTTTTGTCCTAATCAGGCGCATCCGGACAAAAAGACGCATCTGCCGTCGGTCCCGCCTAAAGTGCAGCCGTTAGGCGGCAGATGTAGCAAATCTGCCGCATCTGCCGCATTTTGGCGAAAACGCCAATGGGAAAGGGCCCTAAGTGTGAACTTAGTCAACCGGGTCCCCACTGTGAGATCGCGGATCATGTCGAAATGGCCTGAAACATTTTTTGATTGTCCGTTTCCCGCTGGGCAGCATGCATCGGTGTGTTTGATGCCTTAACAGCGACCTTGTTAGCAACTCAGAACTCAGCCATGTAGATCTGAATCGTCAGACTAGCTGCTGCGTAACAGGGTCCCAACGACCGCCGTGGTCGCTGAATCGTTGCTGCGTAGTTGAGTAGATCTGACTGTTTGACATCTCACCATGTACGTAGCGATGCTCCAAAGATCCTTACCAGGTCGTATCTTTGTTGGGATCGCTGGAACGTCAAGTGTAATGGGAGCCTAACTGCAAGACCTAGGCAGGAGGGAGAGATTCATCCCACTACTATTCTACAGATCTCTACAAAATAAAAGCCTCAATCAGGTTTCCTTAAAGACTTGGTCAAATAGCTTGACCAAGTTCACACTTAGGGCCATTTCATATTGGTGTTTTCGGCAAAATACGGCAGATTTACTGCATCTGCCGCCTAACGGCCGCACTTGCGGCAAGCCCCATGCATTGTGTATGGAGCTTGCGGTAAGTGTGCGGTTCCAGCAGTTGCGGCAGGTGCGGCCGCGAAAAAACCCGCCATTGACCGCGTTTTTTTCGTGGCCGCACCTACCGCATCTGCCACAACCGCACTTGCCGCACCTTACCGCAAGCCCCATACACAATGCATGGGGCTTGCCGCAAGTGCGGCCGTTAGGTGGGACCCTCGGCAGATGCGCTTTTTTGTCCAGATCTGCCGAATCCAGACAAAAAAGCTAGTGTGAAAGGGGTCTTTACATCAGTAGCTATTAATAGAACACACTACAGCGGGTTCAGTAGGTCTTCATGCACATTCTGGGGAATACGTAGCGACCATCACATATGACCCCTGTCACTGCCTCACCATGTGTATACAGTATGTATATATGTGTATATATATATATATATATATATATATATATATATATATATATATATTGTGAGGTAGCAACCAGGGAACCCGCTTGCAAAACGACAACAAACACGTGTTTATAAGTTTAACCAATGTCTACCCGTTTATTTTCACATATTAATAACATAACCCGGGTAGCATGTTTGACACATATCACATTGATTAAAAACACCATACATAAACACATCATACATTTACATATAACATTACATAATACATATATTGCACATAACGCTTATAGTAACCCCGGACCTGTAACCACGACTCTCTGTCCCCATTGGAGCTCTACTAACAGCTCCCGTGGTGGCTACGGCCTCCGGCCTATATACATTTCACATACATTTAACATCAAGTACCATATCAACGGGCCCTATGGGTCCCAATGGCGGAACCAGCCGCCTGGCTCTATTTCCCCAGCTTCATACTACTCCGGAATCAGGACTCCAGCCTGACCGGGTTCTTACATACTATATGTGATCCATCCTATAAGCCACCATGGACCACACACGTCCTTTCACTCGCTCACAGCCCATCATACACATCCATGGACTGTGGCTCCTCTGGGCTCAGAACAGGGATTGGCAAACCCTAGTAACCTGTGAGGTGAACCACACGTTACCCAGTACGGGAGCCCTTCTAACCCCTGCTTCTGACCTCTCATACACACATTCCGGTTCATCAGGTCCTTTAACTGAGTACTCCGACTCGGACCCAAAGGCGGTCTATGCCCGCCTGGCACACTACATAAAATCGCCTCCCGAAGGGCTACATTCAATCGCCTCCCGAAGGGCTACATACAATCGCCTCCCGAAGGGCTACATACAATCGCCTCCCGAAGGGCTACATACAATCCGGTTCATCAGGTCCTTTAACTGAGTGCTCTGACTCGGACCCAAAAGCGGTCTATGCCCGCCTGGCACACTATACACGATTACCTCCAAAGGGCTACATTCATTCGCCTCCCGAAGGGCTACATTCATTCCGGTTCATCATGACCTTTAACTGACTCCACTGAGTCGGTCCCAAGGGCGGTCTATGCCCGCCTGGCTCACTTCATACATCGGCCCCTATAGGGCTACGTTCACTCGCTGGGTCTTTTAAAAAGCCATACAGTACTTATAAGGTTCAACAGGTCCTTCACTGGACCTAATGGCGGCTACACTCGCCTAGCATGATTTACACACAAGGTGTACAGTTCACACTATCATTCAGGAACTGCTTTTCTTACCGGGCACGGATCCGGGTCTCGCTACCTGTGTCACAGGTTCCAACCAGGCATCCCCACGGGCCCCTTCCTGGACGTGTGGTGAACCACGCCCGGACCAGCGTCCACGGGTCAACCACGGCTTCCCCCTCCAGGTGCTGTCACAACCACGGACCTTGGCACCGGCCTGGAGCTAGCATGCTCCCTTCATTCGCACAGCCTCTGGACTGCTCTGCACTTGGCTGGTCTCAGCTTCCATCTGGTCTCTGAATCTGAATCTCAATCACTCAGCTGGCTGCCTCTTATCGTGCCAGCCACTCCCATATGGACACACCCCCTTAGCTGCTGATAATCAGCCTTTCACACAGCTCAGGTTAACTCCCTGTGTTCCGGGTTGTCAGCACTCAGCCCTTACATTCCTTAGGGCTTCCTCGATCTCATACCACTCTCACTGCCGCTCATTAGGCTCATGAAACCTTGTGTTCACAGTTGGTTCACACAGCATTATCAGTCAAACCGGCCAGTGTGCACAGGATCATACCTTGATCCTGCATGTGACGCGCCCCGGCCATGAGGACCATGCCGGCGGTGCCTCACATTATATATATATATATATATATATATATATATATATACAGTACAGACCAAAAGTTTGGACACACCTTCTCATTCAAAGATTTTCTGTATTTTCATGACTATGAAAATTGTAGATTCACACTGAAGGCATCAAAATTATGAATGAACACGTGGAATTATATACTTAACAAAAAAAGTGTGAAACATCTGAAAATATGTCTTATATTCTAGGTTCTTCAAAGTAGCCACCTTTTGCTTTGATTGCTGCTTTGCACACTCTTGGCATTCTCTTGATGAGTTTCAAAGCAGCAAAGCACCCCCACACCATCACACCTCCTCCTCCTTCATGCTTCACGGTGGGAACCAGGCATGTAGAGTCCATCCATTCACCTTTTCTGCATCGCACAAAGACACGGTGATTGGAACCAAAGATCTCAAATTTGGACTTATCAGACCAAAGCACAGATTTCCACTGGTCTAATGTCCATTCCTTGTGTTCTTTAGCCCAAACAAGTCTCTTCTGCTTGTTGCCTGTCCTTAGCAGTGGTTTCCTAGCAGCTATTTTACCATGAAGGCCTGCTGCACAAAGTCTCCTCTTAACAGTTGTTGTAGAGATGTGTCTGCTGCTAGAACTCTGTGTGGCATTGATCTGGTCTCTAATCTGAGCTGCTGTTAACCTGTGATTTCTGAGGCTGGTGACTCGGATGAACTTATCCTCCGCAGCAGAGGTGACTCTTGGTCTTCCTTTCCTGGGACGGTCCTCATGTGAACCAGTTTCTTTGTAGCACTTGATTGTTTTTACAACTGCAGTTGGGGACACTTTTCCAAATTTTTCGGACTGACTGACCTTCATTTCTTAAAGTAATGATGGCCACTAGTTTTTCTTTACTTATAATTTGTATTATGGCAAGAAAAAAAGCAGCTAACAGTCTATTCAGTAGGACTATCCACCAGACTTCTGCACAACACAACTGATGGTCCCAACCCATTTATAAGGCAAGAAATCCCACTTATTAAACCTAAAAGCAATTCAAGAATGCGCACATAGGGTAATACCTTCTTTTATAAGGCCATATAAGGACATTCCCTGAGGAAGGAGTTGGGAGATAACTCCGAAACATGTTGGACAAATAAAGAAGAATCCTGTTTGATCCAGACATTCCCGTGTGGCTGGTTTTTTATCTCCATTAATTGAAGTGGCAGCGCGGACCCACGGTACTTTGTCCTACAAGCCACTTATTAAACCTGACAGGGCACACCCGTGAAGTGAAGACCATTTCCGGTGACTACCTCTTGAAGCTCATCAAGAGAATGCCAAGAGTGTACAAAGCAGTAATCAAAGCAAAAGGTGGCTACTTTGAAGAACCTAGAATACAAGACATATTTTCAGTTGTTTAACACTTTTTTGTTAAGTAGATTATTCCACATGTTTTGATGCCTTCAGTGTAAATCTACAATTTTCATAGTCATGACAATACAGAAAAATCTTTGAATGAGAGAGTGTGTCCAAACTTTTGGTCTGTACTGTGTATATATATACATAAAAGAAGAAATACTGATGAAGCTCATCATGTCTGTATTGCCCCCCAACGTGATAGTAATATAACTTCAATGTTTTCTATGGAGAAACAATTGTAGCTGAAGTTGCGTGGTAATGAAGGCTACATTATGGCAATTTAATAACACATTTTATTAACCAAGTTATTACTTTCAGAGATGAAGTAATATAGAATTGGATTAATTTAATCATTATCATCGTTTTGTAGAAACAGTGCTGTTGACTGCATGATCTTATAATCCTGTAATCAGACCGCTCTATGTGTATAGCTATCTATGAAAACCTTAAACAGAAGCGTAACTAGAGGCAGTGGCATAAACTCATGGGCCCTGATGCGAAAACTCCTAACGGGCCCCCAATTATTGCAAATCTTTAATAGCAATAGTCTTTTTCTATAGGCCACAGGAACTTTTGGGGCCCCCCCAGGCACCAGGGCCCGGGTGCGATTTCAACCCCTGCACCTGTTGTAGTTAGGCTACAGGTGCAGAGATTGTAATCGTACCCGGGCCCTGGAGTCTAGGGGGCCCCAAAAGTCCCTTTAGCCTATAGAAAAAGACTATTGCTATTAAAGATTTGCAATAATTAGGGACCTTGTTGGAGATTTCGTATCGGGGCCCATGAGCCTCTGCCTATGTAGAAGCTAAGCCTGATAGAAGTAAAATGTGAATTTCCTAGGATCTACTGTACTTATTTTACTTATTCACATTGATGATAAATGTGTGCTTTCTTTTCTACAGTTGACATAGAGTTTTTTGGTTGGTCCAAACATCATTAAAATCAGCCACCATGGAGATTTCCATAGCTTTTATTTTCTGTCTCCCTCCCAAGCTCTTCATAGATGGCAATGAGGATTCATAGCTCTCCGATATCAAACAGGGGAGTAACGTAGCAGGAATAATAGAGTTGTATCTGACACTGAGGAATGACCTATGGCTAAATACATATCCTTCAGCAGTTTAACAGACATGGGATGGAAAGCGCTCAGGCATCATCACACATCATCAGCATTAATATGCCACTGAAAAATGAGACTATCCTCATATTAAAAAATCAATCACAAGAGCTATTGTGAGTAATGCTTTTTGGAGCACGGTGTAACACGCAGAGAGGATTTCTGCAGAGCGGAGCAGGCATAGGTCCCATGATGTTGGCTTTTGGCCCAGTTTATATGTTTTGTCCATGGCTAGTTTTATAGCTTAGCCATTATTACTGTAACCATGACATTGATTTCCAATCGGTATGTTCATCCTCCTGCTGCAAAGTATAAACCACAGGTTAGCAAGCGTAAAGCCTCCTCCGGATCATCCATGGCAGGCTGAACATGGAAGAAAGAAGCGGGAATGACATTGTCATGTTTGACAGTATATTCAAAGACAGATCTGAGAATGACTGGAGGCTGTGGGGCAAATGTTTGGAGATATTAACAGTCATGGCCGAAAGTGTTGGCACTCTCATATTCACAGGTCCTGTGCTCTTTTCTCTGACCTCCCCCATGTGTGACTGTAGGTCCTGTGCTCTTTTCTCTGACATCCTCTATCTGTGACTGTAGGTCCTGTGCTCTTTTCTCTGACATCCTCTATCTGTGACTGTAGGTCCTGTGCTCTTTTCTCTGACCTCCCCCATGTGTGACTGTAGGTCCTGTGCTCTTTTCTCTGATCTCCCCTATATGTGACTGTAGGTCCTGTGCTCTTTCTCTGGCCTCCCCCATGTGTGACTGTAGGTCCTGTGCTCTTTTCTCTGACATCCTCTATTTGTGACTGTAGGACCTGTGCTCTTTTCTCTGACATCCTCCATTTGTGACTGTAGGTCCTGTGCTCTTTTCTCTGACATCCTCCATGTGTGACTGTAGGTCCTGGGCTCTTTTCTCTGACATCCTCTATTTGTGACTGTAGGACCTGTGTTCTGCCTCATAAGGACCTGCCTCATTCTATTTGTATTAAACAGTAGAATGATTTGCTTTACCAAAAACCTCTATCTTGTTTCATCTGCCACTTCCCCAGTAGGATTTTGGTTACTCACGTACATTTTACATCAAGATCTCTGGAGACCATCTTGCACACGCCCCTTTTTTCCGCTAGGATCACATCCAAAGCCATTCTATTTTGAAAAGCCACAATGGAGGTGGAATGTAAATGTTGGACTATTCCTTTTAGGGCATCTCTGGTGAAGTTCAAAAACCGTTGTTGATTATAGTACAGATAATTTATCCAGGCTACATTCTTGTTTGCTGTTATTATGGACAGGATATACTCGAAGCATGCTGCTACTTGCTCTCTAGCTTTAAATTCATCAGGCACTCCCTGTGGCACCCCTAGGGAATTTATGTAGACATGAGAATGAAGGGACCCTATAACCCCCCTCTTCTTCTTCTTAAATGCTTTGATCTCAAAATGTGGAATGGCATGAGAGCTTTTACAAGGGTACATTGTCCTTTCCGGGGAGTTGTAGTCTGGGCCTGATCTTCATATCCCCACAAAACCAAGCTGGTGGGTCTGTTCTATTAAGCTGTTCTAATAAGCTGCTTGTTGACACCTCAATAATATCATTGCAGTGGTTTGGTGGCATGTCCCCCACTTCTAAGCCAGTACAGTTGTGTTCAAATCAAGTGTAGTTTCCTGCTTAAGGAGTGATCCCGTGGCCAACTGGTTCTGCATTTTGATAGGGAGGATATTGGAGTAATAATGTTTGGCACCTTTTTGACTTGTTTGGGTGATCTGTGTACAGGGTTAGGATGTAGTTAAAACCTTCCAAATCCCCTTTGCGTCTATTGGGAAAGGTACTGCACCCAGATGGGGCCGGCCAGTGGAGCAGACTATACAGGATGATCAATTCTTGCTCATAGCAGTATATCTTAGCCATTCTAACCAAATGTTGGAGTTAGAGAACCCTGTCTCAAGGGCTAGTTTGTCCTCATATGTCATTTCTGGTATATACCTGGCACTCTCCAATAGGCCATCCTCTTGTGGCTTGCCCCCCCGCTTTATACTAAGTATATATATCAGGAGGATGAAGGATAGCAGCCATCTTTGGCTTCTGGATCTGGTGCCTTCTTGCAGTGGGATGCTTGGATCCATGTAGGTCTTCCTTCACCTTGTACAGCTGTGGAGGTGACCAGCAGAACCTGGAAGAGGCCGTCGTATCTGTGTTCAAGGGCACGTCTGTTGAATCTTTTGATGAGGACCCAATCTCCTGGTTGGATCTGGTGGGTTCCATCCAAGTTTTGAGGATCTGGGAGAGAGGAAAAGACTCAAGAATGTATTTTCGTCAAATGCTTTGCTAACTCAATAACAAACAGTCATCAGTGATAGTATCAGGGCTAACTCTGATAATTGTCCATATCTCTTTAGTCAGGTTGGCTGTAAATGCTAAATGTAAATGTCTGGCTGTAAATGTCTGGCTGTAAATGTAAAAATCTTGGTCACTTTCTATGGTTTCTGGGAGCCCATATCTACACACTATCTCTGAGAGGAGCTTTTTTGCAGTTGTTGTTGTAGCAGATTGGTTCTTCACAGGGAAAGCTTCTGGCCATCATGAGAATATGTCCACAATTACCAGTGAATATTTAAAACCTCCTGAGGGGGGCATCTGAATGTGGTCAATCTGTATACGGTGGAAGGGGTACAAAGGTTTGGGTGTACACTTCTGTGGAGTCTTCTCTGTTTTTCCTGGGTTACAGCTGGCACAGACCAGGTATCCTCTGGTGTCGTTTGCTGCCATTGTTGAAAAGCCAGGAGCGTGGTAGTATTGTCTCACAAGATTGTGCACCTTCATCTTTGATTGATGTGTGGTGCAACCATTAGGTAGAGGGCTCGTGGGAGGCATGGTTTTCCTTTCAGAAGTATCAGATGCTTTTTATCTTGCACAGCTCCATCTTGGATCCATTTGTCCTTCTCTTCCTTGGATGCTTGTGTGGCACCCCAGGGGTTAAGTGCCACAGAAACAACACCACAATGGGTTAACTCTCCACACAACCCACACTACACTAGCGCCTCTAGGCCAGAAGGGGTAGCTAAGGCAGCTCCCCTATATATTCCTGGTGTAGGGAGGAAGTGAGTAGTTCAGCTCCTGGGAAGACTGAGGAAGAAGGACAGTGGTGTAAAGGAGCTGCCTTAGGCTTCTCCACGGTCCACTACTCAATTCCAGGCCTAGCCAGGGTCTGAGGGAAGGAATCAATAGGAACGGAGGAACACGTCTGGGAGACTGAGTTACCCATAACTCACCCTGGATCCAAAACTGTGACTGACACAAGCAGCACAGTAAACACCGGACTAGTGAAGGTTATAGATCTACACTGTACCACAGCGAAACAACACGGCAGGGTCAGAAACACACAGTTAAGACTCAAGTTGCCTAGCAAGGGGTTACCTGTGAGGAGAACTAGGGCCAGCAGCCTAGCTGAGGTGGCAGCAGGGCCATGCACCCAGTGCAAGAGTGGGAAGCCAAGGACCCGGTCAGGGTGGGAGCAACCCGGCCCCGGTACAGACTCCATGGACAGTACTTGCTGAACAACAACTACAGTAAAGACGGGGAAAACTACAAAACCATGAGTCTGTGATCCTTGCACTCAAACCCTATGTCCCCTCACCAGCGGCTATCATCTCCACTACTACCCCTGCCCTGCATCCATCTATAGACTATTTCCATCACTGCCCGGGGAACCAGGCTCTGCCCGCTGAGAGCCATTACATCACCGGCTGCCCAAACATCATTCCCGGAGGTTCTGCAGCAGCGGTGGTCACCCTGACCACAAACTGTGGGTGGCGTCACGACAACAATCCCCATGTAAATACCCCTTTTACTTGTGGGGCTCGGGACTTGGTCCGGACCAAGACCGCCGTGATCATCCCCAGTGTTACCCCCGGTCCGGTACCGAGTGCCCCATCCCAGTGGGCCACACACTTGCTTCTGCAGGGTCAGGACCATGTTCTCCCATGACTGTTCATCCCCCATCTTCTTCTTGTCTGAATCTTTCTCTTGTTCTGGGTCTGTCAAGAGATACAAGTTGGAGGGTTCTGTGATGAATGGCTTCACTACTGCTTCCTTTGCTGCCCTGTCAGCCAAGTCATTCCCTACTGCTTACCTTGAGGTTCCTCCAGTGTGTGCCTTCACCTTCAGTACCGCGACTCTTTCTGGCATCAACAAGGACTCCATTAGTTCTTTTATAGCTCTATGGTAGCGTACTGGAGTTCCATTAACTGTAATGAAGTCTCTTGCCCTCCAGATGGGCCCGTAGTCACGGGAATCGGTATATACGTTGACTTTCTTCTGAGCCGCCATCTTGCAGGCACCTGTCAAAACAATCAGTTCCGCTTCTTGTGCAGACGTGTAGTGGTTTGGCCATCAACACAGTGTCTTCTGTGACCACAGCCATACCCATGTGGAACCATCCTTCTTGGTCCGCATATCTTGATCCATCCACAAGGAGAGTCATATCTGGGTCTTGCAGAGGCTGTGACTGTATCAAATCCGGAGGTTTCTTGTCTCAAAAACACAAGGCAGTCATGCTGAGCCACTTCAGAGTCAGCTTCCTCTTCCACTGAGATGTCAGAGATGCCACACTCTCCCCCCTTGGAAGAGGGAGAAAATGTAGCAGGGTTTAGAACATCACATCTGAAGATGGTTACGTTGTCTTGAAGGAGAAGGGAACATTGTCGTAGGTGACGTGCAGCGTGTTTTAGCTGGGTCTGGGCCAGAATGGCAGTGATATCGTGTGGAGCCTTTATCTTCAAACGGTGGGCCAAAATAACGTCAGCAGTCGTATCCAGCAGTAGGTGGGTTGCAAAGACAGCTCTTATACACGTTGGTGATCCACAGGCAACTGGATCCAATCTTGCAGAGTACCCGAGTGGGCGCTGTCTTCCCCCATGCGCTTGAGTCAGCACTCCTGTTGCATGCCCTTTCTTCTCCATCACAAACAGGCAAAATGGTTTCTTATAGTCAGGTAGTCCGAGGGCGGAGAGCATTTGATGGCATCCTTCAGTATGTAGAATCCATCAATGGCTTCTTTAGTCAGACAGAAAGGAATGGTCTTAAGGCAGTCATAGAGAGGCTGCATATGGACTGATGCATCAAGGATCCAAGGACGACAGTATGACACAAGACCAAGGAAAGACTGTAACTGAGTGTGATTGGTTGGTAGAAGTATATTCTTCTCAGCTGTCTTCCTGTCTTCAGTGAGATGCTTGGCTTGGTGTAATATACAGTGTCCCAAGAACACAACTTTCTCCAGGCAAAATTGTAGCTTCTCCTTGAATGCCTACACCCGTTGTAGGTCAGGAACTGTAGTAGGGAGATGGATTCTTCTTGTGCCTCTTGCAAGGAGTCAGAACACAGTAGAAGGTCATCAACACACTGGAGGAGCGTGACAGCAGGGTGAGTCATCTTCCAGGGCTCCAGGACAGTGGTCATTGCTTGGCTGAACATGGAAGGACTGTTCTGGGCCCCCTGGGGCATTACTATCCACGTGTACTGCTGATTTTCGTGAGTGAATGCGAAGAGGTACAGGCTGTCAGGGTGCTAAGGGACACTAAAGAAGGCATTTGTCAAGTCCACCACTGTAAACCAGGAGGATGTAGGTGGGATGGAGGATAGAAGGGTGTGCGGCTTGGGCACAATCGGGTTATCCAACACAGTGGCTTCATTTACTGCATGTAGATCTTGCACCATGCGAAACTTGTGAGGTTGACCCTTCTTTGTTTTCTTCTTTACTGGAAACAATGTTGTGTATCACGGTGACTTGGTAGGGATGACTGCTCTATTGTTTAATTGTGTAATAGCAGCAGATTGTGGAATGGAGTACTGGGGTTTCCTAGGTAGTAGGGCTTCTGGTTTCAGCTTGACTTCCACTGGACCAGGAGTCCTCCAATGTCTTCTGGGCCTTGGGCCCACAGGATGTGGGGTATCTGTGAGAACCAAGCTGCATGTGCAGGTTCTATTGTCTCAGCAGATTTAAAGAGGCCAAAAACCTGACACTTCTTCCTGGTCCAGAGGAGTAGTGACTGTAAGGGTATGTGCACACATGCCGGGTTAGGGTCGGTTTAGCTGTGTAAACCGCCGGTCGGTTTCCTTAAGTTTTATGTAAATTTATGTTAATCCAAACCGGCTTTTGGATTAACATTACAACCTATGGAAACCGACACCCGCTGTGCACACACCGGCGCTTTACACATGCTCATCTGTTGCTAACCCTCTGGGTTCCCAGTGGGTTAGCAACGAATGTGCATGTTCAATAAACCGGCCGGTTATGCAGCGGCTGCAAGCAGAATCATGTACTGCTTCCAGCTGCTGCATAACCGCCGCCGCTAACCCGCTGTGCACCCGCCCTACACCCGCCGTACACCCGCCGCACATACCCGCCAGGAAGCCGGTGGACGGCTGCAGAGCTTCCTGGCGGGTCCGCCCAGCCGCCGCCAACCCTAACCCGCCAACGTGTGCACATACCCTAACAGTACCATTGTCCTGAAATGAAATGTAGGCTTGTAACTTCATTAGCAAGTCAGCTGCCAGGTTCTGGACACTACAATTTGGGATAACATGCTCTGTGTGGGTTGCAGGCTGAGACGTAATGGACGAGTCATAGGGGTGTATGTAATGACTCCATCAACACCCACACATGGGATGGTTTCATCTGTGAGACAGTCTGGGTCAGGTAAATCAGCAAATCTTATCATGCTTCTGGCTGCATCGGCTTCCACTATGATAGGGATGGTTGTTCCTTCCATCTCCATACATACAGTAGGAGCAGGACGGCAAGCTTTTCTCATGGTTTTGCAGAGCAGATTGTAAATTGGTGGATCCGGCTTGGTCCTATAGCCGGGGGGAGGTGGTTGAAGTGGCGGGTGGGGGAGGGAAGTTCTGTGATGATTGAGCTTGCAGCAGTGCTCTGACTGTGGCATTGAGGATAAGATCTGCAGTTCCTCTTTATGTGGCCACCTTTTCCACAATTGTAACAGATGACTCCGAGCCTTTGTGCACCTGTGTTTCCTGGGTTCTGGGACTCCAGAAAGTTACAGTTCCGAGAGGTTTTTGAAGGCTTTTTCATTTCTATGCCCCTTGCCACCTGTAATATAATGTCTGGGTCCAGTCTTCGGTATTCAGGTCTAGTAATCTGGACCTGCTTCTGAATAAGTTCAAGGAGACCTTGGATGAAGGTTTGTAACCATATCTGTTTGTGGAACTTTTCATGGTGATCAAATCCCAGGTCTGTGAACATCTGTTTCAGCCAGAAGTAGAACTTCTCCACACTTTCCCCTTTCTCTTGCATGATATCTTTGACAGAGGTTGCTTGTTATGCCACACGGTCCTTGGCCCAGGCATACAGCTTGAGCAAGACTCATATGTTCTACGATACTGGTTCTGGTTCCAAATCTGGGCGCATCACTGGCCAGAAGGACTTTCCTGTTTTCATCTAGTCAACAATCTAGTTCAGGTAGTCCCATGAGATCTGCCCATGAAGCAGCATGAGTCTTCTGAATCTGGCTCATCTTCTAGTGAAAGGGCATCGGTTGTTTGTCAGGGTCTGGTAAGGTGTTTACCAAGCTAGCAGCTTACTGGGGCTTCCAGGAGACATATGTGCCTTGTCTGGGAGGGCGAGGAGTCTGTGGAGGGTGTTCATACCAAGACAGTTGGGGATGACTGATCTGAGACGTACAGAGCTGGCCATTTTGGCCTGTGTCTCCCTGTAGCAGCAACAAACCTGTTAGGGGGGCATAATATTTGCAAAGGACCCATATACTAGTTTTGCACTGAGACCCCCTTATGTTTGTCTTTGCTGGGTCCTAACATTTATGTGACCTAAAGTCACAGGACACTGGTAGAGCATTTGCTTTGACAATTAAGAGATTCACCAGCGGCACAAAAAAAGTGCACAATGATAGATTGGAGGTTTTCATGTTATGGATGATGTGTCTTTGCTTTCTGAATAGTCGAGTCCTCTTTACAGTGTTTATTGTTAAGATTTTCATGAGACGCAATTTTAATAGTTTGTAAAATGGATCTTATGAGTCGGTAATCACCTCATGTACATTCCTTCACATACTGGACAGCATTAATGTTTTCCTAGGCTTCTCCATATTATATCACAGAGTAAGAAAAATGAGGTCATTATAGCATCATATATAACCATTACAGCACTTTAGTTTCCTGCATTAGACAATACAGTGTCAAAGTGGAAGCAATAGTGATAGCCATGTAATGTTAGAGAGCGGCCTGTCCATGGGGCGCGGCGGGGGACTGCTGACCCTTTTATACATATTGTATTTTTTAACTTTGTTTTTTTTAAAAACATTAAATTCTGCAAGATCCATTGTAGCAAACCCTCAGCTGTGAAAATTGTGTGTTCTTAATCAGTTTTCACCGTTCAGTTATAAACATTGAGGATGATTTACATAGTAACATAGTAACACAGTTTTTAAGGTTGAAGGAAGACTTTAAATTCATCTAGTTCAACCCATAGCCTAACATGTTGATCCAGAGGAAGGCAAAAAAACCCATGTGGCAACACTAAGCTCCATATTGAGGGAAAAATTCCTTCCTGACTCCACATACATCAGACTAGTTCCCTGGATCAACGCCCTATCAAAGAATCTAGTATATACAGTGCCTACAAGTAGTATTCAACCCCCTGCAGATTTAGCTGGTTTGATAAGATGCCAATAAGTTAGAGCCTTCAAACTGCAAACGAGAGTAGGATTTATTAACAGAAGCATAAATCTTACAAACCAAAAAGTTATGTTGCTCAGTTGAATTTTAATAAATTTAAACATAAAAGTGTGGGTCAATTATTATTCAACCCCTAGGTTTAATATTTTATGGAATAACCCTTGTTTGCAATTACAGCTAATAATCGTCTTTTATAAGACCTGATCAGGCCGGCACATGTCTCTGGAGTTATCTTGGCCCACTCCTCCATGCAGATCTTCTCCAAGTTATCTAGGTTCTTTGGGTGTCTCATGTGGACTTTAATCTTGAGCTCCTTCCACAAGTTTTCAATTGGGTTAAGGTCAGGAGACTGACTAGGCCACTCCAACACCTTGATTTTCTCCCTCTTGAACCAGGCCTTGGTTTTCTTGGCTGTGTGCTTTGGGTCGTTGTCTTGTTGGAAGATGAAATTACGACCCATCTTAAGATCCTTGATGGAGGAGCGGAGGTTCTTGGCCAAAATCTCCAGGTAGGCCGTGCTATCCATCTTCCCATGGATGCGGACCAGATGGCCAGGCCCCTTAACTGAGAAACAGCCCCACAGCATGATGCTGCCACCACCATGCTTGACTGTAGGGATGGTATTCTTGGGGTCGTATGCAGTGCCATCCAGTCTCCAAACGTCACGTGTGTGGTTGGCACCAAAGATCTCGATCTTGGTCTCATCAGACCATAGAACCTTGAACCAGTCTGTCTCAGAGTCCTCATGAGCAAACTGTAGACGAGCCTTGACATGACGCTTTGAAAGTAAAGGAACCTTACGGGCTCGTCTGGAACGGAGACCATTGCAGTGGAGTACGTTACTTATGGTATTGACTGAAACCAATTTCCCCACTGCCATGAGATCTTCCCGGAGCTCCTTCCTTGTTGTCCTTGGGTTAGCCTTGACTCTTCGGACAAGCCTGGCCTCGGCACGGGAGGAAACTTTCAAAGGCTGTCCAGGCCGTGGAAGGCTAACAGTAGTTCCATAAGCCTTCCACTTCCGGATGATGCTCCCAACAGTGGAGACAGGTAGGCCCAACTCCTTGGAAAGGGTTTTGTACCCCTTGCCAGCCTTGTGACCCTCCACGATCTTGTCTCCTTGGAATGCTCCTTTGTCTTTCCCATGTTGACCATGTATGAGTGCTGTTCACAAGTTTGGGGAGGGTCTTAAATAGTCAGAAAAGGCTGGCAAAAGAGATAATTAATCCACACATGTGAAGCTCATTGTTCTTTGTGCCTGAACTACTTCTTAATACTTTAGGGGGACCAAACAGAATTCTGGTGGTTTGAGGGGTTGAATAATAAATGATCCTCTGAATTAACTTTTAACGCTTAAAAAAAAAAAAAAAAAATTTTTGTGGCACTGCATTTCCCACTTCCAGGCTGATCTACAGTCCAGATGTCACAATGCCAAGTTAATTTCGCATGTGTCAACCAGCTAAATCTGCAGGGGGTTGAATACTACTTGTAGGCACTGTATAACCGGTAATATTATAGTTTTTAAGAAAGGCATCCAGGCCCTTCTTAAATGTTAGTAGTGACTCCCTCATTACAACATCATGTGGCAGAGAGTTCCATAGTCTCACTGCTCTTACAGTAAAGAATCCACGTCTGTGATTATGATTAAACGTTCCTTCCTCCAGACGTAGAGGATGCGCCCTTGTCCCCCTCTCAGGCCTAAGAGTAAAGAGATCATTAGAAAGGTCTCTGTACTGTCCCCTCATATATTTATACATCATTATAAGATCACCCCTAAGCCTTCGTTTTTCCAAGCTAAATAACCCCAAGTTTAATAACCTGTCTTGGTATTGCAGACCCCTCAGTCCTTTAATAACCTTGGTCGTTCTTCTCTGGACCCGCTCTAGTTCAGCTATGTCTTTCTTATACACCGGAGACCAGAATTGTACACAGTATTCTAAGTGTGGTCGCACTAGTGACTTCTATAGAGGTAAAATTATGTTCTCCTCATGAGCATCTATGCCTCTTTTAATGCATCCCATTATTTTATTTGCCTTTGCAGCAGCTGCCTGACACTGGCCACTAAATGTGAGTTTGTCATCTACCCATACACCCAGGTCTTTTTCAGTGATAGTTTTCTCCAGTGTTGTCCAGTTTTGTCCAATTAAGCACATAATTATACATTTTATTTCCTCTGTCTGTCACATCGCCATTAGACTCTGTGGCTGGTGTTCCTGCCTCGGCTGCTGGGAGGCGCCGGATTCCTTCGGCTGATGGTGCCGGTAATAGGAGGGCCTTGTCCTCATATGGACCTGCTCCTACGACGTCGGCCTCTGTCGCAGAACGCCGCCGTGTTTCTCCTTTGAGTGATGTTGGTTGTAGAGTAGCGAGCCCTTCAGAGGTGTCGGATAGGCGCAGCCTTCATTCTTCTGTCAGAAGTGGGGTGGTTGGTGCCAGTCGTGCATCTCCATCTGGCCATCTAGGGGCGGTCCGGATGAGATCATCAGGCTGTGAGATCCAGCCTATGGGAGGTAACCGCGCCCTTCAAATACATTGGAGCCTGTCTTGCAGGCCACCAGATATAGTTTTGGTTCCCCAGTGATATAGTGTGTGTTTAGTTTTGACTCTGACCTTTGCCTGGATTTTCGACTCTGCTCTCGCCTGACGATTTTGTACCTTAGCTGCCCTCTCGGTTTTGACTCGGACTCCTGACTACGTTCTTCGGATCCTGATTTTTCCCTTCCTGGTGACCTCCCTGCTCTGCTGCTTATAAAAGGCAGCTACCCCCTGGGCTCCGCTGTAATTCCAGATCTCTGTATAGGGGTTAAGGGTCTCGGGGTTTCTCGGGGTGCTGCCTTACCAGCAGCTCAGCCTCACAGTGGATGGTCGTCACACTGTCCAAGTGCATGACCTTATATTATCCCCATTAAAGCTCATTTGCCATTTATCAGCCCAAGCTTCTACCTTACATACAGTTATATGAAAAAGTTTGGGCACCCCTCTTAATCTTACTCATTTTTCTTTTTATATTTGTTTTTTTGCAACAGCTATTTCAGTGTGATATATGTAATAACTGATGGACGCAGTACTATTTCAGAATTGAAATGAGGTTTATTGTACTAACCGAAAATGTGAAATATGCATTATTTCAAAATTTGACAGGTGCCAAAGTATGGGCACCTCAACAGAAAAGTGACATTAATATAGATCCACCTTTTGCAAAAATAACAGCCTCTAGTGGCTTCCTGTAGCTGTTAATGAGTTCCTGGATCCTGGATGAAGATATTTTTGACCATTCCTCTTTACAAAACAATCCCAGTTCAGTTAAGTTTGATGGTTGCCGAGCATGGACAGCCCGCTTCACAACATCCCACAGATGTTCAATGATCTTCAGGTCTGGGGACTGGGATGGCCATTCCAGAACATTGTAATTGTTCCTCTGCATGAATGCCTGAGTAGATTTGGAGCGGTGTTTTGGATAATTGTCTTGCTGAAAGATCCATCCCCGGCTTAACTTCAACTTTGACACTGATTCTTGAACATTATTCTCAAGAATCTGCTTCTTTCGCATCACTCTCTCATACAGCTTCTCCTTGTGCAGTGTGCACTGTTTTGTTGACCGATGCACAGTGACACCATCTGCAGCAAGATGATGCTGCAGATCTTTGGAGGTGGTCTGTGGATTGTTCTTGACTGTTCTCACCATTCTTCTCTGCCTTTCTGATATTTTTGTTGGCCTGCCACTTCTTGCCTTTACAAGAACTGTCCCTGTGGTCTTCTATTTCCTTACTATGTTCCTCACAGAGGAAACTGACAGGTTAAATCTCTGAGACAACTTTTTGTATCCTTTCCCTGAATAACTGTGTTGAACAATCTTTTTTTTCAGATCATTTGAGAGCTGTTTTGAGGAGCCCATGATGTCACTCCTCAGAGAAGATGCAACTAGGAGAACAACTTGCAAGTGGACACCTGAAATGGCTTTTCTCATGATTGGATACACCGGGCTATGAAGTACAAAGCTCAATGAGGTTACCAAACCAATTTAAAGCTTTAGTAAGTCAGTAAAAAGTAGTTAAGAGTATTCAAATCATGAAAATCAGAAGGGTGCCCATACTTTGGCACCTGTCAAATTTTGAAATAATGCATATTTCACATTTTCAGTTAGTACAATAAACCTCATTTCAAACCTGAAATATTAATGTGTCCATCAGTTATTACATATATCACACTGAAATAGCTGTTGCAAAAAAAAAAACTATTTTAAACAAAAAAAATGAGTAAGAGGGGTGCCCAAACTTTTTCATATGACTGGAAATCTCTCTGTAATATAAAATTGTTCTCTGTATTGATTACCCTACAGAGTTTAGTGTCATCTGCAAATATTGAGATTCTACTCTGTATGCCCCCTACAAGGTCATTAATAAATATGTTGGTTAACTGTTCTGAGTGTGTTCCATTTATTAACTAGAAAAGAAGGGAGATACAAGAGGCGCAGATTGTGCCCTATCAAACAGACACTATAGTTCTTATGTGGATTATAAGTGTATCCACTCACCTTTTATGGTTGTGAGACTCACAACCAGTTTAAAAGCATAAGGCAGCTGCTGCAGAACCTCCACCAACGCCACAAAACCGCGGGAAATCAGAAGATAAAACTGGAATGGTATCCACGGTCCACGCTGCTGCTCTTTATTCAAGGAATCCACAAGAGGTTATTACCATCAAAAGTTCTTTATTTCATCACACCAACGCGTTTCGGTGCTGTCCCAGCACCTTCCTCAGGTGCTGCCCTGAGGAAGGTGCTGGGACAGCACCGAAACGCGTTGGTGTGATGAAATAAAGAACTTTTGATGGTAATAACCTCTTGTGGATTCCTTGGATAAAGAGCAGCAGCGCGGACCGTGGATACCATTCCAGTTTTATCTTCTGTGTTCCATTTATAACCACCCTTTGTTTCCTATCACTAAGCCAGTTCTTAACCCACTTACACATATTTACGCATCAAAATGTGTCATAATTCTGTATCAAATTGAGCCAAGTTTGAGATAGTTCTTACACTTTACCCCAACAGGGGCATGGCCTTATGGGGAAAAAGGTGTGAGTTATTAGAAACAGGGTGTGGTTGAATGGGAAAGAAGGTGTGGCTTATTGGAAACAGGGGCATGGCTTAATAAGAAAAAAGGTGTGGTTTATTTTCTAAAGGGGCATGAATGGTGAAGAATATGTGGCTTATTATAAATAGGGGAATGGCTTAATGGAAATAGGGGTATGGCTTAATGTGAAAGAAGGGGTGGCTTACTAGGGCTTAATGGGTAAAAAGGTTTGGCTTATTGGAAATAGAGGCATGGTTAAATGGAATAGAAGGTGTGGTTTATTATAAACATGGGCATGGTTTACATTGTGAAAAATTGCACCAAAGGTTTTTGGGGACAAAATAGTGCAATAGGTGATATGGTTTGTACTTGACTAATCCACTTGCAAAACATTTTTTGAGAAAATTCTGAAGATGTTTTGCCTGAGCAATGCCATTTGTCTGCAGTCTGTTCACACACTGTCCCCTGAACCTCAGCCAAAATTGTTTAAAGGTGCTCCAAATTTTTCTCCCAGCACAAGGGAACATCTACATTTTTCAGTTTTAATAAATCTGCTGAATTTTAGAGATTTTACAAAATGGGAAGGAATTTAAAATAAAAGATGTTTCATTATATAATTATTAAAGGGGTTGTCCAGGATTAACATATTGATCATGTTTGACCATCAGCTTGCAGTCAGTTTGGGTCTAACTCTCGGCACCCCCCCAATCAAATGATATCTGATCGGATTGCATGTAAACAATGTAAGGAAAAAACAGCACAGACCTGTATATGGTTTAGTGCCTGCTGCCAAGTATTGAGAATTGTCTGCCATTCACTTAAGGGGGTTATCAAGACTATATTTTCTATGGGGATAATCACTTATCGGCAGGTACTTTCTAACTACTTTCCTGTTCTGCCGTGTGATGATCTGTCCCAGCCCAGCAAAGTCATGGACCGGTTGTGGAGGTAATTCTCCTGCTTCCTGTGTTGATTGACAGGCAGCACTACACTGTGTTATACTGAGCTGGCTGGCAATCATTGGTAGTGATGCTCTATTGACAGAGCAGAGCAAAAGGGAAAGAACTGCTCTATTAACCTGACATCACAGAAAGCCGGAGAATTACAGCTAAGACCCCTTTGAGCTGGGAGAGGTGATTGCACAGCAGAACAGGCAGGTAGTTAGCAACTACCTGCCAATAAGTGCTTAGTCCTTAATCCTTAGTCCCCATAGTCCCAGATAACCCCTTTGAATTAATGTGAAAGGGGATAAACTGTCGCACTCCGCAGCGGTCACTAAGCTATGTACAGCACTCTGCTGTTCCACTCCATATATTTGCTTACATGTGGCCACTGCTGGAGACGATATCATCTTATGAAGGGGGTGTCGGGGTCGGATCTTCACTGTTCTCATGTTGATGACTTATTCTCTGACTTTCCCATGATAACCTACTGATTAGATTTGTTTTTTTGCATGTCTTTTGTGTTTTGCCTTTATGTTTGAAAAATAGTAAGTATAGGAAGTGATATACGTCACTCTGTTTAAGGAGTGGGGTTCTAGTCCTTAATGCAATTGTATGAGAAATGATCAGCACTGTAGGTTGTGCAAGTTTAGAAGACAAAAAAAAGATTTATTTAGTGAAATCAAAAATTTTACAATGTGATATAAATTGATATTTGATCCTTAAATCCAGAGCTTCATCAGAATAGTTGTGGATTGTGAAAGAAATATAGGTACGACTGTTGTCAATTCAAGGTATGCGCCAAGTACTCGCCAAGTCGGTGCTCGCTGTGCTCAGGTACACTCGGTGCTCGCTGTGCTCAGGTACACTCGGTGCTCGCTGTGCTCAGGTACACTCGGTGCTCGCTGTGCTCAGGTACACTCGGTGCTCTCTGTGCTCAGGTACATATGGCGCCCCGCAACGAGTGCGTCACAAGAGGGTATTGCAGCCATAAATGCAGCCGCAATATTCTCTGACACAGCAGTGACCTGGTTAATTTAGAAATCCAACCCTGCATGCATCACCTAGAACAGAGGGCCAATCCTAGGTCCTGGTGGGTGGAGTGTTAGGGAAGTGTAGTAGAACACACACAATAGTCTAGAGAGAACAGAAAGAGAATAGTCTGGAACAGCCTAGAACAAGGTCTGAGGACTTGAACTTGGAGTAGGAGCGGGGGCTCCGCACCCCGTGCAGCCCCCGGGCCGTCACCGGTCGGGTGTTGGCACCTGAGGCCTTACCAACCGGGATTGGGCATTATTCACACGGGTTCCCAAAAGACTCCCGTGCCCACAACTCACAGCCGGTTCACTGGTACCGAAGCTGGCAGCAGTTCACCTCTGCTACGCAAACCAGAAGCGTGGAGGAGCAGCTTCACAGGAGCACCCCACCATCAGCCAACTTCCAGTCGTCTAACCAGCGGTGTACCCACTGAGGGATCCAAGGTTCCCCAAAACATCCAGAACGTACATCATGGATAGGGCATTGAAGCAGCCTCCCCGTACCCGAACTGGTATCCCTGGGCGACACGGGCAATCACATAGTTAGAATGGAGGAACACTGCGGATTTCTAAGGGACACCATCACTGCTGAGTCCACCCAGTCTACTACCCGTAAACTGTATGCCATGTACTGCCTGCTGGTTACAGTAAAGACCCGTTGCAGAGACTTTCTGTGTCCGTGCTTCCTTATGAACTGTCCATCCGCACTACAAGGTAACCGCAGCTGCCGCACAACATCTTAAGCAGCTCCAGCCTCCGGGGATCACCGCTCAGCCTGTGGGGAGCGTAACATCTTGCTGCTGTCCATCCCCCGAAGGTTCCGCAGCGTTGGTAGTCCTTACCGAACTACTCATAGGTGGCGTCACGAATAAATTAAAAACCCCTTTAATCTGTTCCACCAAGACGTCTTCAACACTTTTGATCTGCACTACACCGGGCCCCACTACCGGCAGGCGCGGTCCACCCGTGACAAGGAGGAAGGAAGCATCGCCTGTCTAAACCGGAGTCCCGGCCACGGTGAGTCAGAAAATGGCGTCACGAACAGGATACGAGCAGGCCCGTTACCCAACGGGTATAATGTGCTTAAAAAGACTTTATTGTCTACAATTTGGACTTTGTTCGTCCCTAAAAGAACTTTCCCGCCTTTTCACCGAGGGCCAAGATGGCGCCCAAGATGGCGTTCCCGCCATAAGAATCCGCCACGTGCAAGCCCAGGAGTGAGTCAACCCCCCCCCTCATCGCGGGAGGGCTAAAGACAAATGGCTCCAAACTCTTTGTCCGCCCTGATTGTTCGAATCAACCATGGGGGCGGACCCCAAAGACTTTTCCCATGATTGGACTACAAAAGCCCAGAGGAAATGGGAGTGTCACAGACCTTCTTCACCAGCTCTACCAGAACGCTTACCGGTTGAACGGGTGTGGTTTCCCTCCTAAGAAGAGAATGGCCAGCACGAGACTCCAAGACCTAATGCAGGAGGTCGAGGCGGAGGCCAGAGCAGCCATAGGCCAACCGGGTCCGGGTCCTGCCCTTACCATAGACGGCAGCCCCGACTTCTGGCTAGAGGCTCCGGTTGCGGTTAATAGAGACTGTGGAGTGGACGATTCGCAGCTGTAGTGCGACCCTAGGCAGAAGACTTCATCATGCGATGCAGCAGAGCCGACCGGGTACAGCTTCTCCAGGCCCAGACTACATCGCCAGCTTCTCAACCGCCTTACCGTCGCCCACCACCTGTCCTGCTTCATCACCGGAGCCCATAGACTGCATCATTCCTGTGAGGGCCACGGCTCGACCCGTTCCAGCGGTCGAAACCGCAGCCGACCCCGTTCTTGAGCCGGAGCTTCCAACACGCTCCACAGAAGAAGCCGACACATACCTGGTTCCACCTGCGGAACCCGCGACTAGTTTCTACACTACAGAGACTGTCGCCTGTTTCTCCCCTGAACCGGAGGCCTCCTCTGCAAATACCGAGGCCTACCTGGTGACCGGGATCGAAACACCACTTCCCGCTGCTACAGAAGAAGAGGCAGGCAGCCTGGAAGTCTTGCACAACGACCCCGAGGAGAACTTCTCAGCACAGCCACCCACCGACACAGAGGATTCTGTTCCATCATCTCCGTCAGCCGAGCAGCCCGACGTGGTCATCGAAGGAGAGGTCGAGGAGGATGACGACGAGACCTACAGCCCAGCTGAGGACCTCTACACCGGGTTCACCTGGGGAGATACCAAGGATCCTTCTGCCGGGCGATCTGCTCGGGTGCACTGGTCGGGTGCCGCCGCAACAACATCTTCTCCGGTTCCGTTGAACCGGGCTTTTCTACAGACTGCCCACCAAACTCAAGCAGTTCAACAACCATCATGCCGTAGTGACTGTATCCACACACCGCACCACTCCGACGAAGAGGTACGTCGTATCCGAAGGGAGGAGTGGCACACTCGACTGCAAGCCAACATGCAGGCTCGCGCCGAGGCCCGCCGCCAATCTCCATTGCCTGAACAATTCCGTAAAACCGGGCGGGTAAGCACCTTCAACTTATCCACCGGGTGGGGATTCGTAAGGGAGGAGGGTGTGAGTACCGAAGTATTTGTGGGGCGTCGTGATGTGGAATCGCACCTACCGCGAGGGCATCCAAACCGAGACTTGTATAGAGGGGACATTGTAACCTATGAGCGATATGTATGCTGTGACGGGTGGTTCGCTATACGAGTCCGGAACACTGCCCTCCATAAGTGACTTTGTTGTTTGAACTTTTCACAAAGAGACTCCTTCCTGTTTGCAAGTAACACCGCGACTTGGCGGCTACAGCCTGAACTTTTACCTAAGGACAGCCGACCGCCCGCCGGGTCCGCGCAATGTGTAAACCTGTTTATTTACCTTTTCACTTTTATGCATACAATGACTTGTCATTAATAAAAGTGTAATACCTGTTATAAAATGCAAAAACCTCTGTAATGTGGGTAGTGTGACGCTTGGGGACAAGCGTATTCAACCAAGGGGGAGTGTGGCGCCCCGCAACGAGTGCGTCACAAGAGGGTATTGCAGCCATAAATGCAGCCGCAATATTCTCTGACACAGCAGTGACCTGGTTAATTTAGAAATCCAACCCTGCATGCATCACCTAGAACAGAGGGCCAATCATAGGTCCTGGTGGGTGGAGTGTTAGGGAAGTGTAGTAGAACACACACAATAGTCTAGAGAGAACAGAAAGAGAATAGTCTGGAACAGCCTAGAACAAGGTCTGAGGACTTGAACTTGGAGTAGGAGCGGGGGCTCCGCACCCCGTGCAGCCCCCGGGCCGTCACCGGTCGGGTGTTAGCACCTGAGGCCTTACCAACCGGGATTGGGCATTATTCACACGGGTTCCCAAAAGACTCCCGTGCCCACAACTCACAGCCGGTTCACTGGTACCGAAGCTGGCAGCAGTTCACCTCTGCTACGCGAACCAGAAGCGTGGAGGAGCAGCTTCACAGGAGCACCCCACCATCAGCCAACTTCCAGTCGTCTAACCAGCGGTGTACCCACTGAGGGATCCAAGGCTCCCCAAAACATCCAGAACGTACATCATGGATAGGGCATTAAAGCAGCCTCCCCGTACCCGACCTGGTATTCCTGGGCGACACTGGCAATCACTTAGTTAGAATGGAGGAACACTCCGGATTTCTAAGGGACACCATCACTGCTGAGTCCACCCAGTCTACTACCCGTAAACTGTATGCCATGTACTGCCTGCTGGTTACAATAAAGACCCGTTGCAGAGACTTTCTGTGTCCGTGCTTCCTTATGAACTGTCCGTCCGCACTACAAGGTAACCGCAGCTGCCGCACAACATCTTAAGCAGCTCCAGCCTCCGGGATCACCGCTCAGCCTGTGGGGAGCGTAACATCTTGCTGCTGTCCATCCCCCGGAGGTTCCGCAGCGTCGGTAGTCTTTACCGAACTACTCATAGGTGGCGTCACGAATAAATTAAAAACCCCTTTAATCTGTTCCACCAAGACGTCTTCAACACTTTTGATCTGCACTACACCGGGCCCCACTACCGGCAGGCGCGGTCCACCCGTGACAAGGAGGAAGGAAGCATCGCCTGTCTAAACCGGAGTCCCGGCCACGGTGAGTCATACACTCAGTGCTCACTGTGCTCGGGTACACTCAGTGCTCACTGTGTTCAGGTACACTCGGTGCTCGCTGTGCTAAGGTACTCTCAGTGTTTGCTGTGCTCGGATACACTCGGTGCTTGCTGTGCTTGGGTACAACTCATTGCTCACTGTGCTCGAGTACACTCAGTGCACGCTGTGCTCAGGTACACTCAGTGCTCGCTGTGCGCAGGTACAGTGCTCACTGTGCTCAGGAACACTTGATGCTCGCTGTTATCAGGTACACTCTGTGCTTGCTGTGCTTAAGTACACTCGGTGCTCGCTGGGCTCGGGTACACTCAGTGCTTGCTGTGCTTGGGTACACTCAGTGCTCATGTGGTGCCCCACTGTTCAGTGCGCCACAGAGGGGTACTGCACCCAGACCAGCGTGTGTAGTATCCCTGTGACCAGGAGACTGGAATGTTAACTTGAAGCCCTCACCCTACGCATTCACGCACCTAGAGCCAGGGGATCAATTGGTTAACCAGTTGCTAAGGGGACCGATCCCATTTGGCGAAGTTAGGTAAATAGTGAAGAGCGGGAAGAAGTTAGAGAGCAGAACGGCTGTGGAGAGAGAAGACGCTGGGCCCTGCGAGTGGCGCAGAGGGAGGGCACCAGAAAAGGAGGTGACCCAGACTGAAGGGGGATCCCCGGGTGTTAGGTAACACCCTAATCTGGCCTGGTGCGGCACCCGGTCGAAGGGACCCAGTCCAAGAATGGAGGTCCGGCTCCGAGAGTGGTGCAGGAAGTCAGCCCTGAGCTGCCAAACCGGTCGAACACGAGCAATTTAAGGTTGCCCTCCATACTTCCCACAAAGGGCCCTGTATAGGGTTATGAGCCCCTCAGTTAAGGGATAACTCTAGTACAACCCCTGGGGACTGGCGAAGGGCTCTGTGCAAGGGGAGAAGCGCTAGGAAAACAAGGAGAAACAGCGCTGTGCGAGGAAAGAGGGAGAATCCTGCAGGAACACCACGGAGGGCCTCAAAGAGACATTCCATCCTCTGGTGACTACCCAGGCCAGCTACCTGTGACTGTATACCTGTAAGCTGCCTGGAGGTTACCAGTAAAACCCGTTCAGAGACTAAGCAACGTGTGGTGTTTTATTCCATCGCGCTGGGAGAAGTTATCAATCCTTCCGCCTGTAAAGCGTGTCCCTGCGTCAGCGACCACGACAACCCAGCACTGCCCTGGAGATCCTGCTCCACCTACGGTGAGCAACACCATCTAGCTGCAGCCACATCATCCCCAGAGGTCTGAGAGCAGCGCTGGTGCATTCACCAGATACTGTAGGTGGCATCACAAACATTTGTTTTATTTTTTCACCTTTTTATTTTTACACATTTTTACACCAGTCACCGCAACCTTGATCAACGTCTGGGATCCGAGTACCCCACCGGCCCTGAGGTGGGTCACTCACTGTGCTCAGGTTCATTCAGTGCTCACTGTGATTGGGTACATCAGTGCTCGCTGTGATTGGGTACACTCAGTGCTCGCTGTGATTGGGTACACTCAGTGCTCGCTGTGATTGGGTACACTCAGTGCTCACTGTGATTGGGTACACTCAGTGCTCGCTTTGATTGGGTACACTCAGTGCTCGCTGTGATTGGGTACACTCAGTGCTCAGCTGTGATTGGGTACACTCGGTGCTCGCTGTGATTGGGTACACTCGGTGCTCACTGTGATTGGGTACACTCAGTGCTCACTGTGATTGGGTACACTCGGTGCTCGCTGGGGATTGGGTACACTCGTGTGCTCGCTGCTGTATTGGGTACACTCTGGTGCTCACTGTGATTGGGTACACTCAGTGTTCACTGTGCTCAGGTACAGTCAGTGCTTACAGAAAAAAGAAAATGCAGGGCTCTAAGCGGTATCAACAATCATACTGTAATTTCCTCCGGGATCAATAAAGTTTATCTAATCTGATCTAATCTAATGTTCCGGGATATCATCCCTGGCGGGTTCCCCTCCGGCCGTGCACACCCAAAGCACCAGGACGTTATACAGCGATTTGAAGAAAGAGACAGCACTCACCAGTATGTGCAGGGTGGTCTTTTAATCCAGATTTTCAAGGATAGACAGGGTGCAGGGAGGTGACCACGGAGGGCCGGTGGACAACGACTCCGTTTCGCAAACGATGTTGCTTCTACGGGTCCGACTTGGTGCTTGCTGTGCTCGGGTATACTCGGTGCTCGGTCCAGGGTGAGCTGCTTGTAGCTTATGATTGGCTCACACTGGGGGTAAAATCACCAGCATCATAAGTAGTGTGTAGAAAATATCAAAACCTAGCCCTTCCTTCTCCAGAAGTCCTTTGTTTATGGCTGACTGTATGTGGGCAAAGAGCAGAACTGCCCAATCAGTGACTTCCAATGAGGTTCAGGTCAGGTTTGGGAACTTCCACGGGTCCACTCAACATTCTGATGAAGGTCTGGTTTAAAACTGCAACATAAATTATATCACGTTGCATAATTTGGGATTGAACAAAATAAACCTTTTTGTCTTCTTTGAGAGCTGAGTGTGTAAAGCAGGGGTCCCCAACTCCAGGCCTCAAGGGCCGCCAACAGTGCATGTTTTCAGGATTTCCTTGGCATTGTTCATGAGTTGGAATCATCACCTGTGCATTTGATCACATTAACACCTGTGCAATACTAAGGAAATCCTGAAAACCTGCACTGTTGGCGGCCCTCAAGGCCTGGAGTTGGGGACCTTTGGTGTAAAGAATGCATAGATTTTCAGTGCAGACATTTTTGCGTATATTCCACAATGGCTGTGAGCCTTTACTAGCCTCTTTACAATGTCCGGATAGACGAAATCCTAATTGAAAAAGCATAAAAGTATGAACTTTTCAGTAACAAACAAATGCACAAACCTCTAATTTTGCGTTCCGACATAATAATAGTCATCTTTGAATTTGGAGGAATCTGTTAGATTTCCTGCTTTCTCCGTACTTTGCCAGTCATAGGAGCCGACCTGAAATTGTGCTGAATTATTGGTATAAAAGGAAATAAATAATGATGAGAGGCTATTAGCAGGGGTGGACCCCCCGAATCATTAGCCATCCCCATTCTGCACTTTCTGTCTCACTAAGTGATTAATGGCCAGAGAGAGAATAAAGCATGCATTAAGGAAATGAAGGCATATTTCAAGCACGAGGCTAGTAAAAAAAAAATATAAAAAACATAAAAAATTACTCTTCATTTTATCAAAGCAAATTATTAGTATTATTAACAATGTAGCATCATTCTCAACGGCCTAATTACAGGGTCGCAACCAATGCTATATTTATCACTGCTAAACAAATGAAGGTAGATTATTAATATTTAACTCTAATTATTATAAATGGTATCATTCATTCTGTGTGTAATCGGGTGACATAATGTGTGTCTGCGCTGCTAACGGCCTCTCCTCCGCAGGAGGTCTGCCATTAATCGCCGGCCTGTCTTCTTCCGGAAGGGTTAATTCTCTGCCAGCGTGGCACTCACAGCCGAAAAAAGAGAAGTAGGCAGAGAACCTTCTAACGTAAAATCGATAGAAATTGTTCCCCCTTGTCAGCCATAAGGAGCTGAATAGATTTTGTGTAAGATGGAATAATTTACTAAAAACATCTCTTAACGTCAGGGCTGCCTTTCTCGGGGCTGTGAAATGAGTCATCGGCACAGTAGATTATTTAAAGCGCCGTGCGTGTCTATAACCATGTATATATACGCGTTATTATATATTGAAAAACTGTCCGCTTTACTCCCCAGCCTCTTATAATCCACAGAGAAAGGACGCACCGGGGTTCCCTTGTGGAAATTTAGCAAAGAAAAATCAGTAATGCTCTTAGAATCAAACAATAAATCCTCAACTTATTTGCCAGCACATTTAATTAAATATTTCGAAAAGAAAACCCCGGGTGATTGATTTGCCTACGGTATTGATCCAGTATTGATTCCTGCTAACCCAGCTGTGGTATGTGTTAAACAGCAGCACTGCTCCCGGATGATTGCCGCTGAATTATATCTCAAAATAACTCGCCTTGCAAATAAAAAAAGAGAAAAAAATGGCGTTTACATAGAGCGGCTTGGAAAATATGACTATTGCTAGACCCGGCTGTGGCAGTAAAGTTAATGATACTTTTTATATGTGCATTTTCTTTCACCAGATAAATCAACGGGAGTTTAGTTAGAATTTTCATTATAACTTTGCCTATTGAACATGTTAAAAGGGTAAGTGAGCCGTCAGATTCTGCCATTTTTGATTTCCTTAGGGCTTTTGCGGCCGTCACATGTGCACAGTGTTTCTCTATGTGGGTGAAGTCGCACAGCAGAATTACTGGCATGACCATCAACTGTTGACGTGTGACCCAAACGTTGCTTTATAGGAATGCACATCGGTGTAGTGGTATTATTGCGACACATAAGTGCCATAAATAGGGCAGAAAATCGAGCAGATTATTCCAGAACCTGTCAGAAATTGCTCAGGATGGTTCATGCTGGATACTTGACACATTTGACTAAATTTTGTCTAAGATCTTGGATGGCATACTCTAAGGCTGTTGCACTAAAATTTTGCCATGTGTTAACTCCCATCCCCTTTCCAAATTTGCCACATCCCCTTTCCAAATAAGCCACATCCCATTTAGAAATAACCCACCCCATTTCCAAATAAGCCACCCCACTTTCCAAATAAGCCACATCCCCTTTCTAAATAACCCACTCCACCTTTCCAAACAGGCCACATCCCTTTTCCAAAGAAACTACATCCCCTTTATATATAGGCCTCCCCACCTTTCAAATAAGCCACCTCCCATTTCCAAAAAAGCCACCCCCTTCTAAATAAGTCAAATCCCCTTCCTAAATAGGCCACCTCGCCTTTCCAAATAAACCACATCCCTTTTCCAAATAAGCTAACCCCTATTCTGATAAGCCACATCCCTTTTCCAAAGAAGCCACATCCCCTTTATATATAGGCCTCGCCACCTTTCAAATAAGCCACATCCCATTTCCAAATAAGCCACCCCCTTCCAAATAAGTCAAATCCCCTTCCTAAATAGGCCACCTCAACTTTCCAAATAAACCACATCCCTTTTCCAAATAAGCTAACCCCTATTCTGATAAGCCACATCCCTTTTCCAAATAAGCCACACCTCTTTCCCATAAGCCACCCCACTTTTCTAAATAAGCCACATCTCATTTCCAAAAAAGCTACATCCCTTTTCCAAATAAGCCACCCCTATGTAAGCCACATCCTCTTTTCAAATAAGCCACCCCTATAAGTCACATCCTCTTTCCAAATACACTTTGTTTGTGGCTGACTGTATTTGGGCGGAGAGCCGCGCTGCCCAATCAGTGACGTCCAATGAGGTTCAGATCAAGTTTAGGCCCAGAAAATAATTTTTTATAAAGTCTAGCTGAACCCCCAGAACCAGAACTTCCATGGGTCCGCTCATCCGTAAACAGAAGTAGTCCCAGTACAGTATATGACAAAGCATTGGTGCCGGGACGTGAAACACTAGAACTACCAAAAGCCAAAAAGTTTCTAAACGTTTTGATGCCGTTGATGTTATTGAAACCATTTGTAGTCCGTGGATCCTATTGAACATTTCTTGTGACTTTCAGAACATAGTTTGAAGTCCTGATCTACGTTTCAGTAGGAGACCGGTTATCATAAATGAGAACACCTTGTGCCCATCCAATCCTGTTCCCATCTGTATGGAGACACGATTAATTCTCATACAATACATTGCATTATGACATGATAATAGACCATCATTGTTTGGATACACAGCCGCCTCTGTCTTTTGTGTATGAAGTCGCCAAACAGGAAATTTAAACTGTTCCATAAAAGATTGAGTAATGTTTTCAAAACGCGTATAGCAATTTGTTTAACCTACATACTACAATGCACAATGTGCATTCATCAAGCCAGCAGCTCGGAGCTTTTGTTTATTACTATATATTGTTTTATTTCTACGCTATCACTGCAGCATAAATCAAATAAGCGATTAGCTCCTCGGTGGATTATTTTCAAGGTTAACCCCTTCCCTGCCGGGGGGGCCTGGAGCGCGCTGCGTCTCCAAAGCTATACGCTCATCCTCCTAGCAGCGAAAGCTTTAGACGACCAGTCAGTAATGGGTTTTGCCATGGCCCTCTCTCTTCTATTTACAGAATAAAAGCCAACGGTAAACTCAGTGGCTTCAGGGATTCAGATTCCTATCAAGGTTTTATCAATCCTATTTTAGTGCGGCATTGATCCTTACTGAGAATCTAATCTAAACTATGAAGCCCAAATAACAACTTCATTACCTGCGCAGTTCTGATTGGAGATTCCTAATGCCAAGATTAGTGGCAGTCAGCCTAACCTGCCAACATTGATTTGCTCTGTGAAATCACTTGTTAAAAAAAGACGAAGAAAAATCATGTTTGCTCGGTAATTGAACAATTTTTTTGTTTTTTTTTCCTCTCTCTCTCCCTCCTTCCTTCTCATCCAAGCATTGATTAAACGCCTGCATCACAGGGAAGGAAAAAAAGAATACAAATTTTGGATTTTTCTTTCTACCTGTATTTATTTCTATTTCTGAGGTTTTGTAAATAAGTATAAAAATCAATATCGGCCTTCCATCTTGGCCGGTTGCAGGTTGGGGGAAGGAACGATGGTTTCACAGCTAGTTAGCCGTAAGTAAAAGATACATTGAGCCTATCCTGCAAGAATAGACAGCTCATTTATATAGTTTTTCAGTACAGATTACCCAGGTTAAATAAATGAAACAGACTCTTATGCTCAGCCATCACAACCCGGCAGAGAAATGGATGAACCCATTTTGCTTAATGCATACATGAATGTTACACCGGTTCCCCCCATGGTAAGGTGAGAGGTTAATGAAATGCTCATTTCACTGAGCCATATTGTTTTGTTTTCCTGCAAAGTTCTGATAAGTAGCTAACCAACCAAGCTTGTAATTACAATCTTACAGAAACCAGGCAGATCTGTATATAAATCTCACCATCCAATTACAAGATGTAATAATTTTGCACTCAAGCTGGTAATGAGGTCTAATACGCGAGCATTTGATAATCCCTACTGGATGCTGCCTTGATCAGATGTTGGCTTTGTAATTAGACTGGCAGAAAATCATTATTTCATGTTCAAATAGAAAATGAGGTTGGTGGGAAGTTAATTTCTCTACGCTCTGTGAAGCGTAGACAAGAATTTAATGATTTAATTACAATTGTAAGCTCTTTGCATGAGACTTAAATTGAGCTGAGATTTTTTTTTTTCACACTGTGTCATGTTAGTAAGTGGCCGTATGAAAGCTTTTGACATTGCATTGTAATGACAGGGCTGCCCAGTTGTTTGCATTTGATAAAAAACACAACCTGTCTTGTTTTCGATGGATAGAGGCTTGCGGGTACCGGCAATGTGAGGCAGAGAGGGAGAGGTCTCTGGGCTGTTCCTAAGGAGAACAGATCACAGGGTCGTTGGAGGAACTTGTCATCTCTCTCATATCTGATAATTGATTTCTTCAGCTTCTTGAGAGTTGATGGTGGCTTAGAGTTCCAGACGCATTCATTCTGAAAAATACTCCTAAGGAAAGTGTCACTTGTTTGGAACAGGTTGTAAAAGGTTCCCTCCAACCATGCACACAAGGGCTAAAGTGTGTCTACTACCTCTGCACCTCTAATATGTGTCTACTATCTCTGAACCTCAAGGTGTCTATTAACTCTGCACGTATAGAGTGTGTCTGTACCTCAAATGTGTGTCCACTACCTCTGCACCACTAATGTGTTTCTACTACCTCTGAACCTCTAAAGTGTGCTTACTACCTCTGAAACTGTAAAATGTGTCTGCACCTGTGTGTCTAGTGTGTGTCTACTCCCTCTGCACCTCTAAAGTGTGTCTACTATCTCTGCACCTCTAAACTGTGTCTACTGACTCTGCACCTTTAAAGTATGTCTACTCCCTCTGCACCTCTAAAGTGTGTCTACTACCTCTGCACCTTTAAAGTGTGTCTGCAGCTCTATTGTGTGTCCACTACCTCTGCATTACTAATATGTGTCTACTACCTCTGCACCACTTATTTGTGTCTACTACCTCTGCACCACTGATGTTTATACTACCTCTGCACCTCTAATCTGTGTCTACTACCTCTGAACTCTAAAGTCTGTCTATTAACTCTGCACCTGTAAAATGTGTGTCTGTACCTCAAATGTGTGTCTACTACCTCTGCACCACTAATGTGTTTCTACTACCTCTGAACCTCTAAAGTGTGCTTATTACTTCTGAAACTCTAAAGTTTATCTGCACCTCTAATGTGTGTCTATTCCTCTGCACCTCTAAAGTGTGTCTGCAGCTCTATTGTGTGTCTACTACCTCTGCACTACTAATATATCTCTACTCCCTCTGCACCTCTAAAGTGTGTCTACTACATCTGAACCTCTAAAGGTACCTTTACACGCAGCAACCGTGGTGAGAAATCTGACAGGCAATCAGTAGCCTCATCGCCGTGAAATTGCCTCGAAATTGTGGCGTGTAATTGGGGAATCCGGCGGCGATCAAAAAGGTTGCGCCTGGTTCCTATTTCACAGCACTGCTCCAAAATCAGAGGCAATCATCAAGGGCAAATTCCCTGCTTTTGGCGAGTGAAGGGGCGATAGGGATGGAATCAGCGTTGCCTACTGATTTCCCGGAGGCGTGCCACAGCGTGCTGGACACTGCGCCTCGTCAGTGATGATTGATGGTGGCTACTGTGTTCCCATTGGCTGTTCCTTCACAGGGATACATATTTGAACAGCTGTCCATTCACACGACACAATTGCAATGGCGCCATGTATTAGCCAGCCTTCCTGCCCAGGCTGGCCAATCAGGGAGCTACTGCGTTGTCCAATGAGCGTGTTTTGGGCGCGGTGAAAAACAATTTTCACTACGCTGAACATATACGCCACATTCCTTTGGGGATTGCGGTGTGTGAAGCGGCGACGCGAGTCTACCGGATGTTTCCCGCTGTTTGTGTGGCAACTTCCGGGGAGAAACGTCGCCTTAGGTTGAGGACGAAATTGCGGTGTGTAGAAGCGCCTTTGGCGTTCAGAGGCGACCATGAAAAATGTGCACAAGCACGTTAGGTTGCCTCCGATCGCCGCCAAAAGTTGCGGCGTGTAAAGGTACCCTAAAGCGTGTCTACTACCTCTGCACCTCTAAAGTGTGTCTACTATGTCTGCACCTCTAAAGTGTGTCTACTACTACCTCTGCACCTCTAAAGTGTGTCTACTATGTCTGCACCTCTAAAGTGTGTCTACTATGTCTGAACCTCTAAAGTGTGTCTGCTACCTCTGCATCTCTAATGTGTGTCTACTCCCTCTGCACCTTCATTCTTTTCCAGCCTTATTCTGGCTGTTCTCTGTGGATTTGTGACCCGCCGTCTGCTCCATAGACCCGTGATGGAGGGTCACTCTTCAGTACAAGTCTATGAGAGACTCATTTGGCCTCATTCTTGCTCTTATAGATTTGTATTGAGGCCAGTCAGAAGTTAAGGGCAAAAGTTGGCGCTGAAAAACACGGAGGGTGAGTATAAGATTGGGGGTGGCATCAATGCTCTAGATATGTAGCATCAATCAATGACGTATCTATATTAGGAGAATCCGTGTGCTTTTATACATTTTACATGCCACGCCGACACTAAAACAAACAAAAAAATTATTGTTTTGTGTATCATGTATTTTTTTTTTTCATTTTGATCATTTATATAATAAAATAAATAATAAAATTGCACATTTCACACTGACCTTTGGGGCTTTTTGGACTCTAGCATCCTATTTCAGAAAGTTCACATATACATTAACAGCAAAGCACTGATTGTGACCTTATCTTTTGTATTGAAGAGTAGGAGGTTGTGACATCAGATATTGAGATTTTACATAATTTGTTATCAGCTGTGCATAAAGGACTCACTTGATATTGAAATCCTGCCTCTATTGATAATGAGCCTGCTGAAAACTCTCTTGAAAGGATAAGGCACTTCAGAGTTGATACAAGTTTCAGGATACGTGTATCCTGAAGAAGGAGCATCTACTCCGAAACGCGTTGTGTAAAACACTTTCCCAGGATCCTCCTTTCACTTGTTACAACGGCAGTGTCATTTTTAACCCTTTTCACTCCATTGTCTGCATTTCTATGTCATTGGGGCTGCTGTAGCCATTTTTACGCCATTCCAGTAGTAGCGTCACCTACATCCCCTCCAGGTGACCAAGTGTTCCCTCTGATCACTTTCTCCTTCTCCACAGATAAAACCCTATTGCGGTTGGCTCTTCTATATCGAATAAATTCAATATTTTAATTATACAACTGCAATCCATTCATTGATATATTATTAAAGTAGAATAATGAATCTGAATTAAAGAGGAAAAGGGAAAAATATTACAACCTATTTGAGTCATGTGATAATGAAATTTTATGGAAAGCGGATTGTATCAATACTCCAGATGACGTGCATCATTTTTTTACATTATTTTTTTTTACATTATTTTTTTTTATTATTATTATTTATTAGAGTCCATGGCAATTTTTCAGGTTACATTAAATTGGCTAGTACAATAAAAATAATTATAATAATAAAATAAGTAATAATAAATAAAAAATATATATAATTATAATAAAATATAATACGAATAAAAATATATAAAATACTAATAATTAATAATAATAAAATATATAACTAATAAATAATAAACTATAAATCAAACGATTTTATGTAACAGTCTACTAGTAATAGCATGAATATAGTAGAATAGTTATTAATATCTAAGTATCAGTAGTGACGCACTTGTGATCCTCGTCAAGGTTGTCTACGTCGTCTTCCATTAAACCCACCATACCTGGCTTCTCCCGGTAATGGAGCTATAGCAATTCCAAAAGATGCTCAGAAAAGGTTGAAATTAAATGGGAGTTAATTGATTTGCTGAACTATGTTCCGGATCTCACGTGTGGTGAATGAGAGCGCGTCTCTTTGTGGCGCCATGAATTACTATGTATGATGGCGATTCATTTCATTTCACCCTCTCTGACAGTAAGATGCCTTCATAGTTAAGATGCACAAAATGTCACTCAACAGAAGAGCATTTTCCTCCTGTTTTGCATTTTCTTTAGCCTAAAATGGTGGCGCGGCTGCCCTCTTTATTATGCCATATATCTAAAAGATAAATATGTCTGTGACTGGACACCAGAAGAGCGGTCTGTAAGCAGCGATTATCTAGCGTTTTATTCATGTATATTTAGGAGATGGTAATGAGAGGGTTTTGCATTGTTGCATGAAAATAGTCAATTCCCAGCAGTTTTGATAGAAATGGATAACTAAGTGTCCAGCGACAGCTGTGCTTAGAAATGATATTCCCACTTAGCATTGCATTCTGCCTCTCAATAACCAGCAATTTGATAAGGTGAACTCCTGCCACCGGATTTAACTCAGTGTTTTGTCAATTGGCATTTTCTGCTGACGATGGTGAAGCTTGATACCATTTATATATTAGGGAGGGATGGCTAATATTTGAATGAAGGCATCAATGCTCCAGATATGTAGCATCAATCAATGACGTATCTATATTAGGAGAATCCGTGTGCTTTTATACTGATGTATTGGACCTGTGATCATTATTTTGTGTTTATTATTTTTTTTTAATTTACTTGACTTATTTTAGGCTACCTTCACATTTGCGTTCCCCTCCGCAGCGTTCTGCGGAGGAGATCCGCAATGTGACCGCAGCACCGCAAGCCCCTATCTTTATAATGGGAGCGCACGGTGCTGCATATGACCGTGCGCACCCATTCACTGCCATATGTGATCTGTGCACAGCAGCACGCAGCACACAGCTACTACCAATGATGTACAAATGCTATAAGCTATATGTATATGAGGAAAAAGTTTAAAAACTTACGTTTTTTTCAAAAAACTCAAAAATTCTAATTTTTTATTTCTGAAATTCTTAGTACATACATTGGCCAATGTCTGCTTGCTCATCAACTGCGACAAAGTGACTTCAGGTCTGATGAGTCCTACTCTGATATCCCTATCCTCCTTGTCCACCCCCACATATGGAGTTGCAGGCTCCTTGCTGCAATGTGCACCCTCATTAACCTACAGGTGATCGAGGGTCTAGATGGAGTCTGCCCACTGAGAAGTGGGGGGTGGACAAGGAGGATAGGGATACATACAGTATACACAAACATGTAAGGCTGACTTCACACCACGGCACTATCTGACAGCCCCGAACCCGATTTTCAAACAGAACTGGAGGTTAAATATGCCCTCTGGTCCTGTTTGTAGCCGAATTCAGCCGAGCGCAACTGTCCCCTACTGAAATGGTAGTGAACCACAGGGGACAGCTCCCTGGTGCTGAAGTTCAGCGTAGCTCACACTGAACTTCAGCAGCCGGCGTCCGCTTACTGGGTCCTCCCGCATCTGGGCAATACGGTGCCATAGACTCCCATGTTAGGGAGCGCCAGATTGCCCTGGATCCTGGAGGATCTGGGAGGATCCAATTTGGGCAATCCAATTTTAGCCCCGGACACAAAAATGCTGCAAGCAATGTGTTTGTGTCCATTAGAAAAATCCTAATTGTCCAGGATCCTCCCAGACAGATAGAAATCGGATGGCAGATAGCTGCCATCCAGCTCCATACGGCCCCATAGAGCTGCATTATGGCAAAATCGGGTCCGGGGCCGTCAGGTTCACCCCGGACAGCCCTGGACCTGATAGTGCCATGGTGTGAAGCCAGCTTAAGGCTGGTTTCACACTGCAGTTTTTTCCCTGATCACGTTCCAAAACCAGGAGTGTCTCCAAAACTCAGAACAGGTGTTAATCTTTCAATTATACTTTTTCTCTGCAAGTTCCTCTCCTGGTTTTGGCACACAAACCTGATCGAACCTGATCATGGAAAAAAACCAGTGTGAAACCAGCCTTGGAGAATCTGTATTGGATCGGTATTGGATCTGTGAGCATTTATTTTTTTGTTTTCATTGCTTTTCTTTGATTTACTAGACTTATTTTACTTGTATTATACAGAATATATAAATATTATGACTAAGAACATTCTAAAGGGCCTGTCACACGTACCCGACGTGTACCTTAGTTACCAGCCTCCTCCGCTCACCGGCTGGTATCTAAGGTACACAGCGGGTAACTAGGGACCCTAGTTACCCGCTGTGTACCTTAGATACCAGCCGGTGAGCGGAGGAGGCTGGTAACTAAGGTACACGTCGGGTATCTAGGCAGCGCGCGCTGCCTAGATACCCGCAGTTTACCTTGAATACCAGCTCCCAGCGCTTGTGAGAGGCGCTGGGAGCTGGAATATCGCTACTCCCAGTGTCACACGCAGCGATGCTGCGTGTCCACCGGGCGACAATCGCCAGGTTTTAGGACAGATTCTAAAACCTGGCGATCATCAACCAGCGATTTATCGCTGGTTGATTCAGTATGTCACACGCGTCAATATCGCTGCAACGTCACGTGCAGCCGATATCGTGCAGGCGTTATTGACGCGTGTGACTCCCCTTTAGAGGCAGCGATGATATGGCTCTGCTCCAGTCTATGCAGTAAAGCTGACAAGTGTTCTAATAGCCAGTGTAATATATATATACCTATAAAATACACGGAAAACAATAAGATTCAAATAAAATCTGGTTTCATTAATATAATTCTCTGATGGTTCATTCCATATAAACCTCTTATAACATATTATATACACAAACAGGTAAGTGAATCCATGTTCATCTCTGATGTTTTATTTTTTGCATTTCTTACTTTTCTTTTATTTATTTGACTTAATTTACTTATGGTATATTATACATCATAGGTGTAGCCATGATAATGATATTACTTTGCTTATCCTATCCCAGTCTACGCAGAAAAGCTGACAAGTGTAATATATAGATGTTTATAAAATACTCCGCAAAAAAGATTAATATAAAACTTGGTTGAAATAATGTCATTATCTGATTTTTGTTCCCTACACATCTTTGAATACGTACAGTATATTATATACACAAACATGTAAGAGAATCCATGTATAGTACTTTTATGCCTTTGATCCTTTATTTTTTGTGTTATTTACTTATCTTTTACTTACTTGACTTATTATTATTATTATGAATAACAATTTTCCTAAGAGCAGCTATGATGATGATATGACTCTGCTGATCTGACCCGGTCTATACAGAAAAGCTGACAAGAGTTCTAATAGCCAGGGTAATATCTAGATTTTATAAAAATACACCAAAAAAGATTAACACAAAATATGATTTAAATAATATAATTCTCTGATGGTCCATTCCATACAAACCTCTTAATGCATACAGTATATTATATACACAAACATGTAAGTGACTTTGTGTACTTTATGCTGATGTATTGGATCTCTGTCGTTTGTTTTTTGCAATATATACTTGTCTTTTACTTACTTGACTTATATTATACATCATATATAAATATTATTTATAAGAACATTCTTAGAGACAGCAATGATGATGATATGACTCTGCCCCAGTCTATGCAGAACAGCTGACAAGTGTTCTAATAGGCAGTGTAATAAATAGATGTTTTTATAATGCATTTAAAAAAAAAAATCTAATTAAAGTGAAATCTCCTTAAGAAATCATTTCATTCTCTGATGGTTCGTTCCCTACAAATCTCTGAATATGTCCAGTATACACAAACATGTACTGTAAATATATCACTTTATATAAGAGTCTCAATAAAGATACATTAGGAGAAGAGTAATACAATGTCCTGCTTATATTGCTTGAGAAAGGCTTCAAAAGAAAAGCTAAAATGTCACATATATCGGGGTAAAAAAAGTCCACTTTTCTCTTTTTCACCTGATTTTTGGAGGTTTTTATCTGTTTATTTTTGTCTATTTATTTTCACAACGGTGTAAATACTGGTATAATATACATTGTAAAATACCCTTTTATTATATTTTTTGTAACACTAACGTGTAAGTTTTTTTGTTTTGCTCTGCTTTCACCCTGGGTAATTTTGTTATCAATCACTTTTCAGGACTAATTCCTCTATCTGAAGACTCATTTTCTGCCTGGCTCTCTTACTTTATAGCATCTGACCTTATTAGCCTTGCCCTTGGAGGTTGTGACTTCCTAAACCGCAGCAGAATAACACTTTTATTGCTCCTTTGTTATCTTTTTTCTGTCCCCTTTTTTGTTGAATTAGTTTATTGACCAATGCTTTAAAACCTCACATGAGTCTTGTATGTCCGAGTCCAACAGTAAAACATACGGGATATGGCCACATATGATCACAAATTACAGATCGGCATTTTTATACTTCAAAGTACACCTAAATTCTGGTCCATTTTTGATATATTTTGGCCTTGATATTCTTTATAGTCTGGAGATCCCGTCCATTCACTTAGAGGATAGAAGTGTTCACTACACGCACCGAGTAAATGACTGCTTTCATGAAAAGGCCATAGACTACAATCCACGCAGGAGATCTCTTCTTCCTCCTCAAGTGGTACCTGTCATACATATTTTTAACTTATAAAAATCTGTTTAATCATAAACAGTGTAGAGTGTTTGTGTTGAAGACCTAGGGGCAGCAATGAGGATGCTATGACTCTGCATATCTTGCCCCAATCTATGCGGTAAAGCTATTCTATTCTATTCTAGTAGCTAGTGTTACATTTAAAAATGCACAGAAATGAAAAAAGAACAGTATAAACCTGCTTTAAATATGTCATTTTCTGCATTTACTTGAAAGACACCCTGTGGACATGATGTTGTACTGTGAAGTGAATACGTGGCTGTAAAGGGGTTGCAATACTGATTTATTTGATACCTTTGGTGACAGTATACACTTTGATGTCCTTATTAATTCACCATTTGTGGTTTTCTTATAATGAAATTTGTGTGAACAGAGGATGGATTGTGCTCTAGGTCTTCTTCTCCCTTTCTGTGATTCCCCAGCTCCTCTCCCTGTCTCCAGGCTTTTAATGACAGGTCAAAGGACAGCTTTGTGACCTGTCTCCACTCTTTTAAATCTCCTTTTCAAACATAGGCAGATCACTGAAAAAGCAGCGACTTGTCATTTAAAGACTGTAGGTAGGGAGAAGAACTAGGGAATCACAGACAGGGAGGAGCAGATCCAGTGTACTGTCCGGCCAGTGTGCACCAAAATCTAATAAATAAAAAACTTCAATGGTCATTACATTACAGCCTCTTATATTCTGTGATCCCTGGCTGTAATGTCTTTATATTCTTCTATTCTGTGATCCCTGGCTGTAATCTCTGTCTATCACCCTACATGTAAATTAATCATTAAAGAAGAGACGGCACTCACCCGGTTTGAGATCGGTGATTTATTCAGGGAAACAAAACATTCCGTGCAGGGAGGGAGAGGGGAGCAGCTGACGACGGCACCGTTTCGCGCTTATGCCCATAAGGCATATGGCATAAGCGCGAAACGGTGCCGTCGTCAGCTGCTCCCCTCTCCCTCCTTGCACGGAATGTTTTTGTTCCCTGAATAAATCACCGATCTCAAACCGGGTGAGTGCCGTCTCTTCTTTAATCATTCATTGCTGGACTGTTGTGCTTGGTACAGGCACCTCCCGTTGCCACCTGTTCGCTCTATATTTTATCCGCCCGGCAAGCTGTCGGCTTTGGTGCCCCGATTTCCTCCTGGTATCTATATATCACCCTACATGTTCTCTTCACTCTGGGAGTGACTTTAGACTAACATCTGCACTAATCCGAACCTCCCATTCCTGACTCCAAGACTTCTTCCAAGCTACACCAATTCTCCGGAATACTCTACCCCAAGAAATCAGGACTGTCCACAACTTACATAGTTTTAGGTGCTCACTAAAAACACATCTTTTCAGAGCGGTCTATCATTCTCCCTAATGGAAGTCATTTAGACATAGGTTAACTCCATCAATCCCAGCTCTACACAGTTTGGCTGGTGGCCAGTTACTCCACTCATATCTATTCCACACTAACTCAAGATGGTCGGACCATGACTGTAAATAAGCACCTGTACTTTGTGTCACCCCCACCATATTATAGATTGTAAGCTCTTGCAAACAGGGTTGTCATTATTTTTTTTCTTTTGCTTTTAATTATTGTATTTTCCACAACTTGTTCATATGACTGTTTGTATACAAATCTCTGATTTATTAAGCGTCGCGGCATATGTTTGCACTATATAAACAAAAATTTGTATTATTATTATACAAGGTGGGCCATTTATATGGATGTACCTAAATATAATGGTGGTTGGTGATATCAACTTCCTGTATGTGGCACATTAGTATATGGGAGGGGGAAAACTTTTCCAGATGGGGGGTGACCATGGCGGCCATTTTGAAGTCGGAAATTTTGAATCCACTTTATTTTTTTCAATGAGAAGAGGGTCATGTGACACATGAAACGTATTGAGAATTTCATAAGAAAAACAATGGTGCGCTTGGTTTTAACGTAGCTTTATTCTTTCATGAGTTATTTACAAGTTTATGACCACTTATAAAATGTGGTCAAAGTGCTGCCCATTGTGTTGGATTGTCAGTGCAACCCTCTTCTCCCACTCCTGACACACTGATAGCAACACCGCAGAAGAAATGCAGCACAGGCCTCCAAGATCCGGTGTGTCAGATGCTACACATCTCGTATCTTCACAGCATAGACAATTACCTTCAGATGAGGGATGAGGAAAACTTCTATGTGAATGGTGAAGTTACCAAACAAAACCAGCGCTATTGGTCTGACACTAACCCACAGTGGAGAGATCCCTCCAAGACTGCTGGAACACAAACATTAATGGTATGGTGTGGTATATGGGGTACAAAGATAATGGGACCATTCTTCATCAATGGAAACCTCAATGTCACTGGATAGCTGACATTGCTACATGATTCAGCTATCCAGTGGCATTGAGGTTTCCATTGATGAATGGCCCCACTATCTTTGTACCCCATATACCGCACCATACCATCAATGTTTGTGTTCCAGCAGTCTTGGAGGGATCTATCCACTGTGTCTTGGAAAGTATTTGGTCCCCTTGAACTTTTCAACCTTTTGCCACATTTCAGGCTTCAAACATAAAGATATAAATTCTAATTTTTTCGTGAAGAATCAACAACAAGTGAATCGTGAAGTGGAATGAAATTTATTGCATATTTTAAACTTTTTTCAAATAAAAAAATGAAAAGTGGGGCGTGCAATATTCTTCGTCCCCTTGAGTTAATACTTTGTAGCGCCCCCTTTTGCTGCGATTACAGCTGCAGTCTCTTGGGGTTTGTCTCTATCAGTGAAATTCTTGCCCATTCTTGCTTGCAGAACAGCTGGAGCTCAGTGAGGTTGGATTGAGGCGTTTGTGATCAGCAGTTTTCAGCTCTTTCCACAGATTCTCCATTGGATTCAGGTCTGGATGTGACTTGCTCATTCTAACACCTGGATACGGTGATTTTTGAACCATTCCATTGTAGATTTTGCTTTATGTTTGGGATCATTGTCTTGTTGGAAGATAAATCTCCGTCCCAGTCTCAGATCTTTTGCAGACTCCAGCAGGTTTTCTTCCAGAATGGTCCTGTATTTGGCTCCGTCCATCTTCCCATCAATTTTACCCATCTTCCCTGTCCCTGCTGAAGAAAGGCCCAAACCATGATGCTGCCATGATGTGTGACAGTGGGGATGGTGTTTTCAGGGTGATGAGCTTTGTTGCTTTAAAACAAACATACCGATTTGCATTGTGTCCAAACAGTTTGATTTTGGTTTCCTCTGAGTAGAGCCCCTTATTCCACATGTTTGGTGTCTCCCCGGTGGCTTGTGGTAAACTTCAAACCAGACTTTTATGGATATCTTTGAGAAATGGCTTCTTCTTGCCACTCTTCCATAAAGGCCAGATTTGTGCAGTGTACAACTGATTGTTGTCCTATGGACAGACTCTCCCACCTCAGCTGTAGATCTCTGCAGTTCATCCAGAGTGATCATGGGCCTTTTGGCTGCATCTCTGATCAGTCTTCTCCTTGTTCGAGATGAAAGTTTAGAGGGATGGTTGGGTCTTGGTAGATTTGCAGTGGTCTGATACTCCTTCCATTTCAGTATGATCACTTGCACAGTGCTCCTTGAGATGTTGGGAAATCTTTTTGTATCCAAATCCGGCTTTAAACTTAACCTCAACAGTATCTCGGACCTGCCTGGTGTGTTCCTTGGCCTTCATGATGCTCTCTGCACTTGAAACAGAGCCCTGAGACTATCACAGAGCAGGTGCATTTATACGGAGACTTGATTACACACAGGTGGATTCTATCTATCATTACCAGTCATTTAGGACAACATTGGATCATGCAGAGATCCGCACTGACCTTCTGGAGGGAGTTTGCTGCACTGAAAGTAAAGGGGCCGAATAATATTGCACGCCCCACTTTTCAGTTTTTTATTTGTTAAAAAAGTTTAAAATATGTCATAAATTTGGTTCCACTTCACGATTGTGCCCCACATGTTGTTGATTCTTCACAAAAATATTAGAATTTATATCTTAATGTTTGAAGCCTGAAATGTGCAAAAGGTTGAAAAGTTCAAGGGGCCAAATACTTTCACAACACACTGCATGTGCATGTATATGCAATTGTGCATAATGTGCTATGATTAGGCCAAATGCTGCGCACGTGAGAACATAAAAGAGGGAACACCCACATGAGACCAGGTTACCAGGTATTATGTGATCCCCAGCTGTAATGTCTGAATACTCTTACATTCTATGATCCTCTGCTGTAATATCTGTATACTCTTCTATTCTGTGATCCCCAGCTGTAATGTCTATATACTCTTATATTCTGTGATCCCCAGCTGTAATGTCTATATACTCTTATATACTGTGATCCTCGGCTGTAATGTCTGTATACTTTTATATGCTGTAATGTCTGTATACTTTTATATACTGTAATGTCTGTATACTCTTCTATTCTGTGATTCCCGGCTGTAATGTCTGTATGCTCTTATATTCTGTGATCCCCGGCTGTAATGTCTGTATACTCTTATATTGTGTGATTCCCGGCTGTAATGTCTGTATACTCTTATATTCTGTGATCCCAGCTGTAATGTCTGTATACTCTTATATTCTGTGATCTCCAGCTGTAATGTCTGTATACTCTTATATTCTGTGATCGTGGCTGTAAGTCAGTATACTCTTCTTTTCTGTCATCCCCGGCTGTAATGTCTGTATACTCTTTATTCTGTGATCCCCGGCTGTAATGTCTGTATACTCTTATATTGTGTGATCCCGGCTGTAATGTCTGTATACTCTTATATTCTGTGATCCCAGCTGTAATGTCTGTATACTCTTATATTCTGTGATCCCTGGCTGCAATGTCTGTATACTCTTTATTCTGTGATCTCCGTCTGCAATGTGCTGTATGCTCTTATATTCTGTGATCCCCAGCTGTAATGTCTGTATGCTCTTTATATTCTGTGATCTGTGGCTGTAATGTCAGTATACTCTTCTATTCTGTCATCCCTGGCTGTAATGTCTGTATACTCTTATATTCTGTGATCCCGACTGTAATGTCTGTATACTCTTATATTCTGTATCCCCGCTGTAATGTCTGTATCTCTTATATTCTGTGATCCCCAGCGATATTCTGTGATCCCGGCTGTAATGTCTGTATACTCTTATATTCTGTGATCCCGGCTGTAATGTCTGTATACTCTTTATTCTGTGATCCACGCTGTAATGTCTGTATACTCTTATATTCTGTGATCCTGGCCTGTAATGTCTGTATACTTTTATATTTGTGATCCCGGCTGTAATGTCTGTATACTCTTATATTTGTGATCCCTGGCTGTAATGTCTGTATACTCTATATTGTGATTCCGGCTGTAATTTGTATACTCTTATTCTGTGATCCCGACTGTAATGTCTGTATACTCTTTATTCTGTGATCCACGGCTGTAATGTCTGTATACTCTTATATTCTGTGATCCCATTAATGTCTGTATTCTCTTTTACTCTCCCCTGCCCAGTAGCTGTGGTATATCCCACCTGGTCCGCATGGTCGGACACGTACATTACACATTTATAAGAATAGGCTCAGGACAGGAACATTTTTTTGACATCCAGTTGTTGATCTTATTCTTATTCTATTAATTATAATGTACAATTGTTCATGGCACAACCCCTTTAAGGATGTCATTATAGAAAGTGGTGGATACTTTTAGTACTGGAATATCAAAACTCGGCTTCTTAGTCCAGGACTTCAGTTGTTCATCATGAAACACCCAGACTCATGTAAAATAATAAGACCCATGTAAAATATCAAATAATTAAGAACTTTTAAAACAAAATCTGTGCTTGTTAGTTGTTACAGCAGCCGCCCCCACAACAGCCCCGGGTATTTGTTAGCGAGCATTTAATGTAATTTATTAGCTTTTTCCCAGACTTGTAGAACCATTTTGGCTCCAGTCCTGACATTCAGACGGCCCAAATGTGTATTTTCTAGGTTTAGTTTAAAAGCTTCTATTAATAAAATGATTGTACGGCTTTCTGTTCACTATTTTACAGAGTCAGTAAATGGCGTCATATTCCAGGTCATAGTTGATATAAAATGCTGTAACGGCTCCGATGTTTGTCTCCTAGTTATGGATCTATTGGGTGAATTCACCAGCAGCGACATCGCCCTCTAATGGCACGTTAATGATGGGGATATCGGGGTGCAGCTCTTGTTTACCTTACTGTTCTTTCGTTAGTGTAATAAAGTGCTTTTGTAGAAAGCATGGTCTTAAGCCCTCAGCCCTACAACTTTAAAATAGTTATTATCTCACTTATCAGTCTCATATATCCTGTTAGTGCCCAATCCTTATGCTTTGTAACTTGATGTTTTTTAGTGGGAGGTTCTTCAATAGTAGCATTTTGTCAGCACTATAAGTGCTGGAGCTTTCATTCTCATGTTACCTCCATGATCACATTATCACAACTTCCCCAGTTATGACAGCAGATTAGCTAATATTAAAAAAGCTGAACCCTGATAGCAGGGCTGGCATTACCTTATTAAGAGGTTGTCCCCCTAACTTGACCCCTTTAAGTGAACATTTACTTTACTTGTGTAGAAGGTGGAAAATATATAGGTCAGCAGTATATAACACCTAGATATGGCAAGTTATCATATAGGATTTCCACAGTAGCCAACAGATATACCCCACCGAAAAGAGAGGGCACTAATTACTTATCATATTTTTATTGCTTATTTTTACATCAAAAAATTATTAAGTTTTAATGGTGGACATAAGTTTTCGCATTTTCTAGGCCCAATAACTGACTGTGTATGTCATGCCTTAGGACAAGTAGAGTGCCTATCTAGAATGAAACACTAAGCCTGATCTAAGACCAGATTCCTGTTATGAGGCTGCATTGTGATGGCAGGGTTTTGTGCAGTAACTGATGATCATCCTGCTAACAATCATCGGCTATAGGTAGGTGACAACTTGCAGACAGATTCAGGGCCCCTGCTGACTTAGTACGCTGTTACCGATACACATTCTGCGTCTGGGGTCATTTTGTAGGTCGTTGGTCTCCCGCTTTTGGTCGACATCAGGATCGCCATGCGAGGGAGGAACAAACGAACAAGAGCATACGAAAAGGACTGACAAATATAACATAACAAAGTGAAACTGAACTATACTGCAAAAGGCTCTAGGTACACATAACACGTTGGTTAGAGTCCTTGTACACAGTGTTGTATTCTAAGTGCAGCGATCGCCCCGCTTGAATGTGATGTACAAAGCTCGCCATTTGGTTGTTGTCTCCGATGGTTAATCACGCTGTGTTGAAGCGAGAGACAAGATCAGGATCACAGGCTGGTAACTATGGTAAACCCGGTATCTAGGCAGCGCCGCTACTTTGATCCTTTAGTTACCCGCTGATATTTATCATAGTTGTCAGCGATGTGGAGGTGGCTCCCTGGTCACTGGGGAGATCTGCCTGTTAACAGCTCCCCAGTGACCAGGTAGCGACGCACCAAAGATCCCTACAAAGATCATTATTGTTGTCGGGATCGCTGGTGCGTCGTTGTGTGTGACGGGAGCTTAACTCCTTCTGATAGTAAGATGAAAGGAGTAGGAAAGATCTAAAGAAACGGTAGAGATAATACCTAACATATCTCAATCGGACTTGCAGAAATACAATGACAGTAAGCTGTTATCCAGGAAGAATCCACAAAACATATCACCAGCAGGAATGATCAGACAGGGGAAGGTTGATCTTTCAATGGGGCATACAAAATTAACAACTGAAAACACATGTTGACTAAAAAGCAATGAAACGCGGACAACAGATAGACAACTGAAAAGCAAAATGCCAGTGTGAATATTATAGACTTATTATAGACTTATGGATATAGATGAGTGACTCGATTCATACTGTTTCTGACAAATCCGAAGCTGTTATTATTCATTTCACATGTTACTTTTAAAGACTGAGAAGGAGTTGTATAATAAAAGCTTATACTCACCTGTCCTATAGACTCAGATGTTTCAGGCCTCAGATCGTAGGAACTTTCATTCTCCATGACCGGCGCTGGTCTCTGACAGTGGAGTGGTCATGTGGGGCATGACTACATGGGGTCTAGACAGCACCAAATGATCGTAAGATGACAGAGGCCGGGAGAGGCAAAAAAACAGAGAGGTTTATTATGCTTTGGGGATGAAACATTTCCTTACTGTATACTTAAATCAGATCAGAATTCACTTTTGGGACAACTCAGACAAGTCAAATTTATTTTTTTAAGCCATTTATTAAGTTTTGGGATCTCAAAGCATAAAAAGAACTGGGTCATTTTCAATTTTATCAATTTGTCATAACTTAAATGTTGGGGACAAATGGAAGTAATGTTTTTTGTTAATTCGCTCATCTCTATTTAGGATCAGTCTTAAAAATTGAACAAAAATTCACAAATTTCTATTTTTTTTTGTCTGTGTTTTGATCATTTGTATAAATTCAATTTCATTTTCCCCCAAAAAAGAAAAATGGAGATTTTACTGATAATTAGTGTTGACCGATGCACGTCACTCTCTCCGAATGTAAACAGGAATATTCCAATATTATTGTTATTAATTCCAACCCTTCACTCATTTTGTGGTTTATGAAACAAATCAATACTTAGTAGGGAAAACATGACATTTAGATGCGACACACAGAGCAAACTAATAAGACGTGTGTTATTTACCAGCTCCTCGCTAGCACCCTACGCCGGCCTGTGAAAAGAATTGGACAGTGCTTTCGCTATGCATGCACTGCGCCCGCTGCTTTGGTGCAAGGGTTAATTTTGGCCAAGGTTTCGGCTTGTACACAGACGGCATTATGCTGCTGGGTGTATGTTGTGAGTTAGCCCACTGACAAGCTAAATTAGTAGAATAAACACAACAACCCTGAAAGTTAGCCGGTTGCATGCAAATCTGTCAATTTCTTGGATCCTGTCTTTTTACAAAACGTATGGTTTATTTATGACTTGTTGAGAGGAATTCTGAATATTTCACTATGGTGCACACGAGGCATCTGCTCTTTAATCTGCTCATGATATGCGCCATGATTATGTGTCAATGCAAGATCACATGTAAGCGAGACCGGACTGAGAATATACGAGATTTAAAAATGGAACAAACTCCGTATTGGCTTTCTGTCTTCAGATGTATACACACGTCTTGGACGGCTAATCCATGCTTTGCCTTGATGTGAAATATATGGAAAGATTGCTTATTCATTGCATAATACAAAGTTAAAACAAACTTTCTACATTCAACAGGAAATTATTTCAAATATCTTTATATTTTAGGGTAAAACGTATCAGCTGTACAATTTGTTAGTTTGTTAAGAATACTGTTACCGCTCATTGTCTACCGTCTCTATCTTAAAATACACCCAACATTGACATTGAGACAGCAAAAAGGAGAAGTTCTGGAATTCTGGAAATCACAGGATGGAGAAATGTTAATGATATGCAGATGATGAAAAATGGAAAAAAGTTCAAAACATCTCAATTTAGGTGTGGTTTCACACTAGCATTTTTCTGCCCTAGGGACAACCCAGTAGATGCCAGATGCTTCTGGATCTAGTTTGTCCCCCTGCGGCAGAAGCCGTTTTTTTGTCGACCAACAAAAGCAAAAATGTAGTATTTTATGGGGTTGACAAAAAATCATCACCAACTGGAGTCAGAAAGATCCAGCATAAATGAAATTGAAAGTGAATGAGCTGGATCGGTTTTACCGAATCAGGCATGATCCGGTAAAAACGGATACAGTTTTGCCTGCTGAGCATGCGGATTCACTAGAAGACAGATATCTTCTTAGGCTACTTTCACATAACAATTTTGTCAAATCCGATGCTGTCCGATATAAATGCCAAATAGGCATCTGTCCGACATTCTGCAGGATCAGTTTGCTGTCACACCCTGTCCTCATCACGTTTGTCCTTCTCACCCTTGTGTTATCTGGTGTCCCCCTCATCTTTACCCCACCCTGTGTTTTTGTCCCCCTCATCACTTTTCCCCTTCACTGTGTCCCCCTCATCTCCCTGGTGCTCCCCCTCTTCTCCCTTTGGTTCCTCCCCCTCTTCACCCATGTGTCCCCCCCTCTTCTCCTCTGTGTGGCCCCCTCATGTTTCCCTGTGTGGCTCCCTCATGTCCCCCAGTACTCCCCCTCCTTTCCCCTGTCCTCCGGAATAAAAAATAAAAAAATGTTTATGTTCACCTATCCACGAGTCCAGCGGCTCTGGAAGCCATCTTCTTCTGATCCTAGGACCTCTCGTGATGTCACAGTCACATGACCGGTTACCGCGGTAACCAGTCATGTGACTCTGACATCACGGCAGGTCCTACAGGCAGGAGATGCTGGAGACGCCGGGTGGATCGTGGACAGGTGAGCATAGATGGTTTATTATTTTTAACCCCTGCCTTACTTAATTTTACTTCCGCAATGTGTATACATACATTGTGGAAGTAAAATTAGATGTTTAGAGCATTTTTACTGTACTGAGCATGTACTGATCATGCTCAGTACAGTAAAATCGGGTCCGAGGACACATCCGATGTTTCCTCGGACTCTGCTCCATAGGGCCCCATGCTAAAAACATCGGACCAAATCGTATGTGCACTAAATGGCATCCGATTTGGTCCGATCCGATTTTGTCCGATTTTATTTTTGGTGCAAAAATCGAAGCATGCTCCGATTTTTGCACCGATAAAAATATCGGACAGAATCGGATTGGACCAAATCGGATGCCATTTAGTGCACATCCGATTCGGTCCGATGCCCATAGGGCTGCATTGGGGCCAAAATCGGTCTGATGCTGTCCGATTTTTATCGGACAGCATCGGAAATCAAAATTCCGTAATGTGAAACCAGCCTTACCAGTCTCCGGCTCTCACATTGCTTGCTGCCAGGGCCACCCATTAAGCTTCATGAATATTCACTGCACTGACTTGGAACGGCCAATTACAGAGGCTTACTCTCTGTGAGAGCGTCTGTGATTTCCTGTTGCACTCAGACTGCATTCCCACACTCTGTACTGGTGTCTCTGTTTGGTTGCCATATACATCAATGTATGGCAACCAACCTGCCGCCATAGTGTGTAGACAAAAAATGTTAATTCTCAACACAGATAAAGCAGACAGCTGTGGGCTGCTTCCCCTGCCTTAGCTGGTAAAAAAAAAACATGGGCTTTGCTCTATTTTTAATTGTCAGTGAAAAGGGCAATGAGCTAAAAGGAAAGAAAAGCGCATATAGGGTCTTATATTATATCTTATTAAATATCATGAATGGTGGGTAAACACTCATCTGATTTGGTTGTGGGAGAAACAACCACTATTAGAAAAATAAATAGGAACATGAAGTGCAATATAAACAGAACCTGGTGGTCTAGCGGGATATAACGGTATTAGGGCCGAGTGGCCACTCACCTAATGGGGTTGTGCACCCCTGCACAACCCCAGTTAAAGCTTGAAGGTCGGGGCAGCTGGAACGCTGGGATTCCCTGAATGCAGCCACTTCCACTGGCACTTCTGGGTACTGGTCACGTGATCGGGGAACCGGATACACGTCACCACAGGTCTTGTACATCGTGAACTGGATGTTTCCGGGTGACCACAGGCCTTAAACGTGCTTGATGTAGATTCTATTGTGCCCGGAGCTGCTCCTGCCGCTTCCCTTCAGAGGGGGATAGAAATTGTAGAGAGGATTGTAATGAAGCGGTCTATGGAGCACTTTCTATGTACATATGGTGAGGCTGCTGCATATATGTTGAAGCTGGTGCACAGGATAAATATTCTCCCAGGCTCCCGGCCAGTATCTCCGGTCTTATCTGTCAGTTCCCCAGGGTGGAAGTTTTTTTTTTCTACCCTGGGGGACTGACAGATAACTGGCAGGGGAGCCTGGTAGAAGATTAATCCTTTGCACCAGCTTCACCTTATATCCAGCAGCCTCAGTATATATGTACAAGGAAAGCGCTACGTAGACCGCTTCATTACAATCCTCTCTACAACCACTATTAGAGCACTATCGGCTTCTGCAAACCACCCAAGGAATGGAGATCCACACTCCACTCCACATTGCCGATCAAGGAATATGGTCAGGACTAATCCTGGGGTCTTAGAGAATAGATTTTATTTACTCAATGCATTTCATGGGTTAATAAACACACACAGAGAAATGTTAGAAATAAAACACTGAGAAAATGTCTTTATTAGAAATAAAACACACCAACAACCCTCATTTACTCATTTAATAAAAGTCCCAACAATGTATCCTCCGATGATGATCCACGAGGTCCCATATTGTAAACTCAGCTCTGATGCATTGGAACTCGCGCTGAAGGAGTAAGCATACTTTCAGCGTGAGCACCGAGGACACAATGACTGCACCAAGAGATTTGGTACTGCCTTCGTTACCATGGTGACACAGTCTGATTACCGCCTCACTATGGTAATCATGTCAGCTGACCCTGACAGGGCCAAAGCTCTCGGTGCAGTCATTGTGTCCTCAGAGCTCACACCGAAAGGATGCTTACTCTTTCAGCACAAATTTCAATGTATCAGGGCTGTGATTGCAGCATGGGACCATGCGAGCATGGTGGATTGTCATTGCAGGATATGTTGTTGGGAAAGCACAGACACCTTTACAGATTATGGGAGCGCAGTCTGAGTGAAACAGCCAATCACAGAGAAGTGTAGTGAATATTCATGAAACGTAATGGGCACTTAATGGGTGTCCAGAAGCAAGCAGCATCTATCTTTCTGCACCGATTACTGTCACCATGTCAAACTTGGATCTGGCATAATGTCAGTGTAGTTAAATCCGGTTGCACAAAAAAAGATGTGGTTTGATGCATTTTCTGCCATATCAGTCAGAGCACAGCCTTATTCAGTCATGCGCAGAAATCCCTGTACTATTTAATCAATGCGGTCATTAATTGTTGTCTGACGAATTTCTACCATGCTGAATGCACTTGGGCAAATCATCAAGATCTTCTGTTAGCAGCTCCTTTGCAATTGCTGAACAATGAAGTCCCAGATTTGCTTGATGGGAGACAAGTCTGGAGACACTGCAGGCCGGAAGCAGACTAAGGCCATGCAAAGCTGCTCACAGTAGACTTGCATTGGTGAGTTTAATCCATGACTAGGATCAAATTGGACTGTTTAAATTCTAAAGAAATCAGCCAAGATATCAGAAGAGAATAGTGGACTTGTCTGGTTCATCCTTGGGTTCAATTTCCAGATACCCGAAGATGCCTTGTCCATCTGTTCAAGCAATTATATACAAATACAAACAAGATGGAAATGTCCAGCCATCATATTGCTCAGGGAGGAGATGGGTTCTGTGTTCCAGAGATGTGCATATCAACTCAAGAAGAAAAGCAAAAGACCTTGTGAAGATCATGGTGGAAGCTGGTAAGATTGTGTCATTATCCACAGTGAAACGAGTCCCGTATCAACATGGGGTGGAAGGCCTCTCTGCCAGAAAGAAACCATTACGCCAAAAGAAACTTAAAAAAGCCAGATTAATTTTTGCAAATGCACACAGGAACAAAGACCTACATTTCTGGAGACGTCCTGACTCCTGTGGTCTGACAAAACTAAAATTGAACTGTTTGGCCATAATGACCAATGTTACATTTGGAGGAAAAAGGGAGAAATTTGGAAGAATAAGAAAACCATCCCAAATATAAAATATGGGGTTGTCAGCATCATCTTGTGGGGTTGTTTTGCTGCAGGAGGGACTGGTGAACTTCACAAAATTGATGGCATCATGAGGAAAGAACAATAGGCAATGCTGAAGCAACATCTCAAGAAGTTAAAGCTTGGGCAGAAATGGATTTTCCAAATGGCAAATGACCCGAAGCTACTGCCAAACTGGTTACAAATTGGCTTAAAGGGATCCTGTCACCCCCAAATCACCTCTAAACCTATTAAAACCTGTCCCTAGAGCATATTAACACTGTCCCTACACTCCTTTTAGCTCCTAAATGGCATTAGTCAAAGTGAATATAAACGTTTTATAAGTACCTGATTAGTCATGATAATGAGTGACTATGCTATTCATAGTCACTCATCAAGGCAGCCCCTCTTCTTCATATCACGCCTATTCAGGCGTGCTCGTCAGTCTATGTTCAAAATCGCGCCTCCCTGCGCACCTCCCCTCTCTCTCATAGCGTCCGGGCTTCACTGTAAGCTGTATGACGCGATTCGCGTCATTCCCGGCGCCAGATGACGTATTTGCAGCCGCGCCGCGCTGTCAGCTTCAAAATACGCACTGCGCATGCCCATGCGCATGCGCAGTACGGGACTTGAAGCTGACAGCGCGGCGCGGCTGCAAATACGTCATCTGGCGCCGGGAATGACGCGAATCGCGTCATACAGCTTACAGTGAAGCCCGGACGCTATGAGAGAGAGGGGAGGCGCGCAGGGAGGCGCGATTTTGAACATAGACTGACGAGCACGCCTGAATAGGCGTGATATGAAGAAGAGGGGCTGCCTTGATGAGTGACTATGAATAGCATAGTCACTCATTATCATCACTAATGAGGTACTTATAAAACGTTTATATTCACTTTGACTAATGCCATTTAGGAGCTAAAAGGAGTGTAGGGACAGTGTTAATATGCTCTAGGGACAGGTTTTAATAGGTTTAGAGGTGATTTGGGGGTGACAGGATCCCTTTAAGGATAACAAAGTCAATGTTTTGGAGCGGCCATCACAAAGCCCTGATCTCAATCCTATTGAACATTTATGGGCAAAGCTGAAAAAAATGCGAGCAAGACGACCTACAAACATGGCTCAGTTACACCAGATCTGTCAGGGGGAATGGGTCCAAATGGGTTAATGGGTAACTATATGAGAATGATAGGAGTACATGGAATATTATTATATTATATTATTCTCTCTTATACACATACATAAAAATCATAGGGTGTTCAGTTTACTGTGTACCTAGTTGGCGGTGGAGGGGTTAATATGTCTCTTTAATGATTTAGACAACATACCACAGATGCTTCTGGTTTTTAATTATTTTATTGTTATAAAAGAAAAGCGTCTAGCAGACCCCACCCGGGGCATCTGTATGATTTTAATACATTTATAATAAAGAGTTGAAGAACCATTTTATGGCACCAGAGTAATTTCACTTTCATATTATTTAGTGCTTATCGGCAATTTTTTCCTCAGATGTATTCGGCTTAAGGAAAATAAAAATCTCAGCATGCTGGGTATGACCATAGATATAAGCCGAGACTCACCAATGCAAGTGAATGGGTGCAAGAAATAAATGGTATGTCACACAGACCGTCCATATGCCATCTGATATTTTTGGATACATTACCATTCTGTAAATTCCTGTAAATGACTGTAGAATAGTAGGAGTTGTTGAAAATAAATGTATTTCGACTAAGAAGCCTTCTTCAGGTACATATAAATTTCATGTCATGATGTTAACAAAGTTTTTTAGCTGAAACGTGATGTACTGCTGTGAAGAATATTTTATTAAAACTCACCAATTGTATCAACCTTCTGGGATAATGTCCATCTTAATATTGACCTTTACACTATCACCACTGAAGATGGAGAAACGCTATCACCGGGGATCGAAACTCAACTCCCATGACGTATAGAACACCAAACGGATTTCTCTCATCCAACGTTTTTGGATGAAAATCAAACCGATTTTTTATACACAAGTGTGAACGAACCCTAAACATAATCCCTTCAGTCCCTACTAAACCGTTAAGACATTATGCATCTGCTTCATTCTTTCAGGTTTTAGCAATAACAAAGAAAATCACTGATCCTACAAAAAATAAACAATTCAAAACCCTAACCATTAAAAATCAGATTATTCTCCTATGTACTGTTTATGGCTAATGGAATTGACTTAAGACCAGAGTGGTTGAAAAGCAATTATTAATGATATGGAGAAGAGGTAGGAAAAAGGATGTTGAAGATAATTAATGATGATGGATGACGATGGCATGGTGACAGCAGAAATGAATTCACTGTCCCTGACCTGAGTGTGGCACTCATCAGACGGCTTCATGGAAAACTATTTTGAACAATGCTAAAAAGAATATCATTATTATTCCTGGCTCTGGAATAGATATGATTTAACCGAAATAAAAAAAATAAAAATCTTAAAAAGTGTGAAGATTGATGTCTTGCTTTTATTGAGTTGGATCCATAGAGGACCATCGTGAATGTCATCTCTCCGCCAGACCGGAATTTGTAAAATTATTCTGATTGGATAAACTACAGATGGAGCGCGATTGTTTGACTCCATCAATGCAAATAAGCATTTTGGTATTTTTTCACCATTTGTGTAATCACTGACAAATGCTAAAAAATATTTCATGTATTTGTTACAAGGTGTAGTATAAATCACTAAGTACATCCATATACAGTCATGGCCGAAAGTGTTGGCACACTTGAAATTGTTTTAGAAAATGAAGTATTTTTCCAAGAAAAGACGCGTTTTATCATACACATGTTCACTTCCTTTATGTGTATTGGAACAACACAAAACAAACAGAGAACAAAGGTCTAAATGGACATACCATACTTTCACAAAAAACAAAATTGGCACCTTTCTAAAATTGTGGATAACTTTTGTTTTGAGCATGTGATACTCGATCAAACTCATTTGTGACAATTAAGATAATATGACACCTGAAACCAGGGAAGAAGTTGACTCAATCTTTGCACTGTCTGTGTGCTCCACAAAAAAAATCGATAAAAGGTTGCAATGCAGGATAGTCCGGATGATGGATAAAGAACCCCAATCAAGTTCCAAAGCAATTCAAGCTGTCCTGCAGGCTCAGGGTGCATCAGTGTCAGCGTGAACTATCCATCCACATTTAAAATACATGAAACACTAAGGCAGGAGACCCAGGAGTACTCCACTGCGGACATACACATGACACAGCTAGACTGCAGTTTGCCAAAAGGTGCTTCTGGAAAAGTGACTGGTAGACAGATGAGACCAAGACACAGCTTTTTGGTAAAATGAATCATTCTACTGTTTATCAAAAATGGAATGAGGCAGACAAAGAAAGGAATACACAGGACCTAGAGTCAAATGTAATAAAGTTTCAGAGATGTTCTGGGTTGTTGACCTTAACTGTGTACAAGACATCATAAAATCTGAAAATTACCAAAGAATTTTGGGTGGCAATGTAAAATCCATTGCTGTGGGCGTCCAAGGTCATGGGTCTTCCAGCAGGACAATGATCCCAAACATCAAGAAGCCCCAGAAATGGAGGAAACAAAGCTCCAGAGAAGTGGCAGCAATGAGGATAGATCTAAATCCCATTGATTTTAACTTTGCTGTTGGGAGAAGGCGCCTCCAAATATGAGAGACGGGAGCAGTTTGCAAAAGAAGAGGCTGGTTATCCACAATTTTAGAAAGGTGCCAATTTAGTTTTTTTGTGAAATTCAAGTTGAGAGGTTTAAGAAGCTTGTTGTTGTGTTATGGTTAATATTTTAATAATATTAATAAGTTACCTGCTCCTGACCAAATAGATATAGGCCAAGTACCGGCGTGAAAGTATGACACCAGACACACAGAGTCAGATGTACACTCTCCTTGGTCCTTCTAAAGTGCAATCCCTCTTATTTGAAGAGGCATGGACTTATAAAACCTCACTAAGGGGCTCGGTCAGCCCTAATCAGATGTACTCATTGGCTAGTGGGATGAATAATGGGTTAGTCCATGGGGGATCCATGAGGTCATCAGGATAGGTTGGTCCATCAGGTCATCAGGATAGGTTGATCCATGAAGTCATCCAATGACGTGTCATTCTGTGATTTGTCAGTCTTCCTCTGGACTCCAGCTTCTTCCAGGAACAGGATGTAGTCATAGATCTAGTCATCATCTTGCACAGCATGGCATGGTCTGATGAAACAGGAAATGGCAGAGCCATGTAAACCAAAGCTTGTGCAATGTAAAATACTCTCTATGGATGGATCGTTTCTCTCCACCCCTTATGTCTTAAGGTTAATTAAGTATTTGATCCTATGGCTCTCCTCAATAGTTGGATATTAAGAAGCGATTGATTGCAGTTATGAATTCTAAAGGGAGCAAGCAAATAATAAGTTGAGGATGCCAATTTTTTTTCCAGCACATTTTTGGGTCTTTGTATGAAAATGTGTCCAATTTGCCTTTTTTTTCCTCTGTTTTTTTTGTGTTGTTCCAATACACATACAGGAAATAAACATGTGTATGATAAAACAAGTAATTGCAATAATATTCTGAGAGAAATAGTTAATTTTATTTCAATGGTGCCAACACTTTTGGCCTCAGCAGATACACAGATTACATGTGTGCCGGAAAACCAAGGTTCATATAAACACATAGAGATCTCTTACAGACAGCACACTGTAGCACAAACACCTCCCCCATCTCTCCTATCTCTCCCTCTCGGAAGGAGCCTGCAGAAGCCTGACAGATTCAGTGTAACCAGCAAAGAGGGGACAGAATAACAGCTTGGATAGGCGTGGTTATTTAAATAACATTATTATTATTATTTCTTTATATAGCGCTGTTAGGTTCCATGGCGCTTTACATAAGGAAAGGGCAGACAAAGAGAAGTACAATAAATGTGGACAATCAGGTCATACAGGTACAAGAGGGGAGAGAATCCTGTCCGCTAGGGCTCACAATCTACAAGGGGCGGGTGGGAATACAGTAGGAGGGGGAAGTATATACATATACAGTACATACTGTGGACTATTCACAAGTTCGGTCAATTAATTTTTTAATTAACTTTACTGCTGAAGATAGCTGCCTGCTGGGTGTGGTGATGATTATTTCAAGAGAACTACAAATGGTAGAGTAATAATTTTTACATGTTCTTAAAGGGCTGCCCCGGCACTATTCAAGTACCATACTGGTACCTATTGGTATCATACTGAAAAATGACCTGGCAGAGTCCCTTTAATTTGAACAAGGCTTTCAGAAGAAGTAGCAGATCGCTCTTCGATGTCGGAATTGACTCTCCTGAGGCTTGCATGACATTTTTATGTTGCGCAATCCCTGCAGCCAGCAGTGAATTGAAGTGGCTACTGATTGGCTGCAAGGATTACAAGCCCAAGGAAGATGAATGCTGACACCACTGAAATAAGGCAAACTCTGGAGGAGAGTAAAATAATTTTTTTGCATGGAGGAAACATACTGATTGAGAAGGGATTGTCTGAATAGTATACAACCTCTTTAAGGCTTTAGATGAGTGCAGAGAGATCCAGAGGGTTCTATCCTTTCTAAATTCTATCCAATCTAGGCAGTGGTGGCAGAACAGCAGCAGAACAAGGAATCATAGGATCCTATGAAGCAGAACTGAGAAAACAGCAACAGGACAGCCCGCATAGTAATCCATAAGGAAGGGTACACTTATCAATGAGGAACCAGTGGAGCAGAGGTGAATTACAAAGGAAGGTTCAAGACAGGACTTGAGCAGGGGTAAAACAGATTTAACTGAGTGACATAAAAGAGCAGAAAACAGAATGGACTTGCGTTGTTTTTAACAGGTTCAAATCCAATTCTGGCAGAGATGAATCAGCAATAGCTGAACAGTTGTCACAATCAAAAATGGGGCAAGAAGCAGTATGGCAGAGCCAGCAACAGTGCACTGTGGACACCAACTACCTGAAAACTCAGGCGGCACCAAGCCACCTAACTGGCCTTTTGGGCCAAAAAAATTACATCACTACCTTTGTAACCTAACATGATTAAGAGCAGAGGGAGTGACCCGAGGCAGGACTTTTACAATTCACCAGGCGTTGGACACAGAAAAGGCGAGTGTCTAGCTAAAAAAAGTTTCCAAAAGAGATAAATGAGGCATACTGAATGTGCCCCAGTTTATTTCGCATTTATAACTAAGTTCTAGCATCTTATCCTCAGTAAATTTTCCATATTCTGTTAACATTGTGTCCTGGGTATCTGTGCCAGATAGGGAAGAAGTGTCTGCTGGGCAGCTTCAATCTCAGTCCACTATGATTGACAGGCTTATAACTCTATATGGATATTATGTAATTAATGTTATATTCATAGCTTGTGTATGCTATAATTACCAACTCCAGTGCATCCGTCAGGCTCCAAGAAAAGTAGAGTCCTTCTGAATGCTCAAAAGAGTTAGAAAATCTCTCAGATGATGCCAAAGCCACCCAAAATCCTCCCAGAAATCAGTTTTCTTTACTATGAAGCATAGCCTCAGGTTACAGAGTCACGTTCGTCAGGATGGCAATGAAAATCGATGTAGATTTCCTGCCAGAAAGGGAACATAGATTGTGAATAAAATTTGGGTAACACCGATGTCCCTGCGAGGAAGCTAGGTTACTCAGTGGTGCATATGCGCCTATTCCCCTCTCTGTCACGCTCTACAGACGGATCTGATGTGAGGACCCACTGGACCGCAGGCAATGCGGATGCTGACACCAGGATGAGAGAGAGAACCAGACAAGGAAGGTACTTTTCAAAGATTTATTTGCACACAAGAACAGCAGTGGGCAAAACACCCCAAGGAAAGGCCACAGGGCCACCTCACCGGAAACACCTCCAAAGGAGTCCAGCAAGAATGACCCCTATACAGGGATTTCTCCTGGACGAGGCTAAGGGGGGCCCAAGAGAGGCGGACACCCGTGTTGAACCGACCCAAGGGAAGGAACCGATAGCAGGGAGACACGGAGGTGCAGAATGGGGTCCTTTGGGAAACCAGGTAACACGGAGGGCAGCAGGGAACAGGCACGGAGGTATTCAACTGCAAGAGAACAAAAAACACAGGTAAGGAAAAGCATACAACAGGAGAACCATAACAAGACCTGGACCAGCAACTTCAAGAAGGTAGAAGTTGCCCAGGCAATGTCCAGAAGTGAATGAGGACCTTATATCCCTGCTGCCTCTCAGTGATTGGCTGAGAGGTGGGGCAGGGCAGACTGGAACCCTGGCCCTTTAAGAGTGGCTGAGAGCACGCGCCCGCCACCTACTGAGAGCACAGGGAGGAAGTGAGGTAGCAGGAGCCCCAGGAGGACGATGCAGCAGCATGGAATCCAAACCCTGGCCGCTGGACAAGCGGCGATGCACCCTGGAGTCCTGGGGCCGCCGCCGGCCGGCTGGAACCCTGAATCCCCGGACCAGGACCGGTGACGGAGCGATAGGTAAGCGGGCAGGGGGGACAGTAGAGCGTGCAGTGGAGGCGCCATGCCGCAGGGACGCAACACTCTCCCCTTGGCTGTCCACGTGCTTATCTTTTGGCCACTTCTCATGGGGGCTGTAGATAACGCATGGGTCTCCTGGGAGACCATCCACGTGCCCCCTCTACTTTTAAATGGCCAGCACACTTTGACCTAGAAGTGCCCTTAACCTATGGCTGAAAGGCACTAGGCATTTAGGGCATCCTCCAATTAGATAGCCTTGAGTCTAGCTAGTTGTCAGATCCAGTATGCCCTTTGTCCATTACCTATACCTGTGCATGCCTTTCCTACCCTGCCGGCTGTACCCTACTGCAGTAAAACAAGAGAAAAGGGGGGGACAAGAGGCACAATAGTGCCCTTATCACTAGACACTGATAGGTGTAATGGTGAGTAATTGAATCTGCTTACCTGGTCCAGTTGTGAGACCCACAACTGGTTTGAAGGCTTATTGGTAATGTCCTGATGGCTGCTGCTGGACTCCCACCGGCCACACTCACGTGTAGGTTGTAACAATGCTTAGGGAAAAAAGGTGTGCTGTATTCCGCGCTGCCAGGATCACTCACTCCAATAAATACGAGTAGAAAATCTTCATCAAAACCTCCTTTATTCTCCTACGCATTTCAGTGTCCTCCTGATGAAGGTGCCATCAGGACATTACCAATAAGCCTTCAAACCAGTTGTGGGTCTCACAACTGGACCAGGTGAGCAGATTTAATTACTCACCATTACACCCATCAGTGTCTAGTGATAAGGGCACTGTTGCGCCTCTTGTCCCCCCCCCCTTTTCTCTTGATCCCTGATGAAGGTGCCAGGAGGGCACTGAAACGCGTAGGAGAATAAAGGAGGTTTTGATGAAGATTTTCTACTCGTATTTATTGGAGTGAGTGATCCTGGCAGCGCGGACTACAGCACACCTTTTTTCCCCTAAGCATTATTGGCTGTACCCTACTGTCTTTATTGTCCTGTCTGCTACAGGTGTCCCTGTGTCACCTGCCTGTTGGTTACCTGTACCTTGGTAACCCATTGGAACTCAACTCCCCGTGGTACTGAGATCCCCTGGAGCTGCACCTGTCTGCTACCTTACTCGGTGGTCGCTCAGGTTCACTTCTCCAGGTAGTTATCGGTGCCTTAGTCCAATGGATCCATTCCTGGATACTTGCTGCTTCTCGTCGTGCGTAAAAATTTGCTGGCATGAAATACACTCTATATTACCTATCTCTGATAAAAAAGTGAAAACTTGGCAAACATGCCATATGCCCCTTATGAGAGATAATAATAATCTTTATTTATATAGTGCCAACGTATTCCGCAGCGCTTTACAATACAGTGGGTCGTATACAAGCGGTCATAGATAACAAAAATAAGGGAGAGGTTGCACAGAGGCCCTGGTACCGTCACACACGGCAATTTTGCAAGCAATTTCACTGGCAATTTGCTGGTTGCAGTGAAATCATGGATACATGGTTCTGTTTTGTTGCCGTGTAGAAATTGAACCATGTATCCATGATTTCACTGCAACCAGCAAATTGCCAGTGAAATTGCTTGCAAAATTGCCGCGTGTGACGGTACCTTCAGGGGTAAGACAGCAACACAAGACTCCGATATCTGCTCTCATCTTCAGAGTGTCACCAGCATGGTGCCAAACCTACAATGGGTTTTGGCCAACAATTGAAAAACACTTTAAGGTTGTTCTACCTACTTTAGCTATCAGAAAACCTGGACCAGCATCTCACTGTGTATTTTCTGCATCATTGATATACCTGTGATTCCCACTGCAGAGGGGCAGCCGCTCATCTACATGCCCCTTATCTGTACAGTGTGAATTATCTATTTAGAATGAGAAGCGGCCGCACTTACAAACGTATAAGTTTCAGCAAACATTTCCATAGAAAGTGAGCAGGATAGAGCGGTTTAATCTGCGGCAGGCGCCTATCCCCCTCTTGTCTGGGCATCAGTAATATCCCTACGCAAATATCTCATCTCACTGGTCAGAGCCTCTTTAAAACTCCCATAAATGCTTATAATTACAGCATTAAACTCCAGTTTATTATTTTTTACAGGTGCAGGTGTACAGCTGATAGCAAACCGTGCTGCATTTACATACAAATTGAAGATTTTTTTCTCTCTCCTCCCTTAACTAATCAGCCAAGTAAAAGGAATGAAGCCTTAGAGCTCGATCAGGTCCTTAAATACATCTGGTGACATTTTTACCATGCATTAGCATGATAGGGCAAGCAGAAATATAATGTAGCAATGATTGCTTTTCCATTGAAAGCACAAACTGTTTCATTTTTCCTGTCATCTCAAATAAGTGTTAAAGAGGGATTCGAGGCTATTGTGTGTGTTCCTTATGCCAGAAACTTACAAACATTGATGGGCGCATTAAATACCCATTAGTGTCTCTGCTGAAATCATGGCCACATATCTGCTCCTCAGAATGTATTCTTTGATTTAAAGTGAAATTGGCCTATGTTCCGCTTCCCATCCCTACCTCTTAAAGCAACAGCCCCAATTACCTAGGGTGTAAATTAATTTCTTGTTTTCAGATTGCATTTGCCTGTAATTCTTCATGCAGGTCACACGCCTCATCGCAAGACTGTAGGCTGTCACTACTACCAAATATCTTGAGTTGAAACGATAGACCAGAAGCAGACTAATAAAATAGCTCATAGGGATGGAGAATGTTATACTTTTTGCAGAGTGCTTAAAGGGATTTTCTACTACTCAGACAACTCCTTTGGTTCCCCAGCAGTAAAATATCAACACTCATACACGCGCATTCAGTGTCGCCACCAATCCAATGGTCTCAACACTGTCTCTCCCAGGGATCACATGACATTTTGTCATGTAATCCCTGTGGTCAATCAGTGCTGGCTTCACAATCCTGGATAAATCTGGAGAAGTGGAGAATGTGCGCCTTATGGTTGATTTTTTTCCTACTCTGGATGTCAATTATGCACGAATGAGAGGAAAGTGAAGCCAGCATTGAACAGCACCGACACTGAAGGCTAGTCTTACTATTTTACGGGGGGTTCGAGTAGTGAACAACATCTTTAAAGAGGTTGTATATACAAACTATACTATATACTATAAAAATCCATGATAGTCTTGTGATTTAAAGACTTGTGAGGGGGAGGGGAAGGAAAGCCGCTCATCTCAAACCAATTCACCCTTGGATTTCCAGGCTCCTGGAAGGTGGCTGGCTGCCACCATGAAACGTCAAAGTAAGGATGATCCAGGGCCACTTGTCCACAGGACTGGGGTAACTTTACTTTTAAAAAAAATGAAAAACATAAATGCATCCTAGCCAGACGCGTTTTGGATGTTAGTCCTTACTCATTGACATAAAACAGATAATAAAAACATGCTTTATAAAGATATACCCCTTCCACATAATCAACTCTCATTATTCACAAATGTCCAGTTAACCCTTTCACAGAAGTGCAGTTCAATATGCATCAACACATATGCAGGTTCAATTGCATTAGTAATGACATTAAAATAACATATATATATAATACAAAAGAAAAGAAACAACAAAGAACCCCTCCAGAACCTTGGTTACTACGAAATGACTCATGCTGAACTTCATATAACTTATATTTCCATATTTGTGTGGTCAAAATATTTCATTTTGTTTTATGTAGTTAATACACCTACCATTATATCAGGGGCGGACCTACTGTGGTGCAACTGGTGCAGCGGCACCAGGGCCCCGACAGGCTAGGGGGCCCCCCCTCAAGGCACGGAGAATAAGCCGACATGCTGCCGGCCACGCCTCTTCTAGCTGCCGGCCACGCCCCCTCACAGCCGCTCAGGAGCGAGGACAGAGCCCCAATCACAGTGCAGAGAGTGAGTCATGTGACCTCTCCTGCACTGTGGGGAGGACCTCACTCAACCAATCCTGGCAATGCGCGCGGGCCTCTGAAATTCTCTCCACATGGCTGATGGCTGTTCAGCATCATCAGCAGCAGCAGCAGATGAGGGGACACAGCTCTGCACAAGGACCCAGGTACAAGGAAAGGGACCAAAGACAGGGCACAGGCTGAGGACAGACCCGGGGGGAAGGGGGGTTTGCTGCTCTGTACACTGCTTTTATGCTTTTACAGGACCTGTGATGATGTCACATTGAGGGGAGGAGTCAGTGGTCACATGATCAGCTCCTCAGTGTATGCAGGACTCTGCTGTGCTGGTTGTCATGGTGCTGGATGAGATGAAGTTTATGTCAGGAGGGATTTACTGTGTGGATGTAGCAGAGCCAAGTGTGTATGAGGTGTATGGAGCTGAGTTCAGAGTGTATACGTGGTGTACGGAGCAGAGCCGAGTGTGTACGTAGTGGAGCCGAGTGTGTACGAGGTGTACGTAGCGGAGCCGAGTGTGTACGTAGCGGAGCCGAGTGTGTACGTAGCGGAGCCGAGTGTGTACGAGGTGTACGGAACAGAGCCGAGGGTGTACGTAGCGGAGCCGAGTGTGTACGAGGTGTACGGAACAGAGCCGAGTGTGTACGTAGCGGAGCCGAGTGTGTACGAGGTGTATGGAGCAGAGCCGAGTGTATGAGGTGTACGGAGCAGAGCCGAGTGTGTGTGAGGTGTACGGAGCAGAGCAGAGTGTGTACGAGGTGTATGGAGCAGAGCCGAGTATGTACGAGGTGTACAGAGCGGAGCCACGTGTGTGCAGAGCCGCGTGAGTATGAGGCAGGGCCACATGTGCGGGACATATGGAGTAAAGCCGCGTGTGCATAAGGTGGATGGAGTGGAGCCGCATATGCTGGGGCGTCCTGTAGAGGAGCTGCATGTGTACGGAACGGAGGCGTATGCGCAGGGCATGTGGAGCGGAGCCGCGTGTCTACAAGGCATTTGGAGCGGAGCCACGTGCGTACAAGGTGTGTGTGCGCCAGTGGTAGTTCCCCGCGGATGCCGCTCCCGTTCCTATAGTCCCGGCTGCCTCTGCCGGCAGCATTCTTCACTCGAGTCCTGGCTGAGCTGTCTGCTTTTTGCAGTTCAGCATGGTGGGGCATGAAGATGTCATCACTGAGTGCCACTGTGCTGATACGTGCAGAGCGGAGCAGCAAGAAGAGAGGTGAGTATTTACTTCTTTTTTTTTTAACCCGTGAATACAGTGATGGGAGACTATGTAATGTGCAATATAACATAGGAGGAGTATGGGGTGCAATATACTCTATGGAGGAATATGAGGGCCCATTATACTATATGGAGGACTATGGGACTGCCTTATACTATATGGAGGGCTATGCGGGTGTATTATAATATATGGAGGGTCGTGGAATGCATTATAATATATGGAGGACTATGGATGATGTATTAAAATATATATAGCCAATTATATAATATGGAAGCCATTTTAATATATCTGGAGGGTTCTGTGGGGGCATGATAATATTTGGAGGGGTGTGAGGAAGCCTTTATACTTTATGCAGGGCTCTTTGAGGGTTGCGTTGTAAATAAATATTACAATCTATATGTTTACATTACTTTGTTGCCACTATGAGGGGCGGGGGGGCCCCCAAAAAATTTCTTGCACCGGGGCCCACTACAGTCTGGGTCCGCCCCTGCATTATATATTTTGTGACATCCGCTCATTATATTCTTTACTAACAATCCTGCCTTCACTATTACCCTGTTTTTTCATATTATAAATGCATATATTTTGTTTATATATATATCTTTCATTTATTAAGTTCATCTCATACAAACATGTATTATTTTAATCCTTATTTCTATTTTCTTATATGTTAATTTAATAATGCATATATTTTCTTCATACGCCTTTATAATTAATCTCTTATATAATATTAGCTATGGACCTAATTCCCGTTTTAATAACACCAATCCTCAAGATAAATTTTTGCAAATGAGACAATGAAAGGACATAAAAATAAAAAATAAATAAAAATCCATAATACAATATTCAATTGCCCCTTCATATATTAACAATAATACCTATATTACTTCTATACCATTGCTGGAACCGGAGTGCCTGATATATATATATATATATATATAGTGTTATAATCCAGTTAAGTCAGCAGACTGAAAACAAAGGAACCAGGAAAAGGAAAAGGTATAACCTTATACTAGAGAAAATATCTTAATAGAAACAGAAAGAACTGGCAAAAAAAAAACCCAACAAGGATTAACATAGTACTGAAAAACAGGCTGGGTTGTTGATTATCTAATAGAAATATATGAGATCATTTCTCAAATTTAACTCTTAAGGGTGATGAACATCCAGTCGCAATATCCGTCGACTTTCTCGGTCATGCAGTTTTCGCTCCCAGTTGCCCCCTCTGTCTGATCTAGTAACTCTCTCAATACCCTTTACTCTCAAGGATGAGAGATCGCCTCCATGGAAGTCACGGAAATGTTTTGAGAGACCAGAAATGCCTTGTTGATGTTACCGCAGTTACATGTTCTGATATTCTCTTTTTCAGAGTTCTAGTGGTACAACCAACATATGACATCTTGCAAACCACACACGTGGCCAGATATACTACATGTGTGGTATTGCAATTAATGTACGTGTTTATAGGGAATACCTGACCAGTTATATCATTCTGGAAACATGATGTTATTTCCATGTATTTACATAGGTTGCATTGATGTCCGCCACACTTATACGATCCATTAAGCCTGGCTGTGGTTTGTTGCTGACATACATACTAGGTGATAAAAAGGTCCCCACAATTCTGGTTCTCTTTGCTACTGGATGCCAGCCCCGGGAGAGAATCTCTCTCAAAGTTGGGTCCTGATACAAAATAGGAACATTCCTCCTCATTACAGCGACAATGTCCAAATAATCAAGACTATAAGGGGTTGAAAATGTTGGTATATTGTAATTGTTTCCAATTCCCCTCTTTTTCTTGTTGTCCATCAAGAGACTACTCCTGCTTCTCCTACTTAAATGTGAAATATGCATTATTTCAAAATTTGACAGGTGCCAAAGTATGGGCATCCTTCTGATTTTCATGATTTGAATACTCCTAACTACTTTTTACTGACTTACTGAAGCACTAAATAGGTTTGGTAACCTCATTGAGCTTTGTACTTCATAGCCCGGTGTATCCAATCATGAGAAAAGCTATTTCAGGTGTCCACTTGCAAGTTGTTCTCCTAGTTGCATCTTCTCTGAGGAGTGGCATCATGGGCTCCTCAAAACAGCTCTCAAATGATCTGAAAAAAAAAGACTGTTCAACAAAGTTGTTCAGAAGAAGGATACAAAAAGTTGTCTCAGAGATTTAACCTGTCAGTTTCCACTGTGAGGAAATGGAAGACCAAAGGGACAGTTCTTGTAAAGGCCAGAAGTGGCAGGCCAATAAAAATATCAGAAAGGCAGAGAAGAAGAATGGTGAGAACAGTCTAGAACAATCCACATTTTTCCAGGGACAATGTGTCGTCGGTCCACACTGCCACAAATAACTCAAATCAAAAGTTCACCCTATACATTTATTTGGATCCATCCAACGCGTTTCGGAGCCTGCTATGCTCCCTGATGAAGGAGCATAGCAGGCTCCGAAACGCGTTGGATGGATCCAAATAAATGTATAGAGTGAACTTTTGATTCGAGTTATTTGTGGCAGCGCGGACCGACGACACATTGTCCCTGGAAAAATCTGGAATTCGACCACATAGCACGTGGAGGTGTGGGTCCAGCACCAGCCGCCATTACATGTTTTTCATACTGGTTGTGTGTCACACAACTAGACCAGGTGAGCAGTGTTCATTACGGCTCTTAAGCCGCTGATTGTTCAAAAGATAAGACCCTGTCTGCGCTTGCTTCCTTCTTTTAGTTTATAAGAACAATCCACAGACCATCTCCAAAGACCTGCAGCATCATCTTGCTGCAGATGGTGTCACTGTGCATCGGTCAACAATACAGCACACACTGCACAAGGAGAAGCTGTATGGGAGAGTGATGCGAAAGAAGCCGTTTCTACATGCACACCACAAACAGAGTCACCTGAGGTATGCAAAAGCACATTTGGACAAGCCAATTTCATTATGGAAGAAGGTCCTGTGGACAGATGAAACAAAGATTAAGTTGTTTGGTCATACAACAAGGCGTTATGCATGGCGCCACAAAAACACAGCATTCCAAGAAAAACACTTGCTACCCACTGTCAAATTTGGGGTAGGGTCCATCATGCTTTTGGGCTGTGTGGCCAATGACGGCATCGTGAATCTTGTTAAAGTTGAGGGTCACATGGATTCAATTCAGTATGAGCAGATTCTTGAGAATAATGTTCAAGAATCAGCATCAAAGTTGCGGGTATGGATCATTCAGCAAGAAAATGATCCAAAACACCGCTCCAAATCTACTCAGGCATTCATGCAGAGGAACAATTACAATGTTCTGGAATGGCCATCCCAGTCCCCAGACCTGAATATCATTGAACATCTGTGGGATGTTTTGAAGCGGGCTGTCCATGCTCGGCGACCATCAAACTTAACTGAACTGGAATTGTTTTGTAAAGAGGAATGGTCAAAAATACCTTCATCCAGGATCCAGGAACTCCTTAACAGCTACAGGAAGCGACTAGAGGCAAAAGGTGGATCTACTAAATATTAATGTCACTTTACTGTTGAGGTGCCCATACTTTTGCACCTGTCAAATTTTGAAATAATGCATATTTCACATTTTTCGGTTTTCAATCCTGAAATATTACTGTGTCCATCAGTTATTACATATAACACACTGAAATCGCTGTTGCAAAAAAACTATTTTAAACAAAAAAAAAATGAGTAAGATTAAGAGGGGTGCCCAAACTTTTTCATATGACTGTATAAGGAATAAGAAGTTCAGCATGAGTCATTTCATAGTAACCAAGGCTCTGGAGGGGTTCTTTGTTGTTTCTTTTCTTTTGTATTATATATATATGTTATGTCAATGTCATTACTAATGCAATTGAACCTGCATATGTGTTGATGCATATTGAACTGCACTTCTGTGAAAGGGTTAACTGGACAATTGTGAATAATGAGAGTTGATTATCTGGAAGGGGTATATCTTTATAAAGCATGTGATTATTATCTGTTTTATGTCAATGAGTAAGGACTAATGTCCGAAACGCGACCGTCTAGGATGCATATATGTTTTTAATTTTTTTTTTTAATAAAGTTACCCCACTCCTATGGAGAAGTGGCCCTGGATCATCCTTTCTTGTGATTTAAAGGCATGGCCAACTGGGCTACCATTATATTATGTTCTACTGAATCTAACAAAAAAGGAAAACAACTTTCTATAGTCTGATTTAAAAAATCTTCTTTTTGTGTGTCTACAGAAAATATGCTTCTATGGTAACAGACTACAAGATCTCTGTGTGATCTGATACTACAGTCATACTCCATTTTATCTGTGCATAAGCAGAGTTAGCAAGAATTACAGGATATAGGGAAAGGAGTATGACAACATGATCCGACTACACAATTTGTAGTCTGTTACCATGGAGACACATATCTGCTTTGGAGCTGCAGACATAAAATGATTGTCCATTTTTTAATTTGGATATATCCTAACAATGTTTGACAAGGTTTACAGTTTTATAAAAAAAAAAAAGCTTCTAGGTGGCTCAATTAACATTCCTGACCCATTTTTTCAAATGTAATTGTAATATCAAAAAGGCGAGGCAATGTTCTCTTCCACTGTTCATGCAAGATTAAATCACTAGCCACAAATTTATCTTGTATACAGATCCACACACATACCAAACTCGGTTGTTTCATACTTTGTCAGGATTGGGAAAGTTTTTAAAGGGGCAAATTTCTGCCCATAATCTGCATCAATCAGCTCTTGTTTAAGACCCTTTTACATGGGTGACGCATGCTGTTTGAAGATTAATTGGTAAGTGCGGCCAGAGGGGATGATGCTGGCAGGTGGTAAAGCTCAGTGGGCACTGGTAGATGAGGTGGTATGAGGCCGCACAGCGGATCTTGAACTGGTGCAGGCAGGTGTAGGCCGGTGTATGTAGCACAACAGGTGCAGGTGGGTGCAGACTGGAGAGGCACAGCAGGTGAAGACTGAAAAGGTATGGCAGGTGCAGGCATGCACTAGGACAAGACAGAGGTTAGAAGGTTAGAAGACCAGGAACACAGACAAAATACTGGGAAAAAGACATGACAATGAACTATGCAGCTCTGGTAGTAGACCATATTGCACAGGCACCTCCCAATGGGGGAAGGTTCCCTAAATGCACTTTTCCATGGTGGGGTGTACTGGCCTTTTTTAAGATGAGTGAGGGTGTGTTGCATGATGCCTAAACATGCTCCCAGGAGAACTGTGCAGCATGCGCAGGCCCTGGAAGCAGGAAGTAACTGACAGGGGCTGAGCAGATGCCACGGGCCACCAGCGGAGTGAGTTGAGTACGCTGCCATCGGGAGGCCAGCTCTGCGGCAATTGACGCTACAGATATACTTAACTAAAAGATATAAAAGTACAGCTTTAGTGGCTGTACTTGCTGGAATAATGAATTGGACAGCTAAGTCACTATCCATGTGAAGATCCACCAAGAATAGGAGCTACGGCAAGTAGAAGTATAAATGCTAAGAGGTAGAGTGATCTAATGGGGCATTTACACCAGTTTCTGGTTGCCAACTGGGGCACTGTGAAGTCCTTCTGCCTAAGTATTTAGTTATAGAGTAGATCGTAACTGAATTTTTCCCAGAGTGAAGGAAATCCAAGCTAGGTCTCTGATTAAAGCACCATATACAGTATACTCAATATTAGTGTCAAGGGTTAATATTAATAAAACACATAAAATACAGCTACAACATAAACATATCTTCTGTGAGTGTTCAATACATCACTCAGAAGCTAATCGACCTTGCTGTCAGAACAGTTTACAACACTTACAATGATCGTATAAAGAAACGATCAGTCACATAACAACTATGAGATCAAAATCTTTTGTCCTATAAGTTGTACAAGACAAAGTAGAAGTTCGAGTTCAGCGTTACTCCACCCTGGTCATAGGGATGAGATGACTTCAGATTCATAGACATCAATTTACAGGTATTATAATCTGTAACAACAATATTTACAAAACCACAACATTACTCAGAAGTAATCAACACCCTCTTATCGCCGCTTAGGTAACCAAAGCAATTTGTAGAATTTCTTTTCCTTCTTGGAATACAATAAAGCTCTGAGTGTTGTGTTATTTACATGTATGGGAGGCGAGTTTAATCAATCAACATGCCCTTCCCGCACACTGTCTGTCCATAGCTGCATATTCACAACTAATGCTAAAAGGGTTTTAGAACCTATTTCAACAGCGTGTAATATCCCCTCCGTTACCCTTTGCCACTTTATTTACTGCTTCCTTGTACACAAGGAAATCCAGCTCAACCAATCCCTGGAGCTAGACAGGTCACTGTAGCTTGATTGGCTAACCAGGCAAGAAAACCAAGGAGCACACCATGGGAGAGAAGGAACTCTAGGAGCATGCTAGTGCGAGGATTATTGAAATGTTCTTATTGCTTTAAATTTCTATTTCGCCACTCGAAGATTTTCTAAAGCAAAATAATTGAATAGCCAGGAAAATGCTGTAAGGTCAGTTATTTAGGTGAAAGAAAAGATTTATTTCAAGTCCAAAAAACAATCTTTAGGTTTTCCTTACGGTGTGACCTACTTTTGAAAGTTGTAGTTGGTAGATAGGGAGTCACAAAGAACTACTTAGCTTGTTCGTGATAATTCTATCTCACTACGATTACTTGAAGTTTTTATATGTTAATATGGTGCTTCATTAAAGACTAGCATTTATTCTCTTTTGGAGTCAGATAAAAATACCTTCATTATACATTTCTAATCACTAAACATTGGGATCAAGGCCAATAAAATTTATCTGTGAATTTTTATACTTGTTAAAAATGTTTGTGTGCTTTTAATGTTTTTGTTTGCATGATTTTTATGACCATTATAAGGGGAACCACAGTTAAAAAGGCCAATGCAATTGCATCGGGAAGCGCAGTGAAATTAATTGTGTGTATACAGGCGGGTGAGGGCTAGCGATGTATTACATGGGCTCTGTGTATTCAGGTATAAGAAGCGGCTCTGTGGGTATCAGAGATATAGAGGGCTCTGGATGAGCAGAGTTTGAATTTTGCGGAGCGCTGGAGGTATGAGGAGAGCAGGCTGGAGGCGTGAGGAGAGCAGAGGCTGGAGAGGTGAGAGAGGTGAGGCAGGGGGATGAAGAATGGTGAGATGGAGGGGTGAAGAGGTGAGGATGAAGGGGTGAAAGAGTGTGAGATGGAGGGGTAGAGAGAGGTGACACTGAGTGGGAGAAGGAAGTGCGGTCTGGAGGGGGTGAGAGGTCGACATGAGGTGAGGAGAGGTGTTGGAGGGCCGTAGAGGTGCGGATGGGGTGAGAAGGATGAGCTGGAGGGTTGGAGGAGAGCTCCGGCTGTGGAGGTTGAGTGAGATCCTGCATGGAGGTGATGGTAGGTTCAGTGGGGTTGTGAAAGAGGTTCAGCTGTAGGGTGGAGGAGAGTAGGCGGCATGGGGGGTGATGGAGGTGCGGCTGGAGGGTGAGGAGAGGCGGCTGGAGGGGTGAGGAGAGGTGTGGATGGAGGGGTGAGGAGTGCGGTTTGAGTGTGAGGAGAGGTGCAGCTGGAGGGGTGAGGAGAGCTCTGCTGAGGGGTGAGGGAGCTCTTGGCTGGAGGGGTGGCGAGGTTCAGCTGGAGGGGTGAGGAGAGGTTCAGCTGTAGGGTGAGGAGGTGGCGGTGAGGGTGAGGCAGGTGTGCGATGGAGGGGTGAGGAGAGTGCGATGGAGGTGAGGAGAGGTGCGGCTGGAGGGGTAAGGAGAGCTCCGGCTGGAGGGGTGAGGAGAGCTCCGGCTGCAGGGGTGAGGAGAGCTCCGGCTGGAGGGGTGAGGAGAGGTTCAGCTGGAGGGTGAGGAGAGGTCCGGTTGGAGGGGTGTGGAGAGATGCGGCTGGAGCGGTGACATCACCGCTCGGCGGCAGGACGTGGCTGCGTGCTGGGGCTTATCGCAGCCCCAGTCACACGGCATTGTCCTCTGCGGCGGGTTGTGTGATGCAGAGAGGGATCAGTCCCTGCCCTCAGGTCACATATGTGACCTGAGGGGAAGGAGCGGATTGGGCGGTGTGTGGTAAACACAGGACGGCCATCCGATTGGTCCAGGACGCCGAGTCCTGGCTAATGGGATGGGCATCTGTGTGTACAACACAGCGCCCAATGCGCTTGCAGGGACGGCGGCGGCGGCCAATGGGAGTGAGCAGGGCGTGTCAGGCTTTGCAGGCTGACACGGTCCGCTCACTCCCACTGGCCGCCGCCGCCCACAGGACGACGTCACTGGCTCCCAGCACCCGGCCAGAGCCTGTAGATGGCTACTCCAGCAGCATGGCGACACGGAGGCCCCAGCGGTGAGAGAGCGGCGAGGGCCAGAAGCCACCGCCGGCATCCGAGCAGTGTGGACCTCGCGGAGGTCGAGAGGGCGGTGGCGATGAAGCGGGGCCGACGGTTGGCAGGATGGCAGTGGTGTGAGGTAGTGCGGCTGAGGATGGAGGAGGCTCAGAGGATCGAGGAGGCTGTGAGGATGGAGGAGGTTGTGAGGATGGAGGAGGCTGTGAGGATGGAGGAGGCAGAGGGGATGGAGGAGGGTGTGAGCATGGAGGCGGCTGTGAGCATGGAGGAGGCTGTGAAGATAGGGAGGCTGTGAAGATGGAGGAGGCTGTGAGGATGGAGGAGGCTGTGAAGATAGAGAGGCTGTGAGGATGGAGGAGGCTGTGAGGATGGAGGAGGCTGTGAGGATGGAGGAGGCTGTGAGGATGGAGGAGGCTGTGAGGACGGAGGAGGCTGTGAGGATGGAGGAGGCAGAGGGGATGGAGGAGGTGTGTGGATGGAGGCGGCTGTGAGCATGGAGGAGGCTGTGAAGATAGGGAGGCTGTGAAGATGGAGGAGGCTGTGAGGATGGAGGAGGCTGTGAAGATAGGGAGGCTGTGAAGATGGAGGAGGCTGTGAGGATGGAGGAGGCTGTGAGGATGGAGGAGGCTGTAAGAATGGAGGAGGCTGTGAGGATGGGGAGGCTGTGAGGATGGGGAGGCTGTGAGGCAGGAGGAGGCTGTGAGGATGGAGGAGGCTGTGAGGATGGAGGAGGCTGTGAGGATGAAGGCGGCTGTGAGGATGGAGGAGGCTGTGAGGATGGGGAGGCTGTGAGGATGGGGAGGCTGTGAGCATGGGGAGGCTGTGAGGATGGAGGAGGCTGTGAGGATGGAGGAGGCTGTGAGGCTGGAGGAGGCTGTGAGGATGTGGAGGCTGTGAGGATGGAGGAGGCTGTGAGGATGGAGGAGGCTGTGAGGATGGAGGAGGCTGTGAGGCTGGAGAAGGCTGTGAGGCTGGAGGAGGCTGTGAGGCTGGAGGAGGCTTTGAGGATGGAAGAGGATGTGAGGCTGGAGGAGGCTGTGAGGATGGGGAGGCTGTGAGGCTGGAGGAGGCTGTGAGGCTGGAGGAGGCTTTGAGGCTGGAGGAGGCAGTGAGGACGGAGGAGGCAGTGAGGGTGGAGGAGGCAGTGAGGTGGGAGAAGGCTGTGAGGCGGGAGGAGGCTGTGAGGCAGGAGGAGGCAGTGAGGCCGGAGGAGGCTGTGAGGATTGAGGAGGCAGTGAGGCGGGAGGAGGCTGTGAGGCAGGAGGAGGCTGTGAGGCAGGAGGAGGCAGTGAGGCCGGAGGAGGCTGTGAGGCAGGAGGAGGCAGTGAGGTGGGAGGAGGCTGTGAGGCTGGAGGAGGCTGTGAGGCTGTGAGATTTCTGGATGTGTGATAGGTAGGATTGGGCTGTGTTGGCCGAGGGTTAGTGAGTGAGAAGGAGAGAATGTTGTGGTCAGAGAGTAGAGTTGAGTTATCCAAGGGGGAGGATGAGCAGAGCCGGGTACAGACCAGGTCAAGGGTGTTACCGTTTTCGTGCGTCTCAGAGGTTGAGAGCTGTGATAGGCCAAGAGAGGTAGTTAGAGATAGGAGCTGGGATGCAGATGGGGAGATGGGGCTATTTATGGGAATGTTAAAGTCTCCCAGAAATGCTTATACTTACCCTCTGACAACCGCTCGCTGCTGGGAGTAGTATCAGCCATTGTGCTGATAGGACCTTGGATGATGTCAGAATGACATCAGCGTTCGGCGGTGTGATTGGGGCGCTCGCGGTCATGTGACATATCACATGGCCGGAAGCGGGCCAATCAGAGTGCCGAAGGCTGATGTAATTGTGACATCATGCAAGGTGCTATAAGCACACTGCGTGCTTTGTGAACTCCGGGCGCCGCTGTGGTGGGGGAGCATGAAGATGTGGCGGGTGAGCGGCGGGCTGTGGGTGGAGGGGGCAGTGTTTGGGGTATGATGCAGTGTGGTCTCCGGCGGCAGTATTTTTGGGCTTCCGGCCAGCGTCTCGCGATGGCGCATGATAGTGGCACAGTGGCCAGAAGCCCAAAACTGCAGATTATGTATAGAGATTACAGATGATGGATAACAGATGCCTAACCATGACCCTTGTCTTCTTCAATAGGTAAAGTCTCAGCATTTGTATCACCACCGATCAAAATATCTAACATGTCACTATGAGCCAGCTACATACATTATAATATTTTGTAGCAGCCAATATACCACCATAAGATTATTTGTTTTTTAAGATTAATATATCAGTGTGAATTTCCTTGGCATATACGCTGCGTTCATTCTAACACCAAATCCAGTACCCACAAGACATCAATATGACAGACTATAAACTATAAAATTAGCGTAATGGGCCCATCTATTCCACTTAAATACAAGTTTACCCATTTCATTTGATATGATAGAAAAGGTCTGTTGTTAAAATCATGGCTGGCAATAACAGATCATAAACGTTGAGTTAAGGATTCACCAGTTAGACACTTTGTGAGCCCCTGGGAGCCATATATTAATGGAGAAGCAGCTTGAAGCCGACAGATTTATGGAGGAGCAGCAATTGCAGATGAGTTGTAGCCATAGGTGTGAAAAGATAAGGAATCTCCAGAAATGAGAGCTGGGGATGAAGATGAGAATGGAAAAGTCATCTACACAATGTTTTACTTACAGATAGACATAGAGCAAAATACTACAATCAACAACTGAAGGAAACAACGACCATTGTTTATCACTGACCGCCTTCACCGTCCATCAAAATTCACACAATTCAGCCCTAACATTTAAAGTACCCCCACTATAGTGAAGGTTCCCCTGTGCCACAAGATCCTACGAAAGTCTCGGGTATCTAGAGATGAGCAGAACTCTTGACATTTGGATTCTTCAGCTTCGATGGATTTTCCTAAGAAATGTAATTTGTGATTAATAAATTCAATAGGAATTGTGTTGCTAAAAATCATCTGGAAAACACTCTGAGGCCTCCGAGGAGAGTAAGGCTGGCCTCACACCACATTTTTTTAGGGTTTGGACCCGATTTTGTACTAATGCATGCATATGGTGACGGATGGGGCCGGATGGCAGTGATTTGCCATCCGGTTTTGTCCCTGTCCGGCAGCATCAGGCAGCATTCAATTTTTGTCCCGGACACAAAATCGCAGCTTGCAGGATTTTTGTGTCCAGGGCAAAAATCTGACAAAATCACCTCCTCCCGGATCCGGTACACCCATAACATGGGAGGCTATGGGCGCTGGATCCGGCTGCTAGACGCCGGTTGCTGAAGTTCAGCGGCAGCCAGTGCTGAACTTTAGCACCTGGAGAGCTCCTGGCTGAAATTTTCAGAACCGCGACTAGCTCTCCGCTAGACGCAATTCAGAAATTTCAGAACTGGACAGTGGCATCAGTCGCACACTGCCTATTCCGGCAGAAAACAGGACCAGAAGGCATATTAACCCTCCGGTTCTGTTCTGTCCAGAGATGTCAGCCTATGTCTGTACATCCGGCAAAACACCGGACAAAGCCTGACAGCAGGAAACCGTGGTGTGAAGCCGGCCTGACAATCCCATTTTGACCTCTATAGTTTCAGCACAGAAATGGTGACGGAACTGTCTATTTTTGATGTACATAAAAAAAATCTATATATACATACTGTATATATGGGCTGCTCATCTTAAGCCAAGTTCAGACTGTGCATTTTTGATCCATTTTTTTGAGCTGTGTTTTTGATGAATGTTCAGCAGCATAACTATGTTTTTGCAAAAAAAACAAAAAACACATCATCCGTTTTTTGATCCTTTTTTTGTGGTGCATTTTTTTCCCATAAACACTGGTTTCAAAGGAAAAAAAGAAACAGAGATAGCGGATCAATAATTGACGCTCATTTTTTTTTCTGGATGCATTTTCTGCTCAAAGAATGGGCCAGTAAAAAAATGCAGCATTGAATCAGCATTTCTGAAAACTCATTGACTTTTTCTGGGTATCACAGAAAGTGATACATTTTCCATGAAAGAACAGATCTGACACTCCCCACCAGGACGGTAGGACACTCGGAGCTGGGCCTTCAGTTCTCTTGACTCACCCGGCTTGACTCAGTGACTCACCCGGCTCCATGACCCTGGTGATGTCATTAAATGGGGGAGAGTCTATATAAGGAATTGATTTTGTGACACCATCCGTGGGTCTCGGCAATTGGGGATGGATGCCGATGCTGCAATGCAGATCCTCTGGGGCTGGTGGTGTAGCTCTCCACGGGTAGAGCTATGAGCTCCAGGACAGAGATAATCTTAGTTCCAGGGATAATGGCGCGGGAATAACTTGAGTACACAGCAAGGTGCAGTCTTTGAAGTTTACTCACAGTTGCTACACGGCTCCAGGTGGTTCCAGCCTGCAATGGGGTGCTGTGCTCTCTGGGCCAGGGCTCCAAACAACTCTCAAATTAGTCAGAGACTGTCTACCTGGACCCCCTTTTGATGTACCTTTCTTGGCAGTCTCCCTGCACTGGATTCTTGCTCTCCTTCCCAACGCCTCACACCCACTGTCCTGAGCCCACTGTCTTGGGTCCTCTTAGGCGACCTCATCCTAGTCCCCTGACCCTATGCGACCATGTTTTCAATGAATGAGTGTGAATCTGGACCGTGGTACTTGAAGTCACCTCGGTCCCCAGTTCATCAGTTGAATCCACTAAACTGAGGCCAATCCCCTTTCCACGGCCTATTCCCTCTAGCTGACCCCGGATTCTCTGTCAGCTCAGACGCGGGTTACAAGGGTGAATCACTCACTTCCCGTGCCCCTGGGACTCCTGTCCCTCCTGAGCCCTTCTCTGGCTCAGCCGTCAGTTCTGTCCTCTCTGTCTCTGGACGAGCTCCACCGGCTCCAGTCCCCTGGACGTCTCTCGCACACGTCAGCTTGTCTCCGTGTCCTCACTCCAACTCCCTCACGTTTTCCTTGTCCTGGTCCTTGTCTCTGGTCCACTTCCCAGGATGCCTTTCCTCACATCTCTCCTGTGACTCCTCTCTCTCTCCCTTCTCATGGTTACTACTCCTCCCACTTCTTCCTGGCTGCTCCTCTTATCTTCTTCCTCCACCCACACCCTCTATCTACTTCCCTCCTCCAGCCTGGGACAGGTCCCTCCCTCAACAGGGTCCGGCCGAATCCTAAGTCTTGAAGTGGTGTTGGATACTGGCGTGTGGGTGCCAGGTAGCGTCCCCTCCTTAACCGAGAGTGGGGTACCACACCTCTGGCTTAGGTGCAGTAGCTTTGTGGCAGCTGGAGCCTCGGGGGCGCCACAGATCAAAAGTGTGATCTTAGTCTTACAATGCAGAAAGCGAAGCACACTGTCTGTGACACAGAAACTTTTAATTGAGGATTTTGTTTTACTAGCAAAATCAGCACAGAGGGGTTTAATACTTCCTCTCTTTGTTATATCAGTGTTTAAAGAATTAAAAAACTATAATTAAGGTGCTGTTACTACAGCATATTTCAGATCAATCAGTTCACAGTCACACTGACTATGCAGCTGCAGCACTTCCTTACTCAAAGGGAACCTGTCAACCCCTTTGGGTTATGTGCCCCAGGGCCATGGGTTACTCAGAACTGGGCTGCGGTGCTTCTGGGGAGTTACAGGGATCGAGACCCGGCTCTCTGATCCTGGATTCAGCTTCAAAAGAGTTTTTGGGAATAAGGTGGTTTAAAGTATTATTCATGATGTCACCCGTGGTTTGTGGTTATGAGTGGCCACCGCTGCTGCAGAACCTCTTGGGACGATGGATGGGCAGCTAGGGTGTAGTGGCTCCCCATGGGTGGAGTGGATCCCCAGGATAGTGGATGTTCAAAAGGTGTAGGGTGCAGGATGGAGGGCGCAAAATAACTGACAGACTCACGGTTTGTTGGTTCCTCAAGTCCTTTACTGGTAATACTGGCACAAGGACAGATCATATACAGTTGTGGCCAAAAGTATCGACACCCCTGCAATTCTGTCAGATAATACTCAGTTTCTTCCTGAAAATGATTGCAATCACAAATTCTTTGGTATTATTACCTTCATTTAATTTGACTTCATTTTTTTGACAAAAAGAATTGTCCTAAAGCCAAATTGGATATAATTCCACACCAAACATAAAAAAGGGGGTGGACAAAAGTATTGGCACTGTTAGAAAAATCATGTGCTGCTTCTCTAATTTGTGTAATTAACAGCACCTGTAACTTACCTGTGGCACCTAACAGGTGTTGGCAATAACTAAATCACACTTGCAGCCAGTTGACATGGATTAAAGTTGACTCAACCTCTGTCCTGTGTCCTTGTGTGTACCATATTGAGCATGGAGAAAAGAAAGAAGACCAAAGAACTGTCTGAGGACTTGAGAAACCAAATTGTGAGGAATCATGAGCAATCTCAAGGCTACAAGTCCATCTCCAAAGACCTGAATGTTCCTGTGTCTACTGTGCGCAGTGTCATCAAGAAGTTTAAAGCCCATGGCACTGTAGCTAACCTCCCTAGATGTGGACGGAAAAGAAAAATTGACGAGAGATTTCAACGCAAGATTGTGCGGATGGTGGATAAAGAACCTCGACTAACATCCAAACAAGTTCAAGCTGCCCTGCAGTCCGAGGGTACAACAGTGTCAACCCGTACTATCCATCGGCGTCTGAATGAAAAAGAGACTGTATGGTAGGAGACCCAGGAAGACCCCACTTCTTACCCCGAGACATAAAAAAGCCAGGCTGGAGTTTGCCAAAACTTACCTGAGAAAGCCTAAAAATGTTTGGGAAGAATGTTCTCTGGTCAGATGAGACAAAAGTAGAGCTTTTTGGGCAAAGGCATCAACTTACAGTTTACAGGAGAATAAAAGAGGCATTCAAAGAAAAGAACACAGTCCCTACAGTCAAACATGGCGGAGGTTCCCGGATGTTCTGTGGTTGCTTTGCTGCCTCTGGCACTGGACTGCTTGACCGTGTGCATGGCATTATGAAGTCTGAAGACTACCAACAAATTTTGCAGCATAATGTAGGGCCCAGTGTGAGAAAGCTGAATCTCCCTCAGAGGTCATGGGTCTTCCAGCAGGACAATGACCCAAAACACACTTCAAAAAGCAGTAGAAAATGGTTTGAGAGAAAGCACTGGAGACTTCTAAGGTGGCCAGCAATGAGTCCAGACCTGAATCCCATAGAACACCTGTGGAGAGATCTAAAAATGGCAGTTTGGAGAAGGCACCCTTCATATATCAGGGACCTGGAGCAGTTTGCCAAAGAAGAATGGTCTAAAATTCCAGCAGTGCATTGTAAGAAACTCATTGATGGTTACCGGAAGCGTTGATCGCAGTTATTTTGGCTAAAGGTTGTGCAACCAAGTATTAAGGTGAGGGTGCCAATACTTTTGTCTGGCCCATTTTTGGAGTTTTGTGTGAAATGATCAATGTTTTGCTTTTTGCTTCATTCTCTTTTGTGTTTTTTCACTGAAGACAAATTAAATGAAGATAATAATACCAAAGAATTTGTGATTGCAATCATTTTCAGGAAGAAACTGAGTATTATCTGACAGAATTGCAGGGGTGTCAATACTTTTGGCCACAACTGTAGCTGGAATACGGCAACCTGTGAGATACTCGGGGTTCTCCTCACCTGGCACGTTCTGAGGCCTCCCTGCTGTGCTTTCTCTACGGGTCCCTGCTGCTGCTTTAAGCTAAGCTGCGACCGTCTCTCTCCTGCAATGTGCCATATGACAGGCAGCTCGAGTCCTTCTCCAGCTCCACTTCTCTGGAGGCTGCTACAGAGCTCTTCACACTGCTGTGCCTATAGGCACTTTGGTGTGGATGGGGGACCCGGAATCCCACACCCTCCAGTATTGTCTGCCAGGACGTTAGGCCCTGCACTGCCTCGGACTCCGGAGTCCATTTCTTGGCACTTACTCATCTGTGGTGAGCTCGACATCGCTCTACTCCCCAGGCTCTTTCACTTCCTCAGTGCCTATGGGTCACTCAAGTTAAGTCTAGCTCTCCTGGGACGAGCTTAGCACTGATGTCTGACATGATGTCTTCCTCAGTCCTTCTAGGAACTGAACTGACTAACTCTGCCCCAGACCTGAATTTATAGGGACCCTGGACCTGGGTTTTGAGCTTCCCTTCAGGCCTCGAGGCAGAAAGGTGTTGTGTGCTTTGGGTTTGACTGGTGTGAATACCCTCTGTTGCTCTCAGGTATGTCACTGATCCCTGAGGGAGGCAATGACATTGTGGCATCCGGACTCTGGGGTGCCACATTCCCCCCCTGGTGAAATTCAGTACTCCCGGACTGAGGTTACCATTTTCAAAAGAATAACAGTAATAAAAAAACTATATAAATGTACACAGTCTCAAAATTCAAAAAGTACAAAAGCCAAGAAAATTTGAAAAAGCAGTCACTTTGGTGATTAGTCCTTCCACCATTGGTTGATGAAATATATTTACACAAAGTCTTTGCCACAACCAGTCCTATGGCTTAATGGTCCATGTTTAAAGATAAAAGTTCAAGAAAGCTCAAAAGTTCATACAGTAAAGTCCTGCAGGCACGTTCACTTGGTGATTGCTTAATTACACTTACATAACAACAAGAAAAACATATTTACATTTTAATCTTACTTACACCCTAATCTTAGTATCTAACTGGGATTTGGCCTTGGGTACTGCGCTGGGATCTTCGCAGCACTGGTGCTTCTATTGATGGCCTGGTCCATTGTGTCTATTGATGTCCCACTACTGAAGTACTGCAAGTACAGTAGGCCTATGTCTTCCAGATAGGCTAGGCAACATTCTGCGACTTCTTAGACTTACCATGAGCATGGCAGATTCACTGTTAGCAGGAGGTGGTTCTTCCTGTTCCTCTACAGGTGCTGCTTCTGATACCTCAGCTTGCAGTTTTTCATTTCTTGCTGGTTCTGGTACCACCGTTTGGGGAAAGACTAACATAGGAATGACAACTGCTCCATTGTACTGTGTCCACATTTTAGGAAAGTTTCCAAGCCCTATATGGATCACTTCTTCTTCTTTTGGTTTCACAGGTAAAGGTTTTTCTGGGACTTCTTTCTGGGTACTTCAATGCGTCAGGACATACCTTAAGATCGTCTCTGGAAACTGTTGCTGATGAGCCTGGAATGCTTTAGCCGCTGTTTTTGCTGTTAGGTCATTCACAGGTACTACTACCAAGAAACGAGAGTTGTGGTTTACAATGGTGAAGGCGTAGACATGGCCTGATCTACTTTGACTCAGTTTCACATGATCCAAAACCACGAGTTCCAGTGGTTGCCTGGTGACAATTGACTGTAGTGGATCCTTCCTTCTCAGGTTGCATGTACCACAGTCTATGCACCAGTTTTCAATGGCTTTTGATGTCTGGTGGAATACGGCAACACAATTTTTAACCCTTCATCCTCCCTACTTCAATTTTTTGATTATGGCTGTAATCCATGATCATCAACATTAACAGAAATAAACACATGAAATAGATCACTCGGTGTGTATGTAATATGTGGGTATCACTTTACGTACTGAATTACTGAAATAAATTAACTTTTTGATGGTACAGTGTAACCTTGGATTACAAGTTACTTGGTTTGAGAGCAATTTGCAATACAAGCAAACATTTTAAAAAAATTTAATATGGTATAAGAGTAAGATTTGGAATAAGAGCAAAATGTGAGCTCTCACCACTCCTCTATAGTACTCCATCCCTACCCAGATACATTATAGTACGAGCTCTCCCCACCTCTCTACAGTACTGTACCCCGTCCCTACACAGATACAGTACAGTATGAGCTCTCCCTACCCCTCTACAGTGCTGTACCTCCCACCCTGTACAGATACAGTACAGTACGAGCTCTCCCGACACCTCTACAGTGCTGTACCTCCCACCCTGTACAGATACAGTACAGTACGAGCGCTCTCCTCCACTCTACAGTGCTGTGCCTCCCTCACTGTACAGATACAGTACAGTATGAGCTCTCCCCACCCCTCTACAGTACTGTACCCCGTCCCTACACAGATACAGTACAGTATGAGCTCTCCCTACCCCTCTACAGTGCTGTACCTCCCACCCTGTACAGATACAGTACAGTACGAGCTCTCCCGACACCTCTACAGTGCTGTACCTCCCACCCTGTACAGATACAGTACAGTACGAGCGCTCTCCACCACTCTACAGTGCTCTGCCTCCCTCACTGTACAGATACAGTACAGTATGAGCTCCCCCCACCCCTCTACAGTACTGTACCCCGTCCCTACACAGATACAGTACAGTATGAGCTCTCCCTACCCCTCTACAGTGCTGTACCTCCCACCCTGTACAGATACAGTACAGTACGAGCGCTCTCCACCACTCTACAGTGCTGTACCTCCCTCACTGTACAGATACAGTACAGTATGAGCTCTCCCCACCCCTCTACAGTACTGTAGCCTGTCCCTACACAGATACAGTACATTAAATATCAGGAGAAAAACAGGAATTTGAATGCAAACAGGTATCAAAATTTATTTAAATTTCATAAAAACTTTGTAGACACAAACAAGTACATTACAATAAAATCAGGAATGATACATCCAGTGCTCACATATATACACAAAAGAGAGCCCAGTATATAGCAGGCTCTGAACCAGAGCTGTCAGAAAACAATGTTTATTTTGTACACTGACCATATAGGGAGAAACAGTCTTATATCTGGAACCAGGTCTAAGTAACAGTCATTATCTCATAAATATGTATACACTTAAAGCATAAAACATAAACCATGGTTTCAGGGCCACCTCTATATTCCACCCTAAAAATCCTGCATAGCCATTGTATATAGCTGAATATAGTTCAGAACCTATATTTACTCACTCCACACAGTATTATGATCTGAAGGTAAATGGGCATTATAAAAGCAGTAGTTGTTTGAAAAGGAAAGAATTTTCCAAAGTGCAAAAGGATATAAGCATAAGATCATTACCCATATCGTTCAATACTGCAGAGGAGGACCAGGCTCAAGACATACAAAGACAAAGGACATCAATCCAACACGTGTTTCGCTATCACCATGTTCATTTGCTTCCTCAGGTAAAGGATGTAACTATGCCCTGTGGTCGCGACCTTTTATATCTATAAGATGTCCGCAAATAGACATCACCTGTGTGCCTCTGTGGCGCCCCGCAACGAGTGCGTCACAAGGGAGTATTGCAGCCGCAATATTCTCTGACACAGCAGTGATATAGTTAACTTTGAGATCCAACCCAACATGCATCACCTAGAACAGAGGGCCAATCCTAGGTCCTGGGGGGGTGGAGTGTTAGGGAAGTGTAGTAGAACACACAATAATCTAGACAGAATAGTCTAGAACTCGGAGAAGAAGGGTCTAAGACTAGAACTTGGAGAGGAGCGGGGGCGTGCGGCCCCTGGGCCGTCACCGGTCGGGTGTCAGCACCGGAGGCCTTAACTACCGGGATTGGGCATTATCTACACGGGTTCCCAAAAGACTCCCGTGCCCACAACCTACAGCCGGTTCACTGGTACCGAAGCTGGCAGCAGTTCACCTCTGCTACGCGAACCAGAAGCGTGGAGGAGCAGCTTCACAGGAGCACCCCACCACCAGCCAACTTCCAGTCGTCTAACCAGCGGTGTACCCACTGAGGGATCCAAAACTCCCCAAAACATCCAGAACGTACATCATGGATAGGGCATTGAAGCAGCCTCCCCGTACCCGATCTGGTATTCCTGGGCGACACTGGCAACAAGTTAGGTAGAATGGAGGAACACTTGCGGATCTCTGAGGGACACTATCACTGCTGAAGTCCACCCGGTCCACTACCTGTAACCACTGTATACCATGTACTGCCTGCTGGTTACAGTAAAGACCCGTTATAGAGACTTTCTGTGTCTGTGCTTCCTTATGAACTGTCCGTCCGCACAACAAGGTAACCGCAGCTGCCGCACAACATCTTGAGCAGCTCCAGCCTCCGGGGATCACCGCTCAGCCTGTGGGGAGCGTAACATCTTGCTGCTGTCCATCCCCGGGGGCTCCGCAGCGTCGGTAGTCCTTACCGAATCTACTCATAGGTGGCGTCACGAATAAATTAAAACCCCTTTTAATCTGTTCCACCAAGACGTCTTCACTTTTGATCTGCACTACACCGGGCCCCACTACAAACAGGCGCGGTCCACCCGTGACAAGGAGGAAGGAAGCATCGCCTGTCTAAACCGAGTCCCGGCCACGGTGAGTCAGAAAATGGCGTCACGAACAGGATACGAGCAGGCCCGTTACCCAATGGGTATAATGTGCTTAAAATGGACTTTATTGTCTACAATTGGACTTTGTTCGTCCCTAAAAGAACTTTCCCGCCTTTTCACCATTGGGTCAAGATGGCGCCCAAGATGGCGTTCCCGCCACAAGAAGCCGCCACGTGCAAGCCCAGGAGTGAGTCAACCCCCCCCTCATCGTGGGAGGGCTAAAGACAAAAGGTGCCAAACTCTTTGTCTGCCCTGATTGCTTGAATCAACCATGGGGGCGGACCCCAAAGACTTTTCCCACGATTGGACTACAAAAGCCCACAGGAAATGGGAGAGTGAGAGAACTTCTTCACCAGCTCTACCAGAACGCTTACCGGTTCAACGGGTGTGGTTTCCCTCCAAGGAAGAAAATGTCCAGCATGAGACTCCAACACCTAATGCGGGAGGTCGAGGCGGAGGCCAGAGCAGCCATTAGCCAACCGGGTCCGGATCCTGCCCTTACCATAGCCGGCAGCCCCGACTTCTGGCTAGAGGCTCTACAAGACCTCCGGGTGCGGTTACTAGAGACTGTGGAATGGACGATTCGCAGCTGGAGTGCGACCCTAGGCAGACGACTACACCATGCGATGCAGCAGAGCCGACCGGGTACCGCTACTCCAAGCCCAGACGACGTCACCAGCTTCTCAACTGCCTCACCGTCGCCTACCACCTGCCCTGCTTCGTCACCGGAGCCCATAGACTGCATCATTCCGGTGGAGGCCGCATCTCGACCCGTTCTAGCGACTAATATCGCAACCGACCCCGTTCTTGAGCCGGAGCTTCTACCACGCTCCACGGAAGAACTAGAACTTTACCAGGTTCCCACTGAGGAACCCGCGACATGTTTCACCACTACAGAGACAGTCGCTTGTTTCGTCCCCGTACCGGAGGCTTCCTTTGCAATTGCCGAGGCCTACCTGGTAACCGGGATTGAAACCCCTCTACCAACAGAAACAGATGAAGAGGCAGGCAGCCTGGAAGCCCTGCAGGACGTCTCTGTGGAAGGATCCGCAGCACCACCGCCCTGTTGTACAACGGAACTAGCTTCAACATCTCCAGCCAACGAGCAGCCTGATGTGGTCATCGAGGAAGAGGTCGGAGAGGATGACGACGAGACCCACAGCACCGCTGAGGATTTCGACACCGGGTTCGCTTGGGGAGACAACAAGGGACTTCCTACCGGGCATACAGCTCGGGTACACTGGTCGGGTGCAATGCCGACACCTTCCCCTGTGCCGTTCCACCGGGTGCCGATACAGACAGCCCGCCAAGTTCAAGCTTCCCGCCAAACCACCAGCTCCATTACTCATCTCTACACCCCGAGCCGTAACGACGGAGATGTACGCCAGCGACGACGAGAGGAGTGGCAAGCCCGTGAGCGCGCCAACATGCAGGCCCGTGCCGAGGCTCGCCGCCAACCGCCGCTGCCTGATGAACTCCGCCGTGAAGGTAGAATTTCCACCTTTAATTTACATACCGGTGGGGGTTCGCTTGGGAGGTGGGTTTGAATGAGGAGGTGTTTGTGGGGCGCCGGGACGTTGAGTCAAACTTGCCAAGAGGACATCCCGATCGCGACCTATACCGGGGCGATATTATCACCTATGAGCGCTACGCTTGTGCAGATGGGTGGTTCGCTATCCTGGTGCGCCATCATTCTCCGTGCCAGTGATTCAAAAGACTTGGACTCACTCAATAACTCTGATTTCTGTTTGATCACTGACTGTGAGATCTCGCGGCCACAGCCTGAACTTTTACAAAAGGACAGCCGACCGCCCGCCGGGTGCGCACAAAGTGATTACCTGTTTCTTTGCTTATGTCACCAAAGCATACCTTTACCTGTTTTTCATTTTAATAAAAGTGTGTCATATATGTTATAAAATACAAAAATCTCTGTAATGTGGGTAGTGTGACGCTTGGGACAAGCTTATTCAACCAAGGGGGAGTGTGGCGCCCCGCAACGAGTGCGTCACAAGGGAGTATTGCAGCCGCAATATTCTCTGACACAGCAGTGATATAGTTAACTTTGAGATCCAACCCAACATGCATCACCTAGAACAGAGGGCCAATCCTAGGTCCTGGGGGGTGGAGTGTTAGGGAAGTGTAGTAGAACACACAATAATCTAGACAGAATAGTCTAGAACTCGGAGAAGAAGGGTCTAAGACTAGAACTTGGAGAGGAGCGGGGGCTCCGCACCCTGTGCGAGCCCCTGGGCCGTCGCCGGTCGGATGTCAGCACCGGAGGCCTTAACTACCGGGATTGGGCATTATCTACACGGGTTCCCAAAAGACTCCCGTGCCCACAACCTACAGCCGGTTCACTGGTACCGAAGCTGGCAGCAGTTCACCTCTGCTACGCGAACCAGAAGCGTGGAGGAGCAGCTTCACAGGAGCACCCCACCACCAGCCAACTTCCAGTCGTCTAACCAGCGGTGTACCCACTGAGGGATCCAAAACTCCCCAAAACATCCAGAACGTACATCATGGATAGGGCATTGAAGCAGCCTCCCCGTACCCGATCTGGTATTCCTGGGCGACACTGGCAACAAGTTAGGTAGAATGGAGGAACACTTGCGGATCTCTGAGGGACACTATCACTGCTGAAGTCCACCCGGTCCACTACCTGTAACCACTGTATACCATGTACTGCCTGCTGGTTACAGTAAAGACCCGTTATAGAGACTTTCTGTGTCTGTGCTTCCTTATGAACTGTCCGTCCGCACAACAAGGTAACCGCAGTTGCCGCACAACATCTTGAGCAGCTCCAGCCTCCGGGGATCACCGCTCAGCCTGTGGGGAGCGTAACATCTTGCTGCTGTCCATCCCCGGGGGCTCCGCAGCGTCGGTAGTCCTTACCGAATCTACTCATAGGTGGCGTCACGAATAAATTAAAACCCCTTTTAATCTGTTCCACCAAGACGTCTTCACTTTTGATCTGCACTACACCGGGCCCCACTACCGGCAGGCGCGGTCCACCCATGACAAGGAGGAAGGAAGCATCGCCTGTCTAAACCGGAGTCCCGGCCACGGTGAGTCACCTCCTCGCCAGTAAACGCGGCGCATGCGTATCAGTGACCCGCTGCACCGGAAGTCGTCCCCGCGCACCGGAAGTGCAGTCTACATTGTCCCCTTAAAACAGAAAAATGGGAAAAAAATAAATAATGTATGGTCCTTGGATTACCATCCATTCCAGGCTGGCTGTCATGAGGAACATAACTTTAATGGGTGTTGGGCCCTAGAGCCTAAGTTGGCCCCTATGAGAATTCCAATAATATTAAAGCAGTGTCATAGTAAGGGGCACTGTTGGGTATTTTGCATTGCGGCCCGAGGCTACCATATAACAAAGGTCTGGGGCATAAACCAGTGGGCATTTACAGTATGTTCTTACAATGTTGTCTCATAGGATTGCTTGTGGTTATAAAGGGAGTGACCCTCTAAGATCATCTTTTCCTTGCACATTGTATAGATGTCGTATATGATCTTATCCAGTCTGGATTGATGATGTGGCGGTACAACAATATCATCAGTTCTCCCACAAATGACAACATCATTATCTGAGCTAATATTTACCATACAAATTGTTTGCATAATTCATGGTGTCATTGGTGGAAACAGTGAAATCCATTCTAATAATCAGTGCTAATTGAATAGTCTTTTGTAATTATCCCAGCTGCACTGATTATAGTGGAAGAGAGAAAAACATAGCTGGGTAATGATCGAGGACTTGACTTAAGGGGACACACCCTCCAGGATGACCTCATTGTGGAGCTCCATAGCATTCTTAAAAGGCCAGTAATGCAGATTGGACTGGGGCCAAAGCTTTGAGGTTTGCCTTCTTCTTCTCTAGTTTACGTGGTGTATTCCTCCTGGACGCTCTTTGTGCTTGTCGCTTGTTTACATAGCAGATTTTTTTTTCTTTAAATTACATTATTATTGACTATATTTAGTGTTGCCGAGGATGGGAATGACTACATATATTTGTCCTCAAGAGTTTTGCCAAGAATAAAAGCTTGTTATCCATGCCTGACCCCTGCTCCATTCATACAGGGATACTGTCCCCCCTCTCATCAGTGGTGGTCTCAGTGGTAGGACCCTTCGCTAATAGACACTACCAGTATAGGAGCTGTTGAATATCCATGGAGGCCAAACCACCATGGGGGCTCAGACTTTGTGTGTATCTATTGTAATTTGTGTCCAGTTCAGTCATAATAGTGTTTGTGAGGTTAGGGGTTGATGAGAGACGCAAAGCTCTGGCTGTTGGACCTGGTCGAGGCGTTGAGCGGTCACTTGATTCTTCACAACAAACCTTTCCAGCCGTATTTTTGCAGACCTCACTTTATGTACTGTCAGGTGGAAATGGACAAAGGACCCTCTCTCCATTTGTTGTAAAATATAAAAGGGTGGGGGACAAGAGGCGCAATAGTGCCCTATCACTAGTGACACTGATGGTAATGGGTGGTGCTGAGAAGCCACTCACCTGGTGCAGTTGTGATCCCCACAACTGGTTTGAAGGCGTTTAGGAAATATTATTCTAAGCTGCTGCAGGACCTCCACCGACCACTGAACAGTGGTTTAATCCAGAAAGATGATGGGAGTATAGGTGTCTCACGGTCCGCGCTGCTCCAGGGCTTAAAAAACTCCCCAAAGAGTCATTCAGATTTCCATCCTTTATTCTCCTCCTTCTCCTACGCGTTTCGGCGCCTAGCCTGGCACCTTCATCAGGGTGTGGCGCCGAAACGCGTAGGAGAAGGAGAATAAAGGATGGAAATCTGACTGTCTCTTTGGTGAGTTTTTTAAGCCCTGGAGCAGCGCGGACCGTGAGACACCTATACTCCCATCATCTTTCCATTTGTTGGCACACAGATGCCTAATATATATATACAGCTGCATCTCGATGAATTGGAATATCATCAAAAAGTTGATTTATATCAGTGATTCACTACAAAAGCTGAAATGTATTTATTATATAGAAATGTATGACGTACATAGAACATCACAAGGCGATAATCGTCTTTTTTTGGGGGGAGGGGTTATTATTCCCTGAGTGCTTTTTTGACCGCAGGTGATTTTTTTTTTATTTCTAATGTCTTTTTTACTGACACTCTTTATATTTTTTTAATCTCTCAACTCAACATTGAAGAAACCACTAGTGTTTTTATCCAACATTAAGGTCAGAGACACACTATGTGGGATGCATGCGGGAAAATCACATGAGTATGACTCACCCGGCACGGCTGCCGACTTTCTGGAGAGACGGTGGCAGTTCTGGGTGAGTCATGTGAGACTCATGCGAGCATCTCACATAGTGTCTATGTCCTAATGATGACACATGCAATTTCCATCATCTTCTGATCTTCTGTATGCTGCAGTTTCAAGCTGAAAAAAGCTAAAAAAAAGTCAACTTGCATCTTTCTTTCTCTTCGGAAACCTGGAGCGGCTGAAAGATGTTCAAAATCCTGAATGTAGAACAGGAAAGTGCTTTCACAGTTTTAGCGGAGTTCAGGAAATCCAGATGTTTTCGCCCAATTTATCATTTGCAAAGTTTTGAAAAGCCACAAAATTTGGTCCTGATGGGCTGCTCTTCCTCTCCTGGATTGATTTTAGGAACACCTGAAACTATGGCACAATTTTTAGTCACAATAAAGAAGTAGAGCGTATATGACTTTGCTCAAAATCCCTGTGACATGGCATTATGAGGAAGGGGCCAGGGAGCCCTGAAACACGTTGACTAATAAATCAATTCACCCTTTGATGTCTCATTGATTTCTTCTATACATAGCAATGCTGACGCACTGCTATGTATAGGAAAAGTGATCAGACTATTGCAAGTTCAAGTTCCTTAAAGCGACTATTAAATACAGTAAAAAGTTGAAAAATGTTTTTAACATACAAAAAAAAAAAAAAATATTAAGTTAAAATCCCCCCTCTTTTATCACATAAAAAAGTAAGAAATATAAAAATACAATAAACTACACATATTTGGTATCGGTATCGGTATAGTGTTCATACAAATCTGATCTATCAAAGAATAAAATAAATCCAGGCAGCGTATGGAGGAAGAAACGCCAGAACTGCAGTTTTTCAGCCGCCGCAACAACAGAAAAAAATTTACAAACAGGTGATTAAAAGCCCAAAATAATATCAATAAAACCTCAGCGCGGGGTGCAAGAAAAAAAGCTCCCATATCTCCAGATCCCAAAATTGAAAACGTTCCGGCTCTTAGAAGCTCACAGCACAAGCAAGATTTGTTTTAAAAAATGTATGAATTAATTTCACCACTTACGGTAAATAGAACAAATACTATACATGTTTGGTTGTGATCGTCCTGACCAGGAGAATCCTACTGCCAGGCTAGAGTTAAAGTAAAATGAACGTTGTAAATAAAAAATAGAACAAAAATAAAATTGCAGAATTTGACTTCTTTTGCCGTTTAGCCACACTTGGAATTTTCTTCCCCATTACCATTACAGGGAGAATGGAGCCTGGAGCCGCCTTTGCAGTCTCCTGAGAGAGCGACCTCCAGTTAGTTATAAGTCATTTTTCTTAATCTTTATAGGGCAGATTTATAGCAGAGAGGGATGGTTAGGGAGCAGCTAGGAAGGTGTAGGGTCAGCTAGGGATAGGTCAGGGGGGTAGATGCAGGTGATAGGTTCCCTTTAAGCTTTTCAGGGTTCAAAAACCTTGAAGTGGTTAAAAAAAGGTGATAGGTTCATCCTTCGGGCAGCCCTGTTCGAAATCCACTGGCTTGATACGCTTGAAAGATGCTGGCAATAGGTAGGACACCCAAAACCGCCAGAAAAGCTGCTTCAGAAAAATGGCTGCTAGTGTTTTCTTGAAGTGTCTTAACTTTGGAATGGCATATTGCTTTCCTGCTCAGCTACAAGGTACTTTTTGTTCCAGACATTGGTTTGGGACTAGTGATGAGCAAGAAGATCTTTGGGTTCGAATAGCTGTAACTAAATACTTTGAACTGTGTCAGTATTTGGATCCCTTGACTTGCATTGGATCTGTTATTTCATACTTGTTCAGAGTATTCAAGTAGACCTATCTGAACCCGAATATCTTACTACTTATTCATCACTAGTTGGGACCTGAAGATCTCCGTGAAAAAAAAAATCGAAGAATTAACTAGAGAATTCATCGACAAAGTCTTAAGGGCGACCCTCTCTATTTTATTATGAAATTTTAGCAATGTCTGAATGTAATATAAAATCTGAACTTTCCAGTTTTTAAAATCATATTATCAAAGACTGAACAAGAAGGAAAAGTGCTTGTTATTTTTTCCTCCTTAATCAAAATGGCCTGTCCTTTATTATAATGAATCCCCAATAACCTGAATGGGGTTGGGCTGTAGTGCCAGTTGCATCAAATGGAACAAAGTTTAGCTGTTTCTGGAAGAAATAGGATGTGGTCCCTTGTTTCTTATTCTTACTAAGCAGTTTATTAGTTCCCAAACCTAGTGTAATCCACTTCCTCCTCCTGAACTGATCATTCATTCTCCATATTCTCAAATTATGGGTAAAATGTGTCTTCAGTGAGATCTTACATGACGGTTGGTGACCATGAAATTCTAGGCAGGACTGCTATTACAGGAGCAGCCACACCTATGTGTAAAGGTTCTAACAAAAAAACATAATTAACCCCTTAAGGACCGAGTCACTTTGCAGCTGAATGACCAGACCGTTTTTTGCAATTCTGACCACTGTCCCTTTATGAGGTTATAACTCTGGAACGCTTCAACGGATCCTAGTGATTCTGAGGTTGTTTTTTCGTGACATATTGGGCTTCATTTTAGTGGTAAATTTAGGATTATATTTTATGCGTTTATTTGTGAAAAAAATCATAAATTTGGCATAAACTTTGACCGTAAGATCACAGCACTTAGGGGGCAACACAGAGCAAGGGACAGCGACCACATAGTGATCGCTGCCCCTGGCTGTAAGATCACTCCTCTCGGCCTCATCTCCTCCATGCAGGGGATGAGGCTGAGAGGAGAGGGGCAAAGCTGGCAGGCGGGCAGCACAGGATGGAGGAGAGTGGGCACTGGAGAAGAAAGAGGAGGAGGAGAACGGGCAGAGCAAGTGAGCAGACGGCAGGGGAGTGAAGGGAGGAGGCAGGGGAGCCAGTAGCAGAGGCAGGAGAGCGGGGAGAAGAGGTGAGCAGGATATAGTATGGGAACCTGGAGAGCAGGGAGAAATGGGAGGAGAGCAGAGGGAGGAGACAGCGAGGAGAGGAGGGAGGATAGAGGAGAGCAAGGAGAGGAGGGATGAGAGCAGGGACCAGAGAGTGGGGACCGGAGATCGGGGACTGTACACAGGAGTGAAGGGGTGGCGGGCACAGGCAGGGGATGATTGCAGAAGCCGGGCAGAGGTGACAGCCCGGCTCCTGCAGCGATCATGCAGGGAAGTGCTGATATTCAGCACTTTCCTTCACGATCATGATGTGATTGGTCGGTCATATTGACTGACCAATCACATCGCTCTGAGTGTTGAGGCCACTAAAAAGGGTCCTCACACCTCTGCCCCTGACCCTTAGCTTTCACTGACAGCTGTTAGAATTGAACTGTCACTGTTTGTTTACAAGCAGTGACAGTTCAAAGCCAAGACGAGTTTAGCCATCATGGTGCGATAACTGACACCTTTCCATGAAGGCTAAACTCATCATTGGTTGTAATAGGGTGTGAGGTAGCAGTGTTATGCAAGCACAACGGGAGGCAGTGACTCAGGCTCTTATTCACACCACACACAGTTTATTGCCAGACCAGGCAATTACAGACCTTTAGGGTTCCGGATCACAGCTGGTACAGCCCTGTATATACTGGTATAAGTCCAAACAGAGAAAACCACATGGCTGGGCTGTGTATTCCTGCACACACCCCTCTCTCACAGCTCACACTGCTTAGCCTACTTGGCTTCAACTGAGACCACACCCTGTGTTGCAGGTTACATTTCAGTCCATGCCTGGACATGGGGATTCTCCAAGACCCGCAGTGGAGGGGTCTTATAGGGATATGGAGCACATTCTGGGAGACACATATCGGCCGTCATAGATCACCCCGGCCACTGTCTCACATATCCCCCCCTTTGTTCAAGCTTGTGAGGTTGAACACTAGTCACCATTCAAGAGCCCCTAGACAGGGTATCCACATTGCCCTGCTACCTCCCCGCCAAGTGTTCCACAGTAAACGGGTAGTTCTGCACGGAGAGGAACCACCGGCTGACCCTAGCGTTCCGCTCCTTGGCAGTCCGCATCCAGACCAACGGGGAGTGGTCCATCACCAAGCGAAACTGTCGCTCCAACAGGTAATAGCACAGGGATTCCAAGGCCCAATTAATGGCCACTTCTGTTGGACAAAATGTCGCAATGCCTGTGCTGCCGTCAAGAACCACCAGAACAGTGGATCGTCTGGGTGCAAAGGTGTTTAATCTTCCGACGCGTTTCGGAGCTATAACCCAGCTCCTTCCTCAGGGAACATCAAGATCAGACTGACAGATTTGCTTATTTAAATGGTAAAAGGCGCCAAAAAGATGATGCAACATAATCATGATGACGTCAGTATACAGGGTGGAATGATTATGTTGCATAATCTTTTTGGCACCTTTTACCATTTAAATAAGCAAATCTGTCAGTCTGATCTTGATGTTCCCTGAGGAAGAAGCTGGGTTATAGCTCCGAAATGCGTCGGAAGATTAAAGACTTTTGCACCCAGACGATCCATTGTTCTGGTTGTTCTTGATGGCAGCACGGGCATTGCGGCATTTTGTCCAACAGAAGTAATCTCTCCACGGTTAACCGTGAAAGTGCTGCCCTGCAGCAGCTGTCTTACAGGCGATCAAACCGGTTGTGGTACCCGGTATGGCTTCATGCGTACCTTTATGTTAGGCTCAGTGACAATATCATATTGGATGATGGATGTCCTCCCTGGTAGGTCTGATAAGACCAGCCTCCGGGCCTCTCACCTCTGCTGTTTTGTGAGACCGTCTCCTATCCTTACTCCTTCCTCATCCTCTCCAGATGAGCAAGTAGTTGGGGGCAGGCGACCTAAAGACGTGAGGTCCGGGGGTAGAACAACTGCCATACTTTCCCTGTCTTTCCAGAGTTTCAACAGGTTTATCTGTTCCGGCTTTCTCCTACCTGGTTGAAACACCTTGTTGTTTACCACTCTAACCTTCTCTCGGATTTCATAGGGACCCTGCCACTTAGCTTTCTGCGGTGGAGATCAACACTAACACATGATCGCCTGGGTTAAAAGACCTGATGGTCGCCTATCTATTGTACCTAGAGCTTTGAGCTGACTGGGCATCTTGCAGATGTTCCTTCACAATCGGCATGACAGTGGCGATTTGGTCCTGCATACCCATGATGTGTGCTCAATTACGCTTTTATGGGGGGTGTTCTACTGCTCCCATGTTTCCTTAGCTATGTCCAGCAGCCCCCGGGGATGTCGAACGTACAACATCTCAAATGGCGAAAACCCCGCTGACGACTGCGGCACTTCACAGATAGCGAACATTAAATAAGGGAGCAACATATCCCAGTCCTGCCCATCCTTAGAGACCACCCTTTTGAGCATACATTTCAGGATTTTATTAAACTGCTCCACCAGGCCATCGGTTTGAGGATGGTACACCGACGTACGCAGCTGCTTAATCTGGAGACGTTTGCACAGCTCCCTGGTTACCCTGGACATGAATGGGGTCCTCTGATCCGTAAGGATCTGCTTTGGCAACCCCACCCGACAGAACATGGCAGATAACTCCCAAGCAATAAGCTTAGCTGCGGTATGTCAGAGGGGTATCCAGGATATGTTGGTGCCCCCGACCAGATCCATGGCTATCTGCACAAAAAGTACCTCTATAACAGGCAAAGGTATCAAAGGACTGTGGAAATGAGCCACAGGTGCAGTTAGTTGACAATCTGGGCACGATTCGCAAAACCTTTTTACCTCCCTGACGACCCCCGGCCAAAAAAAAAACGCTGCAACAGGCTCTACTGTATTTTTTTAACCCCCATTAAGTGTTTATGAGCCAACTCTAGGGCCTGCCAGCGATATAGCTGAGGTATTAACAGCTGCTCCACTATATCCCCCACTTGATAGAGCAGATCTCACTTGAGCACAAAATGGGGGAACCTTACCTCGACGCCAGGCATTTGCGTCACCTCATCAATTACCGTCACCCTACTTCGAGCATGGACCAACATAGGATCCTGCAGTTGGGTCGTTCCGAAATTATCTGGAGACACCTCTAGCTCCGGGATCATCTTGACCATCTCCTGCCATCACCTCTAGGAGAGACCTGTTGGGTTTACCCTCTGTCCCTATAGTGGTGACCCCTATGGCAGGTATCCTGGACTCGGGATCTTCGGGCTCAGGGCCTGGACCGTCCATTACCTGAGGAGGCTTGGATTGCCTCTGGCTTAGAGTCCAAAAAAAGGCAGATCTCTCCCCAGGATCACATCATAGGGAAGTGTTTTCAACATCCCCACTTCGTGTTGCTCCTGTCCACACGGGGTAGTGATGGTGACCACTTCTGTAGGATATTCCCAGAGATCCCCATCGATACAGGGGTCCCCCCCCCTGTACGACCGGTGGGTTTTTATCCCAGTGAACAGGGATGCACGTACGAAGGTCATCAAGCTCCCTGAATCCAACAAGCCCGTCGCTGGGCATCCATTAACCTGCACTTGGCACACATGTGGTTCAGATTCAGGTTTAACAATGTCCACCGTACATGCATAAAGTCTGGGCATAAATTGAACCCCGGCGAGTATACCCGCAGTCCATGGGCTCAGTGGTGAGTGGACACTGTGCCCCTGTATGCCCCAGAGCTTGGCATCGCCAACACTTCATCATGGGGGTAAATCCTTTCATGGGGAGCCGTTTAGGGAACCTGGGTTTTTGGCCCTCTTTGAGGACAGGGGTGGCCTCTACCGGGTACGGGGTGGAGTTTAACACAGGACCAGGTTGGGGGTCCTTTACCGCCTGGTGGATGTAGACTGACGGGCTGCACGCAAAGTCCAAGTGTCCTGGATCAAGTCCTGTGTAGCCACATGTCACACCACCAAACACACTAACTGATCAAGGGTACTCAGGTCACCTTGTTCCACCCACCGTTGAATGGGGACGGGTAAAGTGCGCAAAAAACGTTCACCCTCTCTACCATCTACGCGGGGCTCAAAGTCTCAGGCAGCAGCCACTTCTTCATCAGGTGCAATAAGTCATATGCCTGTGACCGTACTAGTTTACCCTCCTCAAAGAACCACTGCTTTATGCGCTGAGCCCGCACATATGTGTTAATCCCCAGTCGGGCAAGGATCTTACCTTTTAGGAACCCGTAGTTCCTGGTGTCTTCTGCGCAGAGATCCAGGTAGGCTCTCCCGTTAAATACGGTGCCAACACTTCCGTCCACTGTTCTGGTGGAAATTTCTCTCGCTCTGCGATCCTTTCTAACACCGTCAGGAATGCTTCCATGTCATCGCCCGAGGTCATCTTTTGTAATGCACGCAGGACAACTTTCCAGCTGCTGGAGTCATCACCTTCGCCTGAGGGTGGGTGGTTGTCCTGGTACGAAGTACCTCGGTCGGGAGTTCCTGCTGCTGCTGCAATTGCTGTAGCAAAAGTTTATTCATCTCCCGCTGTGCGCGCTGCTGTTGCTGTGCAGTGGTCTGCTGCTGCTACCAAGTGCTTAAACACTTAACAGTACCAAATGCACTCCATGGTAGTCGGTGGTGTAAACCTTAGCGTGGCTGGCTTAACAATGGATATGTGAATGGAGTATGCCTCGTGCTGATGGCTTTGCTGCCTAGTGACTACCAGGCCGTGGCTACGAGCAACCAGGTTCCTATGCCCACATTCTCCACCATATGTGAGGTAGCAGCATTAGGCAAGCACAACAGGATGCAGTGACACACTACACCCAGTTTATTGCCAGACCAAGCGATTACAGACCTTTAGGGTTCCGGATCGCAGCCGATACAGTCCTGTATATACTGGTATAAGTCCAAACAGAAACTATAAGACTAAATAGAGACAAACCACATGGCTGGGCTTCAACTGAGACCACACCCTGTGTTGCAGTTCACTTTTAAACCCATGCCTGTACATGAGGATTCTCCAAGACTGGGAGTGGAAGGGTCTTATAGGGATATGGAGCATAGTCTGGGAGACACATAATGGCCAGTCATAGATCACCCTGGCCACTGTCTCACAGGGGTTAAGAGGAGACCCCGGCCACTATCTCACAGGGGTTAAGAGGAGAAATCCGCTGTAACACTAAAATGAGTGTAAATTAGCATAATGCTATCTAATGAATAGCAGGGCAGCTAAGACTATATGTATAGCAAATCGACATGCAAAACTGCTTCAGATTATAAGAAAAATTGAGAAACGTAGCTGGCCACTGAGAAAGAGCCAAGTAACGACGCCAAGGTGTTCTCATCTTACCGGGTCTTAACCTTGTGTCACTACTTGTGGTATACAATTGCTTGTGTGGGTTATATGTATCTGTATGTAATTAAAACCTGCTAGAATGGTATGTCCATGGACCTGGGCTACGGCAAGATGGAGCTACATGCATGGCTACAGGGCGGGGAAAGGGTGCACAGTCAAAAAAGTTATACTAAACATGACAAGCAATAAAGTTGCTAGGTGTAAAGGTGCTAGCAAGAAAATTAAGCAGAGAAATCTGCTGCAACACTAAACACTAAAATGAGTGTGAATTAGCATAATGGCTATCTCATGAATAGCAGGGCAATGTGTACAGCTAAAACAATGTGTATATGGCAAACAACATAGCAAAACTGCTTCAGATTATAAAAAAATTGAGAAACTTAGCTTAAGCACTGGCAACTGCGAAAGAACCCGGTAACCACGCCTAGGGTCCAAACCTTGTGTCACTACTTGCACCCAGTTTTTTTTTTTTTTTGGCTTGTCACCCTTCTCCTGCCGTGAAGCCATGCTTAGTTCTCCATCTTGCCGTAGCCAAGGTTAATGGACATATCATTCCAGCAGGTTTTAATTGCATCCAGACACATATAAACCACATAAGCAATTGTATACCGCTAGGGATGAGAGAGTATACTCGTTACTATTCGGTACTTGCCGAATAGTAGCGGTATTCGGGCTACTCGTTACTCTGCGAGTATCCTTGCGATTACTCGCAGAGTAACAAGTCCAATGTAAATCAATGGGAAATTCCTCTGCTGCTGGAGGTCTGGCAGCAGAGGAAAAACCATGCAATTCACCCCTTCATTGTTTAAAAGTCAGCGGTGAAAAGCGGACGGCTTTTAAACAATGCTGATAGCCGCTGACAGTTTACCTGCCGCCTGACACCAGGATCATCCGCTCCCCCCACCGCCTCCCCACCCTATCCTAACTTAGGATCAGGTGGGGAGGCTGCGGGGGGAACGGATGATCCTGCTGTCAGGCAGCGGGGAGCGCAGAACTGACCGCGGTGAGCAGGGAGTTGTCCGCGGTTGTGAACTGAGGTAAAACCGGATTCTCCCGTATTCCCGGTCCGGGGCAATCCGGCACCATAGAGCCCCATGTTATGGGGCACCGGATTGCACTGGACGGGTACAATCCGGGAAAGTCCGGTTTTGAAAACCGGTTTGAAAACCAGATTCTCCCGGATTGTACCCGTCCGATGCAATCCGCCGCCCCATAACATGGTGCTCTATGGTCCTGGATTGCACCGGACCGGGGCAATCTGGGAGTATCCGGTTTTCAAACCGATTTTCTCGCCTGGATTTTCAAATGAACAGCTGACAGGTCAGCTGTTCAATTGAAGTAACAGTGCTGTAAGGTTCATGTGAGTTCATGCTTGCCTGCATGCACTCACATGAACTTTCCCATGGGTGCACAGCTCTGCTACATCTCTGGTGGAGGTTCTCTACCAGAGAAGTAGCAGAGCTAAAGAAGAACCCTGGATTGGACTACGTCGGACGGAAGAGGATTTTTTTAAAATAAAGATGGAGTCCCTAAGTGTGGTTTTGTTTTTTTTCAAACAAAAATAATTTTTCTTGGTGTTGTGTTTTTATTTAAACAATTTAATAGAAATTCATGACGCTCATGTCTAATATTGGTGTGACCCCATGAATTTCAGGCTTAGGGCCAGCTGATAACAAAAAGCCGGCCCTAACCCCTTTATTACCCAGTGAGCCACCGCACCAGGGCCCTGGAAGAGCTGGGTTCAGCGCCAGAACATGGCGCTTCAATGAACTCACCATTTTCTGGGGCGGCTGTGGGCTGCCATTCGCAGCAGGGGGTTCCCAGAAGGCTTGGGCCTCCCTGTGCTGTGGATTCCAGCCCCCAGCTGCCTAGCTAAACTGGCTGGACATTGAAATCGCGCGGAGGCCCACGCATTTTTTTTTTTTTATTATTTCATGAAATTCATGAAATAATAAAAAATAAGGGCTTCCCGTATTTCTGTGTCCAGGCAGGTCCAAATAGTCAACTGGGGGTTGGGGGCAACCCGTTGCCGCCTGCTGTATCCGGCTGGCATACAAAAGACAGCGAAGCCCAAGTCAACATTTTTCTGAAAAATCCATTAAACAATCCTATAAAAAGGGACTGCATCTTTATTAATCATCGACCATGGTTGAGGGGTTAATAAAGATGCAGTCCCTTTCATTCATATTGTTTTTTGAATTTTTCAGAAAAAAAATTGACGTGGGCTTCGCCGTATTTTTGTATCCAGCCAAATACAGCAGGCAGCGACGGACTGCCACCAACCCCCAGGTACCTATTTGTACCTGGCCGGACACAACAATATAGGGGAGCTCCTTTTTTTTTAATTACCGTATATACTCGTGTATAAGCGACCCGTGTATAAGCCGACCCCCCTACTTTTGCCCCCAAAAGCTGGGAAAAGTTATTGACTCGTGTATAAGCCTAGGGTATGAAATGCAGCAGACCCCCATCCTATTATATAGCCCCCCGTCACTGGTATATAGCGCCCCTCAGCAATGGTATACAGGCCCCTCAGCAGTGGTATACAGGCCTCTCAGCAGTGGTATACAGGCCCCTTCTGCAGTGGTTATACAGGCCCCCTCTGCAGTGGTATATACAGGCCCCCAGCAGTAATACACAGCCCCCCTCCTTATTATGTGTCCCCCAGGCTGCGGCACCTGTCAAAATAGCAAACATTTTATACATCACCTTTTCGGCTGCAGCTCCTCCGGTCCTGGCTTCTTCCTGCTTGTGCCGGCTTCTAGTGCTGTGACCGGGCGCAGGAGATGATGTCATCAGCTGCGCCCGGTTCACATGACACAGGCACAAGCAGGAAGAAGCCGGGACCGGAGGAGCTGCGCCGGAAAGATGATGTATAAAATGTTTGCTATTTTGACAGGTGCCGCAGCCTGGGGGACACATAATAAGGAGGGGGGCTGTGTATTACTGCTGGGGCCAGTGTAGTGCAATATGCATGGCATCCCCCCGCCGCTGATGGATGGGGGGATGCCGTGCATATTCATTGCACTGAGGCGGCCCCACGTGACCGCCCGCGGTCCCGGCGGCCCCCTCCTGCCTCCTCCAGCACCCGGTCACAGCCCCCTCCCCACTGCATACCGAGTGACTCACGTATAAGCCGAGGGGGGGACTTTTCAGCCCAATTTTCTTGAATTTCATGAAATAATAAAAAAAAAATGCGTGGGGCTCCGCACTATTTCTATGTCCAGCCAAGTACAGCTGGGCAGCTGGGGGCTGGAATCCGCAGCGCAGGGAGGCCCAAGCCTTCTGGGCACCCCCCGCTGTGAATGACAGCCCGCAGCTGCCCCAGAAAATGGTGGGTTCATTGAAGCGCCATATTCTGGCGCTGAACCCAACTCTTCCAGGACCCTGTTGCGGTGGCTCACTGGGTAATAAAGGGGCTAGGGCCAGCTTTGTATTATCAGCTGGCCCTAAGACCGAAATTCATGGCGGTCACGCCAATAGTAGACTTTACCGCCATGAATTTCTAGTAAATTATGTAAAAAAAAACAACACAGAGAGAAAATGTTTTAGTTAGAAATAAAACAAAAAAGACATTTAGTGACTCCAACTTTATTAAAAAAATCCTCTTCTGTCCGACGTAGTCCATAAACGCAATCTCAGCACTGCTACATATCTCTGCATAGACACACATGTCTATGCAGAGGGAGAGCAGGCTAAGAAAAACCGGATTCTCCTGGATTGCCCCGGTCCGGTGCAATCCGGGACCATAGAGCCCCATGTTATGGGGCGCAGGATTGCACCGGACCGGTACAATCCGGGAGAATCCGGTTTTCAAAATGACATGCCCCAGGGTCGTGGGGCACTTGGAACCAAGCTGCGGTGCTTCTGGGGAGTCACAGGGGTCGAGACCCAGCTTCCATGGCCCTGGGTTCAATATACAAGTCCTTGTACAAGTTATTCATGACGCCACCTGTGGTTTGTGGTCATGAGTGGCCCCTGCTGCTACCCAATCTCTGGGGACGGTGGATGGGCAGTTGGGATGTAGTGGCTCCCCACGGGTGGAGTGGATCCCAAGTGTAGTGGATGGATGTAGAAGGTTAGGGTGCAGGATGGAGGGTGCAAAGTAACTGACAGATTCATGGTTTGTTGGTTCCTCAAGTCTTTACTTGTGATATTGGCACAAGGACAGATGATATCGACGGAATCCGGCAACCTGGGAGCAGCTCGGGGTACTCTTTACCTGGTAAGGTCTGAGGCCTACCTGCTGCACCTTCTTAGTAGGTCCCTGCGGCTCCTTAAGCTTAGCTGTGGCCTTCTCTCTCATGCTGTGTGCTGTATGACAGGCAGCTCAAGTCCTTCTCCAGCCCACTCTTCTGGCGACTGCTCCTGGGCTCTTCACGCTGTTTTGCCTCCGGGCACTTCGTGTGGATGGGGGATTTGGAATCTCCACCCTCTGGTAATGGCTGCTGGGACATTAGGAGTACTGCACTCAAGACAGAGAGTGCAGTATTCCTGTTATGGGGGAGGTAATGTAGGTCTTAGGCTCTCAATCTGCATTCACACACTTAGAACAGGGGACTAAAGGGGACTTGATGTTTGTGAAGACCCAGTCCCAGTGGGAGGACTGTGGGCAGAGCGAGAAAAACACAGTGAGAAGTCAGAACGTGGGACGCAAGAAAAGGAGAAGAAGCTAAGAGGGAGGGCGCCTGCAGAGTGGTGGCCCAGACAGAGAGGGGCACACAGAGGGTGACTGAACGACCCTGGCCCGCTCCAAAGCAGGGTACCGGCTCCGAAGCGGTGCAGAGGTCCATCCCTGAGCCGCAAACAAGATTATCGATTATGGAAAATGTGGAGATCGTGATGCCCCTGTGTGATCGACAGCTTGTTAGGAGCACGATCCGCCCGACATACGCAAGGTCCCCACCAGAAGCACCAAACCGGGTTGGGCCCCTAGAGTGAGAAGAGGCCTGGTTCACAAGCGGGATTTGTGCAGGGCAGCACGAGGAAGAAGGAGTGCGCAGAGGTAGGACAGAGAGAGAGATAAAGGAAGGAACTTCACTGGAGCCTCAGAGACATTGCTTCCTCGTATGACACCTGGTTCACTACCCGAGCCGTAACACCTGTGAACTGTGTACAAACTGAAGGTAACTGGAGTAAAGCACTCGTGCAGAGCAAGCATCTGTGTTTCTTCCTGGTTAACTGTGACATCCCAGTTTCACAGCAGAAACAGCGCTGCCCTATTCCTATCATCACACTACACTGCCCCGGGGGACCATGCTTTACCTGTAGGGAGCTACAACACCTTGCTCCATCCCCCTGGAGGTCTACAACAGCGTCGGTGCCATCACCGGATCTACAGGTGACGTCACGACTTTTATTAACTTTATTTCCCATCAAAAATCTCCTTTTTATTGTCACCCCAAGGGCACGGACTCGGGCACTGAACACCCATGACAGCACCGTACCCAAACGCCTGAGATCTGAGTACCCCGACCCTTGTGGGCCAGACATGAACCACACCCAGTATGGGATCTTTGAGGCTGTCACTTACATGCAGCTAATATGGGGTTCAGGGAGCAGTATTGAGGTCACACAATATAAGCAGTTTTACTTTCTTATTTGTCCATCTGTAGGAGGGTCAGAAGTGTTGTTACCCTTTGCGTTTTGCATTTGTATTGAGAAACTGTATGTTCCCTAAATGTGTATGTGGCCCTCTACTGGTTAAAGGTGAAGACTGCTCCCTGAACCCCATTAGCCAAATAGAGGGTGTTCCTTGTGGGTGGGGCTTAGTCAATAAAAGGGCTTGTAGCCTGGAAGACAACAGGAGAGTCCCCCATTAGGATATAGGATCAGGAACCAAAGCCCTGAGGGTCCAAATGCTAATGGCCTAGCATTTGGACTGTGGAGCAGAACCTCAGACAAGCGTTTTCCCTGAAAGTTGGCACTTGACGTCCACCACTGGAGTATACCTCGACAACAGCTATCCTCTCCGGTGGGCCTTGAGCAGAGGTTCAAAGATGGACATATCTCCATTGTGAGCACAATACTGCCTGGTGGTCTTCTGGTGGTTCTATGGACGTATCCCTATAAGTAGGCGTAGGAATAGAACTGACCAAAACACTCTATGCATCGATGATGCTTAAGGGTATGAGTCGGAAGGTACTTGGACGAGGGGAACAACCAGCAGCCAAAAGCGTCAATGTAAATAGCCCACCCCAACTCATATGTTCAATCGTTACAGTAAAGCAACCTTAAAAACGTTTTTTATTCACTCTGTGTATAATTTGACCCTTGATGAATATACCAAAGAACTGAACTGTTGTAGTGAGGAGTCAGCTGGAGCAGGATAAGCCATGTCGGGGCTGTGCTGCAGCCTTGGCCCTGCCTTACTATTATCACACTGGAGCCAGCACCTATACACACACATCTCTTTAGATTGCAAGCTCTTTAGCATTATTCTTTCCTGTTTCCTCTATTTTAGATGTGAGTATTTTAATAATAATAATAATAATAATAATAATAATAATAATACTAACAATAACTATATTTTAAGTATTAATCAATAACCATTGTGCTTTTTATTTTGTGGTCATGGCCATTAACTTCACTCCTACTAATAGAGATGACTGGCATCTAACCTCTAAGTGCAGGTGCAAGCAGAAAAAAAAGCATACTAATGAAAAATAGGAGATATCTCCTATTTTTCATTAACTTCACTCCTGACCACAGCCCACTGAGGAAAGAAGGGAAACACGTGTCAGGCTACTCCCTGACACTCTGGGTGCCGTCTCATACCTCAAATCGGTATGCAACTCTGATCATGTGGCTATTATCACCTTTGGTTTATTTGGGAATGCCTTCCTGGTTTATGTTGTTATTAAGTTGGATTTATGTCTCTTTATGTGCTTTTGGTAACTCATAATTGGACTTTACCTACACTATATGGCACATAACATGTAAACCAACTATTGTACATTTTACTGCCTGTAATGTCATTCCCAATTTGTTACTGTGATATTTCCACTATCTGTAATGCCCGTAAGTGGTGTGAAACGGTCCGTCGTTTCCCATCCTCCCCTCTGCATCCCCAAGTGTGAATCCACTGCGACCGCTATAAATACGCCGTGTTTTTACCTATAAAAGAGTTTGTTCTGAAGACCGGTGAGTGCTGCCGCTGTTAATCTGGTTGCTAAGCTACCAATCTACATCATGTGATCGGAAGTGCACAACACGTGATCGGAGGAAGCCGGTGGTGCGGTGCCAGTCAGTGGCTGTGTGAGACTTCAGCACGGAGCGAAGGATTCCTGACAGGGGACAAGATTGCAGCGGTGCCCAACATCTGGTAAAAGTAAATGAATTTCAGGCTTAGTACCAGCTGACAATACAAAGCTGGTATTAACACTATTATTGCCCAGCATGCCACTTCTCACCAGAGCCACTGGAAGAACCGTGTAAAATGCATGGAAATGGTGCTATCATAAATGCGCTATTTCCAGGGCAGCTTCGAGCTGTGGGTTTTCAGCATGGAGGGCCCAGAACGCTTGGGCCTTACAATGCTGAGAATCTCAGCCCCCAGCTGCTCGGTTTTACCTTGGCTGGCAATCAAAATCTGGTGGGAGCCCATTCATTTTTTAAATTATTTGATTGCCAGCGAAGGTAAAGTCAGGCAGCTGGGGGTGGCAGCCTGTAGCTGTCCACTTTATGTGCGCTGAGAACCAAAAATACTGCGAAGCGCTATTTCATTTTTTAAAATTATTTATTTATTTCTACACTACTATATATGTGTCAGACCCAACAGCCAATCACAGATGCTGTCACAGAGAATGGGTGTCTGTGATTGGCTGCTGGAGTAAGCTGAAACTGGCCCATACATTGAACCATAGTAGAATGCATATTGCAGATTACTCGAACAGCCAATCACAGATGCCCATTCTGTATACAGTGTCTGTGATTGGCTGTTCTGCCCTCCGCAGTTAATATCCCAGAAGATAATGAGCGGCCAGGAAATAGACACGACGTGACCTGGTAAGTATTATGATGATGTTTTACAGCCCCCCCTGCCCTGAACTGTAACATGTATTTTGGACGAAGTACCTTAATGTCCGCGCTGCTGCCAGAGAGGAACATACACCAACGACACTGGGACGTCTGAGTACTGGTAGTAGAGGTTTATTTCCAACGCGTTTCGGAGCCACGTACCGAGCTCCTTCCTCAGGGAACATCCTGAGGAAGGAGCTCGTACGTGGCTCCGAAACGCGTTGAAATAAACCTCTACTACCAGTACTCAGACGTCCCAGTGTCGTTGGTGTATGTTCCTCTCTGGCAGCAGCGCGGACATTAAGGTACTTCGTCCAAAATACCTGATCACAGCACCGCACCTCGTGGAAGTACAGTCCCTGCAGCAGCTGCATTGTTCGAGCGATTACGCTGGTTGTGTGCTACACAACCTGACCAGGTGAGCAAATCTGATTTTTTCACATTTACCTGCCTATAAAGGATAAGACCCTATGTGCGCATTCTCAACCCTCTAGATATACTGAACTGAAACATGGATTTCCCAGGGAAATCTGTGGTTGGGATCTGTGCAGGAACACTAGGTGTTCAGTACGGACCCCAAACTTTACAGTCCAGGTTTGCCCATCACTAAATATATTCTAAAGATCTGGGTATGAATTACTGTTCAAGAAAGAAGCAAGCTCTCTCGATACATGATGAGCCAGGATTTTGCAACTTGTACCTCTGTGGTTGATTAATTACCTTCTATGAAAAACTTGTCTTCATCTTCACAACAATGTGTATGTGTTTGTATGACTTTTAGGCGTATTATAGTAACTCCCATTGATTTATATAACAGATACTACTATTGTCCTCAAATCTCCCCACTGATCAAACATAGGTAGCTGATACCTAAATTGTAAAGCCTTTAATAACTGCCTGCTAAATGGTTACTCTATCTCCATCTCTATATTTATATATACTGTGCGCATACACACACACATACATATATACGCACACACTAAAACTGCATGCGTTTTCATTTTTCATTAATCTAGCCCTAGCTCCAAAGGATTCAAGAAGATAACTGTGTGATAGTGGTCCAGGGTGGGAAAAGGGCTCCCTTCAATGGGGCAGTCCGCACTCTTATAAAAAAAAGGGGGTATTGTTTGATTGTAGCTTTCTTGGCTGAGTGTGTGCCCTTTAGGTGTGTAAGCCATACCTGTGTTTAGTCCTTCTTGAAGGCCAGAGTTCTACAGACACGGATAAGGGTGTTGTTTTTTGATAGTCTTTTACTTAACGCTCTGCTCAGTATTGTGAACACATCAGTACTGTGTGTACGACACATGAACAAATTCTTTACTGAACATTTAGCTTTCCAGCACAGTTTTGCTGTAGACTGCTCCATCATTCCTGGCGCTACAACTGCTGTTTGGTCTTCCTCTTCTTCACTACTTGTAGAAATTGTTTAAGCGGTTCTTTGGTAGAGCGCTGCGATTACACTCAAGATCCGCTTGAGGAAGACGTGTTTGCCACGTCGAAACATATTGTGGGTTGGAGTTTGGAGCATCATCTTTTAAAGAATAAAGATAGAGATTGGAGATAATTGTGTTCGTGTAATCTCAGCGCTCTACCAAAGAACCGCTTAAACAATTTCTACTCGTATACATCTCCCTTCGGGGAAAGCGGTCTAACAGAGCTGCAGAGGGAAAGGACCTGATTGACGTCGTCCGGCCTGGCCTTGGAATGAGCACTTGATCTGCACTTGATCGGAAGCTGAGAGGATCAAGGACACGAAGGAAATACAGGTCTGAGGCTGGCAGCCTGAGCCATAACACACGCTCACATTTTGGTTGTGCGGAACTGGCACAACCACAAAAGGTTAGTTGATCCCTAAGTGCAACCTTATAATAGCAGGATAAATCCACAGGTGGCGCAAAACTTTTTTTTTTCTTTTCTTCTTCACTACTTGGCACGATAAAGTCATACATTCCTCCCTTACCAGGGTCTCATCCCACCCACAGGGACCCATCGACGGTGAAGACCGTCACCGGACTCTCCTCGTCTAACATATGCTCCTGTGGGCGACTCCCACACTTTATCTTTTGCTTTCCTCACAATAAGTAGCTGAACAAGCTGTCTAAACTATCTAAATTTCAAGTTCTGTCTTATCCTAAGTGCTAAATCACATCTTATACTGTACAATAATACCTAACATTTGAAATACTCTATACCTTATACATACTACTAGATCACATACATAAAGTCTTTCCAATATATACAATAATGCAGCACACAATTCACACAGTGGCTGGTGTTTTCAGCCCAGCAGCGTGACCACCCGCTTACATCTGCAGCGGTAACATGGGTAGTTGGAGGCATTACCTCCTCCTTTGACAGTAGACATCTGAAGCTCCTGACCAAGGAGCACTAACATGGATTCATCTATCATTATTTTATATAATTTTAATGTTCAAGCTCCCAGTTGCTTCAAAATAGGTTGTCCCATCTGCTGGGATCCACATCTGTTTTATGAACTTGGTCCGCTGTGCTCTTTCACAAGACGAAAGGTCCAGGGTGGTTGAGGTCAGCAAAACGATTGGCATGAAATCATGGAGGGCCATCAGCAGAAGCCCCCCCCCACAGACAGAAGAGGCCCCTGTGCAAGAATAATATACAGACCCTTTGCAGCCCAATCTCAATCTCATTGTAATGCACAATTCAACCTGCTTTGGAGGTGGACATGGCCCTCTTTGCTCTCCAGTTCCTGCGCAGTTGCACCAATGGATTGTCTGCTCCTGGTGCCCATGATGCTGCTATGTGGGAGGAAATCCGAATTTCTCTGGTCCAGATACTATGGAGTATTGATGTGGCCACCACTCCAGTGTTGTACAAATAGTTTTGCTCTCTCCATTATAGTCTTTTAGAGCTCTGAAAATTACCAAACAATCTTAGGCGGCCGTCACACGGTGCAATATCTTGAACGATATCGTTTAAGTGATCTGCTTTTTGATCGCTTAAGCGATATCGTTTGTGCATCGTTACGTGCGATCAAGCGATTTTACAATGTAAAATCGCTTGATCGTGACATCGCAGATATCAGAGCCGGAGCTCATATCAAGCGATTAACGCTTGATCAATCTGCATCATCGTGGTGTGTGACACCACCACGATGAACGATCTCCCAGCGCAGAGCCTATGCTGGGAGATGGTATCTATGGTACACGTCGGGTTACTAAGCGCCGCGTGGCGCCTAGTAACCCAATGTGTACCATAGTTACCAGCGATCTCGCTGGCCCACATCGCTGGTGAGTCTGTCTGTGTGACAGCTCACCAACGATGTGAGCGATATTGTTAGCGATCGCGCGTACACGTGATCGCTTACAATATCGTTCAAGATATTGCACCGTGTGACGGCCGCCTTAGGCTAAGTTCACATGTCCAGTAATCATCTGTTTGGAATGGATCCTGTAGGGATCTATTGGCAAAAAGGTTGTGCAGACACAACTTTTATTGTCTGTTTTGAGAAAAATGTATTTCTGTGGGATCTGTTTATTTAAATTATAGAAATCCATGGAAAATGGATCCATTAACTAATAACTCTACATGTGATGTCATGCTGAGGCAAAACCATAAAAGGAATGCCAACGTGAAACGGTTTGTGATGGAAAATGATGTGATTAGGGAGTTTGAACACGGCAAGGGTTAAAAAATTAGGGGTAGGTTAAGGGGGCATTATTATTGGGTTTCTTTTCTTGGAAGAGATTTCAAAAAAGGGACATTTATTTTGCAGGTTCAGCCACTTTAGGCATGGCCAATCTCCAACCCTCTCCTTTGTTTGTTGTTTTTTAGGTGGCAATCATGGTGTTATTGTGCTTCAATTGTTTGTTCAGAAGAGGGTGGAATTGGATTTAGAAATTGAAGTGTGTTGTATTGGTCCAAGTCTTTCTGTCATAGCAGCATGGAAGGTCCTCAAAGTTGGTGGACATGGTTATTCATGGATTGGTGTGGGGGCGAGCTCTCAAAGTTCTGGACCCCTCAAGCTCAATTTATTCGAGTGGTGGCACGTAAGGGAACTCCCGAGTGAAGAGCTGGCCCACAGGAGTTGGATTAGGGCGAGGGAGCTAGGTTGGCTAAAAGGTGCTTCTGAGCTTAAATGGCTGAACCTAAGTTTAGTTTGGATGTTACCCATAACAAGTTATGGGGCTTCGAGAAACATCCTCCTTTTTCCTTGTTATACCTGTTGTTTGCTTGATAAAAGCCTGCTGTGGCTAATTTACTCCATATAGTTGTCTTATCTGTTACTTTAGGTAAATGTGTGGGGGTCAGGGGTGGTGGAATCACACATGACTCACCAATGCTCCTTGTAATGCGAACTTTACTGATACATTTTTGGAACTCCAATAAGTATGAATGGCGGGCGCTGTGAATGCTACTTCTTTTTTCTTGTCTATATCAGGAGAACCATTGCAAATGATTCTATTTTCGTCTTTCCAGTGTTGATAGATCTGTTCCCTAAAAATAGAAGGACACGGGGGAATAGTTTTAATATTCAAGCAAACATTAGGAGTGGATCTGAAATGAGAAATGTGAATCCTTTCCTCCTCCTGCTGCTCCACAACCTCCATCCAAACAATTATTGACACAAGCCAAGCAAAACACTCTTTGCACTTGTTGTTTCTGCAGCTGTTATCATTGTGCAAAACCTTATTACACTTGACAACGAAACCGGAGAATGAAATACCGCTTCTTCCTGACGCATATAAATGATCATTATAAGGTAACACTGTGTAATAAGACACACCTCACCCCTTCTAATATATCAGTTTGAGTACAAGCTGTTTAGTGTCTTGTGCTTCCATACCCATGGCACAGATGAGGTCCACCCGTTTAATTAACACTCGTTACAACATGTGCAACAGCTGAAAAATAAAAAGGACAAATCCATATTGCAACACTGGTTGTATAATAAAGGGTGGAGCGTCCTTACCTTAAGCGGAATCCTACTTACCTTCCCGAGCAATTTGTTCAGCCTCCCTATAATGTATCTCAGTTATCAGTAATCTTTCCTACTTACACTTGTACCCACACAATTCTGTTTTTAATTAGCTTTGTACATTGCGGAGACATGTTGAAATCGCTCAACCTGCCGTATAATGTCATCATTAAATCTAGCTCTATATAATTAAGTCATAGAGTTGCTGCCAGTACTGAACTTGTCATTATATTCGTAGCATATGTAAACCTAGATGCATCTACTTAGTGACGATACAATCATAACCATGGAATGGGTCTCATATATTTATGAGGAGCGATGATTTCACTGAGATGCTTTCGAGCTCAAAGATCCGTCTTTGGCCCATAGGAAGAGGAATGTGAATCCAATTAGGTTATTTGCTGCAGATTGTTTACTCTGTAACATTTTATGCCACAACTAAATTGAGATTGGAGTCTGTGGTTGTATTAATTACATATAGTGGTAGGAGCAGCGAACACATGGAGGGAGTATTATATAAGAATATACTAAAAGATATATTCGACAGGGGTTACGAGCATGGAAAACACGTGATCTTTTTGGACACATCCTCAAAGGACTGGTATAAATATTTATAATCCCCAGATTCCGAAGTTTGCGGATTTGCAAAGGAGTAAATCTACTGCAACGTACTTTCAATCCCATGTGAACGCTTACTGACCAAGATTATTTTTTGCAGCAATTTGTTACTATATCATGACACTTGGCAGATCAATGAGAAAAGAAGCTGATGTGGTTGTTGTCAGTCTGACCTCTTTATCTGCAAGGATCTGTTAGCCATGGGTAGCCATGTATTTTCATAATGCAGCAAGGTCAATGGCCATTTGAAGCGTAAAAGGTACCGTCACACGCGCCAATATTGCTAGGCAGTTTCACTGGCAATTTTCTGGTTACAGTGAAATCATGGGCACATTGTTCTATTTTGTTGCCGTGTACAAATGTAACAATGTGTCCGTGATTTCACTGCAACCAGCAAATTGCCAGTGAAATTGCCTAGCAATATTGCCGTGTGTGACGGTACCTAAAAACAGTTGAGTCCACTATAGTGGCTCTATTTTCTGCTACAAAGAGGGATTCAAAAACGGCTTCCATATGTCATCTTAGGACATACAGGTCCCGATGTCATGGTTACTTTATGTATAAAGTTGGCTAAGTATTAGAGTTGAGAAAAATGACATGAAGGACCCTGGTAATTCAAGGCCGCAACATGGGAACCTAACAACCGCCTTCTACCTACCGACAGCCATGATACCTCTTCTTACTAGATTATGTCATGCTAAGCAAGCTAATCAGTAGAGGTGCCAAGGATATCAACAGATAGGACAGGGTTCACAGGGTTCTGGTCCAGTAGCTAACATCACGGTCACAGAACAAGGGTCCTGCAAATATTTTACTTAAATAGGGATTTAAAAAAGAAAAAAATGGGCCCAAGTACTAACAGTTGCTACCTACATGCCTGTTATACTCAACACCTCTGGTTGCGCTTCTCCCGACGTCGTATCAATGGGCTACCTGGTTGATCCTGCCAGTAGCATATGCTTGTCTCAAAGATTAAGGCATGCACGTGTAAGTGCACACGAACGGTACAGTGAAACTGTGAATGGCTCATTCAGCAGTATAGAGCTAACTCTAGACAATTTGGAGAAGCATTTTATGAGAAAAGGCTCTGCGTTCCATGAGAAAAGCGCAGATTTCTTCTCAATCCTAGTTCTGGTCGCGTCTCATTTGCAAAATGTAAATTGTATTTTTTATTTAGACCGCCCCTGTCAGGATGCAATTTCTTCATCAACAGAGCAGTGGCTTCTTTTCCGCTCTGCTCTGTAGAAGGGGCGGTACAGCAGACATCATGCTGAGTGACTGTCAGCTCCCTGCTACCTAACTGGCGAAACCACCTGTCAGTAAGCATGACATTAGCTATAAAGCCCATCAACAGAGCAGAGAAGTCATCTTCCTGTCAATGTGACGTCAGGAGAAGCTGCAGAATTGAAGGCAGGAGTGGTTTTAGACCGCTCCACCTTGTTGAACTGTGTCGGGCACAACAGTCAGGTTCCCTGCTTAAGTACATTTTTTCTTACATTTTGGATATACCCTTTAATTCTGCTATTTATGACAATGCTTACCATCTCTGCTGTGTGCCAGGCTATGTGCCATTAAATATCCAGTTAGCTCTGAAAAAAAAGGTTCTAATATATCAATTAAAGCTGCCCAATTACTTCTTTTGTCACATATTAAAACTTTATATTTTTGTAGTTGGAATTAAACTTTTTAAACAGTATGTAAAGACATACTGATAGGATGTTTAGATTGTGAGCCTCAATGGGGACAGCATTACTGGTGTATGTAAAAGTGCTATGGAATTAATAGCGCTATATAAATTAATACATATATTATTATTAGGGTGCCTTCACATTTGCGTATGGGAAGGCAGCGTATTGCTGCGTTCCCATACGCAGTCAAACGCATGCGCACTGCGTTCCTATGTTTAACATAGGAACGCATAGTGCCTGCGTTTGCTGCGTTCGGGTGCGGATGCGGACGATATCTGCTCCTTCCGGTGTCCAGCATCCGCACCCGGGACGCAGCCAGTTGCATTTTTTTGTGCGCTCGGGGAGCTTGGACAATCAGCAAGCGTCCCCAAGCGCACAAAACATGCATTGTCTTCAATGGGTCCGCAGTGTTCAGCGCTTGACAGCGCTGGAGAACGCTGCGGACCCATTGAAAAATCTCCCGGTGGCCGCCGGTGATGTCACAGGAGCTCACCGACGGCCACCGGGAGATCAGCTGAGCCACTGCTGTCCTCCTCCTCCCCCCGCCGCCGTAATGTGCTAGCGATGTCGGCGGGGAGAAACAGCTGATGTGACAGCTGTTTAAATCTTCCCGCGCCGACATCTCCTCTCAGTGTCGGCGCGGGAAGATTCAAACAGCTGTCAAATCAGCTGTTCTCCCCGCCGACACGTCCCGGTGCTTACCGGCGGCGGGGAGGAGGAGATCTCCGGCGCTGAACTCCTCCTCCGGCCCGCCCCGGACAGTGCCGATTGGCTGCCGGGCTCCCTAGTGATGTGTCCGCAGGTGGACATTATCCACTGCGGACACATCATTTCACACACTGCTTTTGACAGCGTTTGTGTCTGCATGCCATCAGCATGCAGACACAAACGCTAATGTGAAGCCAGCCTAAGTGTCTACCTTATTGTATCCATTCAGGGAGTAGTATACATACCACCCTAGAGATGACCAATAGGGGCATCCACAAAACTTTTATTTTCTGATTGCTTTCTATTTTGTGATAACAGCGAGATATAAGGCTGGCTTCACATTAGCGTTTGTGTCTGCATGCTGATGGCATGCAGACACAAACGCTGTCAAAAGCAGTGTGTGAAATGATGTGTCCGCAGCGGATAATGTCCGCCTGCGGACACATCACTAGGGAGCCCGGCAGCCAATCGGCGCTGTCCGGGGGCGGGCCGGAGGAGGAGTTCAGCGCCGGAGATCTCCTCCTCCCCGCCGCCGGTAAGCACCGGGACGTGTCGGCGGGGAGAACAGCTGATTTGACAGCTGTTTGAATCTTCCCGCGCCAACACTGAGAGGAGATTCAAACAGCTGTCACATCAGCTGTTTCTCCCCGCCGACATCGCTAGCACATTACCGGCGGCGGGGAGGAGGAGGACAGCAGTGGCTCAGCTGATCTCCCGGTGGCCGTCGGTGAGCTCCTGTGACATCACCGGCAGCCACCGGGAGATTTTTCAATGGGTCCGCAGCGTTCTCCAGCGCTGTCAAGCGCTGAACACTGCGGACCCATTGAAGACAATGCATGTTTTGTGCGCTTGGGGACGCTTGCTGATTGTCCAAGCTCCCCGAGCGCACAAAAAAATGCAACTGGCTGCGTCCCGGGTGCGGATGCTGGACACCGGAAGGAGCAGATATCGTCCGCATCCGCACCCGAACCCAAACATAGGAACTCAGTGCGCATGCGTTTGGCTGCGTATGGGAACGCAGCAATACGCTGCCTTCCCATACGCAGATGTGAAGGCACCCTTATTCTCTGCATATGGAGTCCCTAGGAGATGGAATAGATTCCTAATCTAATATTGTCAACCTAAAAAATCTGTGCTTAGATTTCCCATTTTGCAAAATGTCACATGTCACTAATATATGCTATCACTTTCCAACCAAATATCCAGGAGACTCACTGAGAAATGGGAAACAGTTCTGGAAGAGGTGACAGAATGCTATAAACCTCCTGAAATTAGCGCTACTGGCAGATTTGTTTGGCGACTCTCGGATACTCCATTATTACACAGGGCCCTGGCCTTCAAGCAGACATTAAAAGGGGATGTCAATATCAACCTTAAAGAATGCACAGTTTCTTCTGGCTCACAGCTTCATTCTTCCTATTGGCAGCAAGTGATAATGATACAAGGCATACACAGGTACAGGGGGGAGAGGACCCTGGGTGAGGACATGGGTGAGGACACAGTAGGAGAGGAGAGAGCTGGTTGTGTAGTGGTTCAGTGGACTGAGGCTCACTGCAGGTTGTACGCTTCTTGGAAGAGGTGGGTCTTCAGGTTCCTGTAGGTTCCACAGTAGACGAGAGTCTGATGTGTTTGGGCATAGTATGGGAGAAGCTGGTTTTGGAAGAACAGGGCTTAGCAGCTATGGGGAAGGGCTCTGGGTACTGTGGGCCAAAGCTTTCTCTGATGTTGACAAACATATGCATGAAGAATGAGGCAAAGTCTTCAGCAGAGATAAGGGGAGATGGAGATGGAGGAGGTGCTGGGGGACGGAGGAGAGAATTGAAAGTGTTGAATAGCTGTGTGGGGTTATGAGACAGTTGGGAGAGATGAGAAGTAAGTTTGTTTTGCGGCAGGTTGGCGATGGACTGCTTTTGGGATTTCAGCTGAATGGGATCTCTTCCAAATCGGCTCAGCAACCCTGGAAGCCTGTCTCAGTTCTTTAGTCAGGTTACTTTGCCAGGGTAACCTGTTGATTGTGCGAGTTTTGCTATGTGGGTGGGGGGCAGCAAAATTGAGCACTGTCATTGTGGTGTTAAACAAAGTGGCAGCAGTGTCTGTGTCCTATAAAGAAGCTACAGTATGTCTGTGAGAGGGTTTGAGATTTCTGCGAGGATGACTCAGTTTGTAGAGTGGGGGTGTGTGGATGACATAGAATGAGTGATCCACACGAAGCAAGAAGAGAGGAGGTGCCAGATCAAGACCAGCGACACCTATCGGACCGTCCCATAACTGAGTATAATAAAAGTTATTTTTTATGTTATACAAATCAGATTGGGGACATAAAGTATTCCAGAATACCGTGTATAAGGGATTACTGGTGGTGGCTACAGTTTACATGGGGACAGTAATAACTGTCTGGATTCCGTTAGTTTGTCCAATTTTAAAACAGAAGAAAAAAAGCACAGAAGTTAATTCTGTTGAGCATGGAATATTAGTAATACAGTATACAATAAATATTATATACTAGATGGTGGCCCGATTCTAACGCATCGGGTATTCTAGAATATGTATGTAGTTGACATACTGTGACTGACAGAACTTGTTCAGTCAACGTGAGTGAACTACATATATATATATAGCAGCGCTATGGTATATGGCGGTACATTACAGTACATGTATAGCAGCACTATAGTATATGGCGGTACATTATAGTGCATGTATAGCAGCCATATAGTATATGGCGGTACATTATAACACATGTATAGCAGCGCTATAGTATATGGCGGTACATTACAGTACATATACAGTGCACTATGGTATATGGTAGTACATTACAGTACATGTATAGCAGCGCTATGGTATTTGGCAGTACATTACAGTACATGTATAGCAGCACTACAGTATATGGCGTACATTATAGTACATGTATAGCAGCCTATAGTATATGGCGGTACATTATAGCACATGTATAGCAGCGCTATAGTATATGGCGGTACATTACATTACATGTATAGCAGCACTATAGTATATGGCAGTACATTACAGTACATGTATAGCAGCGCTATGGTATATGGCAGTACATTACAGTACATGTATAGCAGCGCTATGGTATATGGCTGTACATTACAGCACATTACAGCGCTATGGTGCGATACTCCGCTCCCCGCGGCCCCCCCGCTCCTCCTGGACCCCGCTCCTCCACAGTAAAAGTAAAAATAAAAAAATCCTCAGTGAGGATACTCACCTGTCCGCCGGCTCTCTCCACCTCTGTCTTCTAGGTCCTTTAGGACCTGTCATTGGCTGGGAAACTGATCAGCTAATCAGTCACATAACCGCTAGCTGCCGGGGGGGTCAAGATGGAGCAGGGGGCAGGATTGAGCAGGGGGGCAGGATGTGACGGAGGGGGGGCAGGATGGTGACGGGGGGGGCAGGATGGTGACGGGGGGCAGGATGGTGGCAGGGGGGCAGGATGGTGGCAGGGGGCAGGATGGAGGCGGAGGGCAGGATGGAGCGAGCGGGGCAGCATGGAGCGAGCGGGCAGCATGGACGAGCGGGGCAGCTTGGAGACGGGGGCAGAATGGAGGCGGAGGGCAGGATGAAGGCAGGGGGCAGGATAGAGGCGGGGGCAGGATGGTGCGAGCAGGGGCAGGATGGAGCAAGCGGGGCAGGATGGAGCAAGTGGGGCAGGATGGTGCAAGCAGGGCAGAATGGAGCAAGCGAGGCAGGATGGATGTAGGGTGGCAGGATGGAGTCGGGGGGGCAGGATGGATGGTGGGGGCAGGATGGATGTGGGGGAAGCAGGATGGAGCTGGGGGAGCACGGGGAGCAGGATGGAAGCAGGGGGCAGGATGGAGCCAGGGGGGCTGGATGGAGCTAGCAGGGCCAGGGGGGCAAGATGGAGGCGGGGAGGCAGGATGGAGGCGGCAGGGCATGGAGCCAGGGGGGCAGGATGGAGGCAGGGGGGCAGGATGGAGCCAGCAGGGCCAGGGCAGCAGGATGGAGGCGGGGGGGGCAGGATGGAGCCAGCAGGGCATGAAGCCAGGGGGGCAGGATGGAGCCAGGGTGCCGGATGGTGGCGGGGGGCAGAATGGAGCAAGCAGGGCAGGATGGAGCAAGCGGGGCAGGATGGAGCGAGCGGGGCAGGATGGAGGCAGGTGGGAAGGATGGAGGTAGGGGGGCAGGATGGAGGCAGGGGGCAGAATGGAGCAAGCAGGGCAGGATGGAGCGAGCGGGGCAGGATGGAGTGAGCGGGGCAGGATGGAGCAAGCGGGGCAGGATGGAGCCAAGGGGGCAGGATGGAGCCGAGGGGCAGGATGAATGTGGGGGGCAGGATGGAGCTGGGGGGCAGGATGGATGTGGGGGGCAGGATGGAGGCGGGGGGCAGGACCTCCTCGCCCCCCTCTGTTCTCACCCGGCGTCTTCTGTAGCTACTGTGTACAGAGGTCTTGTGACAGGGCGCGCTGTGTGATGTCACATCAGCCCGCCCTGTCACATGACATTTGTACAGAGGGAATAGACGGGTGATGGTGAGAACAGCAGGAGGTGAGGGGGGAGGCGAGGGGAGGCGACGTGGGGGAGGCGAGGGGGAGGCAAGAGGAAGGTGAGCTGGGGCGGCGGCTACCTGTACATGTAGCGGCCGTACATGTAGCCTGGAGACAGTGACGCTATGCGTTGCTGTGGCCGGGTTACAGCTACTATATAATCGTCTAACTTGAATACGCGCAGCTTTTTGCATACGCGGCGCTCATTGGTTGAAGCGGCTGGCGGCAGCCAACGAGTGCTGGCGCGCGTTTTCCGTGACAGACAGAGAACATTAGACGATTATATAGTAGATAATAGCTACACAAAATTTTAAAAATAGCAAATCCTTTTTCTTCCTGCAGGAAACCTAAGTAAATGTGTCTTTGTATTTGGTGGTGTTGTCTTTAGCTCTTTTTCCTGCATTGTGTAGGTAAACTGCTGACAAGTTTTAGCATCTTCTTGGATTACCGGCTGAAGCTTTATTGTGACTTTCACCTTTCTCAAATCCATCTATAATCTCATAATAACCCTATCATCTTCAGTCAGAACCTCAGCTCGGCTCTCCAGGAATTCGCCAATGGCTTTGCAGCATCTTCCACATTACTCAGTGTACACACATGTAGTGTCTTGCTAAGATGAGAAAGTGACCAGGATCATTTAATAATTGATACATACATTACTGGGAGATGGAGAGTATTTATCGTATCTTTTGGAATGTATTTTCTTGTAATATCAAGGTACATTAGAAGAGATTTGTTCCATCTGAGCCTGCCTGTACATGTCAGACCGGCTTACAGAATCCGTCCTGTCTTCTCTCCTCTTTCCGCGAGTATTTCTCTTTTCGGGATCCTTTGACAGGTAAAACCAATGTAAAGAAAATCTAAAAGCACCGACACTATTAATGGGGTTGTCTAGTTAAAAATAATCTGAAATCTATCCAAGTTATTTATATACTTCAGTTATCAAAGGTGCCCTGCCCTTAGCTTTACATATTCGCTCCTGCCCCAGGTGTAGGCACCTGCACTACCAGTTCATGCTCGACATGTGACTGGGTGTAAAAATAATAATAATAATCTTTATTTATATAGCGCAATCATATTCCGCAGTGCTTCACAATTCAGAGGTTCATATTCAATCATAAGAAACAGTTATTAGAAAATACAATACAAAAAACAATACAAAGCATACTACAATAATTAAAGCAAAATAATGACAGCCCTGACCCGCAGTGAGGTGGCGGTGACACAAAGTACAGGTGCTTATTCACAATGATGGTACTTGAGGAGATGGCTAGTGAGGAGCCACCACCTAAATGGTCGAATTTGTTTAGATTAGATGAATTGGGGTATGTTTGAGGAATTGTTCGTCGAATGTTTGTCGAACACTGACGAACCCCATTGGAATCAATGGCAATGGCAAAGACATAGAAAACACCTTCAAAAGGTGTCCAGAAGCTGCCAAACTACTCAGAATAGACAACAAACACCAGGAAAAGTGACAACAATCTACAAATAGTCTCATGGCGTACCATGGGTGCACGAGACTCGCCAGTCTGCACACTCTTCCAAACAACTTCAAAATAGAAGGTGGGTAACACTCACCTAAAATTTCAGAGGTGAGGGAAACTGACTTTGAATTGACAAATGGATGAGTTACAGGGGAAAAGTGGCAGTAGTTTTCTACACTAAGTAAAAGGAGCTGGAGGAGTAAAAGGAGGACGAGACACAGGTATAGGCATGTCACGCCCTTCTCAAATCATGGGCCTCACAGCAAGGGATTATTCTTCCTCAAGGGACCGACCACTGCAAAATGGCATCAATTGTCCCAGACCAAAAATTGCTGAATGGCCCAGCCTGCATGCATGGCACAGGTTGTGAACAGGTCCTGGCCTAGCATTTCAAGGTTAAGCATTGCTCAGCAGCTAAACGTTTTGTGAAGTCTTGCTGGAAAAACTAGAGAGGTAGGTCAGTGACCTATATAGGCCTAGTGGGCCGGATAAACTCAAAGCTCATGCAAGTGCTCCAATTAATGTTATGCCTTGCAACACACAGGTGGGACAATTATACGTTTCAGGGAATATTACCGTAAAAACAAGTCAGTTAGATCAGTGACCTGTTTAGGCCTAGTGGGCCAGGTAAACTCAAAGCTCATGCAAGCGCTCCCATCAATGATATACCTCGCCACACACAGTTGGGACAACTATCAGTTTCGTGGAGTACTACAGGAAATAATAGAGAGGTAGGTCAGTGACCTGTTTAGGCCTACTGGACCGTATAAACATAAAGCTCATGCAAGCGTTCCCATCAATGTTATGCCCCACCACACACAGGTGGGACCACTATCTGTTTCGTGGAGTATTACAAAAAAAACTAGTACCGTTTTCAAGCCAAACTAAAATGTCATTGATGATCTGCTATCATCCCTTTCTTACGCAGCAGAGCATCGCTAAAACTTGTAGATGAGGCCCAAAAGGAGCAGGTGCTGCAATGGATATCAAGCGCTCCATCAAGTGGGCTCTCCTCCACCTCAACTTCAACATCACAAACACTCCAGTGCTCAGAGGTGTCGCCCCAATCACACTTGCTTCCTCGCAGCTCACGAGTCTCCAGCCGCCCTACTAATTATAATAAATCTTTATTTCTATAGCGCCAACATATTCTATAGCGCTTTACAATACAGTGATATACAATCGGTCATAGGTAACAAAAAATATACAATACAGTAAGTAATTAAAGTAGAGAATCAATATAAAAAATCCAATACACTAACCAGAGAATCAATATAAAAAGCACAATAAACAAAGCAGAGAAACAATGTAAAAAATACAGTACAGAAATTAGATACAATACAATAAACACAGAATCAGTGTAAAAAGTACAATACAATAATTAAAGCAAAAATAAAGGTGACCCTGATAAAAAGAGCTCACAATCTACAACGAGATAGGGGTACACAAAGTAGAGGGGCTTATTACAGTGATGGTCCAGGCATCTTGAGGAAGTGGGGAATAGAAATAAAGTTAAATGAATGGTCACCAGCCAATCTGTGTAGAGCTTTTGGGTTTGGTGGAGTTTGATGAAGAGTTAGGTCCAGAGAGATAGTGAATGGCTTATATACAGTACAGAGGACTTCTATTAGGGAGCATGATAGGAAGCCTTAAAAGATGTGTTTTAGGGAGCATCTAAAGCTATGCAAGTTGTGAATGGATAGCAGTATCCATCTTGTATTCACAGTGGTTAGTTTCCCACTAGCTGATCAGCACTCATCCATCCTGTTATGATAGGGAAAGGTGTGGATTGGTTTGTCTTTTCTTAATTGGATGGCAGGGTGACCTCACAACTGGGGCACTCAGTGCATTAGATTATTATACTTTTTGGATCACCCCTGGACAATCTGGTTACTCGCTCAAACCGTGCGGACACCCGGCTTACACAGTTAGGGACGTCCTTTCACGGATGTGTGGCGCCCTGCCAACGCAGGTTACCACATATCTCTCTACTGCACAGCTGGGTTTCCACAGCAGGTACTACTACGAACAACACCTTCCACCCTGGCACAGCAGGGGGAGCTCAACCTGCTGGCTTAGGTAGGATCTCCTATATATACTGCTGCTGGGGAGGAGCTAGTCAGAGTGTGTGCAGACGCTAGAAAAGCTGCAGGGAAGGTCTGGTAATCGGTGCCACGTGTAGGCCCGAGCCAGCGACCCAGGAGTTTCCTTTCAGCGTCCCACCAGCCTAAGTGGGACTGAAGGCAAGAAGCTTAGAGGAGAAGCAGGAACAGGGAACAGGTAGCTCCAGCCGTGAGTTTGTTCCAGAGAGAAGAGAGAGAGAGAAGCCCGATATTGGGGATCTGCACAGTGGAGAACAACAAGTCCCACAAGAAACCCTTGGCATCGTGGAAGCTACAGCTAACCCGGTCTCCTGAGAGAGTCAAGGAAAGGGAGCCAGGAGCAGTGGCCACTGCAGAGCCTAGAGAAAGTTGTCCCGGAGACCTGCACAGGAGGGAAGGAGACACAGACAAGAGAAGAGAGTGGAGGCAAGTCAGGATTCAACAGACTGTGCTTTAGTGAATACACAGGGAAGGAGGCCTTATACCCACTTGTGTGGGAGCCCACTGTGCAGCCCGGTCACCCGTCAGTGCTCTGGACTAGTTACCTGAATTCCATCAGTAAAAAGGTAAAGAGACTATTGCTGGTCACAGCAGGTTGCGTCACGACAAACTTGTATATACTTTATTTACTTCCCATATCATTTGACCGCCAGAGCCACAGCCTCGAGCAGCCACCCATGACATCCCAGACTTCAACCGCTGAGTACCCTGCCCTGGGAAGGGGGTGTAAAATCCTGGCGTCACGAACAGGATCCGTGCCCGGTATTACCGGGTATTGTGCGCCATTTATTGACTGTAACGTGTGACTGTTAAAGTTCAGCTGCCATTACTGCGCCAAAGAGCGGGAAGAAAGGGGTCGTGCCAGCCGCAGAGCAAGAAACTGAAACCCCGCCCTCGGCTCAGCCGAGCATTCCCGAACGCTGCGGTCCGGAAACTCCTGAACTGTTTAACCCTTCAGCAACTAGGCTGTAATTAACTAGGGGGGGCCTCCAACATGTTGACCTCCTCCAGCGAGGACGAGGCTGTGTACGCTGACCCCCAGAATTACTCCGGATCCTCAATGGCTGCCTCTGGTAGTACTACCAGTACCTCCGGTGCCTCGGGCACCGTTGTCCCAGATAATGCCCATGACATTCCCATACATCCCGGGGGCCAAGTGGTTGCCCCAGTATGATGGCCGCCCTGATACACTGAATGAGTTCAAAAGGAAGATTGAAGGTGCCCTGGACATGTATGCTATGACCGGCCAACAATGTGCTACGGTGGTGCTTTTGCAGTTATCTGACGCAGCAGAAAAAGAAAGTATGTCCTGGTCTGTTGCTGAACGCAGATCAGCTCCTGCCATATTTGATAAACTGAGAGTTACCTTTGAGGAGTGTAATGAGGCTGATATCCGTATGTGCAAAACGAATGAACCCTGCACACAAAGAACGTGTCTGTATGGTCAAGTTCACACCGTCAAAAATCTGATGCAAAAAAACTTGTCCATTAAACGTATAAAGTACTCTGCAGTAAAAAAGGTAAAAATGCAAGAGCAGTAAAAGACATAAATAAACAGGGTACTTGGTCCATACGTTTTTTGCGCAAAAAATGTACTTCAAAGCTGCCTTCGATATGGGTACACCGTGAAGAGGTGAGGCAGCTTGAAGTACATTTTTTGCGCAAAAAACGTATGGACTAAGTACCCTGTTTATTTATGTCTTTTACTGCTCTTGCATTTTTACCTTTTTTACTGCAGAGTACTTTATACGCTTAATGGACAAGGTTTTTTGCATCTGATATCCGTATGCGCTTTCATCACTGCTACCAGAGGCTGGGAGATGACATCAGAGCTTATGCCTGGCGCCTGAAAGAGCACTGTGCGCCCTCATACATGTCAGCCCTGCAAGTGCATGAGATGAGAACAAACTCCTCATTGAACAGTTCACCTGGGGTCTGCTATCCCCTGAGGACAGTAAAAATGTACACTGGTGGTCATTAAGCAATCCCGATGCTGATTTTAACACCTTGAAAGAAATGGCCATCAAAGGGTTAAAGCCAGTAGAGACCCATGAAGCTGCAATGAAACGGTGGTGAGACGGTGAGGTGCAGGCTACTCCAAAACCAGTAACCGTGACTGCAGCCATGCACAATGAACAATCTGCGCAGCCTGACAAATATGACTCCCTGCGGGCTGAAATACGTGCTGAGATGCGGGAGATGAACAAAAACATCTCCAAGTTAATGGACGCTATGCAGTTACAGAAGAACCAGCAGCCAGCACCAAAATAATAAAATCGGACAGAATCGGATCGGACCAAATTGGATGCCATTTAGTGCACATCTGATTCGTTTCGATGCCCATATGGCTGCATGGGGGCAACAATCGTTCCGATGCTGTCCGATTTTTATCGGACAGCATCGGAAATAAAAAATCCGTAGTGTGAAACCAGCCCAAGACTTAGACTAAGTTCACATGTCCAGTAATCATCCGTGGGAATGGATCCTCGAGAAAACTGTTGGAAAAAAGTCTGCAAACACAATTTTTTTTGGTCCGTTAGTAAAAAATAATTTCTGCAGGATATGGCACTTTTTTTTAACACTGGAGTCTGTGGAGAGATCTGTTAACTCATTGCTATTTAGCCATCTGTTTTTACTGCATTTGTAACATCCATTTTTTGCTTACAGGATCCTTGATAATTGGATGATAAACAGCAATCTGTTAACAGATCCATTCTTCTTAGACCCCAATACTAAAGAACAACGGATCCTGCACAACTTGTTTGTCCCAACAGATCTCTACAGGATCCATTCTAACAGATGATTACTGGCATGTGAACTGCACAATGTAGGAACAGGGCATGTAGCAATGGTTTTTCACGAGGAATACAAATATGTATTGAATACTAGTTGAGGTGACATGTTCTAGGTCACCCAGCAGCCGTTGAATAGATGCTTGAGCTTCATGGGGAGCAGACATAACAGACATTGCCTTTATGTGGAAGGATAGAGGTCCTGGAAATAGGGCGACCCTTCAATTAGGATTTTTGATTTGGACAGACCGGACTCGTCCTCTTAGCTGGAGGAGAAGCTGGTATCAATAATTCTAAGTCAGTCAATCAAGATTTTATTATGACAATAGCCATTATAAGTATAAATAAAGAATTGGCCATTGTAAGCCAGTGTACACCTACACATTACAGTCAACGAGACACACTTACTAAAGCTGAACTTCAGGTTTCACCTTGCACTTTGGCCGGCATTTATATATACATTATACTGAATTCTTACAGACATTCTTACATATTCACATGTCACTCTGTGACTTTGACTCATCTGGGAAATGTGAATAATTAATTTACAACATCCATTTATAAATACACTAATAAAAAGGCCCGATGCTATCGCATCAGGAGTGGGGTGACATCAAGATGGGGGCGGGCTGTTTGGCATTGGGGGCAGCAGCTGTCACTTCACCCTGTTGGGCATCAGCAGGGGCAGTGTGGGGAGTGAGAGCATGTGGAGGGGTAAGAGGGGTGAGCAGGGGCAGTGTGGGGAGGTGAAAGGGGTAAACAGCAGCAGTGTGGGGTGAGTGGGGGCATGAGCAGGGGCAGTGTGGGTGATTGGGGGCAGTTGGGGGGGGTGAGAGGGGTAAGCAGGGTGTGTGGGTGAGTGGGGGGGTAAGCAGGAGCAGTGGTGGTGAGTGGGGGCATGTGGGGGAGGTGAGAGGGGTAAGCAGGTACAGAGTGGGGGGCATGAGCAGGGGCAGTGTGGGGAGTGAGGGCATGTGGGGGGTTAGAGGAGTGAGCAGGGGCAGTGCGGGTGAGTGGGGGGGGTAAGCAGGGGCAGTGTGGGTGAGTGTGGGCAGTGTGGGTGAGTAGGGGGGTAAGCAGGGGCATTGTGGGTGAGTTGGGTGGGCTATGCAGGGGCAGTGTGGGTGAATGGGGGCAGTGTGGGTGAGTAAGGGGTAATCAGGGGCAGTGTAAGGAGTGAGTGAGGGCATAGTGGGGGGAAGAGGAGTGAGCAGGGGCAGTGTGGGGAGTGAGGGCATAGTGGGGGGAAGAGGAGTGAGCAGGGGCAGTGTGGGTGAGTGGGGGGGGGGCTATGCAGGGGCAGTGTGGGTGAGTGGGGGCAGTGTGGGTGAGTAGGGGTTAATCAGGGGCAGTGTGGGGAGTGAGTGAGGGCATAGGGAGGGAAGAGGAGTGAGCAGGGGCAGTGTGGGTGAGTGGGGGGTAAGCAGGAGCAGTGTGGGTGAGTGGGGGCAGTGTGCTTGAGTAGGGGGTAATCAGGGGCATTGTGGGGAGTGAGTGAGGACATACGGGGGGTAAGAGGAGTGAGAGCAGGGGCAGTGTGGGTGATTGGGGGGGTAAGCAGGGGCAGTGTGGGGAGTGAGTGAGGAGAGACAGGGGGTAAGAGGAGTGAGCAGGGGCAGTGTGGGAGAGTGGGGGGTAAGCAGGGGCAGTGTGGGTGATTGTGGGCAGTTGGGGGGGTGAGAGGGGTAAGCAGGGTGTATGGGTGAGTGGGGGGTAGTAAGCAGGAGCAGTGTGGGTGAGTGGGGGCATGTGGGGGAGGTGAGAGGGGTAAGCAGGTACAGAGTGGGTGCATGAGCAGGGACAGTGTGGGGAGTAAGAGGGGTGAGCAGGGGCAGTACGGTGAGTGGGGGGGTAAGCAGGGGCAGTGTGGGTGCCTGGGGGCAGTGTGGGTGAGTAGGGGGGTAAGCAGGGGCATTGTGGGTGAGTTGGGTGGGCTATGCAGGGGCAGTGTGGTGAGTGGGTGCAGTGTGGGTGAGTAGAGGGGTAAGCAGGGGCAGTGTGGATGAGTAGGGGCAGTGTGGGTGAGTAGGGGGTAAGCAGGGGCAGTGTGGAGAGTGAGGGCTTGGGGGGTAAGAGGAGTGAGCAGGGGCTGTGGTGGTGAGTGGGGGCTATGCAGGGGCAGTGTGGGTGAGTAGGGGGTAAGCAGGGTCAGTGTGGGGAGTGAGTGAGCAGGGGCAGTGTGGGTGAGTGGGAGGTAAGCAGGGGCAGTGTGGGTGATTGGGGAGTTAAGCAGGGGCAGTGTGGGGAGTGAGCAGGGCAGTGTGGGTGAGTGGGAGGTAAGCAGGGCAGTGTGGGTGAGTGGTGGGTAAGCAGGGGCAGTGTGGGTGAGTGGGGGGCTATGCAGGGGCAGGGTGGGTGAGTAGGGAGTAAGCAGGGGCAGTGTGGGTAAGTGGGGGGGGAGTGTGGGTGAGTAGGGGGTAAGCAGGGGCAGTGTGGGTGATTGGGGGGTAAGCAGGAGCAGTGTGGGGAGTGAGGAGATACGGGGGATAAGAGGAGTGAGCAGGGCAGTTTTGGCAGCAAGAAAGGCAGTTTTGTATGAAAGATTCTGAATGCTACAAGATGACAAAGGCTCGAATGGAGGCTTGGACAAACCTCAAGGACAACAGTAAGATCCCAGGATGGGATTAATGACAGAAGGCTAGGACGGAGCCTAGTAGCGGAAGCCATGAAATGTCTAACCCACCTATGATCGGCTAGACTCTGATCAAAGATAGCACTTAAAGGGAACCTGACCCCTCCAAATCACTCCCATCCCTATTAATACCTGTCTCTGCACCCTAACATATCAGTATTAGTGCTCCTTTTCTATAAAAAAAAGCGCTTTGTAACATTGGAATAATCAACAATTTACTCTTACAAATCTGAGACTTCTTGTCCCTGAATAAGTCTCACAGGGCGTCCCCTGTGAGACTCTAAGCCCTCCCTAGGTGCTCATTTTCACGCCCCGAATGATCCACCCTCTCTCTCTGTGCTGCTGTGATGTGGAGCTGAAGGCAGGACTAATGATTTGCATTGATAGTGATAGAGAGGAGGGAGGGCAAAGCCTGCACAAGCAAAGCACACAGACAGAGAGAGGCTGGATCCTGGAACTGCAAAACAACAAGCCCTAAGGGCTAAAGAATATATTCCCTGCTAATTATAATCACTAATGAGCAAGTATTAAAACGTTTTTATGCACTTTCACAGGATGCTTTTAGGAGACAAAAGAAGTGTGAGATTAGTGATAGGATGCTGCAGAGACATGTTTTGGTAGCTTAGGAGGCGTTCTGGAGGTGACAGGATCCCTTTAAAGCAGAAACCTGCACTTTCAAAGTGCTTGGTCTCTGAGACCCATCTCTAGACCTTTCTGAAGGAAGTCCAGGGTCTCCGAGATGTTTGGGTGAAGGGGGTCCGGGGTATTCGGGGCACACCAGGTGGAAACGTTTTTCCACACTTTACCATAAATAGCATTTCTTTACAGGTTTATGATATTTTTTTTAAGTGGAGATTACACACTCTGAGTGCCCTTTGGCTGCTAAAACCTTGGCTTCAGTAACCATGCCACTAATTTGAGGTTGTGATGGTCTGGGTGAAACAGAGGGCCCTGAGATAGGAGATCATGGCTCTGTGGTAGAGGGATACCTTGTAGACTGAGACTTGATATCAGGCAGGACCAGCTCCTCTTAGGCCACATGGGTGTGATCAAAATTGTCTTGATCCAATCCTCTCTGAAGTTCTGCAGCTTCCTGCCCAGCAAAGGGATTGGGGGGAAGGCATAGGCCAGCTGAAAGGTTCATGGCTGGGAGAAGGCATCTATCCCGGCCGACCTCAACTTTGGTTCCAAGGTATAAGAACGTGTCCACCTTCACATTCCTGTGGGAGGCGAAAGGGTCAATCTCTGGGAATCCCCATCTTGCTGTCAGTGATAGAAAAACAGTCTGGTTCAAGCACTATTCTCCCAGATGTCTGTCTTGACAAGAAGTCCGCCTGGGTATTGGAAGACCCCTTCAGATGTATAGCTGTGAGGGACAGCAAGTGTTTTTCGGCCCAACAAAATATTTGTTTAGCTATTGCTTTTAGCTCCATGGATCTTGGATCCTGGATGGATCCTGATGACGGAGGTGTGCTACAGTAGTCACGTTGTCTGAGAAAATTCAGACGTGATGTCCCAAGACCAGGTCTCCCGATGTCAGAAGTGCTTCCTGCACAGCTTTCAATTCTCAAGATTGGAATATTTGGCTGTTATGTGAAAAGTCCAGAGACTTGGATAGGGAATTTGAGACACAAGCACTCAACAACCCCTCTTGCTGCCGTTGGTTGTTATCGTCAGCATTGAGGATTGAAACCAGGCCACCACTTTGTGGAGATTTCTGGGGTTTAGCCACCAAGCCAATGGTCAGAACTTTTTTGTTCGGGGAATCTGAATGCCTGTTCCAGGAGGCAAGAATGTGAGTCTGTAGATCCCTGGAGTGAGCCTGGCCCAAAGAACAGGATGCAGGATGTCATCATTCCCAGGACTGACATGGCCACTCTCAAAGTGGGTGACCGTTGGTCACGGAAGGAAGATATTTTTGATATAAGGTCATTCTGATGATTTCCTGGCAGAAAGGACATCTAATCTGCTTCACTGAATCTAGAGAGACCCCCAGAAACTATCTTCTTGTTGATGGAAGTAGTTCTGATTTTTTTTCAGGTTTGGGATCCACCCCAAACTCTGGAGTATTCGAAGGGTTTGGGAGATGTGATCTCTGAGAACCGAGGCAGTCGCTGCAATCAGATCATCGTCCAGTTAGGGGACAATACTGATCCCCTGTTGACAAATATATTTAGGATAAGGTCCTTTTGGAATGTAGAGTCTAAAGTAAGGGGAGACACAGGAAAGAACGGCACAGATCTTAGTGTAGGATGTCAGATTTATCCCAAATTTCTTAGAAATACAAAGGTTCTGTTCACCTTTTTTCAATCTTTGTATATAGCATGTAAATCCACACAGTGGTATATTGTCCGGGATTCGGTCTTATCTGGCCTGCAGCTCAACTCCAGGGTAATCAGGGTTCCTTCAAGGCTGGCCTGTCAGCAAGTTGATTTTGGATAGAAATATCCAGTGTTGTTCCAGAAATGGTTGGTTAAAGTTTATTGTTTTGAAGTTTTATTTGGTATTCAAGGTCAGCAGGAACATATACAAGGCGTTTTGGCAATGATTAGGGTGAGGGTTAAACCTGAGGAAACAACCCTGGATATTTCTGTTGACGAATATAGGCAACTACTTCAGACATGAGTTTGGAGAAAATCCTGGGGCCAAGGAAATGCCGAAGGGCAGTACACCGAATTGGTACCATTTTACTTAATAGTTCTGAGAGATGACAGACCTCAGGAACTTCCTCTGAGCCTGATGGATCGGGACATGATAGTAGGCATCTTGAAGATCTATTGTGGCCATTACATAACCCTGGCCGACAAAGGGTATCGCCGTCTTTACAGAATCCATCTTGAATCTTCCGTACACCATGTGTTTGATTCAATGTCTTCAGGTTTATAATTATCTGGGAGGCACTGGATGTTTTTCTACCATGAAGAGTCAAGAGTAATTTCCCCTGATTGTTCTGCTGGAACCGGTGAGATAGCACCAGCTTTTAGTAAATTGTTTATCTCTGTTGTAAGAAGGTTTTGTGCTCCCTGAGAGGAAAGGGAGGAGACTGTGGCACCCTGGCACCTGTTGGGCACCACAGAAATCCTTAGGCACAAATGGAGTAAGTAACAGCAAAGCAAAACCCACAAACACCACAACACCTTAGAACACCTGGTTTCACCCCGAGCCTCTAGGGGAGCTCCACTGGTGACTTTGAACCAGTTCCCCCTATAAATAGAGTCTTGGAGGGAGAAACACCAGAGTGTGGTAGACGCTACAAGAGCTGCCAGCCTGTGTGAAACCTCCGCCCTATGAGGGACACACTAGGCCCAACCAGCCTGCTAGCAAGTGAGGAAATCCTTGTAATTGGGATAAGAGGAAGAAGGAGATCACCTCTCAGGAACACAGAGTTATTCCGACTCTTTCCTTAATAACCGGTTACTGGAACCGAAGCTGTGAGAGCTACCCAGCCACCACAGAGAACCAGCACCATCAACAGGAGGTTTAGCCACCTGTTCCACCTGATGCACCCATCCACGAGAGCCCAGGGAAGAGTACTGATCCTGCTCAGACCCTTTTACAGTGCCCTCAGTGCTGTTAACCAGGTGAAGCAAGTTCCATTGAACACACTGCCCGGTCCGGCTGGATTCCACATCCACCCGACCTTAGCACCAGAACTAGAGAAAGGAAGCCTAACACTGCTTGCTGTGAACCTCCAGAAGTGTCAACTTCACTATCCCGGTCCGAGTGTACCTGATTACCACCCAGTAAAGGTACCTAAAAGAGACTTTGTGTGGTTGTACGTTATTCCTGGATTCAGCGCAGCACCCCGCAGCTGCCTCACAACATCTTGCGCAGCTCTCCCGGCTCCGGGGACTCCCGCTCATCCTGTGGGGAGCGTTCCATCTCGCTGTATAACATCCCCCGGAGACCCAAACAGCGCTGGTAAAGTTACCAGAACACCCACAGGTGGCGTCACGAAGACAAATCACCCCTATTGTTCCGCCATTCCCCTATTGATCTGGACCACCGGGCCTACACCACCGCAGGCGCGGTTCCGTGACTGGAGGAGAAGCAACGCCCGCTACGTGTACCCCCGGCTACGGTGTGTCAAGACCTTCAAGCCCTGTGGGGTCGTGATTTGAATAGGCCCTTCAAGATGATATTTAGGACCCTGTAATATATTTACAATAACGTATACAATAAGAGATTGCACATATAGTAGTAGGAATCTGTGAAGCGTATCAATTTGTATGTAATTTGTATAAAATTTGAATAAACATCCCAAAGAAGGGTTAAACAGAGAACTCTGGGCAGTCCTTTATTTCCATACACCAAGCAAGGAGTTAGCGCCTAACCCCAACCTTTATATTTTACTGATATTTAGGACCCACTGGCAGTTGGTGATCGATTGCCATTGTGAATAAAAGTTCGACAGGCTCGGGGACCAAGATATTTTTGGATTTTTCCCCTTTTTGATATGATCAATGCTCCGTCTTCCCCTTCTCTTTATATTGAGATGTTTGGGACTGGGAGGGCCGAAAAAAGCATTTCCGAGGAGGCTTCTGCCTGTCGTCTAGGGAAAGACCGAAGACGTATTCATCTTGGTAGGGAATATCGCAGCGCTTGGCTTTTGAAGTTGCATCCCCACTCCAGAGTTTGAGCCAAAGGACTCTCTATGCAAAGTTTGATAAAACAGCCGATCTGGCATCGATACGAACTCCTTCAGTGGAGTCATCAGCCAGAAAGCCAGTGGCTTTTTGAACCAAGGGTAGAGAGTCCAAGAGTTATTCCCTAAAGGTACCTTGAGACAGATGCTTCTCTAATTGGGACAGCCATTTAAACAAGGATCTAGCCATGCAGGTGGAGGCAATATTGGAACTCAAGGAGGCAGTGGAGGACTCCCATGATCTTTTAAGGAGACTATCAATCTTCCTGTCCATTGGATCCTTCAATTGAGAAGAATCCTCAAAAGGAAGAGCTGTGTTCTTAGCCACCCTTGCCACCTGCACATCAACTTTTGGGATTTCCTATTTGCTGATATCGCAATCTAAGGGGAAACGATGTTTAAACTTGGAGGAGATCTGTAAACGTTTTTCTGGAAGTTCCCACTCCTGAGAGATCAGAGACTGAATGTTCTTGTGTATGGGAAAACTGATAGGTTTCTTAGGTTTAAAACTTCCCCCCCCCCCCCCCCCGATCATCTTATCCTGTTTAGATGGGGCAATCTGTTCCTCCTCTACCCCCATTGTATTGCGAACTCTGCTTATGAGGTCCTCCATGTCCTCCATGGAAATATAGCATTTTCTAATACCTACTATCTGAGGAGTAGATAAGCCCCCCGCCCCCATTGGAAACAGAGCCTACATGATCAGAGTCAGCAGAATCCTGGCTGGACAAATCTACCTGGAACTTCCTCTTTTTGGTTCAGGGGCCTGGATAGATAGATGGTAGAAGGGGTTGGGTGGAAGGAGGATAGGAAGGTTTGAATCTCTTGTTTCACCATACTACGGAGTTCATCTATTAAGGAGGGATGTTCTTCCCTGACTATTGCATCTCTACAGAGTTGAAATAACTTATTATCAGAAGAGAGCAGCTTCTTAAAGCAGACTGCACATTTTGGAGGTTTGTTCTTTTTAGATACAGCCTTTTCTCCCTATGGGGAGAGAAACCAGGGGTTACCATAATAATCTTGGACCCAGATTACAGACCTGACCCCAAAACACTCACTGTGGCTGGAGCAGTGCTGGGTTCTGCAGAACCAGGAGCAGACATCCTAGCAGTTGGAGAAGTACTCACCCTCTGATGTCCTCAGATCGGGTATTTATAGCAATAAACGGATCTCTCAGCGAGGAACAGGTGTTCCCTTCCTACTTCCAGGGCAGGACAGGCTTCAGCTGAGTGGGACGAGTCCAGCGTGCTTCCCTGTAGCCTGGAACTGCCCAACCAGGAAGTGCATGTGTTCCACCGTGGAAAGCACAACCAGGAAGTGACTCGCGCTATGAAGTATGACATCACTTTTGGGTTGCGCTGGAGCAGGGAAGCGCGCGCAAAGTGGGAGAGGAACAGAGAGCTCAGGGAGGCGTCCGGTCTTAGTGACTCACCGTAGCCGGGTTCTGCACATCGCAGGCATCTGCTTCTCCTCTTCACGGAACCGCGTCTGCGGCTGTGGGGCCCGGTGGTCCAGATCAATAGGGGGAATGGCTGAACAGTAGGGGTTAATAATCTTCGTGACGCCACCTGCGGGTGTTCCGGTGATTTCACCGGCGCTGCTAGGCCTCCGGGGGATGTTATGCTGCAAGATGGGATGCTCCCCACAGGACGAGCGGGAGTCCCTGGAGCCAGGAGCTGCACAAGATGTTGTGAGGCAGCTGAGTAATCCTGCTTTTAAGTCCAGGAATCAAACGCAGACATATCAAAGTCTTTTAGGTACCTTTACTGGTGGAAAGCAGGTACACTCAGACCGGAATAGTGAAGTTGACACTCCTGGAGGTTCACAGCAAGCAGTGTTAGGCTTCCTTCTCTCTGTACTTCTAGTGTGGTCGGGTGGATGTGGAATCCAGCCGGACCGGGTAGTGCATTCGGAGGAACGTAATTCACCTGGGTAACAGCACTCAGGGCACTGTAAAAGGGGTTAAGCAGGATCAGTACTTTTCCCTGGGCTCTCGTAGGTAGGTGCTTCAGGTGGAACAGGGGGCTAGACTCCCTGTTAGTCGTGCTGGTTCTCTGTGGTGGCTGGGTAGCTCTCACAGCTCGGTTCCAGTAACCGGTTGGCAAGGGAAAGAGTTAAGGTAACTGATGTCCCTGAGAGGTGTCTTCTCCTTTCCTCTGACCCCAATTGCAAGGGTCTCTCACTGGGCTGGTGTGCTGGTTTAAGGCCTAGAATGGCTTCAGAACCAGGGGTTGCACACGTCCTGCAGCTCTTCTAGCGACTGCACACACTCTGGTGGTTCTCCCTCCAAGACCCTATTTATAGGGGGAACTGGCTCAAAGTGACCAGTGGAGCTCCCCCTAGAGGCTTGGGGTGAAACCAGGTGTTCCAAGGTGTTGTAAGTGTTTTGTTTTGTTTGTGAGTGTTGCTTTGCTGTTACTGCTCCATTCATGTTCCAAGGAGTTCTGTGGTGCCCAACAGGTGCCAGGGTGCCACATTAGCACTCTGGCCTGCTTTACCCGAAGGGCGCAGGAAAGCCAGGACTGGTTCTGAGTCCCAACGAGACAGCAAGGAGGAGAGCAGAGCCAACAGCCACTGCTGCAGGTAAAAGCAAAAAACAAAAATACATACTGCTCCAGCCAGCCATGCAGCATAGAATAACCTCCCCATGCTCCATGAGGACAGGAAAGACACTGGCATTTTGGAGGTGGGAGGGGTATTTAACCTCTTTGTTTTCTGTCCCCCCATAAGGGCATGGCAACTTCCTCCTATGCTGTCGTGGAAGGTGATTAGAGAAAAGAACACTTTGCTACATGACCAGGACGTGGCAATATGACGAAGCCATTTTCAGCTTCCACCAGATTCCTGATGAGGCAGGTGGTAATACCATCAAATGACTGCAAAAGGCCTGTAGCAAGATTTGGTAGATACTGAAGTTTCAGATTGCACAGTAAGGGCTCGTGTAGACATCTGTGATATTGGTTCAAGCACGGACCGCAACGCACAGATTATCAAAGTTTCTCCCAACAAGAGCTTAACAGCTTCATAGGCATACAGTATGCGATGCTGTAGCATTTAGGTCTGCAGACTGGTAAATAGTCAGTGTTTGTACCAATTTTCACAGAGAATAAATTGGATGGTTTTGATCAAGGCATATTCATGTGTCCAAACCTAAATCTCATTGAGAATCTGTGACAAAACTGGAAAATTGATGCAAAGCTGGTATAGACAGAACCAAAAGACTTGCCGCAGTAATTGCAGCTAAAGGTGATCCTACAAAGTATAGGAATGCAAATACAAGTCAAAATTTCCAAATTTATATTTCTACAATATTTTGAAAACTGTGTATAATTTCCTTTACACTTTACAAATAATTGCTACTTCATATTGGAATATCACATTAAATACTTTTAATTTTGTGGGTGTAAGGGTGCTTTCACACTGCATTTTTGTTCAGTCCGTGGCTGTCCATTGTAAAACGGACAACCACGGATCAGATTTTGGCCCTATGTTAGTCTATGGGCACGGATCAGATCGGATTTGCCCTTAGTGGCATCTAATTTTTGTCGGATCCGATTCTGTGATTTTTTGCTGTGCCCAAAATCGCAGACTACTGCGATTTTGGGCACAGCAGATCAAATCGGACCGAACCGGATCTGACCTGATCCACGGCAAATAATATGGGGTCTATGGAGCGCGGGTCCGAGGAAACAGCTGATGGTTCCTCGGACCCGATTTTAGTGTACTGAGCTCAGTACAATAAAATCGCTCTGTGCCATCCAATTTCACTTCTGCAATGTATATGCAGATTGCAGAAGTGACATCCAGTGAAAAGAAAGGGTTAAAAATAAAAAAACTTTATTCTCACCTATCCCGCGATCCACCGATGCCTCCAGCGCTCGATGCTTCTAGGACCTGGTGTGATGTCACAGTGACATGACCGGTTACCGCGGTAACCGGTCATGTGACTGTGACATCACGCCAAGTCCTGTAAGGATCAGAAGAAGATATCTGGAAGTGCCGTGGGACTTGTGGATGGGTGGGAATAAAGTTTTTTATATTTTTTAAGGTCTGGAAAAGAGGGAAAAAGAGGGGGAAAAAGAGGGGGAGAAAAAGGGGAAAAGAGGGGAGAAAGAGGGGACAAAGAGGGGGAGAAAGAGGGAGCAGAAAGAAGAGGGGAGAAAGGTGACAAGAGGGAGAGAGAAGCGAGGTGACAGGAGGGAGAGAGGAGGGGGAGCAAGGTGACAGGAAAAGCGGGGAGAGGAGGAGAGAGGCAGAGGATCCAAACTGATCCTGCAAAATATCAGAATCGGATGCCTATTTGGCATTCGATTGCAGGCATCGGTTTGGATCTGTTGCTGTCCGAGGGGTCCTGCAAAAAGTCGGATCCCCTCGGACAGCACAAAAACGCTGTGTGAAAGCAGCTTAACATGAACAAATGTGAAAAGGTTCACAGGGTACGAATACTTTCTCAAGGTCCCTATGTTATTTATATATATGTGTTTTAAACAGCTTGAAATGACATGGATTTTGTTCTAAGAAACTTACTGTGCGACACGTCTTTTCAGGTGAATTAAGGTATTAATCTCAATTTTTTTATTTAAAAAAAATGGAACCCAACAAATTTAACCCCTTCATGACCTTGCCATTTTTTGCAATTCTGACCAGTGTCCCTTTATGAGGTTATAACTCGAGAACGCTTCAACGGATCCTAGCGATTCTGAGATTGTTTTTTTGTGACATATTGGGCTTCATGTTAGTATTAAATTTAGGTCGATAATTTTTGCATTTATTTGTGAAAAAATCAAAAATATGGCAAAAATTTTGAAAATTTTGCAATTTTCAAATTTTGAATTTTTCTTCTGGTAAACCAGAGAGTTATGTGACACAAAATAGTTATGAAATAATATTTCCCACATGTCTACTTTACATCAGCACAATTTTGGAAAAAAAAAAAAATTTTGTTAGGAAGTTATAAGGGTTCAAAGTTCATGAGCAATTTTTCATCTTTCCACCAAAATTTACAAAACCATTTTTTTTAGTGACCACATCCCATTTGAAGTCCCTTTGAGGGGTTTACATGACAGAAAACACCCAAAAGTGACACCATTCCAAAAACTGCACCCCTCAAGCTACTCAAAACTACATTCAAGAAGATTATTAACCCCTCAGGTGCTTCACAGGAACTAAGCAAATTGGAAACAAAAAAATGGATATTTTAATTTTTCTAACAAAAATGTTCTTGTATCCTCAATTTTTTCATTTTCACATGGGCAACAAGATAAAATGGATCCTAAAATTTGTTGGGCAATTTCTCCTGAGTATATCGATACCACATATGTGATCATAAACCACCGTTTGGGCGCACGGCAGGGCTCTGAAGGGAAAGAGAGCAATTTGACTTTTGGAGCTAATTTTCCATTCAAAAAGTGAAATGGAACTCCTTCACTTCTGAGCCCTGCCGCGCGTCAAAGCAGTGGTTTATGACCACATATGAGGTATCGGTGTACTCAGGAGAAATTGCCCAACAAATTTTAGGATGAATTTTATCTTGTTACCCATGTGAAAATGAAATAATTGAGGCTAAAAGAACATTTTTGTGAAAAAAAAGTACTTTTTCCATATTCACAGATCAATTTGTAAAGCATGTGGGGGTTCAATATGCTCACCACCCATCTAGATAAGTTCCCTGGGGGGTCTAGTTTCCAAAATGGGGTCACTTGTGGGGGAGCTCCAAAGTTTAGGCACACAGGGGCTCTCCAAACGCGACATGGTGTCCGCTAACAATTTGAATGGAAAATCACCTCAAATTGTTAGCGGACACCATATCGCATTTGGAGAGCCCTGTGTGCCTAAACATTGGGGCTCCACCACAAGTGACCCCATTTTGGAAACTAGACCCCCCAGGGAACATATCTAGATGCATTGTAAGCACTTTGAACCCGCAGGTGCTTCACAAATTGATCCGTAAAAATTAAAAAGTAATCTTTTTTCCACAAAAATGTTTTTTTCATTTTCATGAATTAATTTGTGAAGAACCTGGGGTTCAATATGCTCACCACCCATCTAGATAAGTTCCCTGGGGGGTCTAGTTTCGAAAATGGGGTTACTTGTGGGGGAGCTCCAAAGTTGAGGCACACAGGGGCTCACCAAACGCGACATGGTGTCCGCTAACAATTTGAATGGAAAATCAGCTCAAATTGTTAGCAGACAACATGTCGCATTTGGAGAGCTCCTGTGTGCCTAAACATTTGAGTTCCCCACAAGTGACCCCATTTTGGAAACTAGACCCCCCAGGGAACATATCTAGATGCATAGTTAGCACTTTGAACCCCCAGGTGCTTCACAAATTGATCCATACAAATTAAAAAAAAAAATTTGTGTGAAAAAAAAGTATTTTTACCTTATTATGGCTCAGTTTGTGAAGCACCTGGGATTCAATGTGCTCACTATGCATTTAGATAGGTTCCTTGGGGGGTCTAGTTTCCAAAATGGGGTCACTTGTGGGGGAGCTCCAATGTTTAGGCACACAGGGGCTCTCCATATGCAACCTGGTGTTTGCCAACAATTGGAATTGTTAGCGGACACCAGGTCGCGTATGGAGAGCCCCTGTGTGCCTAAACATTTGAGATCCCCCACAAGTGACCCCATTTTGGAAACTAGACCCCCTAGGGAACATATCTAGATGCACTTTGAACCCCCATGTGCTTCACAAATTGAGACGTATAAATGAATAAAGAAACTTTTTGTGAAAAAACATACTAGTCTAGTAGTTACAATTCGCAGCATAGGGGACCCAATACATTTGGGTCTCTCCATGCTGAGGATTCCAGCCCCCTAGCTGCCAAGTTGTACCTGGCTGGCAACCAAAAATACGGCAAAGCTCCATGTCATTTTATTTGTAGAATTTAAAAAAAGAAAAATATGACTTGGGGCTCTGCCATATTTTTGGTCCAGCCAGGTACAACTTGGCAGCTACGGACTGCCACCAGCCCCCAACTGCCTCATTGTACCTGGCTGGAACCAAAAATACAGCGAAGCCCTTTTTTTTTTTTTTTTTTAATTTCTAGAACTAATTCTAGAAAAAAATTACGTGGGGCTCCGCCATATTTTTGGTCCAGCCAGGTACAACTAGGCAGCTGGGGGATGGAATCCTCAGCATAGAGAGGCCCAAGCGTTCTGGGCCCCCCCTGGTGCGAATTGCAGCCCGCAGCCACCCCAGAAAATGGCGCATTCATTGAAGCACCATTTTCTGGCGCTGTACCCACGCTCTTCCAGTTGCCCTGGTGCCAGTGGCTAACTGGGTAATAAAGGGGTTAATGCCAGCTTTTTATTGGCAGCTGGCACTAAGCCCGAGATTCATAATATAGGGCCAATGTTAGACCCGCCATTAGGAATCTCTAGTACTGTAAATAGTCAATAAATACACACAGAGAAAAATCTTTTTATTTGAAATAAAAACAGACACAATTCGGACTCCATCTTTATTATAAAAAGATCCGACGTAGTCCACAACGAAGGTCCCACGACTCCCGATCGCTCCGACGTAGTCCATAATGAAGGTCCCACGACGTTCGATTGTCTCCGACGTAGTCCACAACGAAGGTCCCACGCCGCTCGATCGCCTTTGCTTTCAGATCGCTACTCTGGAGCCCAATCCGCCAGCATGGTGATCGAGCTGCAGAAAGTGATCTGACACCCCGGGCGCAGTGACCCACTATGTGCATCACTGCGTCCGGGCTGTCAGATCGCTTTCTGCAGCTCGATGCCCATGCAGGGAGATCAGGCTGCAGAGCAGCGATCTAAGAGCCTGGGCACAGTGACCCACTATGTGCATCACTGCGCCCAGGCTGTCAGATTGCTTTCTGCAGCTCGATCCCCCTGCATGGGGATCGAGTTGCGGAAAGCGATCTGGCAGCCCAGGCGCATGTGATGCACATAGTGGGTCACTGCGCCCGGGGTGTCAGATCACTTTCTGCAGCTCGATGCCCATGCAGGGAGATCGGGCTGTAGAGCAGCGATCAAAGAGCCCGGGCGCAGAGACCCACTATGTGCATCACTGCGCCTGGGCTGTCAGATTGCTTTCTGCAGCTCGATCCCCAGAATCCATCTGCAGAAAGTGATCTGACAGCTCCAGCACAGTGATCACATAATGGTCACTGTGGATCACTGTGCTGGAGCTGTCAGATCATTTCCTGCAGCTAGATCCTCAGGATCCAGCTGTAGAAAATGATCTGACAGATCCAGCACAGTGATCCACAGTGATCACATAATGGTCACTGTGGATCACTGTGCTGGAGCTGTCAGATCACTTCCTGCAGCTAGATCCTCAGGATCTAGCTGTAGAAAGTGATCTGGCAGCTCCAGCACAGAGCTGTCAGATCCGGAGGCGGTGAAGAGGAGGAGGAGGAATGGGACGCAGTGGAGACAGAGTGGCCGCCGGAGGGGTGAGTGGGAGAGGCGATCGCCGCTCCGGTGATCGGGGGGGCAGGAAGGGGGAAGAGGGGGGGTGACAGGAGAAGTAGGGGGGCACTTAGGAGGAAGCGGGGGCATGCAGGAGGAAGCGGGGGCAGGCAGGAGGAGGCGGGCGGCAGGAAGAGGAAGAGGGCGGCAGGGACAGGAAGCAGGCAGCAGGAAAAGGAAGCGGGGGGGGTAAGAAAGATGAAGAGGGGGCAGGAAAGAGAGGTGGGGGGCAGGGGGACAGTTAGAGGATGACAGGGGAGAAGATTGGAGGGTAGGGATAGCAGCGGCAGACAGGGAAGCATTACAGGCGCGGTGATTTTCACTTTCACTTTTGAGTGCCAATCACCGCGCCTGTAGCCGGGGGGGGTGGGGGTGGGGGAAAATCGACCCCCCTGGGGTGTTGTACAACTCCCCATGTACCTGCAGGCCGAGTGACAGGTCAGTGACACCCTCACTCGACCTGCAGGAGCCCGATCATTCCATGGCCCAGGGGGTGGGCCAAGGGTCTGGAAGGGGTTAAATGTCAAATTAATCACTCCTCTCTAATGCCAGTATCTCCATTAAGAAAAAGTGATTATGTACAAGAGGTAATGGAGGACTAACTGACACATCCAACAGCTATTGTATGTATATGGCATCACTGATCCTTTCTAGGCCAAAAATTCTCCTAACTATTGAGTCAAATACTTTACAGTAGCATATCATTTCCTATATAGCACACACCTATGTATATTTTATGGTGCCCCCTGCCAGTAAAGTGCGGCAGAGTAATCTTTTCTATAAAACGTAAACGGAAAAAAAGCAAAATCAAAATTGCAAATTCAGCCCATTTGAGGCCAACAGGACACTCCTGAAGATGGTTCCTATCGATAGGTTTGATGTATGTTCTAGGAGTCTTCATAGTCAAATGATATCTCCTCATAGCAAATTTCCAGAAAGAAATGTACATAGCAAAATTCTTACAAATTTCTCTTGTACAGTTATTTCCTGAAGTCTTTATTGAAGTAGGCATGTCAGTATAGCGGACAGCTCCTTTTTAAGGGTTGCAATTGTGGCGCCCCGTTGGTCAGGCGTCACAACGGGGTATTACACCCATAAAAGCGGTGTAATTATCCCAACTCTAAGTGGATGCAGGATTGGTAGGAAGGACCCACTTCCAGCACTCCAACACTCAATCCGGGGAAGGACTCCCCCAGGGGGAGGGTTAGGAGAGTCAGATGTTCAAAACAGGCCAGTTGCAGACTAGACCTGAGGGAAGATGAAAGGAGGTCCTGAGGGGACCTTGAGAGAGGGTTCCTGACACATGAGTCTGGGCCCGAGAGAGAAAGGGGGAACCCCAGTGCGGAGCGAGAATACTCCGGGGAGCTTCCCCAGTTCACCACGGAAAGCCAGATCCGAGGAAACGGTCAGAGTCCATCTCCGTAGCCGTCAACCGCTTGCTGCGGTCTGTTTATCATCCACAGCACCCTGCCACTCACGGAGCGGTCGACCTGGTTCTTCAAGAGGTTGGGTTCCAAGCAGCGGAGAGGGAGAGAAAGAGGAACTCCATTACTACCTCAGTGGGACTGGGAAGAGACTTACCTGGGCAGGGCTAAAAGGACATGGGTTCGTTAACTAAGGCATACTGCGGGTACCTCCACTCCTCCTTGCATCCGCGTACAGTCACCCGAAGGGTCACCTGTGAATTCCATTTTTACTGCACTGTGAACTGTGTATTCATTGGATGCTCCTTTTCAGTGAAGTACCCGGAAAGAGTGAATCTGCTGTCGTGTCTGTGTGCCACGATCAGTGACTTCTATTTCAGCTATTGCTGCCCCGGAGACCCAGCTTCACCTGTAGGAAGCTATACCACCCCTGCTGCAATTCCAACGCCCTCCGGAGGACTGGCGCGGCGCTGGTCATCCTTCACCAGGTACTACAGGTGGCATCACGAACTATCCTAATAGAAACTATATTTTAAGAAGTCACCGACCCCAGGGCCATGTACTCGGGTGCAGCCACCCGTGATAGCGTCCCCCTGACACCGTGCCCGACCTCTGAGTACCCGGGCCAGGGTGGGTCACAATAACCAAAATCAGTCAGAATTATATCTATACTGCAATAATACCCTTAACCCCTTGGTGACCAGCAATGCGACTTAAAACTGATCTTTACTTTTGTTTTCACTGCTGAAAATTCTAGCACAAAAGACGCAGCACAAATAAAAGATCAAAAACGCACAATCTGAACTTAGCTTAAAAACAGCATTATGATCCTTCACTTTTCTTAGAGAAACACAATACTAAGGGCCGCTTTACACACACCAACTTCTGAACAGATCTCTGGTTGCAGTGAAATCAATGACACATTGTTCTGTCCATGATTTCACTGCAACCAGAGATCTGTTCAGACGTTGGTCACAGAGGTTGGTGTGTGTAAAGCGGCCCTAAGGGTACCTTTACACGCGGCAACTTTTCTAGGAATTTCACTGGCAACTTACTGGTTGCAGTGAAATCATGGACACATTGTTCTATCTTGTTGCTGTGTACAAATGGAAACAATCTTTCCATGATTTCACTGCAACCAGTAAGTTGCCAGTGAAATTCCTAGAAAAGTTGCCGCGTGTAAAGGTACCCTGATGGTACCTTTACACGCCGCCACAACAGGATGCATACAACCCGCTACAGGCTACAAATGTAGCTTGTGGCGCCAATATCGCCCGTAGTAGCGGCGTCTGAAGACGGGACGACACAGCCGGCTACAGATACATCTGTATCCGTGCACTGCCCATAAACAGATGGCAACATCGCCGATTGTAGCGAGCTGTATCGGCGTGTAAAGAACCCACAGAAGGGAACTCTGGACACCCGGCGATGTAGCTGCAATGTAGCTAAGGCGTCACCCAGGCTCCGTGTTACCGCGCCCCATCTGCGATCATTGGTGGAAGCTCCTGCATGACGATTGGTAGTCGCTGCACAGGGCGGCATATTTAAGGAGCTGACCAGTCACACTACACAATTGCTCGAGCGTGCTGTATTAACCAGCCTCCTGCGATGCCTGCCCAATCATGATGTTCTGGCTTTGTCCAATCACCGTACGGACGTCTTGTAATCCACAATTGTGGCACGCCTATGTGCTGTCCCTGCTGCACCAGGTCCGCCCATATTAGCTTGTTGTAGCGTTGTGTAAATGAGGTACGCTGAGCTGCAAGATGGCTACTTGAGACACCCGGCGATGTAGCTAGCTGTAAATGTAGCGTACCTTGTGGCGGCGTGTAAAGAGGGTGCGTTTCCCGTTTGTAACCGTTTGGCCGTGCTCGTGCACGTGAAGTAGCAGTTGGTATCCATCCTGTTGTGGCGGCGTGTAAAGGTACCATAAGAGTTTGTGTCTATAATATGTCAAGTAGAAAATGAAATAAGTACTTATATTAGTAACCAAATAATATGATATCGCCTGTCCGTAATGGATCTGGATGTGTTTGATCATTGCACTCAAATTCACCAATAAAATGGATGATAAATGTACGGGCTTGATAAAGTCTCATCAGGATTACAGGAGTAATAATGAACATACGACAGGGTCACCTCATTTCACGCTGCACGTTCCTGAGACGATTAAAGAAATATATCAATACGAGAGAGGAACGGAGATAGAAAGGAGTCCGGAGTGGAAGGTTGATCAAATCAAAGGCTGTTTGTGTGGTTGTGTGAGGCAGGAATTATCTCATTCCCTTCGCGTGTGTTTGACTATGATCCTCCACTCAAGTATGTGATTGGATTTGAGCTCAACAAAAACCTGAAATTACACACCTATTGTGCCCCGGCTAAGCCGAGCATCGCAGTACCGCAGAAAGCTCCTGGCTGCTCTTTTTGGCCGAGTTCGATCTGGTTTCCTCCTATCATCCACAGGCTGTTGAATGAGTAATAGGATTAGAGAGCCTTGTCTCAGAAAAATGTTGTACTTGTCAGATTTGGTACATTCACAAAAGGTCCAGAGTGATGGATAGGTGCACTATAATGCACTGACATATGTTGAACGTGAACTTGGCATAAAATGCTGTTTTAGCAGCAAACCTCCATGCTCCCTTCTGAGAAAGAATATATACCTTCTGACATGACTTTTTGTGATATCTTTTGCTGGTATTCTGTTTCCTACTAAGGATCGTCAGTAATAATATTCAGGTTACAGAGAAGGTGTAGAAATGTTCTTGTACTGTGTGAGCATAAACCCACACCAAGGCTTTATATTAAACATCGAGAAAACAATAATGGGAAATTTAGAATTGTGAGCCGACATGCCAATCAGCTCCCACCTCCCCCACCCAATAATATACATTTATCTCACAGACACATAGTTACTTTTATATTGTTTAGATAAATGTTATCGATACCATGGATGGCAAGATGATCAAACATGTTTCTGGAACAAATCAAGTCAGACATGTCACTGGAAGTAAGGATCACCAAGCTATGACTTGTCTACACATCATACGAAGAGAGTAGTGATGGTCTCAACCCGAGCACTGAGCCCAATGTTAACCTATGGAGAAACATTTCGCCGGCGACATCCCCGACATGCTGCAGAAAGCAAAAATGTCACTTTAGTAGCGTAACTTGCGATCCCGCTGCCGCTGGCTCCTGCAGCGCCCTGGTATCATCCGATCACCCCCTGTCCCCCGCTGCACAGGCGGCAGGCACGGAGAACAGTTGGTGATTGGATGACACCAGGGGGCTGCAGGAGCAGTGGCAGTGGGATTGCAACTTATGGGGTGAGCGGGGAGTGATCGGCGATTCGGTGGGCATTTATGCAGGTGCCGTACTGAGGTGTCTCAGCAGCAGTACATGTACGCTAAGCAGCGGCCAATCAGACGCGAGCGGCCGCCGGCGTCTAAATGGCCACTGCTTGGGGTCTATGTACTGCTGCTGAGACACCTCAGCACGGCGCCTGTATAAGTGCCCGTCATGTCTGCGCGGGAAATTTATACACAGCTGGTCTGACAGCTGTTTGAATCTTCCATGCCGATATCACTTATTGGTCACACAGATCAGCTGTGTTTAAATCTCCCGGGCCGACACCGCTGGGAGATCAGTGGCTGCCGCCGCTGGTAGGTGTGCGGCGGGTGCCGCCGATCTCCTGGTGGCGGCAGCCGCTAATCTCCTGACGGCAGGTGCCACACATCTCCTGGTGGCGGCAGCCGCTGATCTCCCGGCAGTGTCCACGTGGGAAAATTAAACACAGCTGGTCTGACAGCTGTTTAAATCTTATGTACTGACATCACCTATTGGTGTCGGCATGGGAGATTTAAATAGCTATTAGACCAGCTGTGTTTAAACCTTCCGCGCCGACACTGCCGGGAGATGAGTGGCGCTAGTCGCCAGGAGATTAGTGGCACCTGTCGCCGGGCCGTGGCAGCTGCTGATCTCCCGGCGACAGGCGCAGCTGATCTGCCTGTGGTGTCCGTGCGGGAACTTTAAAAACAGCTGGTTTGACAGCTATTTAAATCTCCCGCGTCGACATCACCTATATAAATTTGAACAGCTGTCAGATCAGCTGTTTGTTTGCCAGCCACCGGCACGAGCACAGCGCGGTCAGGTCTCATTTATGAAGCTGTGCGGCCAGCCAATCACTGTAATGCCACAACCAACATGGCTGTGGTATTATGGTGTGGCAGCCAATCCCTGCATGTGGGTTGGCTCCATAAAGAGTGCCAACATGCAGGAAATTGGACCCAAGCATTGGACATTGGATCATTGGACCTGAGCATGAGCCCAAGCATCTCGCCGAGCTCCGAGCATTTCGAGTACTGAGATGCTTGGGCTAGCACTGAGTACCAGCGAGCATGCTCGGTCTTTACTAGAAGAGAGTGATCACTGAAGAAAGACAAACCCAATGGTTTGATACTGTCAAAATATCAGCTGAGAAGACCCTTATGGTCCTCTCTAGGATTGGAGAAGACCCTGGTGGACCTATCTAGGCTTACAGAAAACCCTGGTGGACTTGGAGACCATGGTAGGCTTGGAGAAGATCCTGGTACACCTATCTATGTTGCGAAAGATCGATTGTCCTACTAGAGCATTTATCCATCAAGTTGCCAAGGCTTGTGATTGAGCTGATGGTCGTCTAATTATTATTAATAATAATAATAATATTACTTCCATACAATGCCCACAATAGTGAGCAAGTAAATGCCCCAAAAATGCTGTCATACAGAGCATAAATAATATCTCATCAAATAGTCAAAATACTACTTTCACTACTATAGTTTCAACATACAGATATCAAATAATGCTCATACTACTGTTGAATACCAACATAAAACTGCCATTGGGTGTCCAAATTACATGACTAGATAATGTCATAACAGTTATTAGTGGTTTAATGCAGTCCATGGTGGTCTAAAAGCCCCCATACCCATTAGATGGCTGTTGGCCAACTTATGGTTCAACTGACAGCCATCTTGGCTGTCTCTCCCAAACACAAAAGCATTCACTCCCGGGCTCCCGTGTTCTCTATGGGAA